>BSBN01000865.1:6000000-6600000 GCA_027924645.1 Cunninghamia lanceolata | reverse complement strand
TTTTCCTTAGGGGAAGAGACATATAATTGGTATATCAGTCTTGGTCAAGGTTCAGTCGGTTCATGGGTTACTTTGGAGAAAGCCTTTAAGGATGGATTCAAAATACCTATAGACCCTTCAATGAATTATCATATGTTTGCCACAATCAAGAGATTTGAGGGAGAGCCTAGTGCCAATGTCAATGCAAGATTCCAAAAGATGCTCTCAAAGCTAGTTGCTCCCTATACTGTAGCAGATGAAGCTGCTAGGAGTATATACTACTCAACATTAGATCCCCTGACTTCTATTTTATCAGGAGAACACATCCTGGTGTCACAACCTTGGCAAGAGCTTTTGAGGGAGCCGTCAAAGTCAGTCAACAGTTGATTCCTGCTCCCACACCTAATATTGCATTTCCTACACTCCCTATTTACCCTATATATCCTGCTCAACAACAAACCAATGGAGCCATGATACCTCCAGTTGTAATGCCAAGCCCTTTACAGATACCTCCACTTAGTATCATGCCACCTCCAAATGGAAATGGTCAAATGCTGCAATATCCAAGACATACACATGTACCTTAGGTTGTAGAACAGACTAATAACAATAACAGTGGCTCTTCCTTCTTTAAACCCCGAACAGAGAATGTAGTAGCTAAAGTTTAGGAAGAAAATGAAGAAATTAAGGAGATATCAGTATAATTGATTAAACTCACTACTGAGATCACTCATATGAGGAATCAAAATTTCTATTCTCAACCAAATCTGAATAGAGGATATGCCAATGACAGATCTGGTTATCCTGATAGGGGATACAATAACAACAGTAATAACAACAATGGTAACAATAATCCCCCTAGACAACCTAGAGTGTGGAACACTAGGCCGAACAATGGTTCTCTGCCTTCACCCTTAGATAATCAGCCTTCTAGTGAAGCTAAGTAGACCACTAGAGTGAACCTGGCAGAGGCAGCCCTTACAAATTGATGTAAGATACATAATACCAGTGCTCATGCAGAGCTGGATTGTCCACAGTTTAGGATAGCTGCTAGTATATTCCAAGATGAGGTATCCAATACTGTAGGTAATCCACCTTATGCAGAAGGAAATGAAATTGTCCCCTGTGGATATGATTCTGCTCTTGTATTAGAAAGTTTCATCAATCATCCTCATCAGCAGATAATGTCACCTCATGAGAATTACACCTTAGCATGTGAAGAGTCAGCCATGGATTTTGAAACTAATTATGTTTTTCCATTTGAAGATAAAAATGAGCCATCAGGTGAACATGAAGAGGTGCATGCTTATCAGCAGCAGTATCAGGGTAGACATAACTACAACCTAAGGAATAACTCCAATCGACCTACTGGTCCTTTGACTACATCCTTGCCTCCAAATAATTTTAACACTCCTCCTAATCCTAAGGCAAGTAATAACCTTGGATTTCCTAAAGTTAATACCCAGTACTTAGCACCACAAAATGTAGTGCCAAAAACTGGTAATCTATCTTCTGAGTCTGACATACTTAGCAGATGAAATGAAAAAGATCAAAATCAGTTTGTCATTGTCAGAACTACTCAAAACCCCAGCTATTAAAAAAGCCTTCATGAAATCCTTAGGTGATCCTGCTCCAAAAGAGGACAATCATGCCTCAAGTCAGATCTTGAATAAAGATCATCCTACTAAGGATATTGGTGTCAAGCACAAAACTCCAGCCACTGTTTAGGCTATAGAAACTTCACACATGACTCTTTACAGAGATAAAATTGAATCACCTCTTTTTCTCCTTATCATAAGGATGTTTAGTAAGAATTTACATAATTGCTTAGTAGATTCAGGTGCATCTACTAATGTAATGCCTCTGTCCATATGTAACGCCTTAGGGTTGCATCTTGCTAAGTCATTAAAGAAAGTAACACAGTTAGATAAAATAGAGGTGAGTGTCATAGGAGAATTGACTCACATCCATATGCAACTAGCATCAGATCCTAGAATCCAATACTACATCGATATCCAAGTAGTAGATATACCAGACACGTATGGGATGTTACTCAGCAGGGATTGGTCAAAAACACTCAATAGATACATGTCCACTGATTTCAGTCACATGTGGTTACCTTGGAAAGGAATACCTAACCAAATAAGAATAGATGTTGAACCTTGCATAAACATATGATCACTGAGCACAATAAAACCAATGAGATCATGTACGTAGATGTTGAACCCGAAGTCTATACCATCAGACCCCAAACTGTCAAGATAGAGGAGATCCTCATGTATGATGTTCATGTTCATAATGACAATCTTCAGGATGATAGAATAATTAGAGTCTGATTGTAGTTCTGAAAATGAGATAGAAGTAGATTACTTTAAGAACTTTGAAATGCACTTGTCCAAAGAAGTGCAACTTTGCCAATCGTTAAAAATATCTATTGAAGATGTTCTAATTGAAGGATGGTGCAGGTTACATGATGAAGTACATTCTGAAAAGACCTGTGATGCTTGCTTAGATATGATGGAACTGGAACAAGCATGCAGTGAGAAGGCGTCATCATCATCCAAGGTAAGTTTTGCAGATAGTGAAAGTGATACTGATTCTTGTTTGTCATTTGCAGAAACAAAAGAAAGCACATATCATGATGAAAGCCCTATTCAGATGATAGAAGAGATATTGGTGTGTAACAAGAGTAATTCTAAGAGTAACAAGAATATCACCCTAGGAACTGATTGCTTGGTTGAGTCAGATTATGAAATATCTGATGAAGATGGAGACAGTAATTTGTCCAAATTTGAAGAATTTTTATCAAAACAAATTCAGAAGATGTTACAATGACACACTTCTCCACAAGATGTTCTAATTGAAGGATGGTGCAGGTTACATGAAGCACCACATTCAGAGACTACTTGCTCATTATGTTTGCATATTATGGAAAAGTAGATGATGCCTTGTTCAAAAGATCCTCCTTCTGATGACAAAGAAGAAAAGGGAATATTAGCTTCACATCAGTCAGATAAGGTGAAGTTTGAGAAGATTAAAACACCAAAATTAAGATGGATATCAAGTGGTGCAACTGCTAGAGCTAAAAAGAAAAGAGAAAGTCCAGACAAACCTTTAACTAAAGATAAGCCATGGATCCTCATGTTTGATGGATCCAAATCAAAACAAGGGGCTGGAGTAGGAATAGATCTTATTGATCCAACTGGTAAATCCTACTTGGCAGTGTATAGATTACAATTCCCATGCACAAATAATGTGACAGAATATGAAGCTCTGATTCATGGGATATTGATTGCACTCAGAAAGAAAGTAAAGATTCTGCATGTCTATGGAGACTCAAAATTGGTAGTAAGACAAGTAAGAGGCATATATTCTTGTAATTACAAGAAGTTTTCTAATTATAGACATAGGGTATGGGATTTGATAGAAGATTTTGATGCATTTAACATCACCCATGTGCCTAGAGAACAAAATCACTGGGCATATGCCTTGGCCCAAGCCACAAGTACTTTGGAACCATTATCCATATCAGGTTTGAAGAGATTTTTAGTTGAATTAGTGTCAATACCCTCTGTACCAGATAATGTCATTAACCTTCAAGTGTTTGATGATGACCAACACATTTTAGACTTCATATCCAATAGAGATGTGTTTGATACACAAATCATAGATGAAAGAAATGTGGAAGATCATACCTGGGAAGAAGAAGAGATCATAGAGCTGCCTAGTAACAAGATTCCTGAAGGAATGACAGAATTGGAAAGAGCTTTTGATTTAGATAACATGCTAAAATAGAAAGATCTCCCTAAAGTAGATGGGGGAGAATATTCACTAGTCAATATAGGATATGATGAAGAGAAAAGGAATGTCCTGATTGGAAAGGTGTGTACAAAGGAAGAAATGGTAGGGATAACCCAAGCACTTAAAGATTATATTCATGTTATTGCCTGGACATATGATGAGTTGAAAACTTATGATACCTTAATCATCACTCATACTATACCATTAAAGCCAGATGTCAAGCTCTTTAGAAAAAAATAGAGACCTGTTAATGCTTTGCTGGAGCCTATCATTTTTGAAGAAGTGAAGAATTTGATTAATGCCAGAATCATATTTCCTATGAGACATTCTACATGGGTGGCTAACTTGGTCCCTGTAAGGAAGAAGAATGGTGACATTAGGTTGTGTGTAGACTTCAGAAAAGGATAATTATTCTTTGCCTTCACTAGATGAGGTCTTGTAGATAGTGAATGGTGCAAAGATGATGTCATTTTTAGATGGTTTTTTAGGCTACAACCAGGTGATGGTAGATAAGATAGACAGATTGAAGACAACATTCACCACTAAGTGGGGAATATTCACCTACAGGCGCATGTCCTTTGGCTTGATAAATGCTGGGGCCACCTTTTAGCGAGCAATGGATATAGCCTTCAGGGGGCTAATTGGTAAATGCATAGTCATATACATGGATGACTTGATAGTTTTCTCTAAAGAGAGAGGGAATCATGTAGAAGACCTCAGGAAAGTACTAAAGAAGTGTGAACATTATGGAATATCCCTAAACCCTAAGAAATGTATATTTGGGGTAACCACAGGGAAGTTATTAGGTCACCTAATAATAGAGAATGGGATCATCATTGACCCTGCGAGAGTAGAATCAATCATGAAGATACAGCTTCCTGGGAGTAAGAAGGAGCTCAAATCTTATTTTGGTAAGATCAATTTCATTAGAAAATTCATTACTGGTTTTACAGAGATTATTAGACCATTGAATGCAATGCTTAAGAAGGATGCTAAAATTGAGTGGACACCTGAAGGTAGAGCATCTTTTGAAGATATCAAGAAATCTATATCTAATGCTCCTATTCTGATTAGGCCAGATTATACCAAAGATTTTTACATATACTCATTTGCTTCAGAGCATACGTTTGTAGCAGTACTAACACAAAGAAATGAGGCTAAAGAAGAAAAGCCTATATCTTTCATGAGTTGTCCTTTCAGGGATGCAAAACTTAGATACATGGATGTCGAAAGACAGGCACTTGCTTTGGTCTGAGTAGTCAAGAAGTTTAGACATTACATCTTGAGAAGTAAGGTAATTGCTAGATGCTTTTAATGCAAAGTGAAACAGGTGAAAAGAGAGCCAAATGGATAATCATCCTCCAAGAATATGATATGGACATAACCCCCATGAAATTGGTAAGAGGGCAGGCCCTGAGCCAGATGATATCAGAAATTGATCCTAACATCATGAATCAACAATATGTCATAAATACAAAGGAAACTAGAGAATGGTACTCAGATATCAGGGATATCTTGATTACTGGAAGATTTCCTTCAAGGTTACAGGCCTCACAAAGGAGAGCCTTGAAGATAAGATCACAAAAGTACATGATAAAAGGAGTTCTTTTCAAGAAGAACTATGAAGGAATATATCTTAGATGCCTAGAAAGGCAAGAAGTAGACAAAGTGTTAACAAAATTACATGATAAGTTTGGAACCGCACATGGATCATACTTAGCTACTACTCATGCTATCCTTAGAGTAGGGTATTACTGGCCCACTATTTTTAAAGATACTGCTAAACACATCAAATGTTGTCATATGTGTCAGGTTGCTACAAATAGAGAAAGATATGCTGCTCAACCATTGCAACCAGTGATGGAGATGTGCCCATTTGCTCAATGGGGCATGGATTTTATAGGACCTATCAATCCTCCATCATCTTCAGGCCACAGGTATGTGTTGACTGTTACTGATTATTGTACTAGGTGGACTGAAGCTGTCAGCAGTAGGACATGTAATGCTGAGGATGTGATCAAGTTCTTGGAAAGCAACATAGTAACCAGGTATGGAGTTCCTTATGCTTTAGTATGTGACAATGGGTCTGCCTTTGCATCAATAAGATTATCAAGTTGGGCTTTTGACCATGGAATTATTTTGAAGTTTTCTTCAAATTACTATCCTCAAGGGAATGGACTAACAGAGTCTACAAATAAAAACTTGTTGAACATCATAAAGAAATTGATAGAGAAAAACCCAAGGGAGTGGAACACCTTATTAAAATATGCATTGTGGGTAGATAGAACTAGGATGAAGGTTGCATTGGGAAATTCTCCTTATCACCTAGTAAATGGGGTGGATCCTATCCTCCCTGTAAACCTAAAGATCCCCACATTACAGTTTGCACAGGAGTATCTAGGTATAGACAACAAACAAGAAGTCAGGTTATTTCAGTTAATACATCTAGAAGAAAAAAGAAGTAGAGCAATTGATCAATTTGCTAAACATCAAGCTGTTGTCAAGCGTTGGTTTGACAAAAGAGCCAGAGTTAAGGCTTTTAGAATTTCAAATTTAGTCCTTATGTGGGATAAAGCACATGAAAGAAAAGGGGATCATGGTAAGTTTGATAAACTTTGGATAGGCCCTTTTCAAATTTTAGAAATATTAGGAGATAGTACCTACAGGCTCAAGACTTTAACTGGTGAGGATGTCCCATTACCAATTAATGGACAATTCCTCAAGCATTATTTTCAAGCCTGAAAGAGTGTCATGTAGGTCCAATGTATCATAATGTGCATATTGTATAGTTGTTTGTATAGTTTTGTTTTGTTTGTTTGTCTTCCTGTTGAGTTTTGTTTTGGTTAGTGAAGATGATGCAGCTTATCACCCTAAGAAAATAACTAAATTGTTAGGATTCAAGTGGTGAGGAAAAATTCCTATATAGTTTATGACTCATTTTGAGAAGTATCGGTGATCAGGTTTGTGATATCCTTTTCATCATGGTGCCTTTTCTTAACTGAAGTGATTTTTTCACAATGAATCACCTAACAGCCTTGGGTTTGAGGAACACATAAGTATAGGTGTTAAGTGAAAAATCTAAATGAACTCCCTTGCTACCAATGCAATCTCCAACCTAAATCAGCAAGTGACCATTCCTTGCACATTAAGCTTACATGATGATATCATATGAACATAAGGAATAAATATTGAAAACCTAAAAAGAATAAAATTAGGCCATCTAAGGAACTCTACCGGGGCTATAGACGCTTGCTGGCAGTGGGCCTCTACTTAGGGATAGTGTATAGATAACCTTGTCGGGGCTATAGACACCTACTGACAGCAAGGATCTATCCAGGTTAGCTATGAGGGATGCTCCCAAAATACATAGCTTAACATCAGTTACTCATGTTTTCAACTTACTTTCAAGATGAGGATAATTAATCATTTGCACACACTTGATCCTTTCTTAGCATTGTTGCAATGATGAAAACCCTATCATTCAGAAGGATCATAATACTTATGCTTAGAGAGAGTTAAGTGCTATGTTAGAATGTGATCACATCACTTGAATAATTGGAATTTGGTTATTGTCTTTGGTGGCAAGTTGTGTGGTTACACAACATGCCCCATTTTGCCTTGACAAAACAGGGGCCCAACTTTCCTTGCTGCTTGTGGCTTGTTTGTTTTCTGTTTTGGGCGGTTTGGTAAAATCAGTCATGCATGTAACCTTGTAAGAGGGTGGATTTTCCACTATGATGAGGTCAGTTGTCAAAGCTAGTAATTCCCATTATTAACTACACAAAATTCTAGGTAGGTTTGTCTTTTATATCACCCCAAAATTGTCTAAGGGAAGAAAGTTATGTTGAGTCAAAGTTTGGTCAAACCTGATATCCCGGGTAGGGGGGTCATATTTCTAACATCTGTCATATTTGATAAGATTACCCAGATATAGGATCATCACCTGATAGTCGCTCGGTGCACGATGTGCAGATGTCAAATTTAAATAGGAACCAATATCTATCTGTCGAAGGGCTTCTCACATCCCGCGGGGGCGGTGATATTTCTAACATCAGTCATCTTATGAATATCACCCTCTTTGCAAATATCACCCTATGTCAATATGATAGTGATGTCATCCAATTCTGATGAAAGAAGGAAATCACCTTGATGATGACATCATCGTTCCATCTAAACCACAAAGCGGGGTATATATCCAATATCCGTCATATTCCTTAATCTGACGATGACGCCATCAAAACATGATAATCAAACCATGGTGATGACATGATGATGTCATCCTGATCTTTTCCAAGGAAAGCAAAGGGGGTCATATTTGAGATACCCCTGATCTTAGTTTCATGACCTGATATATGCATGGTCAAACGTTGACCATATCACCTGATCCTTTGCACTCATTTTGTTGCAAGTATGGGCCTAACCGATGTTGTCATTGATGTCAACATACTCATGTTGCATTAATGAAAAGGATTGGATGAGCTGTGTGCTGAGGATATTGAGAAAATTAGTCTCAATCAGGAACAGTGAAGAACAGTGATGACAAGAAGGTAAAAGTCCACAATAGGTTAAGGATCAGAGGATGCGGTTCAAAGGGTTTGTAGATATAAGTCTTGAGATGCTCCAGTCAAGTTTTCAGAGGTCCGCATGAAGATCTGAAGAAGTTATGGTCGCTCAAGTAGAATTGGTTCCGGCAGGTGTTCAGAGGTGACAGAGTGACACAGATAGGTCTGGTGAGATTCGAAAATGCATTATCCCATTCTGCAGATTTGAGGGAGTGTTGAGAAAGTCCTTGTGAAGTGTCAACTTGATTGGTTCATGGTTTGAAGGTTCGGAAGCTCCTATCTCTTTGTGACAGTGATGACAGACCGTGTTCTTGAAGTTTCAGATGAAGGAGAGAAGAATTCTAGTAAGCAGATGAAGTGTGGATGTTCTTGGTGATTCAGGAAAGGTTGTGGTGATCTTTGGATTGTGTTCAATTCATGTTGGTGGTCCGCATTGAAGTTAGAGTTCGCATTTGAAGAATAACCACCGGATATTGGTGTTCTTCTTGAGACTGGTCGATTGGATGTATTACACATCTTGCGGATGTTCTTGTAGGTGTTTGTCGACTTAGATGATTGTTCCTAAGTCGATGCCTTGTATAAATAAGGGATTGAGAAGTCATTCCAAAATGTGTCTTGTGGAGATGAGAGTGTGGTAGTGAAGAAGAAAGTGAAAGGTAGAGCAGAAGTATTGGGCTTAATGGAACTAATTCAAGCATGGTGAAGATGCTATTCTCCAATTCATGTATGTGATACTTATTTCTTTGTAGACAGTGTGTCTCTTCTAGGCAGTGAGCCTCTTGTGAGCAGTGTGCTCGGGCAGTGAGCCCTAATTAGCATGTGCCATTTTGTTCTTTCTATTCTTCTAACAGAGAATACATTCTTGGGTTAATCACCCCGTGGTTTTTCCCTTAACCAGGTTTTCCACATCAAAATCTTGGTGTCTTATGTGTTGATGAGTTTCTACTTTTGATTTGAATGCATTATGTTTCATGTTTAATATACTGCTAATCACCAAGAAGATTTAAGAGTGTAAATTGGAGAAATTTTTGCACAACTGATTCACCCCCCCTCTTAGTTGTGTTCCCTAAGTCTAACAATTGGTATCAGAGCCAAGTTCCTCTAAAAGGAGCTTAACTGCTTGAGGAGATCCAGGATGTCATCTTACAAGAAGGATAGTCCAAAGTTTGATGGAACCAACTTTGCTCTTTGGAAAGGTCGCATGAAATGTCACTTGCAGTGTATGGGAATGGCGTACTGGTCCATGGTTACAAAAGCATATGTACCTCCACAAGGTGGTCCAATAACCCTAAATGAAATCACAGATGCTGAAAACAATATGCGGACCAAAGAGGCTCTTCTAAGTACATTATCTAACTTAGAGCTCTCAAATGTTATTGACCTACCAACTGCTTTTGAGATTTGGAATAAACTGGAACTTTTGCATGAAGGAGACCAGTATGTTAAATGAGCAAGGTTACAAAGTCTAAAAGGGAAATTTGAAAAATTGAAGATGAGAGATGATGAAAATATTACTACTTTTATGCCAAGAGTAAATGAGCTGGTTTGTGGAATTTGAAATGCTGGTGGAGTCTTGGATGAAAATGAGATTGTTGACAAAATTCTTAGATCCCTTCTTGCCTCTTACAAAATCAAGGTTGCTGCCATTGATGAATTCAGAGCCCATACAACTGTCACAAGAGACCAATTGGCTGGTAAACTGGCTGCATTTGAAATGATTGAGTTTGGAGATGATCCCCCCCAAGACTGAATCTGCATTCAAAGCCAGTGCCTCTGTGAAAGGTAAACAAAGATTTGATCTGGGAGAACTCATCAAGGAAACTGTCATGGTATGAAAAAGCAAGAAAAGACCTGGAAGAAGAAGAAGTTGAAACTGCTCAACTTGAAGCCCTCATTGCAAAGAGACTGCCAAGAGGATCTGGTAAGTATGAAGGAAAATTGCCTTTTAAGTGTTTTAACTACAATAAGACTGGTCATTTTGCCTCAAAATGTGCAGAAAGATTTTCAAAGCCAAGTCCTAATAGATCAAGGTTCCAAAAGAATTGTTACTATGTTCATGAAGAAGATGATAATGAAGGAGTAACAAATGATGAATCAGAGACTAGAAACAAATCAGGAAATGAATGGGTGTTTATTGCCATCAAGGAAGAAGAACCAATATCCTTTGTATCTATCAATCATAAAGTTGTAGAAAGAGCTCTGGCTGCCCAAGTTGAAGAAAAGGATGATTGGGTCATTGACAGTGGTTGCTCTCGCCATATGACAGGTGACAAAAATAAGTTCATAGATTTGGAAAGGTATGAAGGAGGAGTGGTGAAGTTTGGTGATAATTTTGCTAGTAGAATCAGAGGAAGAGGAACTATTTCTTTTGATGGAAGAAACAAAACTGGTAATGTACTGTATGTTGAAGGTTTGAAGCATAATCTTCTTAGTGTTGGACAGTTGGTGGACAAAGGCTATGATCTCTGATTCAAGGATGGAAAATGCAAAATCTTTGAAAGTTCTGGAATAGAGATTGCATCCGGTGCTCAAACTAAAGGTAATATCTTCCACTTGGTTGGTATTGGTAAAAACTGCTTATTTGTTCAAGTTGATCAGAGTTGGTTATGGCATAGAAGGATGTGTCATGTGAATTTTGATAATATCATCAAGATAAGCAATACTCAGGCTGTAAGAGATCTTCCAAAGTTGGTAAAACATACTAACAACTTGTGCAAGGAATGTCAGTTGGGTAAGCTGAGTAGAGTCACATTCAAAAGCAAGGAACTATCTTCTACCAGATTATTGGACTTAGTTCACACTGATCTTTATGGTCTGGCAAGAACCAGGAGTATTCAAGGTGATAGATACTTCATGCTACTAATAGATGACTATTCCCGGATGATGTGGGTAACTTTTTTGAAAGAGAAATCAAAAGCTTTTGAGAAATTCAAAATATTCAAGGCTATGGTAGAGAATGAAACCGGATTGAAGTTGAAATGTTTGAGGTCTGATAGAGGTGGAGAATTCACATCTGGTGAGTTCATAGAATTCTGTGAGAAAAATGGAATAAAAAGATAGTTGTCTGCTCCTAGGACTCCACAGCAGAATGGAGTAGTGGAAAGAAAGAACCGGACAGTACAGGAAGCTTCTAGGACCATGATGATGGAAGCTAATGTTCCTCATATCTATTGGAGAGAAGTTGTCAGCACTGCAGTCTATACTCTCAATCGAGTTCAAATCAGAAGCAATACTGGTAAGACTCCTTATGAACTTTGGTTTGGCATCACTCCTACTGTAAGGTATTTTAGAGTGTTTGGTAGCAAATGTTACATTAAAAGAGATGAAGATCTAGGCAAGTTTGATGTTAGAAGTGATGAAGGAATTTTCTTGGGTTACTCCACTCAAATCAATGCATATCGGTGTTACAATAAGAGACTAAGAAAGATGATAGAAAGTACAAATGTGAAGGTTGATGAAGGAATTGAGAAACCTTCAAGGTTTTATGAATATGATGAAGATGATCAGAATGGTGTTCTGACTCAAGGAGCCCAAACTCCCTCCGGTACACAGAATCAAACAGATCTGGTAATTCAGGGAGAAGAGATGAATCATAATGACCCTGATCAAGAATTAGAAGTGCAGGAAACTCCCAAAGTTCCCAGGTATGTAAGACTGAACCACTTTGAAGATCAGATCATAGGTGATAAAAGCAAAGGAGTTCTAACAAGAAAGAGAATTGCTCAAGATTCAGAAGAGTATTGTTTGATCTATAATATTGAACCTAAGACAGTGAATGAAGCTTGCAATGATGAAAACTGGACTAAAGCAATGGAGGAAGAGCTGGTGCAAATAGAGAAAAATTACACTTGGGATCTTGTTCTTAGACCTAGAAACAAGAATGTGATTGGAACCAAATGGTTCTTTCGAAACAAACTAAATGAAGTTGGTGAAGTAATTAGAAATAAAGCCAGATTGGTCTGCAAAGGCTACTCTCAAATAGAAGAAATTGATTTTGAAGAAACTTTTGCTCTGGTGGCAAGAATTGAAGCAGTCAGATTATTTCTTGCCTTTGCTACCTTCAAGGATTTCAAGGTATATCAGATGGATGTCAAGTCTTCCTTTCTAAACGATGACTTAGAAGAAGAAGTGTATATAGAGCAACCACATGGATTTCAATTGTCTGATCATGGTGATATGGTTTGCAAGTTGAAGAAGGCACTATATGGATTGAAGCAAGCCCCAAGAGCTTGGTATGAAAGATTGGATAAGCATCTTTTGAAGATTGGTTTCAACAAAAGTACTGCTGATAGTAACTTATATTTCAAAATTGATCATGAAAACATCTTGATTGTTGAAGTATTTGTTGATGATATCATCTTTGGAGGAAGAGATAGTATGTGTAAAACTTTTTCAAATCAAATGAAAATTGAGTTTGAGATGTCTATGCTTTGTGAAATGAATTTCTTCTTGGGTCTACAAATCACTCAAACAAAGAAAGGAATCTTCATTTCTCAGACCAAATATGTGAAAGAATTGTTGAGGAAATTTGGGATGGAAGATTCAAAGCCAATGAATACTCCTATGGCAACCGGATGTAAGTTGAGTAAAGATGATGACTCTCCTAAGGTAGACCAGACAAAGTACAGATCAATGATTGGAGGATTGTTGTATCTCACTCAAACTAGACCAGATATAATGCAGGCTGTTGGTCTTGTTGCTAGATTCCAGGCTGATCCCAGAGAATCTCATGTCATGGCAATCAAGAGGATTTTTAGATATCTAAAAGGGACAGTTGATTATGGTTTGTGGTATCCTAGAGATCATGATTTCTCTCTTCATGCATATACAGATGCAGATTGGGTAGGAGATGTGGATGACCAGAAGAGTACCAGTGGTTGAGCATTCTTTTTGGGAAAGAGATTGGTTTCTTGGCTGAGCAAGAAATAAGAGGCAATATCTCTGTCTACAACTGAAGCAGAATACATTGCAGCAGCAGGTAGTTGCACTCAAGTTTTATGGATGAAGCAGATGCTAAGAGATATCAAAGTAGAGTATGAGGAGCCTATCACAATCTTCTGTGATAATTCAAGTGCAATAAATATATCTAAGAATCTGGTGTTGCATTCTAAGACTAAGCATATATCTATTAAGTTTCACTTTCTGAGAGAGCAAGTGAACAAGGATGAAGTTAGACTGGAGTTTGTGCCTTCCAAGGATCAGATTGTAGACATCTTTACTAAACCTCTTCCTAGGGACTCTTTTGAATATCTCAGGGAGAAGTTAGGGGTTATTGCCCCTCCAGTGATGAACTAAGGTGCACTGAGGTGCATCAGTCTGGTGAATATCACAGTCATATCTTGTGATCCGGATTGATGGGAGCTTCTACTCAGGGGGAGCAGCAGGTATGATTCTGAAGTATTGGAGTTGCAAGTATGAGCCCTTTGCCATTGATGTCAAAGGGGGAGAGAAGACATGTAAAAAAAAAGTGGTTGCTGATCAAAGGGGGAGTAGTAAAGGAAGAGAAGACATGTGAATAGTTGTTGCTGATAGGGGGAGTTGTGACAGTAAGGAGAAGTTCTTGTCTTGATGGTTTTTCACATCATATGTTGCCATCAATGACAAAGGGGGAGATTGTTACAAGTATGGGCCTAACTGGTGTTGTCATTGATGTCAACATACTCATGTTGCATTAATGAAAAGGATTGGATGAGCTGTGTGTTAAGGATATTGAGAAAATTAGTCTCAATCAGGAACAGTGAAGAACAATGATGACAAGAAGGTAAAAGTCCACAATAGGTTGAGGATCAGAGGATGCGGTTCAAAGGGTTTGTAGATATAAGTCTTGAGATGATCTAGTCAAGTTTTTAGAGGTTTGCATGAAGATCTGAAGAAGTTATGGTCACTCAAGTAGAACTAGTTTCGGCAGGTGTTCAGAGGTGACAGAGTGACACAGATAGGTCCAGTGAGATCCGGAAATGCATTATCCCATTTTGTAGATTTGAGGGAGTGTTGAGGAAGTCCTTGTGAAGTGTCAACTTGATTGGTTCATGGTTTGAAGGTTCGGAAGCTCCTATCTCTTTGTGACAGTGATGACAGACTATGTTCTTGAAGTTTCGGATGAAGGAGAGAAGAATTCCAGTAAGCAGATGAAGTGTGGATGTTCTTGGTGATTCAAGAAAGGTTGTGGTGATCTTTGGATCATGTTTAATTCATGTTGGTGGTACGCAATGAAGTTAGAGTTTGCATTTGAAGAATAACCACCGGATATTGGTGTTCTTCTTGAGATTGGCTGACCGCATGTATTACACATCTTGCAGATGTTCTTGTAGGTATTTTCTGACTTAGATGATTGTTCCTAAGTCGATGCCTTGTATAAATAAGGGATTGAGAAGTCATTCCAAAATGTGTCTTGTGGAGATGAGAGTGTGGTAGCGAAGAAGAAAGCGAAAGGCAGAGCAAAAGTATTGGGCTTAATGGAACTGATTCAAGCATGGTGAAGATGCTATTCTCCAGTTCATGTATGTGATACTTATTTCTTTATAGATAGTGTGTCTCTTGTAGGTAGTGAGCCTCTTGTGAGTAGTGTGCTCAGGCAGTGAGCCCTAATTGGCATGTGCCATTTTGTTCTTTCTATTCTTCTAACAGAGAATACTTTCTTGAGTTAATCACCCTGTGGTTTTTCCCTTAACCGGGTTTTCCACTTCAAAATCTTGGTGTCTTATGTGTTGATGAGTTTCTACTTTTGATTTGAATGCATTATGTTTCATGTTTAATATACCGTTAATCACCAAGAAGATTTAAGAGTGTAAATTGGAGAAAGTTTTGCACAACTGATTCACCCCCCCTCTTAGTTGTGTGCCCTAAGTCTAACACATTTATCCTACCCAAAAGCAAAGGGGGTCATATTATCCAGAGGGGTCATATTTTTTGAATATCCCCTGATCTTTCGAAGATCACCCCCCGTTTTTGACATTAAATGCAATTAAATGCTGTAGATGGGCTCCCGCCGGTCACAAATACAAATTGAACACTTGGCGACATCTACGGATTCCTTGCAGATGATCAACAAATTTAATCAGGACAATGCATTTTTACCCTAATCTGTCCTATTGATCTGTTATAAAGGTAAAATTCAGAAATTATTTTCATTCACCTTGCGATAAATCAAGAAATTACAGAGCTCCGAAGTCAAACCCTCAATAGCTACCTGTCAACGGATTGGATTCTTCAATGTAACAGAACGGGTGATCTTAAGCGTTTATAGTCTTTCTCCGTAATCACTCATCTAATCTAAAAGAAATCATTGTCAGGTAAGTAACTGTAAACCCTCCAATTGTCATTTTCTCTAATTTCAGGTAGAGTATTTGTTTTTATTGGGGTATGGCTTTGTGATAATACATATAATGGTAAAATAAGGAATAATATACAGAGTATACATGATAGAAGTACATGATGTTGTAGAAATGCATGTGGACACCGTAGGGTAAAATATATCATGTTTATTGTAGGAATCCATGGCAGATCTCAGGAGAAATAGGTCTGAGGCAGAGTTCCTCAAGCCCATGTTTGTGTAGCCTGAGGGAGTACAGTTCAAGTATAGAGTCATTGGTGATACACACCAAGGGGATACAAACTTGGCAGTATGGTTGACAAGATTGGACAAGGATAAGGATAATCCCATTCTGGATGGGGTGTTTGTCTTAGGTATGTGGCATGCAGTTGGTTTTCCCTATGCTATGGATGCTCTGAAGCTGGTAGTGGAGTGCACAAAAAATTATAACCCTAAAACCAGGTGGGTAGAGAAGCATGGGAGGATATACACCGACTTCTCAATCAAGGGCATTACTGCCACTTTCAATTTACCAGTTGGGAAAAAGATAGTAAGTGTGGACCTCTATAAATTGGAAACAGAGTATAACAACAACAAGAAGAATGCGAGGAAGAGGATGTATCAATGGATATCAAAGAGCAGTACATACATCGCCTCAACCAAGCTACTTGTATATTTGTAAAAGTTTGATTTTGATGATGAGTATGAATATATGATTGCTCTACTGAGAAGGATGACTAGCAGGCCTCATGCTGGAAATTTCAAGAACTAGATGTTTGGGATCATCTAGATGGTCTTATATGCAGACAACCGGCCCCTATGGGCTAAGATCATCAGTGACTCGTTGGATGAGGGAATTAGGAGCTTGGGAGGACAAACATGTTTATTTTACATGACTTCATATGTGGTGTACTCTTATGCATATAAAGGAACTTTTGATGCTTTGAAAATAGTGGGTAAGGTTGGTGGTGATGCTGATGATGTACATATATGGGATCATTATCCCCAATTGCAGAGGAAGGCATACCTCCTGGACTATAATCTTCTAAATGATGCATTCTCCATGCATCTGGTCAGAACTATGGAGGAGTATAGGACTAAAAGACTGAGCATGGAAGCTCAAGAAATTATTTATCGGCATGGAGTGTGGTTTATCCAATTTGCCACTTTCTCATACATTAGGATAGAGGGATTTGAGGGATAGCCTCTTATGTTGCCAAGATAACCCACTGATTAGGTCATCTTGATGGAATTTTTTAGGCAGGTGTCTACAATAGTTGAAGCCTACAAGGCACATAAGAAGATACCTCCAGTGTTGTTTCTAGTATCCATGGGCTGGTACATGTGTCCAGAATCAGAGAGCATAAAACATGTCATCAGGGGGTTGAAACTGATGTATTTACAACCATTTCCTCTAGCTAGATCATATGATCCTTATGGCAGGATGCAGAAGATACTAGGAAAACCAATGCATCAAAAGCATCTAGAGGACTTCTAGACCGATTGTGATGATGAGGCTGAGGTGAGAAGAAGGAAGTATCAAAGACTCACCTTGATTCAGATCAAAACCTTTGACTGCATCCCGGTGCCAGTACAGCTGCGTAAGGATAATGGGAAAATCATGTCCAATGAATATGAGGACAAAAAGGTGTATAATGACACCATATCAGCCCCAGATCTTACACAACAGGAGGATATATCCTTAGATCAACTGACAAATGGGGTGATCCAACTAACCCAGGCTTGGGTGGATGCAGAGATATCTAAATTAAAGAAAAGGGGTGTTGCCCTTACAGTTGATACTAAGAAGAAGAGGTAGGAGGTGTCTAATGAGGAATATGATGATTTCCTCATTGAAAAGAGAAAATCCAATGGGGAAAGATTGCCTACAGAAAACCAAAAGAGTGTCCCCCCTAAGGGTAAGAAAGGTGAAGATGAACCAAAGGGGGTGATAATAGAGAGGATTGCCATTACAGCTGCAGGTGCATCTACATCAGCTTTGGCATCTACATCATCTACGCAGCCTCTAACAAAAAAACCAAAAACTGAAAGAATTTTGAAGCCCACTGTTGAAATTATAGAGATGTAGGTGGAAGGCCAGACCCTACAGCATGAGGTGGAAGAGGGAGACCCCACAAAAGAGGAACAATTAAATAAAGAGCCTAAAGGTGATGACTCGCTGGTAGCAAGCAAGAAGAGGAAGGGGATGCTGCTGATGTCACCACCTAAGAAACAAAGAATGGCCATGAGGGGAGGTATCCATGCTGACCTGATCATTTTGAGAGGTGCAGGTGGTGAAGTTTTTAGGAAGGAGCTGCAACATGATGTTCCTCTTCCCACCATAATCAAATTCAAAACTGAGAAGGCGGAGGAGCAAACAAGAGAAACACTCAGGACGAGGAAGGGGGTTCCTTTCTCTTTAGACAATACAGTGGACTTATCTGATGATGAGGTGGTCCAAGATGTGGCCTCTCAACAAATGGAAACTCTGGTTTCCAACACCTGAATGACTCCTCATGGGACTCCATTAGCTTAGTTGGTAGTGTTGGAAGAAGTAAAGTAAACAGAAGAAATGAAACAAGGTAGCCTAGACAGGGCTGGACAATTTGGTTGAACAAGTTACTAGTCCTGTAGCCATAGACTTAACATATAGGGGTGACATAATCCCAAGTAAAGAAGAAGGTACACCCGGAGAACCTAAGAAGATTGAAGTGGCAGAGCATACAGAGAAGGATAACATTGCTCTTGATGAAGGTCAGTAACAACATGAGACACCCACAAAACCAAAAATATCAAAAGTCCAACAGAAGAGTGGGGTGATCGAGATATATCAGACACTGGTGTTGCTGGGACTTAGGGAGATTCAGGAGAAGTCCCAAGGACAAAAGATAAATCAGGGCAGGAAGACCCCAAGCCACAGGATATCAATGCACTGGGTGGAGAACAAGAAATGACCACTGATCAGGGTGTTCCTCAAGGGTAAAATACACAAGCCTCCCAAGAGGTCAATATGCCACAGGATGAGAAGGATAATAAAGAAGATGAAAATCCAAAGGAGGGAGTACAAGATGAAGCACAAGATCAAAATGTAGAAATTCCACAGGATCATCCTTTGTAGAAGGCAACCCCTCAACAAGAAGTCCAACAAGATCCCCCTCATGAGGAACTACATGAGGAAGAAATCAAGAAGGTACCTTCTCCACCAAAGATAGAAGCTAATACTAGGGAGCTGGACACACATGATATTAACAAAGGCCACCAAGAATCTGGAGGTGATGTACCTCATTAGTTAGAAAAAGAAATATGTATGGAACAAGTGTCATAAATTCAAGAGTTTGATGTCTCTACCTTGTTTGTTGAGAAAATGATGAAACCAAGGAGGAAGGATAGATTAACATCTGCCATAAAAATAGATCCTACCACAGGAAGAAGAACCGCACAGATAGCACTTCCCACAGTTGAAAAGGAAAAAGGCAAAAAAAGCCTGGAGGAATTCCAAATCACAAGTGTTGATCTGGGTTTTGCCAATGAAGACCAGGAAGGTCAGGAAGGGAAGGATATTATTGATTCTTTAACCCACAGGGTGAAGAAGGAAAAGGATAAAAATAAAGTACATAAGGAGCACATTTCTCAATTACATTCTTTCATAAAAGGGTTAATTAACCCTGATCATACACCGGTTGATCCTGCAGTCCCATTAACTATCATATCACAGGAAGAGGTCACCAAATTGGACCTTATGAAACATGAGGCAATGGTGATGGAAAAGTGGATGTTTTCAGTGCTCACTAGGGCTAAAGATGTATTGAGAACCTCTCTGTAGAGGTGGAATTATTTAAGTAGCCTAAAGAGGAAGGTAGATAAAATGCAGAATGATACAAGAAAACCGTCATTCCGATTGGAAAAGGACCTGAGTGCTCTGAGTGAGATGAAGAGAATTGATTCATAGATTTTGAGAAGTAATAAAATATTAGATAATAATACTACCTTATTGACAGGTATATGTTATGAAGATATCAGGTTTGAGTGTGATGTCTTGAAGAAGTGCAGCGGCAAGCTTCGGGATATTAGTGTTAAACTACATAGCATGATGGCATATGAGGCAAAAATCTTGGAAGCCCTGGAAGGGAAAATAGAAGGTAAAATTGATAATCAGGATGCAGACTTTACTATTAAGGCTCTGCATGATAATTTTAAGTCAGTAACAGATGACCCTCTCACCCACTTAACAGAAGAGGTAATGAATAAAATTATGAGAATAAAGGTTAAAGTAGAGACATACAATGAGACATTAAACAACAAGAAAGGTAAGCTGGAATCTCTCAAGGCTAAGTTCCAGTCTCATAAACATGCAATAGCAAAAGCTAAAATCTAGGATGGGGGAGAAGTTGATAGAATAGTGCAAGCATATGAACATATCAGGCAAGCCGTAAAGGTCCACATTAAAGAGGATGTCTATCAGAGTGATAGTGATAATGAAAGTGATGGAGATGAAGAGAACGATGACCAAGAGGAAAATGAAGAAGAAGAACACGAAATATGCAGATATCTCGTAAGCAATTGAAAATACAGAGCATATTTTGAATGAAAGCATGTCAAATTGATAAATATCATGCAAATACAGATGAATATCCATGAGGAATACATAAATATCCACTTATAGACACATCATTTGAATAAATATGTAGTGTAAAAGAATGTGTGAATCCATAATGATCAATAATTAGAAGAATTGATCAAACTTACAGAGCTCATAGTAATCCTTGGAAATAGAGTAGGATTAACCTATATGTGGAGTAAATTTATAGAATACAATGTAATACTAATCACCTAGGTGAACGTAAGACCCTTGAAAATGGAAAACAACATGTCACATAAACCTCTGAGTAACGTCAGATGATCATGACCTGATCAATGGAAACTTGGAGTCATCAACTTATCCTAAGCTGATCGTACTTTACAAGATAATAAAGGTTTGTTGTGCAAATTTTTATACATGTTTTTATGACTAACAATCATCATCAACAGTGATGAGCATCTTGAACCTTCTAAGAAGCCAGGAGTTGAAAGGGATGTTGAAGACACTAGGATACTGAGAGGGGGGTGAATCAATATCTAAACAAACTTCAAATTCTCTGGAGCAGATCAAAACTTAATCAATACAACATCAACATAAACATGAAAGATCAACACAATGCACATCAACACATACCACTAGATATATGTGGAAAACCCAAGAAGGGAAAAACCATGGTGAGGATTAACTAATAATAAATGAAGCTCAAAATTACAACTTTGTCGTAGGGCTACAACCCAATGAAGGTACTACTCCCTGCTGACTTTGTTTTAGGGCTAGAACCCAAGGAAGCTACTACTCCCTTAAGAAAGGTGTTAGGGTCACTCCCAAGGAAGATAGAGCTCCCTGCTAACTTTGTTTTAGGGATACAACCCAAGGAAGCAACTACTCCCTAATTTGAGAATGAACTCAGAAAAGTTTACCGCACGACAGTCCTTCTACTATCTAAAAACTAACATTGAAGCTCACACCTTTGATGATTGCAATTTTGCCTCTTCACTCTACTTCTGATGATTGGATTAATTAGGCACACTCTTCACTTCCCTCCTATTAGAAAAATGTCTTCAAGATGAATGAGGACAACCCTTATTACTTCTACTCTTTCTCCTTCAGTCGCACATCAAAATGTATATGATATTCATTTTCTGCTCTTCACATCCTCATATTCACAATCATACCTCACCTAGGTCAACTAGGTTTACAATATATACATGACATTACATTTATTTCATTACAAGTTGGCCAATACAACAAGAATATTACATTTTACAAGTCAACCAAAGATTACACAACATGAAACATGTATAGGACAATCCCTATCATGAACTACACACTACTCCAAGAAGAGACACACTTTGTGGATCCCAACATATGCTTATCCTAGTCCTAAACATCCTTCATAGCAACATCCTTCAAG
Source organism: Cunninghamia lanceolata (assembly GCA_027924645.1). Taxonomy (NCBI): domain Eukaryota; kingdom Viridiplantae; phylum Streptophyta; class Pinopsida; order Cupressales; family Cupressaceae; genus Cunninghamia; species Cunninghamia lanceolata. The sequence continues at coordinate 6,578,353 of BSBN01000865.1, read as the reverse complement.
GAATAACATCTGCACGTTTCATAAATTTGAAATAGGTCACCCTTAAGCCATAACACATGAAACTTGTAGCACAATGGTCATTTCAACTTGGAGGTACTCATGAATGGTAAAACATTGCTTGCACTCCTTCCAGATGAGTCAGTAGGACCTAAACATTATCTCCAAGCACTTCTTGAACTCCGCATAGTAAGAACTTTGAGGCACACATCTTCAACATTCCTCAATCAACTAGGCAAGAGCATAACCCAACAACATCATCATTTCAGACCACAACTAGTTCCGGAGAGAGAAAAAAAGCACCTTGCAAAGAAACTAGAGACAACAAAAGATCATCAGGACCATCTTCCATTAGTAAATGTACCATTTCATGCCACCACAAGTTGGCACACATCATCAGCATATGTCCGGAGAACAACTAGGCATCCAGAACTGTCTGTATCACAACTGTCATTTAAAAACTGGACTTGCGGACTTCCAAAATACTTGAAACTCATATGTATGCACTCATACAATACTGTGACCATATCCTCAAAACTACATGAGAAAATCTTCATTTGCAGAGGAATGTAGAGTATTTCAATTAGCCTTCATCAACACTTTACTCTACCAGAGCACATACTGAAACTCAATTACTTGTAACTTTCACTGTGGAGGAGCAAATGATCTGAAACTTTGGATTTAGAAGCTTTACAGTAAACTAAACTTAAAATCTGAACCGCATGACCATATCTTCAAATGCAGAGGAATGCAGAGCATTTTACTAGACAGCTTTCCATGCAGCTTCTTGCAACAACAACCTTCACCAACATCTGGAGGCCAGAACTTCTCTTGTAGCAACTCATACTCTCTTAGGATCATTAGGAAGGATCATATAACATGCTGTAGGTCATCAAAAACATCTTCTCATCCTCAACATAGCTTCTAATTCCAATCTTAATATATCATCATTCATCTTTATGCTTCTAATTCCCATTTTAATATTTCATCATGAAATCATCTCTGCTGACCACAAACATACTCAATACACCTTGTCTTGATATTAATCAAGGCATGACATCCAACCATGAACATCATTGAACATTAGCAACCTTAAAAATCAGCATCATCACTGCATCTCTGTTATTACACTGGTATATCATCATCACAAACTGAGTGCTAACCTCACTCTAAGTGTTGACATCAATGACAACACATATTGCCAACAAGGGATAAGAGATGCTTCTATGGTGGACCCATCGGCTATACAACAATTTGTTGATTACACCATCTTGTTTGGAGCTGCTTCAGTGGTGGAAGCCAGGAAGTGGAAACACTTAAAAGCTATGCCATGGCCTTGGGACAATGTATCACTTATGATAAGAGCAATATATTCTTCTTAATACTAACCTTGACCTCCAACAGAAGATTAAAACCATTCTCAATTGTACTGATGCTCCTTTGCCTTCTACCCATCTTGGTCTCCCCCTAACTATTAAGGAAGTGACCCCTTCCTATTGGAATACTGTTCTGGAGAGAATCGAAAAGAAGTTGGAAGGATGGAAGGGTAAGTTATTAAGTCAAGCCAGTAAGTATCAACTCCTGAAAGCCTGCCTACAAGGTATTCCCACTTTTTTTCTCACCTTGTTTAAAATTCCAAGGTATATAGCTGATAAATTTGAGAAAATTCTGAGAACTTTTCTCTGGACTAGGATAGAAGAGAAGAAGAGAATTTCACTTATCAGTTGGGACAAAGTTTGTCTCCCCAAATCTTAGGGGGCTTGGGTATCAGAAATATCTTTTTTGTATCCACCTCAATACCACTATGCGAAACAATGAATCCCAATAGCTTACCGCTATCAATGCCAAAGATGCATTTACAGGGATTCAAGTGCATGTTTAATTTACGTATACGTTCAAAGATTTGATGAAGAATTTTGATGTGGTCCTGGCACACAACATATTTGGCCATAATGTCATCGACACAATCCTCTAAAATTTTATGGATGAAATCATGAAAGATGAGTGTCATAGCACATCGATAAGTCGCACCAGTATTCTTTAATCTGAACGACATGACAACCCAATAGAACATTCCCCAAGGAGTTATAAAAGGTGTTTTATATTGATCCTAAGGATTGATGAATATTTGATTATAACCAGAGAAACCATCCATGAAGAAAAGAAAGGCATGGCATGCAGTGGAATTGACAATCATATCGATATTAGGAGGGGAAAATCATCTTTTAAAGATGATTTATTTAAATCTCAAAAATTATTGCACATTCGAATACAGTTTTCAGATTTAGCGACAGCCACAATATTTGAGATCCAAGGTGAGTAGTCAATAGGGTGGATAAAGCCTGCTTGAAGAAGCTTCTCTATCTCAACTTTGACTAACAATGCAACCTTAGGATTCATCTTATGAATCGTTTGTCTTACAAGTTTAGCATCAGGATGAATGGCGATATTATGTGTTACCACCTTAATGTTAGAGTATGTCCAAGCAAAGAGATTAGAATATTCATGCAAAAGAGAAGTAAGTTATTGATTTTCTTCATGATTTAGACAATTTATGATAGGGATAACTTTTTAAAGGTTATCCTTATCCATCAAGACATCGACAGTCCTTCCATTAAGGAGAGTACTGTGGTCCAGGACCTCAGGAGGATGAAGGGATTCCATAGGTGACTCATGAGATACCGAGGTACCATTAGATAAACAAGTGTCTTTCCCAAAGAATGCTTCCACATTTAAACAATAAGGAAATCCATGATCATGATGGTAACGAGGCAAATGGTCATAAGCTCCTAGGAATTCAACCAAAGCTTCATCCATTGAAAAACTATCCAAAGGAATATTCTAGAATCACAATTTGTATCAATTAACTTTGGATATACCCAATTAAGTGTAGATGATGAAATTATGTTTACATTTAGATTAGGATGATGAATGACTCTAGTGGCTATAAATGATGGTATCCAAGTACAAATGAAGAGTAATGTGGATTAGCCTCTAAGGGGACTTTAATGCCTTGTTCCTTTATACCACAACCATTACCGTTATATCCACATTGAGAGAGGATTTGAAAACCACAACCATAAATAGGTGCCATTTCTGAAGAGGAAGGATGCGCCTCATAGGTCTAATATGCTAAAGTATAAGAGTAAGTATTATCATCATTACTTTTCAAGGGTAAGTGCAAGAAGACGAGTCCACTTTTTTTGCCAAAAAGTGGAAGTGTTTTTCTTGTTTTTCAACTTTTGTCATAATTGGAGTGAAAATTTGAAGCACTTGCACATAAAATATTAATATCATGTAAAAACATGAAATGTAGTATTTTGTTTTTAGTTTTTAAATGTGTAATTTTTTCTAATACCCAGATGATGAAAGTTGGTTTTTTATAGGATGCACAAAAAGTGGCTTTTTAAAAGTCCCTTGTTTTTGGCCAAAGCATGCATGTGTATGACTAGCATAATTTGACCTAAATGAAGGTAATTTTCTAATTCCTTTTGTGGAAAGATGCATAGGATGTTGAGTTTTGGTAGTGATTGTTATATGTGAAAATGGGAAGTGGGGATGAATGGTATTAAAGTGTATCAAATCAAACCCTCCTTTCACACTAACATTCGAGGACAAAACTAAGCCAAGTCACTACAAGATGGATGAGGACTTAGCTACTGATTTTGTCCTCAGGAATGATAGGAAAGAATAGATTAGATTGAGCGATTTACCAAACCCTACCTGTCAAATAAGCAAAAAACCCTAATTATAATGAAATCGGGTATAAACAGATAGAATGCTACAGAAGACCAGATAGGAAAGTACTTAGGGAGGATTAGAAACATACTAGAAGTTGGATTCCTGAGATTGAAAACCTAGAGGGCACTGGGGTGGGTGCCCTAGTCTAGAGGGCAGAATTTCCTGAAACTGAGAATAGAGAAAATGATGCAGACAACCTCCTGATGCTAGATTCGGAACCTATTTTATCAGAAAAATTATGAGGCATGTGCCCTAGTCTTCTATGGAATAATATTCACAAGATTCCCTAAGATCCCAAAACTTTATCCTTCAAACTGCTTCTCTACACCTATACTTTTTCAACTCCCGCACTTGTAAATCTGCACACACAAAGAAAATGGGTTTAGGGGTTGTGATGTTTAGGAGCTTGTCTCGGTCAAGCCTCAGAGTGACATTCAAGTCTTCTAACACCGTTGTTAGATAGAGTGCGTGCTCAAGGAGGGAAGAGGCCAAATCTAATGATGAAAGGGAATAATTGAAACACAAATTGATGTCACCTTAGAGGTGAAGCCCTCGCAAAGATGATGATCTTTCAAACCATGAGGAGATGGATTGATGAAGCTAAATTTGCAACAAACAAACACGGTCCTTATTAGTATTTATTTATTTTCATCATCTGCCAACTAGGTAGAATCATTGAAGAATTTAAACAATATAAATGAGAGAGGAGAACCAAGTGCCTTAGGAACACCATGTAGGAGGATGCTCCCAAGACATTTTCCACAACGCTATACCCCCAAGGCATGACACACAACAATAAAATAGAGGAGAGAAGAGGTAGAAGAATGTAGAAACAAATGGAAGAATAGTCACAATAGAGGCGGTCTCTTGGCATCCTTGACCTTACAAGAGTATCAAGGGTCATCCAAAGAGACCTTAACAACACTTATCACAACATAGGGGAACACAACACATAAGAGGAGGCCACGTAAGTGAGCACATAGATGCTACAACAAAGGTGGATAAAAAGGGTTAGAAATACTTACCTGTTACACGACCGAAGTAGCAGTTGTCATTGAGCAAATAATCTTCCTCCCAATCTAGAATGCAATAAGAAATAGGTACATAAGGTACGATATCCTGACTTAAATCATCATCCTTTAACTCTTCAGCCTTTAGCTCTTCCTTGTTTGATGCAATATCTGGTGGTGGGATGTTTTCTTGTTGAGGTGTTGCTTATCAAGCTAAGACTTGTCTCTTCCTCCTCCTTTCTCTTGCTTGCCTATTCCTTAGTGTTTTATTGGTGATGTTTGTAAAAAGGTTCTCATGATCTTCCACAGTCGTCAAACATCTCAGAGGAGGAAGCTTGTGCTAAATTAACCTTTTGTGATGAAATGTTTTGTTCTTTACAGGTATCTCCTGATCCTTGTAAGGATGACGGAGGAGGAACCTCGGCAAAGACTCCCTTACATCTCGATCAAGGGGGTTCTTTTAATTCAGGTTGCTTTTCACTTATGATTTGTTCAATAGGAGGTTTGGCCAATTTTGTTGTCAACTTTGCTTTGTATCTTTGATATCCCAAGAAGAATTGATCTTGTCTTGGTTGAGGAGGCTTAGTAGGTTGTGGCCAAAAGTAATCTAGGTTGAAATTTCCACAAGTAACCAAAGGATTCCATCTACTATGATGAACAACATGTACGCTCCCTTGGTGAGGAAGTTTTAGACATTTATGAATTGTTGAGGGGACCACTTTCATGGACTTAAGCCATGGATGGTATAATTTCACATGAAATAGGTCAGAGGTGGGAATGGTATCAAATGATTGTTTAAGAGGTTTCTCAAAAATGTTAATCAATAATGTAATCTTCCCTATAGTCAGGAGGAAAGATCTAGTATGTATCTTAATCATTGCATTGTGGGATCATAAGATTCTTGTATCAAATCATGTGCATAGAGGAACAATTTAGTAATGACGTGCGTCATACAATTAGGATCAATAAGGACCCCTCTTGTAGGGTATCCACTTATACACTCGATGATGTAAAGAGGTCCCTCAATGTCTCCAATTGTTCTATCAAGTGGTGTAAAGCTTATTTTAGGTTCAGGAGTCTTCCTCTTCTTATAAACCCTAGGCGGGACCCTATCATTATTGTTGTGATGAGAAGCCATGTATGTGAGACTATTTCACACCAAATCACTTGGTTGAGGAAATTGGGTTTTTAGAGAGAAAAACATGAATTTCACAACAAACAAAGTAAGTAAAATGGAAATAGTGCTACACAACAAGGCAAGATGAATGATTTAAAGGTTTGCTTGAAGATGTGTGAAGAAAATGTGTAAACCCTTAATGTTGAAATACACAATGTGTAATTGCAAAATTTGAATTTTCAATGCAAGTATGCACAAGTATGAAAGATGATCCAGCACTACACTTCCAAAATTAGATTTGAATGAATGTTGAGAAGGAGTAAAAAAATCTGAAAATAAAAATTTGACTACAAACCCTAGTTTTTGGAATCACTAGGTTATATGAAAAATGCAACTTTTTAAGCAAAACCCTAGCAAATGGAACTTTCAAATGCAAGATTTGATATGAATTAATGATGAATTACTGTAATAAGGATTAGATCTGATGCAAATATTAGAAATTGAATCTTTTTATCATATGCAATACTAATTATGCAAAACTATGCCTTAATACAAGCCTAAAATGCTTGTTTTTTTGAAAATTTTCAAATGTATGTAAGATTTTCCAATGCAAGATAGTAAATATGATATGAATGAATGTAAGGAATGATTACAACACTTAGAAAGATGCAAAATGCTTGTTATTCCAGGTTCACCAAAATGTTATATATGAAAATAGGAAGAGGGGATGAATGGTATTAAAGTGTATCAAATCAAACCCTCCTTTCACACTAACATTCAAGGATAAAACCGAGCCAAGTCACTACAAGATGGATGAGGACTTAGCTGCTGATTTTATGCTCAAGAATGATATGGAAAGAATAGATTAGGTTGAGAGATTTATTAAACCCTAGGTCAAATAAGCCTCAAACCCTACTTATAATGAGATTAGGTATAAACAGACAGAATGCTACAGAAGAGCAGACATGAAAGTACTCAGGGAAGATCAGAAACATACCAGAAGTTGGATTCCTGAGATTGAAAACTTGGAGGACACTGGGGCGGGCGTCCTAGTCTAGAAGGCAAAATTTCCTGAAACTCATAATAGAGAAAATGATGCAGACAACCTCCTGATGCTAGATATAGAATCTATTTTGTTACAAAGACTACGGGGCCCACACCGTAGTCTACTATAGAAGAATATTTGCAAGATTCCTTTGGATCCTGAAACCTTATCCTTCAAACTACTTCTCTGTAGTCTATACTTTTTCAACTCTCGCACTTGTAAATTTGCATACACAAAGAAAAGGGGTTTGGGAGTTTTGGTGTTTAGGAGCTTGCCTCGGTCAAGCCCCAGAAGGACATTCAAGTATTCTAACACTGTTGTTAGATAGAGTGCATGCCCACGGAGTGCAGAGGCCAAATCCAATGATGAAATGAAATGATTGAAACACAAATTGATGTCACCTTAGAGGTGAAGCCCTCACGAAGATGATCTTTCAAACCATCAGGAGATGGATTGATGAAGCCAAATCTGCAACAAACAAACACAATAACAACACAATTCTACTTTGAAACATAATGAGGGCCTTGAATGCTCTTTGCTCAATATCACAAGTTCGTGTTAGCCATCTATGTCACAAATGAATTCATAAACCTATTTAAATATGCTTGCCTGCTAACATTCGTAAATTAAACCAAGAGAGCCGACAAGGGGAAACCTTTTGAAAGGGCCCAAGCTGACATACTTTAAATTTCATTCTGACAAATTAGGCTAGACTTGGGCACGGGCACCCAAGTCTCAAGGCCCTAATTTGGTCATGCTTAAGGATTAAAGTGGCCCCCTTAGTCCCATTTGACATGGGTTTCGGGGTAAATTTCTTCGGGATGAGTATTTAACTTGCAAAGTGTTAACACAGAGAACTAGGAGCTAAACTAGAAGGTAAAAAGGCATAGGGAAACTTTTTACTCCATAATAGTGATATATTTTTTGTTATTTTTTGATACATATTTTTTTTAAATTAATTTTTTTAATGGCTCTAATTAGTGTTTTTTAAAACCCCTCATGTACAACCAACATAATTTGAGCTACTAATCAATTCACTATTTTTTTTTTCATCATGTAGAGAATGATGTCTAGATTGGTCAAACATAATTTTTTTTCAAGAAACTTTCAAAATTAAAAGTTATTAAAAAAATAGTAATGTATGTTATTTCAAGTTTATGCGTCTCTTTGTTTAAAAAAAAATTAATTAATATAAAATTATGTCCAATACTACAAAAAATTACATATTTTAAAAGTAGACTTTCAGATCTACAATGGGTTTTAATCTCGTTAAAAGATTCTAAAAAAAAAATTAATCAGTAATAGTTGTGAAACTAGTTTTTTCTTTTGTTGTTTTCATGGTCTCCTAGTTGTAGGTCCAAGGCTAAGGCTTGGGTTTCCAAGCCTAAAACCAATGCAAATTCATAGGTTTGCAATTTAAAATTTTTAGAAATGGGTACTTGTTTATAAACGGGTGCCCATTCATAACGGGTGCCTATTATAAATGGGTACCCGTTCTAAAAAATAAAGGGTACCCATTTCTAAAGAATGAAATACTTTCAAAAAATGAAGCCACGGGTCTGTTTAAATTTTTTTTTGAAATCAGGTACCCGTTTCATAACGGGTGCCGATTTGGCTTCAGGTGCCTGATCCTAAATGGGAGCCTATTCCTTAATGGGAACCTTTTTAGGCTCAATCCACCTGTTATTTTCAAAATAGGTGCATGTTCCAATCGTGTTTTTCCTTTCACGATTTTTTTTTGTGAATTATGTACTCATCTTTGTGCACTCACCCTCAAAGAAACCTTAGGTGTCTTAGGAGTAGCAATTGAAGCAACCTTAAAACTTTCCAGCTTTGATGGTGAGACTTCATACTCTTCTACAAAGGTAGGTGTAAAGTCTTACGAACCCCAATCATCACCAAAAATTGTATTAGAAGGTGAATTAAATTCTTCTACAATAGCCTCCACAGGATGGGGAGAAGAATTAACTTTAGAAAGAGGAGAAATTAAAGGGTTTAAAATATTGTCTATTTTTAGCTTCAGTTTGTAGACAACTTTCTGGAATCCGTTCAACTTCAATTGTTTGGAGCTTATTGTCATGAACAAACTTAATTGATCGATGAAGGGTAGACGAGATTGCCCCCATGGCATGAATCTAGGGTCTACCAAGAAGAATATTGTATGAAAGAGAATTAGACATGACATGGATAAGGGTAGGCAATGTCACAGGTCCAACCTTAACAGGTAAGGTAATAGTACCTAGTGATTGTCTACCAACATTATCAAAGCGATGAATGTTGAGTTTGTCTAGTTTAATGAGAGAGGTATCAACATTGATTTTATGTAACAAGTCTATGCCAAAGACATTAAGACCTAATCCACCATCAATCATGGCACGTCTAACTCTCATTTTATTAATAATGATGAATATCATAAGAGGCTCATATTGGTTTTGAACTTCTATGGGAGGTAATTCATGTGGCTGAAAAATGATATATGATTTTGTCACATGCATACAATCTAATAGAGCTGCTACATCATTCAGCTTAATAGAAGGTGGAACAATCACCTTTTTTAAAGCTTCTTGGAGTATTCCGTGGTATGTAGGTAATGTTTGTATTAACTCCCTGTTATGGAGTAAAAAGTCTCCCTATGCCTTTTTACCTCCTAGTTTAGCTCCTAGGTCCCCGTGTTAACACTTTGCAAGTTAAATACTCATCCTGGAGCAATTTACCTTGAAACCCATGTCAAATAGGATTAAGGGGCCCATTCTAAATACTTAAACATGACCAAAAAGGGCCTTGGGACTTGGGAACTCATGCCCAAATCTAGCCTAATTTGTCAGGATAAAAATTAAAGCATGCCAGCTTGGGCTCTCTCAAAAGGTTTCCCTTTGTCAGCTCTCTTGATTTAATTTACGAATGTTAGTGGGAAAGCATATTTAAATAGGTTTATGTTTTTATTTTAAGTTAAGATGGATAATGTGAACTTGTGATATTGAGCAAAGAGCATTCAAGGCCTTCATTATGTTTTAGAGCAAATTTTTTTGTTATTGTGTTTTTTTGTTGCATATTTGGCTTCATCAATCCATCTCCTCATGGTGTGAAAGATCTTCATCTCTGTGTGGGCTTCACCTCTAAGGTGACATCAATTTGTGTTTCAATCATTTCATTTCATCATTAGATTTGGCCTCTATCCTCCTTGGGCACACACTCTATCTAACAAAGGTGTTGTCCAAGACTTGAATGTCCTTCTAGGGCTTGACCGAGGCAAGCTCCTAAACACCACAACCCCTAAACCCCTTTCTTTGTGTGTGTAGGTTATAGGTGTGAGAGTTGGAAAAGTGCAGGTGTAGAGAAGTAGTTTGAAGGATAAGGTTTTGGGATCTAAAAAAATGTTGTGAATATTCCTCCCTCCTAGACTAGGGTGCCCACCCCATAGTCCTCCTAATAAGTTTTGCTCTAGACTCAGGATCAGGATACAGTCTGATACACCTCTCTGCTCAGAATCTCTAGAAATTATGCCCTATTAGACTTGGGCACCTACCCCGTAGTTTGCTAGGGTTTCATTTCTGGAAACTCAACTTCTAGTATGTTTCTGATCCTGCCTAAGTGCTTTCCTATCTGGTTTTCTGTAGCATTCTGTCTGTTTATATGCGATTGCACTATAATAAAGGTTTGAGGCCTATTTGACCTAGGGTTTGGTAAATCTCTCAATCTAATCTATCCTTTCCATATCATTCTAGAGCACAAAATTAGTAGCTAAGTCCTCATCCATCTTGTAGTGACTTGGCTCAATTTTGTCCTTGAATGTTATTGTGAAAGGAGGGTTCGATTTGATACACTTTAACATCATTCATTCTCCTCTTCTCATTTTCATACATAACTTATTGGAAAATCTAGAATAGTGAGAATTTTGCATCTTTCTAAGTGTTGTAATCATTCCTTGCATTCATTCATATCATATTTACTATCCTGCATTGGAAAATTTTACATACATTTGAAAAAAATTGAAAAAACAAGCATTCTAGGCTTGCATTATGGCATAGTTTGGCATAATTTGTATTACATATGATAAAAAGATTCAATTTTATGATATTTGCATCAGATCTAATCCTTATTACAGTAATTCATCATTAATTCATATTAAATCTTGCATTTGAAAGTTCCATTTGCTAGGGTTTTACTTAAAAAGTTATATTTTTCATATAACCTAGTGATTCCAAAAGCTAGGGTTTGTAGTCAAAATCTTATTTCAGATTTTTCTACTCCTTTAAACACTCATCCAAATCTGATCTTGAGTTGTAGTGTTGCTTCCTTGTATTGAAATTTTAGATTTTACAAATTTTACACAATGTGTATTTCAACATTAAGGGTTTTACACACTTCACAATTCTTTAAGCAAACTTTTAAATCATTCATCTTGCCTTGTTGTGTAGCAACATTTCCATCATACTTACTTTGTTTATTGTGAAATTTGTGTGTTTTTCTCTCTAAAATCCCAATTTCCTCAATCAAGTTCTTTGGTGTGAAACAATCTCACATACGTGGCTTCTCATCACAACAATAACGCTATGGTCCCTCCTAAAGTTTATAAGAAGAGGAGGAATCTTGAACCTGAAATAACATTTACACCACATGATAGAACAATTGGAGACATTGAGGGACCTCTTTACATCATGAAATGTATAAGTGGAAACCCTACAAGATGGGTCCTTATTGATCCTAACTGTATGACAAATCTGATGACTGAAGAGTTCGTCTATGCACACGATTTGATACAAGAATCTTATGAACCCACCCATATGATGGTTAAGACATATACTGGAGCTTTCCTCCTGGCTATAGAGAAGATTACATTATTGATTAATGTAGTTGAGAAATCCCTTGAACAATCATTTGACATCATCCCTACATCCGACCTATTTCGTGTGAAACTAGGCCATCCATGGCTCAAGTCCATGAAAGTAGTCCCCTCTACAATTCATAAATGTTCACAATTTCCTCACCAAGGGAGAGTACATGTTGTCCATCATAATTGATAGAAGCCTTTGGTTACTCGCGGAAACTTCAACCTAGACTACTTTTGGCCACAACCTACTATACCTCCTCAACTAAGAGAAAATCAATTCTTCCTGGGATATCAAAGATACAAAGCAAAGTTGATTACAAAATTCGTTGGACCTCCTATTGAACAAATCATAAGTGAAGAGTAACCTGAATTGAATGAACCCCCTAGACTGAGAGGTAAGGGAGTCTTTACTGAGGTTCCTCCTCTGTCATACTTACAAGGATCAGGGGATACCCATAATGAACAAAACCTTTCATCACAAAAAATCAACATTGTACCAACTTCCTCCTCTAAGATGTCGAAGATTGTGGAAAACCATGAGAATCCTTTTGCAAAAATCACTAATAAAACAAAAATGAATAGGTAAACAAGAGAAAGAAGGAGGAATAGACAAGCCTTAGCTCAACAAGAAACACCTCAAAAAGAAAACATTCCACTAACGGATATTGAATCAAATAAGGAAGAACTAAAGGTTGAAGTGTTAAAGGACAATGATTCAAGTTGGGCAATTGTACCTTATGTACCTATTTCCTCTTGCATTCAAGATTGGGAAGATGATATTTTCTCAATGACAACCACTAGTTCGGTTGTGTAAATAGGTAAGTATTTCTAACCCTTTTTAGCCACCTTTGTTGTAGCATCTCTTTGAGTTGCTTGCTTACGTGGCCTCCTCTTATGTTGTGTTGTGTTCCCTTGTGTTGTGTTAAGTGTTGTTTAGGTATATTTGAATAACCCTTCATACTCTTGTAAGGTCAAGGATACAAGGAGACCACCACTGTTGTGACCATTCTTCTATTTGTCTCTATATTCTTCTATTCCTTTCTCGTCTATTTTATTGTTGTGTGTTGTGCCTTGGGGGCATAGTGTTGCAGAGGGTGTTTTTTGGGGGCATCCTCCTATGTGGTGTTCCTAAGTCACTCTTGTCTCCTCTCTCTTTTTTATTTGTTTACATTCTTCAGTGAATCTACCTAGTCGGCGGATGATGAAAACAAACAAATACTGATAAGGATCGTGTGTCCCTTCAACAAGAAAGCAAAAATGGACCTAGTCCATATATGAAGATGGGGTTGATATATATCCGATGCTTGACTAGTAGAATCACTCCATGTGATGTATCATATTATGACACTTCTTGTAACAAACATTTTCAATACTCTCAATCTACTTCAACGCACTTTGGTTGGTTTTATATCTCACCTTGTTGCTACACTCAGTTCCAAGATATATGTAGTATAGCCCAACATCTATACTTGGTTCTGAACTTGCAAGTGTAGCCTTGGTCTTTGATGTGATCTAATATATGATTTATGCATATATTTCATTGATTTGGTTATTATCTTAGAGTAAGATTTTCTAACCTTATCTCTTGTTGATTATCTTAGCCAACTTAATATCAATGTGTTTGTGGGAACATTCGGTGATCGTGGCACATGTCACCTTTGGGGGCATGGGATTTGCGAGAGGTCTTGTTCCCTTGTGTGTTTTCACTCTACCTTAATGTGCTTGATATTGGCAAGCAGATCAACCACCCTAAGGTGGCGGCATATATAATGGTATCTATCTAATTACTTTTACATTGACAAAGTGTGTTTGAAAGCCCTCATCACGAGGCAGGATGGTGTATCTCTTAATCTAGTGCACATCATTTTAAGAAAAAAACCTTCATTGCGAGGTAGGATGACATATCTCTTGAGCTAGTGCGCATCCTTTTATATAAATCCCTTTTATGGAAGGTGGGATGGTGTATCTCTTGAGCTACTACACATCCTTTTATACAAAGTCCTCATCACGAAGTGGGGTTGGATCTTGGGGTAAGTGCAAGAAGATGGGGGGCCAAAAAGTGGCCAAATTAGTTTTAAAAAAAAAAGGTCAAAACGCGAGCGCGTTATAACGCACTCGCGTTATAAAGCGCTCGCGTTATGGCTTGGTAATGACGAGCCTTAGGCTCGTCAAAACCAAGCCATAACGCGATCGCGTTATAACGCGCTCGCGTTATTCTTTTCTTTGCATTTTTTCTTTTCCACAGAAGTTTGTGCTGTTTTTCATGTTTTAAATAACGCGAGCGCGTTATGTTAAACTTAAATTTTTTTATGTTTAAGGCTATTAATCATGTATGTATGTATGCCTATATGTATGTATGTATGTATGTATGTATGCCTATATGTATGTATGTATCTATGTATGCCTATATGTATGTATGTATCTATGTATGCCTATATGTATGTATGTATAGTGTTAAGGGTAGAGGAGGGTAGAGATGAGAGTGAGCCAGATAGGGGAGGAGAGGGGTGGATAAGGATTGAGTGATTAAGGTTTAAGGTTAAGGGTTGAGCATTTAGGGATAGGATTTAGAGTTTAGGGATAAGGGATTAGAGTTTAGGACCTTGAGGGATTAGGGTTTAGGGTTGAGGCTTTAGGGATAGTGTTTAGGGTTAAGGGTCGAGGGATTAGGGTTAAGGTAGAGTGTTGAGGGTAGAGGGATTAGGGATAGGGTTTAGGGTTGAAAGTTTAGGGTTGAGGGATTAGGGTTTAAGGTATAGTTTAGTAGTTCTTGTGGATAGAGCCAATAAACAATGGGAGATTATTTGCCTATTTCATAACAATATACCTCCCCCTTAAACCTCAAACCCTAATCCATCATCCCTGAACTCTAATCCCTCATCCCTAAACCCTAAATGCTATCCCTATTCCTAAACCCTCAACAGACTTGATACTATACCTTAAACCCTAATCCCTTATCCCTAAACCCTCCAACCCTATCCCTAATCCTTACACCCTCCACACTCTACTTTAACCCTAATCCCTTGAACCTCAACCCTATCCCTAAACCCTTGACCCTCAAACCTCAACCCTCAACCCTCGACATCAAACCCTAATCCCTCAACCCTTAACTCTGATCCCTCAACTCTCAACCCTAACCCTAAACCCTAAACACTCAACCCTCAATGTCAAATCCTAATCCCTCAACCCTTCACTCTAATCCCTCAACCCTAAACCCTATCCCTAAACCCTCAACACTATACCTTAAACCCTAATCCCTCAACCCTAACCCTAAACCTTCTCCCTAAACCCTAATCCGTCAACCCTCAACCCTAATCCATCATCCGTCATCCCTTAACTCTAATCCCTCATCCCTAAACCCTAAACGCTATCCCTATTCCTAGACCCTTAACATGCTCGATACTATACCTTAAACCCTAATCCCTCTACCATTGACACTCTTATTTAACCCTAATCCATTGACCATTAACCCTATCCCTCAACCTCAACGCTTAACCCTCAACCCTCAACTCTCAACATTAAACCCTAATTCATCAACCCTAAACCCTAATCCCTCAAACCTAAACCCTATCCCTAAACCATCAACCCTCAACACTATACCTTAAACCCTAATCCCTATCCCTCAACCCTTAACCCTTAAAACTTAAACCCTATCCCTACACCCTCAACACTTAACACTATATCTTAAGCCTTAAACCCTCATCCTTAAAGCCTCAACCCTTAATCCTTAAACCTTCAACCCTAAACCCTATCCCTAATCCCTCTACCCTTGACACTCTAACCCTAACCTTGACATTAAATGCTAATCTGTCAACCCTAAACTCTAATCCTAAACCCTCAACCCTCAAAACTATACCTTAAACCCTAATCCCTCAACCCTCAACCCTAAACCTTATCCCTAAACCCTAATCCCTCAACCCTCAACCCTAATCCATCATCCCTCAACTCTAATCCCTCATCCCTAAACCCTAAATGCTATCCCTATTCCTAAACCCTCAACAGACTCGATACTATACCTTAAACCCTAATCCCTTATCCCTAAACCCTCCAACCCTATCCCTAATCCTTACACCCTCCACACTCTACTTTAACCCTAATCCCTTGAACCTCAACCCTATCCCTAAACCCTTGACCCTCAAACCTCAACCCTCAACCCTTGACGTCAAACCCTAATCCCTCAACCCTTAACTCTGATCCCTCAACTCTCAACCCTAACCCTAAACCCTAAACCCTAAACCCTCAACCCTCACATCAAATCCTAATCCCTCAACCCTTCACTCTAATCCCTCAACCCTAAACCCTATCCCTAAACCCTCAACACTATACTTTAAACCCTAATCCCTCAACCTGAACCCTAAACCTTGTCCCTAAACCCTAATCCCTCAACCCTCAACCCTAATCTGTCATCCATTATCCCTCAACTCTAATCCCTCATCCCTAAACCCTAAATGTTATCCCTATTCCTAGACCCTCAACAAGCTCAATACTATACCTTAAACCCTAATCCCTCTACCCTCGACACTCTTATTTAACCCTAATCCCTTGACCATTAACCCTATCCCTCAACCTCAACCGTCAACCATCAACCCTCAACCCTCAACACTCAACTCTAAACATTAAACCCTAATTCATCAACCGTAAACCCTAATCCCTCAAACCTAAACCCTATCCCTAAATCATCAACCCTCAACACTATACCTTAAACCCTAATCCCTATCCCTTAACCCTTAAAACTTAAACCCTATCCCTATACCCTCAACACTTGACACTATATCTTAAGCCTTAAAACCTCATCCCTAAAGCCTCAACCCTCAATTCTTAAACCTTCAACCCTAAACCCTATCCCTAATCCCTCTAACCTCGACACTCTAACCCTAACCTTGACATTAAACACTAATCCGTCAACCCTAAACCCTAATCTATCAACCCTAAACCCTCAACCCTCAACACTATACCTTAAACCCTAATCCATCAACCCTAAAACCTAATCCATCAACCCTCAACCCTAAACACTATTAATAAACCCTTAACCCTTGACACTAGACCTTAAACCCTAATCCCTCGACCCTCAACCCTAATACCTCAACCCTCAACCCTAATCCCTCATCCCTAAACCCTAAACTCTATCCCTATTCCTAAACCCTCAACCCTCGACACTATACCTTAAACCCTAATCCCTTATCCCTAAACCCTAAACACTATCCCTCAACCCTTAACCCTTAAAAATTAAACCTTAAAACCTATCCATAAACCCTCGATGCTCAACACTATATTTTACAACCCAATCCCTTAACCCTCAGCCATAAAGCCTCAACCCTCAATCGTTAAACCTTCAACCCTAAACCCTATCCCTAATCCCTCTACCCTCAACATTCTACTTTAACCCTAATTCCTTGACCATCAACCCTATCCCTAAACCCTCAACCCTCAACCCTCAACCCTCAACTCTCAACATTAAACCCTAATCTGTCAACCCTAAACCCTAATCCATCAACCCTAAACCCTAATCCCTCAACCCTAAATCCTATCCCTAAACCCTAAACCCTCAACACTATACCTTAAACCATAATCCCTCAACTCTAAACCCTAACCCTTATCCCTAAACCCTCAACCCTCAACATCAAATCCTAATCCCTCAACCCTAAACCCTATCCCTAAACCCTCAACACTATACCTTAAACCCTAATCCCTCAACCTGAACCCTAAACCTTGTCCCTAAACCCTAATCCCTTAACCCTCAACCCTAATCTGTCATCTGTCATCCCTCAACTCTAATCCCTCATCCCTAAACCCTAAATGCTATCCCTATTCCTAGACCCTCAACAGGCTCGATACTATACCTTAAACCCTAATCCCTCTACCCTCGACACTCTTATTTAACCCTAATCCCTTGACAATTAACCCTATCCCTCAACCTCAACCCTCAACCGTCAACCCTCAACCCTCAACACTCAACTCTAAACATTGAACCCTAATTCATCAACCGTAAACCCTAATCCCTCAAACCTAAACCCTATCCCTAAATCATCAACCCTCAACACTATACCTTAAACCCTAATCCCTATCCCTTAACCCTTAAAACTTAAACCCTATCCCTATACCCTCAACACTAGACACTATATCTTAAGCCTTAAACCCTCATCCCTAAATCCTCAACCCTTAATTCTTAAACCTTCAACCCTAAACCCTATCCCTAATCCCTCTACCCTCAACACTCTAACCCTAACCTTGACATTAAACACTAATCTGTCAACCCTAAACCCTAATTTGTCAACCCTAAACCCTCAACCCTCAACACTATACCTTAAACCCTAATCCATCAACCCTAAAACCTAATCCATCAACCCTCAACCCTAAACACTATTAATAAACCCTCAACCCTTGACACTATACCTTAAACCCTAATCCATCAACCCTCAGCCCTAATACCTCAACCCTCAACCCTAATCCCTCATCCCCAAACCCTAAACTCTATCCCTATTCCTAAACCCTCAACCCTCGATACTATACCTTAAACCCTAATCCCTTATCCCTAAACCCTAAACACTATCCCTCAACCCTTAACCCTTAAAAATTAAACCCTAAAACCTATCCATAAACCCTCGATGCTCAACCCTATATTTTAAACCCCAATCCCTTAACCCTCAGCCATAAAGCCTCAACCCTCAATCGTTAAACCTTCAACCCTAAACCCTATCCCTAATCCCTCTACCCTCAACACTCTACTTTAACTCTAATCCCTTGACCATCAACCCTATCTCTAAACCCTCAACCCTCAACCCTCAACTCTCAACATTAAACCCTAATCTGTCAACCCTAAACCCTAATCCGTCAACCCTAAACCCTAATCCCTCAACTCTAAATCCTATCCCTAAACCCTAAACCCTCAACACTATACCTTAAACCATAATCCCTCAACCCTAAACCCTAAACCCTATCCCTAAACCCTAAACACTATACCTTAAACCCTAATCCCTCAACCCTAACCCTAAACCTTGTCCCTAAACCCTAATCCCTCAACCCTCAACCCTAATCCGTCATCCGTAATCCCTCAACTCTAATCCCTCATCCCTAAACCCTAAATGCTATCCCTATTCCTAGACCCTCAACAGGCTTGATACTATACCTTAAACCCTAATCCCTCTACCCTCGAGACTCTTATTTAACCCTAATCCCTTGACCATTAACCCTATCCCTCAACCTCAACCCTCAACCGTCAACTGTCAACCCTCAACACTCAACTCTAAACATTAAACCCTAATTCATCAACCGTAAACCCTAATCCCTCAAACCTAAACCCTATCCCTAAATCATCAACCCTCAACACTCTACCTTAAACCCTAATCCCTATCCCTTAACCCTTAAAACTTAAACCCTATCCCTATACCCTCAACACTTGACACTATATCTTAAGCCTTAAACCCTCATCCCCAAAGCCTCAACCCTCAATTCTTAAACCTTCAACCCTAAACCCTATCCCTAATCCCTCTACCCTCGACACTCTAACCCTAACCTTGACATTAAACACTAATATGTCAACCCTAAACCCTAATCTGTCAACCCCAAACCCTCAACCCTCAACACTATACCTTAAACCCTAATCCATCAACCCTCAACCCTAAACACTATTAATAAACCCTCAACCCTTGACACTATACATCAAACCCTAATCCCTCAACCCTCAACCCTAATACCTCAACCCTCAACCCTAATCCCTCATCCCTAAACCCTAAACTCTATCCCTATTCTTAAACCCTCAACCCTCGACACTATACCTTAAACCCTAATCCCTTATCCCTAAACCCTAAACACTATCCCTCAACCCTTAACCCTTAAAAATTAAACCCTAAAACCTATCCATAAACCCTCGACGCTCAACACTATATTTTAAACCCCAATCCCTTAACCCTTAGCCCTAAAGCCTTAACCCTCAATCGTTAAACCTTCAACCCTAAACCCTATCCCTAATCCCTCTACCCTCAACACTCTACTTTAACCCTAATCCCTTGACCATCAACCCTATCCCTAAACCCTAAACCCTCAACCCTCAACTCTCAACATTAAACCCTAATCTGTCAACCCTAAACCCTAATTTGTCAACCCTAAACCCTAATCCCTCAACCCTAAATCCTATCCCTAAACCCTCAACCCTCAACACTATACCTTAAACCATAATCCCTCAACCCTAAACCCTAAACCCTCAACCCTAAACCCTATCCCTAAACCCTCAACACTATACCTTAAACCCTAATCCCTCAACCCTAACCCTAAACCTTGTCCCTAAACCCTAATCCCTCAACCCTCTACCCTAATCCATCATCTGTCATCCCTCAACTTGAATCCCTCATCCCTAAACCCTAAACGCTATCCCTATTCCTAGACCCTCAATAGGCTTGATACTATACCTTAAACCCTAATCCCTCTACCCTCGACACTCTTATTTAACCCTAATCCCTTGACCATTAACCCTATCCCTCAACCTCAACCTCAACCCTCAACCCTCAACCCTCAACACTCAACTCTAAACATTAAACCCTAATTCATCAACCGTAAACCCTAATCCCTCAAACCTAAACCCTATCCCTAAACCATCAACCCTCAACACTATACCTTAAACCCTAATCCCTATCCCTTAACCCTTAAAACTTAAACCCTATCCCTATACCCTCAACACTTAACACTATATCTTAAGCCTTAAACCCTCATCCCTAAAGCCTCAACCCTCAATTCTTAAACCTTCAACCCTAAACCCTATCCCTAATCCCTCTACCCTCGACACTCTAACCCTAACCTTGACATTAAACACTAATCCGCCAACCCTAAACCCTAATCTGTCAACCCTAAACCCTCAACACTCAACATTATACCTTAAACCCTAATCCATCAACCCTAAAACCTAATCCATCAACCCTCAACCCTAAACACTATTAATAAACCCTCAACCCTTGAAACTATACCTTAAACCCTAATCCCTCAACCCTCAACCCTAATACCTCAACCCTCAACCCTAATCCCTCATCCCTAAACCCTAAACTCTATCCCTATTCCTAAACCCTCAACCCTCGACACTATACCTTAAACCCTAATCCCTTATCCCTAAACCCTAAACACTATCCCTCAACCCTTAACCCTTAAAAATTAAACCCTAAAACCTATCCATAAACCCTCGACGCTCAACACTATATTTTAAACCCCAATCCGTTAACCCTCAGCCCTAAAGCCTCAACCCTCAATCGTTAAACCTTCAACCCTAAACCCTATCCCTAATCCCTCTACCCTCAACACTCTACTTTAACCCTAATCCCTTGACCATCAACCCTATCCCTAAACCCTCAACCCTCAACCCTCAACTCTCAACATTAAACCCTAATCCGTCAACCCTAAACCCTAATCCCTCAACCCTAAATCATATCCCTAAACCCTCAACCCTCAACACTATACCTTAAACCATAATCCCTAAACCCTAATCCCTCAACCCTAAACCCTAAACCTTATCCCTAAACCCAACAAAACTACTTTGCCTTATGTTAGGTTGTTAAACCCATCATTTTTGACACTCTTCTCTTAAAGATATTTGAGTTGCAAGAATATGTCAGAAAAATGGCTATGAACTTTTTTAATGTTAGTAATGTTATATGGCATGTTTTTCTGGCCCATTTGGGGTTCATTATGCCAATAGGTGTACACACTATGAGAAAAGCTTTGCATATGGTACATCCACAGTGAGTAATTAACAGTTGAAATCAGAAGGATGATCATTATGAGAAAAGCTTTGCATTGGGGTACATCTATGTTTCTTGCTGTGCACCCCGCACTTAGGGGAGGTATATTGTTATGAAACAAGCAAATAATCTCCCATTGTTTATTGGCTCTATCCACAAGAACTACTAAACTATACCTTAAACCCTAATCCCTCAACCCTAAACTTTCAACCCTAAACCCTATCCCTAATCCCTCTACCCTCAACAGTCTACCTTAACTCTAATCCCTCAACCCTTAACCCTAAATGCTATCCCTAAAGCCTCAACCCTAAACCCTAATCCCTCAAGGTCCTAAACTCTAATCCCTTATCCCTACGCTCTAAATCCTATCCCTAAATGCTCAACCCTTAACCTAAACCTTAATCACTCAATCCTTATCCACCCTCCTCCTCCCCTGTCTGGCTCACTCCCATCTCTACCCTCTTCTACCGTCAACACTATACATACATACATATAGGCATACATAGATACATACATACATATAGGCATACATAGATTACATACATACATATAGGCATACATACATACATATAGGCAATACCTACACATGATTATAGCCTTAAACATAAAAAAATTTAAGTTAACATAACGAGCTCGCGTTATTTAAAACATGAAAAACAACACAAACTTTTGTGGAAAAGGAAAAATGCAAAGAAAAGAATAACGCGAGCGTGTTATAACGAGAGCGCGTTATAACGCGCTCGCATTATAACGCGCTCGTGTTATGTCTTGCTTTGGGAATCCCAAGCCTTGGGCTTGGGATTTGCTTTGGATTTCCAACCCAAAGGCTTGGAGTGCCTTATGAACAGTAACAGACGTGTTTTTCCATATTCTTCAAGATTTTAGATAATTTTGTCGTGCTAACCCTCAGATTTGCACGTGTTTCAAGGTCAAACAAATCAAACACCTGGGTAATGTTAGGCTTTCTCTTAGCTATCTGACGATGTAATTTTTTTCACATTTTAACAATGTTAAGCCTTTCATCTTTAATTTTTTTTGTTTGTGTGTCCGTTTTTGGGCAAAAACCACTATTTGGTCTTTTTTTCATTGTAAATTTAACTATTCATTGAAATTTCAAAAAAATTACATATTTAGAAACTAGACTCCATTCTACAAATATTTAAAAAAGAAAAAATGATTTTCGATTAGTTTTCAAAATTTATAGGGGTAGCACGGCCAAATTCTATTTTTTAGGATGTGTCCACTTGAAAATTGGTAAAAAATCAAATATTCATCAAATAATTATCAGAAAAATCGGGCATAAACTACATGCTATTAGCTAATTTCTCACCGAAGCGATTTTAAAAATACCAAAAAAAAGTTGACCTTTGAGGGAGCCACAAAACATGCTATGTTATGTTTTTTTGACAGAAACAACACCAATTTCTGTGGCTCCCTCTTTTGAACCCCTTAATCTATGCCATTTTCAAAAAATAATAGTAGTTTAGAAAGTAGACTCAGAGCACTACAAACATTGTTTTGGTTGCATCTCCAAATTTTGAGTGTAACTATGCTCAATTTCTCATCCAAGGCCAGTATTTCCTGATTTCAGAAAAAAAGTGGCCACTTAAGACCCCCTTTTGGCCCCCATCTTCTGCACTTACCCTTGAGTCATTCACCCATAAGAGTGTCTTTGGCAGTTGTGGTAGTGTAGCTCAACCATCAAGTGTGTCTAAAATGTGTTTAGATGGTGGGACTTAGCAATAATCTCCTTCCCATTGCTCATGTTTGTTGTGTCTAAGATGTATAGTATGTCAATGACGTACTATGCGGTGCTCATGTATTCCGTGTGTCTTCCTTATGTGTTTCTTGTGTCTTCCCCCAAGTGTGGTCTAAAGGCATGTAGAGATGACTTCCCTCAACATTGGGTTTTTGTTTGGCATGTCTTCCCCTTAGGTGTGGTCTAAAGGCGCGTAGCAATGGGCTCCCTTCACCCCCTAGTTTAGGATTTTGTTTAGTTGTTAATCAATTTATACTTTGTGTATTGTGTGACTACTCTCATGGTCTTCTTCGTGTATTGCATACTTCACTATATTCTCTGTGTTTTGTGTGCTTCTTACTATCTTTTCCTTTTGTCTTGTGTGATTTCTGTGTGTTTTCTAGTGCTTACTTTCAATTGGGGGCTAGAAATAGTCCTCCAACCTTTGGGTATGCTTTAGCTCTATGTGCCTGATGTGTTTGATGTGCTTCGACCATACTTTAATGCATGTATGGAATCATAAG
Organism: Cunninghamia lanceolata; assembly: GCA_027924645.1. Lineage (NCBI taxonomy): Eukaryota > Viridiplantae > Streptophyta > Pinopsida > Cupressales > Cupressaceae > Cunninghamia > Cunninghamia lanceolata. The sequence continues at coordinate 6,554,628 of BSBN01000865.1, read as the reverse complement.
ATCATACATACATTAAAGTGAGGGCTAAATGTTATGGAGTAAAATGTTTCCCTATGCCTTTTACCTCGTAGTTTAGCTCCTAAGTTCCCGTGTTAACACTTTGCAAGTAAATACTCATCCCAGAGAAATTTCCCCTCAAACCCATTTCAAATGGGATTAAGGGGCCCATTCTAAATACTTAAACATGACCAAAAAGGGTCATGGGACTTGGGTGCCTGCACCAAGTCCAGCCTAATTTGTTGGGATGAAAATTAAAGCATGTCAGCTTGGGCCCTCTTAAAAGGTTTCCCTTTGTTGGCTCTCTTGATTAATTTACGAATGTTAGTGGGAAACATATTTAAATATGTTTATGTCTTCATTTTAAGTTAAGATGGATAACACGAACTTGTGATATTGAGCAAAGAGTATTCAAGGCCTTCATTGTGTTTTAGAGTAGAATTGTCTTGTTATTGTGTTTGTTTGTTGAAGATTTGGCTTCATGAATCCATCTCCTCATGGTGTGAAAGATCTTCATCTCCGCAAGGGCTTTAAATCTAAGGTGACATCAATTTGTGTTTCAAATCATTTCATTTCATCATTGGATTTGGTCCCTGCCCTCCTTGGGCACACACTCTATCTAACAAAGGTGTTGGAAGACTTGAATGTCCTTTCGGGGCTTGATCGAGGCAAGCTCCTAAACACCACAAACCCCCAAACCCACCTTTCTTTGTGTGTGCAAGTTACCGGTGCAAGAGTTGGAAAAGTGTAGGTGTAGAGAAGTAGTTTGAAGGATAAGGTTTCAAGATTTGAAAGAATCTTGTGAATATTCCTCCTTCTTGGACTAGGGCGCCCACCCCGTAGTCCTCCCAATAACTTTGGATCCAGACTTAGGATCAAGATACGGTCTGATACACCTCTCTGCTCAGAATCTCCAGAAATTCTACCCTATTAGACTTGGACGCCTACCCTGTAGTTTGCTAGGGTTTCATTTCCAAAACTTAACTTTTGGTATGTTTATGATCCTATCTAAGTACTTTCCTGTCTAGTTTTCCTGTAGCATTTTGTTTGTTTATATGTGATTGCACTGTAATTAGGGTTTGAGGCCTATTTGACCCTAGGGTTTGGTAAATATCTCAATATAATCTATTCTTTCCATATCATTCTTGAGCACAAATCAACAGCTGAGTCCTCATCTATTTTGTAGTGACTTGGCTCAGTTTTGTCCACGATGTTATTGTGAAAGGGAGGGTTTGATTTGATACACTTTAACACTCATTCATTCTCCTCTTCTCATTTTCACACATAAAACTCCATAAAGAGATCTTTGCTAGAGTAGCATGAAGCTGCTCAACAAGATCATAATCTCTACTAGTATTATTAGGAGATGAGGTGGTTGAGGAAGAATAGGTTGAGAATGTGGAAGAGAAGCCGGAATGAATGTGATTGGTTTCTTTTGTTATTGTTTCTAGTGTTATATGCGTGAGTAACCTCATGATGCATGGGTTGTTGTAACACATTTTATTGTGTTGAGATATTTGTTTTGCATAGTTGAAGATATAACTAGGAGGTCTAGGTGTTTTTGGAGAACCACCTATTGTGATTGAGGAGCATCATTACAAAGATGCACAATAATTTTGGGTTTCTCAGGCTCTTTTTGGGAATAAGAAAAATAAATTGTATTAATGAATATTTGAAATAGAGATGGTTTAGGAGTCATAGAGGATTATTTTGTAGAGATGAAGTCATCTAAGGCTTCATCTAACATGTCAAAATCATCACTACTAAATGACTCATCAAATGCATTGAAATCTTGAAGAAAGAAGTCAGACATATTTGCATACCCTACTTTTTTTCAAACCTTATAGAAATAAAATGAAAGAGGGAATGAAATAAAGTTTATTTATGTTTGAATGTTGCACAAAATTAAATATACCAAAGCTATGAACAACAAAGTTTATCCAATTACTAACTAAAACATAAGCAAGATTTTTCAAATTTTAAGCTAGAATTACCATAAAATGAGATTTTTGATAACCCTAATCAATATATATTAATGAATGCAAGATGTGCATGTAAGAAATGTGTATCAAACTTAGATGTAATCATATCTAAAGCATAATATCAGAAAATTATATTAATCTATAATTTGATCTAATCTTATGAAATGCAAACAATGTAAAAAGTATAGCTTTTTCAATCTAAATTAAATGCTTGTTTTTCCAATTTCAAATGCCAAAATGCAAAGAATGCACTAAAAAAAAGGATGAAAGGTACAACAAATGAAATCATTTTAATCAACTTAACAATGCTACAAAGATATGAAACAACTCACTAATCTACAAACCCTAGTTCAAGACTAGCTAGATTTTTAGGGAAAAAAGCATGATTTGTGTTACCTTTATGATGAATTAAATGCAAAATATGATAATATGTAAGTATGAAAATGATGAAATAAATTAATTTTAATCAGATCTATGACAAAAAAAAAAATAAGTATTTTCAGATGAAGAAGGATGCAAGAGTGTAAGAGAGTCGGGTTCACCAAAATGTTGAGTGGAAAAGAGAGAACTAGCTTAAAAGGTCAAAGTAGGTCAAACCCTCTTCCATTAACATTGAGACACAAACTGAGCTGGATTCTACCCTTGAGGGAGAGCCAGGTACAGGGTTTTGCCTCTTTTTTGTATAGATGAGAAGTCCAACCAAATTCAACCTAGCAAACTAGGGTAAAAGATCAAACCCCCAAAAGAGCAATATTGAGCTATAGACGGACCGTCGGAAACATAAACAATCAAAAAATTTGAATGAACAACAAAGATGAGGAAATAGAGTAGAGTAGGAACCTAGAGCTAAAATGTTAGAAAGACCAAGATGCTAGGTGTCCTAGACCCCTTCTAGGGTTTTGCAGAAAGTCTAAACTTCACCCGACCTGTACTTGCAAAATCTTCGTTCTTCCTAGATCTTGTCTTCCGAAACTTGTTACTTCAACCTACACACACAAAAGAAGGGAAAAATAGTTGTGGCTATATAGGAGCTATCCTTAGTCAAGCCCCCATATTTGGTATCCTACCTCACAAATAACCAAGATTAGAACAAGATGTTGTGTGTGCTCAGAAATCGTAGTGTGTGCAGTAACATGCATGATCTAATCAAATATATCAAACCCTAACCCTAGATGACTCAGGTAAATAGGATGGAATGATACAAAAAAATTCTTCACTGAAGGAAGCTCACAACTTCACCTCATGGATAAAGATTCACTGAAGGTTTGCTGAATAAGAAGGTGATGCAACCATACCCTTGGAGGGTACTCAAGCCAATCTCAAGTTGGTGGTTCCAACCCTTCTCCCAATCATGCAAAGTGCTTCAACCTAAGAATAAATGAAATAGATTCAAGATCTCACTTCTTAGCCTTCATACAAATCTTTTCAAGAGCAAAGTTGAAATCCAATTGATCATATAGAAACATGTAATAATCAATAACATAGAGAGCAGAAATATCCTTCATATAACATCAAGATCACACCTAGCATCTAATACATCTAGTTTCAAATGAAAGAGGACACTTGCTTTTATACAAGGATTAAGAAATGAGTAATTTGATTAAAGAGCCGACAATACGCGTGAAAAAACAAATTTGAGTTTAGGGTTGGCCTAACCATCATTAAAGCCGACTTGTGGGCCTAATTTGCCTCCCTAAAAACATGGGATGGACCAGGGCACTGGGCACCCTAGGCCCTTGGGGAAAATTTAGGTACATACCCATATTTAATGTGGTGTTAACTCCAAATTTTAAATTAGTTTTTGGGTTATGATGAAACTTTAACCAAAATAACTACATTTCATAGAATCAGGGCAAATCAGGACTTTAGGGTAGACCTAAATGGACTAGGCTTGGGATCACTAAGGGAGGAGCTAAACATAGTGAAATTGTGCTTACACAACCAAGGAGCACATTTACGATATAACAAAGTGATGATATGAAGACATTTGCAAAAGCACACATAATAATTGCAAAATGAAGTAAGAAGAAAGCTACATGATAGCAATGAGAAGTAAAAGAAAGCAATAGGTGTAACTAGAAGTCCACATGTATTTTAGTAGAGAGATTTAGTGATAGTATATTTGAGAAGACAAAGATTTCTCTGGCAGGAACATGAAACATGTTGAAGTAATAATAAGATTGGCCTATGTAAAATTCTAATAAAATAAGTGACAATGCTTATGAGGTTAATTTTCGTCAAAAAATTTGCATTTATCTAGTATTAATGTTTCATATTTATAGGAATTTCATGGGGAAGATAATTAAGGCGAAGGGGAAGAAGAAGTGGTTTAGAAGCAACAGATGTCTAAAAAGAAGAAAGAACAAATAACATAGGTGCTCGACAAAAGGATAATGAACACGAGGAAGGTAGCTACAAAATATATTTGGTACAATGGGAAGGATTACAATAAGAGGATAACACTGGATCTCAAAATAGGAATTAAAGAGATTAGGTAGGAGAAAATGGTAGGAATTTATGAAGGTCCAACTCATAGGAGCTATGTTTTTTTCATCTAGAGAAGAATGATGCGGGAGCATAACTTCAGAAGGCCATAAACTTTTGACTGAGTAGTTGATGGAGCCTAGTTTTTTAGTGTGACGATTGTCTAAAGTTCCAGATCCACATAATGATCTTTCTCTAGTTAATATCATTAAATATTTTTTGGGGCCAAATTCTTCCATCTAAAGCCTCAAAATTTAATGTTGTTTTTTTGCATTTTTAGAGTTTTAGCAATTATGGGTTTGTATATGAGCATGAATTTGGGTTTTAAGCTAATCTCAAGATATATTAGGATATTTAGATTATAAAGGATACTTAAATGTCATTCTTGGTTGAATGTAAAATTGTTGGAAATGGCTGTTTGCTAAATTTAGCAATTTTGGTTGCTCTAGGTAGTTTTTAGTTTGACTACCTTTTTGGCGCATCTTAATTATGCTATTTAGTGGGTGAGTAGTGGATTTCCTTTTAAAGGAAAGACTCTTATGTAATTTTTTATTTGTTGAATAACGAGATAGAGATTTTGGTGTTCTTACTATTAAAAAATATTGTTAGATTTTTGTTGCATTTCTCGATATATCACATATGGGTAAGTGCACAAAAATGAGGGACCAAAATGGGTCTTAAGATGCCACTTTTTTTCTGAAATCAGTAACCATTGATGTTGGATGAGAAATTGAAGATATCTACACTCAAAAATTGAAGATGGAACAAAAACAAGAGTCGTATTGCTCCGAATCTAGTTCTAAACTACTAATTTTTTCCAAAAATGGTTGAGATTAAGGGGTTAAAAAAGGGGGGAGCACACAAAATTGGTCCTGTTTTTCTCAAAAAACATAACATAGCATCTAGTGTGCTCCCCCTAAAATGTTAACTTTTTTTAGTATTTCAATAATCACTCCAGTGAGAAATTAGCTAACATCATGTAGTTTATCCTAATTTTTCTGATAAAATTTTCATGAATATTGATTTTTTAGTAATTTTTAAAGTGGACACATCCTGAAAAATAGAAATTTGAGCATGCTCCCCCCTAAAATGTTTGAAAAATAATCAAAAATCAAAAATTTTTTTGAATACGTGTAGAATGGAGTCTAGTTTCTAAAAATGTAACTTATTTCAAATTTCGATGAATGGTTAAAAAAAATTTAAAAATTCTAGACACTGGTTTTGATAAAAAATGGACACACTAACAAATAAATTCAAGATGAACCCTTAACGTACTCAAAATGTGAAAACAATTATATGGTTAGATAGCTAACAGAGAGCTTAAGATTAGGTGTTATTTTTTTTGAGTTTTCATTGAAAAAAGTGTCATCCTGATGGGAGCACACTCTAGATTATCTCTAGATTTTGCTAAAAGCTGATAAAAACACGTCAAAGAAGCTGAGCATAACGCGAGCGCATTATAACACACTCGTGTTATGTGAAATCAATAACGCGAGTGTGTTATAATGCGCTCGCGTTATGTTGAGCATAAATAGCTATACACAGGATGCCAATTACATTTGCTTGAAGTTTCTAAAGCCTTTTCAACAAATCCATTTTTTGGCATATCTTGCAATCATTGCATTCCATTACAGAACATCTCTTTGAGGTGTTACGTCATACAATTGACGCATTCCATTACAGAACATCTCTTTGAGGTGTTACGTCATACAATTGACATGCCTTGTCTATGCTTCCACACTTTACATACATGTCTACAAGGGCAGATGCACTTCCTATCGTCTCTCTCACTCTGTACTTCCCTCCCCTCTCTACGTCCTACCCTCTCTCTAAGTCTCTGCTTCCCCTCCCTCTCTTGAGTCTCTGCTTCCCTCCCCTCTCTACCTCTTACCTTCTCACTCACTCTCTTCTTCCCTCCCCTCTCTAACCTGTCTACCCTCTCTCTCATTCTCTACTTCCCCCCTATCTACCTCCTACCCTCTTTCTGAGTCTTTGCTACCCTCGCCTCTCTACTCCTGCCTTTTCTCTCACTCTCTTCTCCCCCTCTCTCTACCTCCTACCTTCTCTCACTTTCTACTTCCCTCCCCTGTCTACCTCCTACCCTCTCTCTCTTAGTCTCTGCTTCCCTTACATGTCTAACTCCTACCCTCTCTCTCTTCTTCCTTCCCCTGTCTACCTCCTACGGTCCTCTCCCATTCTCTACTTCCCTCCTGTCTCTACCTCCTATTCCTCTCTCTCACTCTCCACTTCCCTCCCCTCTCTACCTCTCCTCCTCATTCTTCCCATCCAATGAAATTTCATAAATTATCTTGTTTCATTTCATCATCCCAATTTATATCCTCATCCCTCTTTGCATGTCCTAGTTTTCTTGTTTCCATATTCTTTGTCGACATGCAAGAGGAGAGGGAGGAAGAGGGAGAGAGGATGGAGATGGATGGGAGAGAGAGAGGAGAGATAGGGTGATAAGGAGAGAGAGAGGAGGGTTGGTCAGGTTATGAGTTTAGGGTTGCTTAAGTTTAGGGTTTAGTGGAATTATTTATGGTTTAGGGGTTTAGGGTTGCTCAGGTTTATGGTTTACGGGTTAGATTTTAGGGGTATTATTTAGGGTTTAGGGTTTTGGGAGAGAGAGGTTTAGGGTTGCTCAGGTTTAGGGGTATATTTAGGGTTTATGAGTTATTGGGTTGCTTAGACCTTTAGGGGTAAATTATTTAGGGTTTATGAGTTTCTAGGGTTGCTCAAGTTTAGGGTTTAGGGGTTAGGGTTAAAGATGAATTATTTTATAATTTTCCTCCAATCCTCCTAATCCTAACACATTAGTCCACCCATCTCCTATCCATCAATCCCTATCATCCATCCACCATATAACTCACCATCTAATCCACCATCAAACATTCTAAGCTCTAATACATCAACCCATGAACGCTTGAAATTTTTTCTCCAAGAGGTCTTTACAAAATCCAAAAATAAAAGCAAAAGATATGGAGCCATCCAAATCCACTGATCTAATTTCATCCCTCTCTAACACTCCCAATCCTAATCCATCTGTGCCTCCTATATCCCATTCACTCGATCCCTAATCCTAACCCCACAACATCTTCCATCAGTATCCATCAACTATATGCATATCCTAGTTCATCAGCCCATGAAGCCATGAAGGATGTGACACAAGGACTATTAGCAAGGAATCTAAGAACATCATGTACTCAAATTCCTATCCTTGAGCCTAACAAATAACCTCATAATAACATGTCTACCACTCCAAACCATCATCCACTCCTATGTCTATCCATTTCATTGAAGAGTCTCCTACCATAGTCCAATTCAAACCCCATCATGTAGCCATGTTGTCAAACATCCAAAGATTATTGATCCCATCAACCCCATCAAATCCATCTAAGAAACCCAATAGCTATACATTAAGAGCCTAGTCCAAAGCATGTGGAAACACCACCACCCATCCTAATCAAAATCCAAACATCCCATCTAATCCCATCTTAGTTCCCTTACCATCTCATGGTCAACCCCTCTGTACATCGATCCCATCATTGATCCTCCAACATCTCCTAGTGAACCCCCATCACCACCTCTTACTCCCCAATCCAATGAATATCAATACATTCCCACTTACCCTATCCATATCTAATATCACGCTACCCATGCTTATCCTCCATGTGATAAAGATATTATCTATGATCAAGATCTTATCCTTGAGCAAGTAACCCACATCACTCTTATCCATCATCCCATTAGCCCTATCCATCATCTTGTGCTAGTCCTATTCATTATCCATCAATATCCCATGATGAGACACTTGGTCCCCAAGAAAACATAGATAATCAAACAAATAACTTGGATCCTATCAAATAACATCCCAATGAGGATAATGATTTAATCAATATCCAAGAATTCTACATCCATTTCCCATTGACCCTCCATCACCCCCTATCAAACTATATGTTTAGGTGTTTAGCCTGGTTTCTCGAGTTTAGGGTTTAGGCGTCAGGGGCATTATTTGAGGTTTACATGAGTTTAGGGTTGCTCAAGTAAATAGGGTTTAGGGTTAGGGTTAGGGTTTAGGGGAATTATTTAGGCTTTAGGGGTTTAGGGATGCTCGAGTTTAGGGTTTAGGGGTTAGGGTTTAGGGTTTAGGGGTTAAGGTTTAGGGGTTAGGGGTTTAGGGTAGCTTGTGTTTAGGGGTTAGGGTTTAAAGAGAGATAGAGCGAGGGGACCAATAGAGATTGGGAGAGATAGGGAGATGGAGGTTTAGGGTTGCTTCCAGGTTTTATGGTTTAGGGGTTAGGGGTTTAGGGTTGCTCATTTTTAGGGTTTAGGGTTTAGCGGAATTATTTAGGGTTTATGGTTTTAGGGTTAGGGGCTAAGGTTTAGAGGTTTAGGTAGAGAGGAGAATATGGAGATATAAAGGAGACCGAGCCTGGGAGAGATATCTCTGTCACTCTATCTTGCTCTCTCTTTCAATCCCCTCTCTCTAACTTTAACTTTCTATCTCTCCCTCCCTCACTATCTCACTCCCCCTCTCTATCACTCTCCCAATCCCTCTACCTCAAATCTATCTCCCTATATCTCTAGAAGTTGTATCTCTTGATCGCTTTCCCTATCTCTATCTCTCTAGACATATGGAACCCTATCTCTTAATCTATCCCTCGCTACCTCTCTCTCCTCCTCTCTATCTCTCTCTCCATCCCTCTACCTCTTGAAATCTCTCTCCCTATGTCTCTAGACATCTCTCCATCTCTTTCCCTATCCCTATCTATCCGCATAACCCTATCTCTTAATATATACCTCTTTACCTCTCTCTTTGTATTTCCCTATCTATCTCTCCCTTGCTAGATCTATCTCCCCTCTCTCTCTATATATGTATCTCTATCTTTCTCCCTCTATAGACCCCTTTGTCTATCTCAATCCCCCTCTCTCCCTCTCCCTGTCTCTATCTCCACCCAACCCTCTCTATCTCTCTATTTGACCCTCTTTCTATATTTTTTCCTTTCTCTAACTCTATCTCTATCTCTCCATCTCTTTCTTGATGTCCCCGGGCTCTCTCTCTATCCATGCCCATGTCCCTCTCTATCTCTCCATGTCTCCCAGTCCCTCTCTCTATATAGGAGAGAGAGAGAGAGAGAGAGAGAGAGAGAGAGAGAGAGAGAGAGAGAGAGAGAGTCCCATGTAGATACTGTTGGTATTTCTTCTGAATTAGCATTAGGATTTGCCACTTCTAATGCACGGGCAGATTCAGCCAACTGAATACAGGAGGTTGCGTGAGCTCCTCCCCTTCACTTCTGGTTCTGCCGCACCAAGGGGGGTATCCCTATAACTCAAGATGTAACCTTGACTAGCTCAAAGATAGAAGGATCTAACTTGACAACAACAGGCAGAATACTCTCATGTATGGACCAAGATCTGCATGATAGATCACAAGGCTGGCAACATTCTTGGACATGATGTCTGGTTGGGTATGAGAGCATGCAGGGGGTTCCTAATCCTACTCCTACAACTAGCAGGTGGAAGTATGAAATGTTTTAGTTATGAATTTGGATGCAAAGCTGGACATGGTGTATAACACAAGAACACAGCATGATTGGTGCCTATCCAGGGCTTGGAGTCGGTAGACATACACCTGTGAATGATCAGCATGAATAGCTAAAACTGGATTTCAGGGGGATACACATGATATCTGCCTTACAAATATCTCCCAATGAAGAGTGTTGAGTTATCTCTACTTATGGCATCCCTACTGCAGTATACCCTTCCCAATGTTCAACCTGAAAACAGTTTAATCTACCCCTTGAGCAGAAGTTAAAAGATCAGACATTCAACATAGGAATTCTATGCTCTAGAATCTAAACATTACCCAAATATCCAGATCCAGAAGAAGAATACATGCAATACTGGAGACAGAATTAACACAACACATGCTAAGATAGCATTACTCATATAAGGTCAACCATGAAATCAGTGGATTCATGCCAAATCGTACAACAGGAGATACATAAACTCACAAGTTTAAGCTGTACAGAGCAACCAGATCAGCTGGTTTTGGATTACAGAGCCAAAAATCCACAACTTTCAACAACCTCGAATGAATAACACCGTCTGCATTATATAGCAGGAGGGTGTATTCAGCATTAACTACCAGGTTGACCAAAACTCCCGCCAGATATACAGTATCATAAAAATGGCGCTCAAACATTAATGCAGCAGGTAGGGGAGGAGACAGGAAGATTTTTCGAGCCCTGCGCCACTGCCTAGGGATCCAGATCTTCAACCGGGTACTAGATCAACTCACGCCATCGCCCATACCTCTGCAACAGTCGCCATTAATGGCGCACCAACCCGCGGCCTTGGGAAGAACATCAATTCTGCATCGCAACCATTTCCCGCCGAGATTCATCATCATGATATTTCGAATATGCAGGATAACATTATCCCACATGCACCCCGCAGCAACCTCATTAACACTTTATATACTAGGTCATGAGCATATATCATGTCGGTGCTTTTGCTCCTGACGACACTAGTATAAGACTTCATCATCATCATCCTCCAGCAGCATGATATCCTGTTGCCCGAAATATCACCCTGACGTCATCATCATATCGCGATACAACCGCATGATAATCGCCTTCATCGGCACAACCTAATCCATCGGAGAAACATCCTCCTGCTGAACCTATACCAAAAGTCTGGCCGATGAACATCCTGATGACGTCATCATCATATCCTGCTGACGTCATCATCATATCTGCCTACCGCGCACCTCCTCACATCCGGATGACGTCATCGTCATGTTTGCAAATATCGGGAGATCTCCACAAGATGATCTATGTTAGAAATATGACCCCCCCGGACCTTGATGACGTCATCATCATATCAACATCAGGATGATATTCGGAAGACAACCGGATATTTGGAAATATCATCCTGATGTGCAAATATCAGGTTGCACTGTAGCTCCTCTGTAAGATCGGGGCGATAGATGAATATGATGATGCTCGAAAAGATCACCCCCACTAGATAGCGCACGAAGCCGGCAGGCGGATATCTCCTTGATATCAGCATCATCATGACGCTGGAACAAACATACACCCGGGTGATATGAAAATATCACCCCCTCCTTCAGAAATATCATGATGCAGATAGGCAGAGAAAAAGATATCACTCTGATATAAGGATGACGTCAGCATCATCAGGATGACAAAACAACGAACAAGAAGTGATACAACATCATCAGGATGATATTGACTAAGATCATCCTGACGTTTAAAATATGATGACCCCAGTGAATATCGGGTCGCACTTAGAACTCTTCAACATCATCAGGATGATCATAACCAAGATCACCCGATGATAGAAATATCACCCCGGCGAAATATCATGAAGGCAGAAAATATGATGACCCCCGCAAGCAACACGGTGATAACTGAAAATATGATGATGATGATGACGACCCGTAAGAAAGAACAAGTCAGGTCGAACAACTTAGAGAATAACCCCTTCAGAATATCAGGGCAACATCATCATCATGTCTGGGCAAGGTGATAAATGGAAGATCACCGGATACTTGAAAAATCACCTCCGCAAGCAAATCAGGGCGCACTGTAGCTCGTCAGCATCATCAGGATAAAAACCAAACATCACCCGATATTTCAACATGATGATGACGATGAGAAACCGGTCGACGGAGAACATGATGATGCTGACCCTCATCGAAACAAACATGATGATGATGACCTCCTCCTCAAGAAAATATGATGATGCAGCTGAAAAATACTGAGGAGGTCCAACACTTGGAGCATTTTTTGGATACTTAGGGAGAGCGCCTGCATGAAAATTGCTCAAAAAACTGCCAGTCAATTCAGGCGCTAACAGTGGCTCTGTCTGGGGACGTGCAGGTGCAAGACTGCAGCGAGAACCCCAGATCTCTGGGATGCAGACCAGTGCCTTATCCATTGGGCATAGAGTCATGAAGTTATCATGATCTGCATCACCAAACACATTATTTTTGAACATTATTTTGGCGGCCCCGGGCAGCCAAAAAGGAAAAACCATAATTTTTTCTTGTCAAATGCCTGATTCCAAGCTGAAAGATCCCAATCCCAACTGAAAAGATTGGCATAATCTGCCCATAATGTAATCTGCTTAAAAAGATATTCCACCAGTTTTGAAAGCTTGCCACCATCATTTTTAGCTCTATCATTTTGGATTTCAGAATTAGACATATAACCATACACATAATATTCTTCAACATTAGGCAACACATGTATGTTATGTCCCTCAGACAGTACATCATACTGCTCTTGGCATTCTTTATCATTTATCTGGCTGCTGCACATTATCAGGTACTCATCCCGCTGATCCAACAATTCAGAATACCCAGAAAATATGAGACCCCTAATATCTACTGATATTGAAAACAAAACCTGATCCACACACCCAATGTTGCACATGTCTGAATCAGGTGATGATGAACATTCATTATTCACAGCTTGCAAATCAGTATCATCATCCTCAAACAAAGGGTTAATCCTGCACCACTGAAAGTCAAGACTCACAACATCATATGCATCAGCAGGCTCATCATAAAGGGGATTAACATTCACTGCAAAGGCCTCTGCTTCTTCTTCATGACATTCCAATTCTTCTTCATTATTATCAGATCCAGAGTCATAAGAAGAACAAACCTGATCCATGAATTGGTCATGGATATCATTTTTATCATCTAATTGCCCCATATACAAGATTGCTACTGTTTCAATGCACTCTGAAGTTGAACAATCTGCATCATTTTCCAGCCCTCCAATACTTCCTGATGAAACTGATATTGATTCTTGATCCATATGATCACAACTCTGCACAACTGGATCATTTAGACATGAAGGCTCTTTGTTTAGGACTGGTATGCAAATTTTACTTGAAAAATTATTATTTTCAACTTCACTTGCTGGGCAAAAAAGGACATCCTCCTCTATGATAGAAACATCATCTACTTGGAATGATGCAAAAACTGGGACAACAGGGGTGTGAGTGCTATGACATTCATTGTCAATACCTGAATTAAATCCTCCATTAACACTGGGGGCTGCAGGACAACAAAAATTTTCAGAGAAATAACCCTTTTGTATTCCATACCTCCAATTGTTTTCAATATCTAATGCAAACTGATGTGCCTGATGCAATGTGGTGGGCTCCTTGTCTCTTAATCTGTAACTCATTTTCTTACCAAAGGCTCCCAAATAGATAACTAAGCACAGTGCATCATTAGGTCTCATGCATTCTGGAATTCTATTCAATGCCCTCATAAATCTGAGGTTAAAGGCTGGGATCAACTCATCTTCTTCAATATGGATGTACATGAAGTCACTAATGGCTGCATATTCAGAAACTCTTTCACCATACTACACTAGAAATACAGATTTAAAACCATGCCAAGAGCTGACAGAGTGAGCTGGAAGGTAGGAAAACCAGTCCCTTGCATCTTCATCTAGAGATTGAACAAATAATCTCATAACCACATCCTCATGGTCAATCTCAAAGTCATCTATCACATTCATGAACTGCTGCAAGTGTCTCTCAGCTGATTCATCCTTTATACCCTTAAATTTAGGCAAAAAATTTCTGATTTTAGGTGGAAAAGCATTTGGATAGCCACAAATGCCATTGAAATTTATGGGCTTATATCTGTCTATGTTGAAACTTCTTTTATTACATTGTTGGGACTGACTACTATACATTTTTGCATTTGACACTTCACAAGGGTGCATAGGCAGATAATACATCCTTTATGTTATTGCAACCCTCCTCTCTACTCAGATTTTCTACAAACAATGACTTTAGGCACTCAAACTTTAGACTGTTTTTTCAAACTTTCCTAAAGTCCTTTAAATGAGTCTTTTGAACAACATTGCATGCCCTTTGAAATACAGTGTAAGTTCTAATAGAAGCATGCAAGCTCTGCTTTCACCAATGTTCCCTTTTAACCAGTGCTTTCTCACCAAATAGGGAATCTGTCAAATAATATGAAATACCTGGATATGTTGCAGAAGCTGCAAATTCTTCTCTGACTGATTTTGTTCTTTTATCAGGTTCTTTGATGCAGAGTCGCCACCTCCTTGAAGAGGAATAAGCTTCAAACAAGCTGAAGCTGCAAATTGATTTCTTTCTTTCTGGGTCATCCACCAGCAGAGTCACATATACAACCCTTTTTTCTCTGCTGCAACAAACAGTTTCCAGGTCTGATTTTTTAATCTTGTGGACTCAAACTTTCATGGATATGACATTGATCTCCCCAGCAGAGTCGCCAATTTGTTGGTGACTCGGATGGGTCACAAGATATATTACTGGAGATGATTAGATAATACTTTTACTGTTCAATTCCCAGCGGAGTCGCCAATTTGTTGGTATTTCTTCTGAATCAGCATTAGGATTTGCCACTTCTAATGCACGGGCAGATTCAGCCAACTGAATACAGGAGGTTGCGTGAGCTCCTCCCCTTCACTTCTGGTTCTGCCGCACCAAGGGGGGTATCCCTATAACTCAAGATGTAACCTTGACTAGCTCAAAGATAGAAGGATCTAACTTGACAACAACAGGCAGAATACTCTCATGTATGGACCAAGATCTGCATGATAGATCACAAGGCTGGCAACATTCTTGGACATGATGTCTGGTTGGGTATGAGAGCATGCAGGGGGTTCCTAATCCTACTCCTACAACTAGCAGGTGGAAGTATGAAATGTTTTAGTTATGAATTTGGATGCAAAGCTGGACATGGTGTATAACACAAGAACACAGCATGATTGGTGCCTATCCAGGGCTTGGAGTCGGTAGACATACACCTGTGAATGATCAGCATGAATAGCTAAAACTGGATTTCAGGGGGATACACATGATATCTGCCTTACAAATATCTCCCAATGAAGAGTGTTGAGTTATCTCTACTTATGGCATCCCTACTGCAGTATACCCTTCCCAATGTTCAACCTGAAAACAGTTTAATCTACCCCTTGAGCAGAAGTTAAAAGATCAGACATTCAACATAGGAATTCTATGCTCTAGAATCTAAACATTACCCAAATATCCAGATCCAGAAGAAGAATACATGCAATACTGGAGACAGAATTAACACAACACATGCTAAGATAGCATTACTCATATAAGGTCAACCATGAAATCAGTGGATTCATGCCAAATCGTACAACAGGAGATACATAAACTCACAAGTTTAAGCTGTACAGAGCAACCAGATCAGCTGGTTTTGGATTACAGAGCCAAAAATCCACAACTTTCAACAACCTCGAATGAATAACACCGTCTGCATTATATAGCAGGAGGGTGTATTCAGCATTAACTACTAGGTTGACCAAAACTCCCGCCAGATATACAGTATCATAAAAATGGCGCTCAAACATTAATGCAGCAGGTAGGGGAGGAGACAGGAAGATTTTTCGAGCCCTGCGCCACCGCCTAGGGATCCAGATCTTCAACCGGGTACTAGATCAACTCACGCCATCGCCCATACCTCTGCAACAGTCGCCATTAATGGCGCACCAACCCGCAGCCTTGGGAAGAACATCAATTCTGCATCGCAACCATTTCCCGCCGAGATTCATCATCATGATATTTTGAATATGCAGGATAACATTATCCCACATGCACCCCGCAGCAACCTCATTAACACTTTATATACTAGGTCATGAGCATATATCATGTCGGTGCTTTTGCTCCTGACGACACTAGTATAAGACTTCATCATCATCATCCTCCAACAGCATGATATCCTGTTGCCCGAAATATCACCCTGACGTCATCATCATATCGCGATACAACCGCATGATAATCGCCTTCATCGGCACAACCTGATCCATCGGAGAAACATCCTCCTGCTGAACCTATACCAAAAGTCTGGCCGATGAACATCCTGATGACGTCATCATCATATCCTGCTGACGTCATTATCATATCTGCCTACCGCGCACCTCCTCACATCCGGATGACGTCATCGTCATGTTTGCAAATATCGGGAGATCTCCACAAGATGATCTATGTTAGAAATATGACCCCCCCGGACCTTGATGACGTCATCATCATATCAACATCAGGATGATATTCGGAAGACAACCGGATATTTGGAAATATCATCCTGATGTGCAAATATCAGGTTGCACTGTAGCTCCTCTGTAAGATCGGGGCGATAGATGAATATGATGATGCTCGAAAAGATCACCCCCACTAGATAGCGCACGAAGCCGGCAGGCGGATATCTCCTTGATATCAGCATCATCATGACGCTGGAACAAACATACACCCGGGTGATATGAAAATATCACCCCCTCCTTCAGAAATATCATGATGCAGATAGGCAGAGAAAAAGATATCACTCTGATATAAGGATGACGTCAGCATCATCAGGATGACAAAACAACGAACAAGAAGTGATACAACATCATCAGGATGATATTGACTAAGATCATCCTGACGTTCAAAATATGATGACCCCAGTGAATATCGGGTCGCACTTAGAACTCTTCAACATCATCAGGATGATCATAACCAAGATCACCCGATGATAGAAATATCACCCCGGTGAAATATCATGAAGGCAGAAAATATGATGACCCCCGCAAGCAACACGGTGATAACTGAAAATATGATGATGATGATGACGACCCGTAAGAAAGAACAAGTCAGGTCGAACAACTTAGAGAATAACCCCTTCAGAATATCAGGGCAACATCATCATCATGTTTGGGCAAGGTGATAAATGGAAGATCACCGGATACTTGAAAAATCACCTCCGCAAGCAAATCAGGGCGCACTGTAGCTCGTCAGCATCATCAGGATAAAAACCAAACATCACCCGATATTTCAACATGATGATGACGATGAGAAACCGGTCGACGGAGAACATGATGATGCTGACCCTCATCGAAACAAACATGATGATGATGACCTCCTCCTCAAGAAAATATGATGATGCAGCTGAAAAATACTGAGGAGGTCCAACACTTGGAGCATTTTTTGGATACTTAGGGAGAGCGCCTGCATGAAAATTGCTCAAAAAACTGCCAGTCAATTCAGGCGCTAACAGATACAAGGTTACATTTGTCCCTCCTAGTATAGACAAGTTCTATTTCATGAACCACATGGATATTTGAGTCTAGGGATACTCTTGGACCATCACTTGATTACCTATTTGATGCACTACATGAATAGTTACAATATATTTTATGTGACAGCATGACATCCTAGACCATGATTTTGGCAACAACATTGAGAAGGTTATGATTTTTGCATGCATGAAGCTTTATGTTTTCATGCTTCCCAGAATGTGCTCGCGTTATAATGCGAGTGCATTTTGGGAAGCATGGAAAATGGGAAAAAAGCATGTGGGATCCGTGTTTTAGACCCCACATGACTTTTATTCGTGCATTTCATGCAGTATATCAAACAAGAAAATGCTTTTCATGTTGTTTGACTTATTGAGAATCATTTTTATATCAATCCACCACCTTTTTTGTTTTTTCAACATAGAAGAACTGATTTTGCATGTTTTTGGAGAAAATTTGATTATTTAAATTGAAAGTTTCATGTTTCATGTGTGATATTGTTTCCAAGCTAATTACCATTGATATATAGTTTGAATTTGATGATATATGTTTATTTTTTCCATAAATTTCACTAATCCTATTCTAGAGTTATATATAACTCATATTCAAACTTGCGGAAAAGAAGAATTTGAGGATTTTGAAGCCATATTTTGGAGAATTGGTCAACTGCAATATCAAATTCTAAGGTATGTTCAACTTATGTCCATTTTAATTCGCATATATATGTTCTTATGTTCTTTATGTCTTTATGTCTTTATGTTCTTTATGTCTTTATGTTCTAAGATATATATGCGTCTAGGTATATCAATTAGTTCAGTCAAAGAGACTCAAAATTCCTCATGTTTCCACCTTGTTTCGGCCCTTCATGCCTTCATTTCACCTATTTTCAGCTATACAAGAGAAAAACAATATCAAATACTTCATAAAATAATTTTAGTGAACAATTGTTTGTCATACTCATATTCATGATCAATGGAGCCAAAATTGATTCTAGAAGACTCTTAATTTTTGCCCTAAGATGATATAGAAGGATTTATTCCTTAATATGCATAATGATTCATTCAATAGAACCATGCAATGTCTTGAATCTTAGACTATCCTATGCCCCCTATTATGACAATCCTACTTGTCTCTATTGATCATTTAGACATAATTGTTAGGTGTCCTTTTGATAACTTCTCCATGCATGTTTTATAGTATGAATTCTCTTGAAGAAGGTTGGAGGATGTGGAGACCTCTTTAGTGTCTTGGGCTAGGACATTCCTTATGCACCTATTCATGATGATTTGTATGCACATGACACAATAATATTTCAAAAAATCCTAATTATCCTTTGTTAGCACATGATGGTGGTTACCTTGATTGACTATATACCTTTCAATACCCTAAATTACAGAGATTAGTTTAATGATTTTTATGACAGTCCTAAGTATGGCTACCCTAAAGAAGTCAAGGATCGTACTCTTATGAAAATCCTAAGTATGGCTAACCTAAAGAAGGCAAGGACCGTACTCTTTGAAAATGAAGTTTCTCCATGGTTGGGACAATAGGGTGTCTCCAAATATTCATGTTTCCAAGATAGCTCTAGCTAATGTCCACTTGTTTCCAACTTCTTAGACCTACAAGAAACAATTATGAGAATTATATTCATCATAAATAAGTCACTTTTAGTCAATAGAAGCCAAAATACATCCATTTTCAATCATGGATTAGTTAAGGACAGCTAGGTGGTAAATTTGTTGCCATTGACAACTTCAGAAATTTGGTGTCTTATCTTGTCCTACTTAGTTTTCTCCATGGATCTCCATCATTATCTTCATGATTCATATAATTAATCATGTCATAGTGGCTTCATAATTCCATAATTATCTAATCACAATAACCCTAGATGGCTATCCCTAGGACTACTCTGTGAATTGCACACTATGTATTTCAGCAATTTAGATTTCCTTCATGTGTGTTTCAATGGTTTGCAGTATTAGGACAGTCGTATGTGAAACTTATTGAACATAATTAAACTCCATCACACCACCTCAAATGAAATCAAACTCAATCTAGATTTCATGAATATGACTATCCTTTTGAATAAATCAGTTATGGCATGACAATCCTTTATGAGCACTTGGTCAATCTTCTTCAAACTTCCACCTTTTGTTTGTATTGAAAAATCTCTAAAATAATCCTCTTAGAACCTTATGAATAAAGATATTATCATGTGCATGAAGTGATCAACAGTAATGGTTATCTCTAGAACTATGTGTGATAGTCTTAGATAGTTAGGACTGTTATGACTGCCCTCATAGCTGTGATAGTCTTATTTGCATCTGAATATGACAGTCATGTCTCCATGCGATGAACTTGTCTAGGATATCTTTCTGCAACACACATCCTCACCTTCATTCTCATTGTAAAGATCAACAACACTCCTAAGAAAGGCATCTATACCTATTCATGATAATCCTAAGTGTTGGTTATGACAATAGATTGTCTCCTTCTTCATAGTGGCCTTTATGGTAATTTAGCTTATGCACATGATTATCTACTTGAGCTTGGCATTGCCATATTAATGAGCCTTGACTTCAATAATTGTCTCAATATCCCTTCTTCACCCTCTACACTAATCCAAAGCATAATTTTGTCACTACTATTCACAACATCTTTCATGAGACTGTCTTCCTTTTTTCCATTGTTGTGACCCATGTACTTCACTTGACCCATACTTCACTAGAATAATCTTGAGGTGTGGAGAGATTTATTCATAGATAGGGTATTGACAATTTGCTAAACAATTTCAAAATGTTTCTTAGGACAGTCCAAATCATGGAATTTTGATAGGTTGTCTTTCACAATCAAATTTGAGATTGAGGCTATGGTTTTCTTTGAAATACCCTAGATGCAGCCCTCCCCTATAGTAAAAACTAACTTCTTATTTACTCGAAATGGAACTTAGGGTGCAAAATATACACAATATTGCCATTATTTTGGCAATCCCATATAGACAAGGTGTTGGCAGTCACTAGTTAAAAATTCCCATCACCCCCATCACAAAATCCTCTCATCCCCATAAAAATATCCCCTTCCTATCACTATCCTTACACATACATCACTTAGGTCACTGATGTAGGTTTGAGTTTAGAAGAAAATGTAGATTGGATTGTCTTTTGATTAACAATGTTGGTGAATAGTTATCATGTGCATAGTGGGCAACATCAGTCTCGTGGATAACAATAGGTGATCTTCCCTTGATAAACCATCAAATGAGAGATTTATTATATCCTTATTGGTCCATACTCATTATCACTCTACAAACATTAACAATTCATGATTATAGCATGATTGCCCCTAATACTATATTACACAATGTGTATTTTAACATTTTGTATTTCACCACTGTGTAATTCAACAAAAGCCCCAGTTGCATATGAATTTATCCTTAATGATCTTCCTATATTGAGTGCCCTCTGTTCAAAAACTATTATGATTACTCCTAAAGAATTATCATGTTGTCCTCATACTTGTGTGTGTGCTTCACAACTCTTTGGAAGCCTTGCCAATCCATTCTCACCATGGTTGTGAGAAACTAATTGATGATGATTTGGATCCAATATGACCTATGTATGGTGATTAAGACAGATAACACCCAAAGCAACCCTTAGAGTATGGATGGTTATGAAGATGTCCATTTTCAACTATTATGGAAGAGATATACATAACTATCCCAACATTCTCAGTGATTTTGGTATGACAACCCTTTCCCTTACCTTCTAGTTGCCTTCATGATAATCCTTCTACAAAGTTTAACATCTTGTGATCATGTTGGCTAATTCCATGATGATAAATAGGCTCACCTTGGATAAATGTCTCATGACAATCGTGAGGGTTAATGACAGTCATCTAGGGATTGTCCTATGGCTGTTGTTAATTCTTTATTGTAACATGATAATGATCACATAAATACCTACCAAGTGTAATGATTATGACTGGCATCTTGATGATAGCATGTGTGAGTTTTAATCACATCATAATAGTCTATTAAACACTTAATACAATCCCCATCTTTATTTTATAATAGGATTGGAGGTTTATAGGATGACATTCATAGAAGATTTGTTGACAGTCCCATGAGCCTTGTATAGTTGTTCTCATTTTAGAGCTTAATTAGGGTTTAATTAATTACCCATGCCCCATTTGAAACTACTCGCAAAGGGATTCATTCAAGACATGATTTTTGTCTTCACACGTCTTCCTCTAGACTTTGGGACAATGGTTATAACTTTTTTCATGGGTCAAGAAAATGAACTATAGAATGATTTTTCAGAAGTTATGAACCTTATGCATGTCTAGGACAACCTGGGCATCATAAAAATGACTTTTTATCAAACACACAACAGCCATGAACATGAAGAAAAAGTTGTTGATTTGGTTGAGAAAATGGGTATAAATCAAGCTAGTCTTTCACCACAAGGGAAGATGCATGATATTTGTGCATTTGGACGAGTTCAAAAGTATTTTAGAGACCTCCATGATACTGGCCTAGCCCAGGAAATGCTTACACATGAACATAAGCAAGAATTAAGAGAGTTTTCTCACGATCTTGATGTTGTCAATTCAAGGAATTTGAGTGTTTTTTTGGACAGTTTTTTGGTCTATCATATCTTTTAATGATTTTTGTCCTATTTATCATTCAATTTTGATCATGGTCTATCATATCTTAATAAAGAAGGACAATGATGAATTTCATGAAATTGGAGCTCCTAGAGTGATGCAAATCACTAAACATGATAACTTATTTTGTATTTTTTCATTGTGACCATTATTCATTGTCATTATAAAGGTTGTAATTATCATTGTCTTATTCATCATGATTATAGAAATCATCATCATGCCAAGGAAATGAGAAAAGACTCTAACACCAAAAGAGCGTGAAGCTGAGAATGAGAGGAAAAGAGAAAGAATGAGGCGAATTCCGGAAAGTAGGAAATTGTCAACCATACAATAAGACATTCCACCATTGCCAATTGAAGAGGAACATGACACATCTAATAAAGCTAAGAGAGAGATGGAATTGGTAGCATAAGGGGAATGAATGCAAAACCTTTGTGTAATGAGGAAAGTGAATCTCCCAGTTGGAGGCACTCCATCGTCCACATGTCAAGTTGAAGGAACACCATCATTATCTTCTCGAATTGGAGACATTCCATCTTTCACAGGTGAAGTAGAAGGTACATCTGCATTTTCTTCTCAAGTTGGTGGCACACCATCATTCACACATCAAGTTGAAGGTACATCATTTTCATCTTTTTCACCTCCAATTGAAGGTATGTCATCTATCCCATCTCAAGTAAATATTGAAGAAATTCCTAATGTTGAGTCTACTTTACCAATTAAAACGCCTCCTAGAATTTTGCATAGGAAGCCTAAGTTTCTAATTGATATTGATGATAATGTATTGAAGCCCATGCAAGATAAGATTCCCATGCACACTTGCCAAACATATGCGAATAATATATGTGTTGTCCTCAAAATTAGTTGCGCTCATTTTTTAGGATGACCCCTACGAAACTTGTCCGTTTCATAGCCTACACTCTAATTTCAAAAATCAAGGTGAGTTGTCTCATCCTCTTGCATAGTCCTCTTGTTCCTGATTATCCATTTGAGTCATTTCTCGTTTGGATTTCTCAAAACTCGTATAAGTTGTTGAAATGGTTTTCTCAATTTTAAAGAGTTAGAGTATTTTTGTGTAAATACAAGAGCGACGAAATTTGCTGCCCTTGCATGTTTTTAGTTTTTAAGTTACATGTAGTGGCGGTGAAATTCACGACCAAAGAATTCTTTGTTTTACCCAAATATGTGTTGGAGTGACAGTTTTTACCACCAACGCATGTCTAGTCTATAACACATGCAAAGTCAGTGATTTTCACCATCGAAACACATATTAAATGCTATTGCAGTCTAACTCGTGTGGCATTTAATTTCATTTTGAGTTTCATTTTAAGTTTAAATGCATTTTAAATCATTTATTCTTCATCTTTCTTTCTATTCTACCTGCGCTCTTCACCTTCCACTCATTAAGATGACATTGTAAGTTTGTTCGAGCGGATTGAGGAGACTTTTCACACCTAGGGTTTCAATTTTTCAGTTAGAGGTAAGCTGTCTTTCTTTCCGTTTGTGTTTTCTTTTCCTTTTAAAGTTTGCATGTGATTAAGTGTTTAAAAATTGTTCTTTTATCTACTGTTTTTGAACCCCTTATCTATGCATTGTAAGATCTGCGTTATGTTAGGTCGGCGTTTTGTAGTTTGTCGAAATTAGGTTTATTTTCGTTGAATGTTTTCTATGTTGTCTTTCATCTTAGTTTTTGTGTGATAGATGAATGTATTGGTGGCTTAGATCTTCACTGATATAGTTTAACCTTTTCAGAACCTTTCATCACGTAAGGGTGGCAAATTTTTCCATCCCTACACGATGAAATATGTTCAGCGATTGAACTCCCCCCCAAGCATGCTCGACTGGCAGAAATTACCACTTAAGCATGGAAAGCAATTTTTGCCACTAATGAGAATTGTTTTGTTAAAATTTGTATCACATTTTAAGTCGGCAAAAATCGTCGCTTACACAGTTTGTGTTTTTCATGTGAAGGTGTACGGGCGGCAAATTTTGCTGCCCTCACACAAAAAGAGTCCTTACAAAATGCCGAGTCGGTAAAATTCACCTCTCAGACATGTGATTGCTTAATTCTACTTGTGATTGCAGTAAAATTAACCGCTCATACATTTTACGTTTGTAAACGCTTTATCCTACCTGCAGGAATGGTAAATTTTGCCACCCTAACATTTCTGATTCCCCTTGACATGCAGGGGCGGCAAATTTCACCGCCCATGCATTCACTCCATCAAATTTTTCTAACTTTGGAATACTTTTTGAATTGCTATCCTGAGCCCACTTTCCTCCATTTGTTTTGTGACCCACTTGTACTCTAGCCCTTTTAAGCTCACCCCTGTGGTTATGATCGTCAACATGCAGTTTCCCAAAATTGCTAGTATTTCCCCTAACTGCATGATCATGATTTATTGTTGTAGTTTCTCTTGCAAGTAGCTACCAAGGTCTTCATTCAAAGGAGTCATTTTTCCAAATGACTGAGCTGTCTCCAAAAAAAGTAAAAGCAATGATGTACAAGTATCAAGGTGTTTTCCCAATCACTCAGTTACTTCGAATGTTGATGATATTCGGGACACAGAGATCGGTCATCTGGATATGACTAAGTTTGTAGAGAGGACTAAGTCAAATAACCCCAGCCCTCTTATGCAAAAGATTGTCAAGAGCAACATTCACCTGGTGTCTTCTTTTCCAGTGGCAGCACACAATACAGAGTTTGTTCTTCAATGTGCTCATTTCTACAATAAGGATACCAGAGTAGAGGTTGATGCTCACGAGAATGTAATCATGAGACTAGATCCAGAGTTTGTTGATAAGGTTTTCATGTGTCCTACACCTGCAGAGGTTGTGAAACTTAATTTTTCCATTGCTCAAAAAGAATATGATAAGAATTTTGAGAAGGCTAAAAGGGTAATTGATACCAAGTGGCTTAAGACTCCAAGGTCAAACTTGTCTGGGTGGCCGAGGAGCTTTCTCCAAAGTGATTTTGTTGAGGAAGTGAGTGATCTAATAACTCTTCTTAGTAGAGTAAGGGGATTAGCTTCTTCTTCACTTTTTCATGAATGGATGTATCCTTTCATCAAAATTATACTTCAAGGCAAACAAACTATCTTTTGGGGTGAACAAATCAGCAATGCTCTCCATGAGCAACTGATCAAGGTGCATACTGCCTTCAAATTCTATATGACTTCCTATCTTGTGTACATAGTAGCCTCAATGAGGATTTTCCTAGGCCTGACATATGAAGGGGATAGGAGGGTTGTTCCCGTTTATCAATATTATCCTCAGCGTACATTGAAGGGTTCAATCCACCATTTTAGAAGGGTAAATGATGCCTTCTTTGTTGTGTTCTTCTGCCTTTTTGATCCTTAGTTGGAACAAAGAAGAGTTTCTAATGAAGCATGGTCAGTAGTAAATGGTTTTGGTTGTTTGTTCCTTCAGTTTCCAACTTTCACATACTTAAGGGTTGGCTTTTTCCAAGGCTATCCATATATGTTACCAAGATTTCCTTCTAACAAAATGGTTCTGATGGAGCTGTGTCAAAAAATGATTGTTGTCCACAACAAACAAATGGAGTTAAAGAAGCCTAGTTTTAGATATCCTATTGAGATCGGGAGATATTCAGTTTCAACTGCAGCAAAAGCCAGGGCTATGGAAACTAAAATGCAATTGGTAACTATGAAGCAATTCAAGAGGAGATCAAAATTTGATTATAGGCGAGTGAAGGATAAAATCAAAAGAAAGACTCAATTTCATGAGCCAATGGTTGAGGACATCTAGGTTAATCTAAGGATAGAAGAGGAAATCAGAAAGATAGACTATAATAGGTTATCTCTAGATCAAATTGAATATTTGGGTCTAGCTGATATTCCTAAAGGTATGGTAGATAATGAAGAACTGGTTAATCCCAAATATGGTAATGAGAAGAATGCAAATTCTCCTCTACCTCCTATACAATGGTCTAAGAAGGAATTTACTTCTTTAAGGAAAAGATTTGAGCATGTGTTAGCCAATACAAATATGTGGCTCCAAAGCAAAGGTATACCATTGAAGGATTTTATCACCGGTTCAGAGGAAGAAGTTTTTTAGCAAATAGGAAAGAAAGTTGAGATGAGAACCAAGAATAAGAATGATGCTCCTAGCACATCTAAAGCTTCCAAGCCTAAGATCAAATTCATGACAAGAGGAATTAAAGATAGAGAAGCTCATAAGAAGAATCTATTACTAAAGAAATGGAACTTGATGCAGAGCAAGATGTTGAAGAACTAGCTTATGAGGATATCAATGTTGAAGACATGGATGTTGAGGGTAAGTTTGCATCAAATAATGAGGGTGATTAGGAGAAAGAAGAAGAAGATGAATAGGAAAATGTGTAGGATACAACTGTCTCTCCACATGGAGATGTGTTCTAGGATACTGATATCTCCTCTCCTCATCCAAATGTGTCTGTTTCAGTTTCTGTGCTAAATTCTCCAATAACCCCAATGTCACCCATTCACATTCAATCATCTGAGTCTCCATCTCTTCCAAAACAATTTTTGATGATTCTAATGTGAATTTTGATACTGTTCTTCTCTCTTCTAGATCTATTCCTTGTTTGTCATCCCCTTCTTATGACATTGATGGTTCTACAATGGTTGAGCAATTTGTTTTAGGTTCTGAGCAAGACGTTAATGTTGATGTACTAGGTGCTGTGTTCACCAATACTTCTCCCATTATTGCTACCACAAGTATAAGTACATCTCTTTCCACTCCACCAATAGTTCCTGATAAGAATATAAGTACATCAATACTTCCCCCATGGATTTCAGCTTATACTCCCAAGAGAAAGAAACATGAGATATCACTAGATGATATTGATATGGGGAAACTGCTGACTCCCAAGCCAAAGTGACAAAAGAAGAAGCCTAAGACTATGTCAAGGATTATTGATGATAAGGGTATCAGATATGTAGAGATTGCCAAGTCTCCTCCTGAGGCTACTAAAGATACTGTTGATAACTGAGAGGGGGGGGGTGAATCAGTTATCCTAATTATTTCCCTTATTGAACTTTCCTTTTAATTGATGCAGCATAAAATCAAACATAAAACATTAACCATAAAACAAGAAACACATGACACAGTATTTTTGACGTGGAAACCCTGTTAAGGGAGAAAACCACGGGGTGATTAACCCAAAATTATTCTCTGTTAGAAGAATAGGAAATTACAAAGATGGCACTTGCCAATTAGGGCTCACTGCCCGAGCACACTGCTCACAAGAGGCCCACTGCCTACAAGAAGACACACTGTCTACAAAGTGATGAGAATCACAGTCTTGAACTAATTGGAAGCATCTGCATATGCTGGAGTTCAGTTCCGGTTAGGCTCAGTACACTGATCTGCTGCACTTCATCTTTCCTCTGTTCTTTATTCTGCTATCTTTCACATACCGGATCCTTTTTGCTACCTCTGCTCTTTATCTGGACTTCTTCGCATATATCTCCACAACAACACACCCTTCACAACTAAATCCATCCTCTATATATATCCGCACAAGTAATTTCATCACCTTTCTAGTCGGCATCTGGAACAGTCTAGTTTCTTACAAACTCTCATTCTGTCGGCTGAATCCTTCCTCACCAAGCAATGCGGATCAAGCATATACTTGTAGATATCATTAATTATGTCGGCCAAACATGATTCATGCCTTCACAACCTCTGTCATCAACAGTAACACATCCGGAAAGCAGTCTGATACTCTGCCAGTCAGTTCTTCCTCTGTTTTCACTGTCTCTCAGGAATCCGGTACTCAACCATTCATATCTTTTTCCTTGTCCATCACCGGAGGCTAAATCCTTGGAATATACCACTCAAGGTAGTCCTCTTGACTTTCCCAAATCCGCACTGCACCAAGACACTTCCTCTGAGAGGTCCGGACCAATCTGTCGGACCTTGCCACATGCTCTGTTCTTCTTCACCGGACCACAACATTCTTTATTCTGACTTCCGGTAGAGACACATTATGACTTGCGGATATGTGGGATGACCTTTGTTGCCATCAATGACAACAACCATGAATCCATATAGTGTCTCTTGCCAACAGATACTTTTGATGTAAATGAACATGTGATATCCAGGGTGGAATTGGGGAAATTGACACATGAAGGTGTTAAAGCTGATTTCCAGGTTACTGCCACATCTCTTCTTGAGAAATACGATGAAGAGAAGAAACAAAAGGAATACTATAAATCAAAATATGAGCAGTTAGCCATGGTGTTACAAAAGATCACAATGACATCAAAAATCATAGAGCCTATGGCAGTAACAGTTGAAAATCCCTTGGTACAAAAGGCTGAAAGGACTCAAGAAAAAGGGAAGGTTGTAGAGGAATATCTAAAGAAATTATCAACACAGGGTGTTTCACTATTGAAGGTAGCAACAGAAAGAAAAGCAAAAATGGCTAAGGTAAAAGCAAAATTAGATGAATTGATTGATTCTATTTCTGCAGATATTGAATATCTGAATTCTAGTTTGGAAAAATGGGAAAGCATGAAGATGAAGACTCTTGTTTCACTTGGCATCATTGCAAATTGAGAGGCATATGTTTCAATGAAAGAAGGCCTTGTTCACCGAAGGAAAGTCTTGAATGAAGTGATCAAAGAACTAGGAGATGCAGGAGAGTTGTGTGATGACAGTGATCTAAGCCTCATGCACAAGTTGGAGTACCTCCCATGTAAATTGATTGATGATGATCATGAGTTTCTTCCAGTTGATGAAATGGTGCAGGAATTCAATAAGATGATGCAAGCTGAGTTTGAAGAAAAAGCTTTCTCAACCAATTCATTGGATAACTTGATAGATTATCAAGTAACCATAGATAATTTGAAGGTCAAGTTTAAAGATCATGAGAAAGTCACCCCTACCATCAGAGATACCATCACTAAGGCTAGAGTAATCTCCAACAACACTATGGCACCTAATAGTATTGAAATACAAGCAGTGATCACAATGTATGAAAGGTCAGCAAAGAAGGATGCCAGTGGAAGTTGATGAATGTGATCATGCCTTAGAATATTTTTGTAGTTCATATGCATTTTCTATTTTGTTTTGGACATTTTTACATGTACTTTTGCAATATGTAATTACATGTAAAAACTTAGGAAGTCCAAAGTCAATAAGGACTCCTATTTTTGAATAAGTCAAAGTAGTTAGGTTTTTCCTAAATTTTCTCAAGGCCTCTCCCTATAAATAAAGAGGACCTTTATTGTAATTTTTATCTTTTATCTATTGCAAAGAAACTCTGCCGAATTGGAAAAAATATCAAGAATTTGAGCTTTTCATGTTTATCAAGATTTCAAGCAAGTATTAATATAAGCAAGCAATTTGAGTATCAAACTTTGAGTTGAATCATATTGTTTTATGATATCAGTGTTCTTATGTCATTGGTGTCATATTATATTGAATCATTTCTGGAATCATGGAGTTTTATTGAAAATTGAGAGAAGTGTTCTTGTTCTAGTTAAATAGACTTTGTGCTATTTTCTCATTGCGGGAGTTTGTGTTTACATTTGTGAGAATATAATTGTTTGAAGACTTTTTGTTGTAAATTGTTGTGTTCAATTTAGTTATATCATATTGGGTGAGAGTGGAGACTTTGAGCTACATTTGAATTCAATCAAGTTTATTTGTGGGAAATAAGTCAAGAAATAGAAGACTTTGTGTTTCTATGGTTTGTCTCAGTTCATAAGTTACTAAATATCAATTTTATTGAAGTTATCATTTTGAAGAGAAAAACATCTATTCTGAAAAAAGAGAATAGGATGCAATGAAAACACCCCAATCATAGTTTTAGTTTATATAAGTATTAAAAGTTGTTGATTAGAAATAATCCATTATCTAGAGGGAACCTCCCCTTGCTGAGAGGAGAGACTCTGTCTCATCATAGCTGTGGCAATATAACCATTTTACCGTTAGTTAGCTAAACGACAAAATATTCACCCAATAGTTTTTTGGCTCTACTAGGGAAGAACTCACAACTTGGAGCCTCACGCTTTGGGTTGAAGCATTTCATCCTCTTCCATTGCTTTAAGTTATTTCTAAATCTTTGTTGAGTACATCGCATTCTGGCAGACTCAAGGTATACAAGAAGTAAGAGAGCTCAAGGTATTATTGATCCTATGTTTAAGTTAATGTAGCAAAATAACTTTGGTCTTTTGCCTCCACAACCTCGGCTTCAACAAACAAGGAGTTTTCCTCTTACCAGTGCCAGGTCCCCTATACCAAGTGAAGCTTCCAGCTCCAATACTAACAAAATTTTATCTGTTTGAATTTCATAAAGGTTTGTCATCCCACCTTTTAATCAGTGCAGAATGGCAGGCCCACGCCCATGGGGTAACACTTTTGGACCTTTGAATTTGACACCACCACTGCATTAACTACCTCATAGTTCAAGGAAGAATTTTCCAAAATTCTATGGTGATGGTAAATTCCATCCTGATGAACACATTATAGCTTTTTGTATAGCTTGTGGTGTGCTAGGGGTGGAACATGAAGATGTGGTTGTGAGACTTTTTGTAGAAACACTGCAAGGTGCTGTTGTGGATTGGTTCTACCACCTTCAAGCCCAAACCATAACCAACTGGAATACTCTCAAAACCAAGTTTAAAGCTAGGTTTAAGCCTACAGAAGATGTAGATGCTTTGTTAGCCTAGTTGACATAGATGAATAAATAAGCACATGAACCCATGCGGGATTTCATTGCCAAATTCAATAAATTGACAAATAGGATTCCAACAACTGCTCAACCAACGGCGGAGAATCTTAAATGTTTCTTCATCAACACTCAGCTTCCTGAGGTGAGATTTTTGTTAAGGTGGGATGGTCCCACTGATCTTTCCACAGCTCAAAGATTGGCCACAAAGGCTGAAGATGATCTTATCTAATGCAGAGTGGCACAAGGGAAGCAACAACACAAGATAAGTTTGTTCTCCTTAGCCCACTCACCCACTCACCTAGCCTTCAACCAACCAATTAAAGGCACATTCAAGGGTATATTATGGATTTGTTGCCTAGACTTCTATTCAGCCTTCAAGGCTTCTCCCACACCTTGAGGTAGGCCTGCAAACACCATACTAACACTTGGTTTGATCACCAACTTCATTCAACTCTCTAACCTTGACTAGGCCTAGTGCGGCTACTAGCCCTCCTAAACTAGTTTTCTTCACACCATATGACAAAATCCCAAATGACTAGGCAAACAAATGATGATTTTGAATACCCTCTATGGGACTCTAACAAACCTCCAAATCTCCAATCCCAACTCTATTCCTGCAACTCAAAACTCCTACTAGGTCTCTAGGCCTAATTGATCATTTTAGGTCCAGGTTACAAAGAAAAGGGGTTAGATTGGGTTCATAGGTCAAAGGCAGGAATTTGGAATGCTTCTACCATGTCCATACAACACAAAACCACCATTCTTTCATTCACCTTGTCTGGATTCTGTCACCTTCAATAGCAAATAGCATAAAACAGGCCAAATACATGGTAATACTTGACCTAGGGCATCACCAAAAAAATAGAAGACGGTCTTTCCTAGAAAAATGCTTTTGGAATCCTAGATTACACATCCCTAGCCTACATTTCACCAGTTTCCATGAATTTTCACTAGTGGGAATGCATTCTAGGGCCGGATTTAGGTGGCAAACCCTAGAAAACAGGGTTTCTAGACCAGTTTTGAAAGAAAAATCAATAACTTCTGACTCTGACCACTTCAAACCCTCAAACTAGTTGCATTTGAAACCTAACTCAGTCTAGTTTCAGGAAAATTACATTTGCTTGCCTGGCCAATCCGTACAGGTCGTACAACAGAAGAAAGATAGGGAAAAACAGTCTAGTTTCTTGATTTCTGTGCACAAAACTCCGTACAGTCACACCTCCTCTGTACTAGAGTAAGATTTCCATTATATCAACTAACCCAAGTTGGTAGACAACCTCCCAAAGTAGTTTCAATTGTCTAAAATGAGTTGCAATCGGCTAATGTGTCATTGACACTATTGGCAACATTGGAAAATATGGTATTTTTGCATATACACCAAGATGGTCGATGGGTTTAGCTTGTCCAATGGGATAAAACTACCATCATACTCCCTAGACCATGCAAAAACACTAGAACAACCAACAAGACTCAAATAAACTTCATTAGACCTTCTAGGCCTAATTGCCTCAACAAGGGTCCAAGTGGACTAAGAATGATTGAGGTTTATAGGGTCACCTCAATCATCTTGACCACACAAAAGGGACCATACAAACATGGCTAAAGCCTTATTACAACACATACAAATAAAACAAAACATAGCTTATCAAAATGCATCAAAATGCTTGAGGTGTCAAACTGCTCCTAGGTGCCCTGCACCATACACCCACTGTCAAACAGAACTCAAGTCTCTTGAGTTAGGAATGTTATCAAATGTGAAACCTACCTTCTCAATGTCTGCTCTACTCATCCAAGTGGCATCCTCCTGAGGTTTGTTTAACCACTTCACCAAGTATTCATGATAGATGTGCCTCCTAGTTTGTTTTGCAATCCTCTTATCCAAAATGCACTCAATCTGATCAGGAGATGAAGGAATTAGTTCTTGGAGTGTCTGATCAGTTTGGTCTTCTTCAACAGTAGTCTGAGGATTAGTTCCTTTATAGGGATAAAGGTCTGAAACATTAAAAATTGGAGACAAAGTAATGCCATCCGGAAGTCCGATTTTATATGCATTTTCTCCACATTTCTTGAGCACTTCACAAGGCCCAATCTTCTTCATGAGTAGCTTAGTGTGTTTACCTATAGGGAGCCTCTCCTTCTTCAGATGGACCATTACCAAATCCCCTTCTTTGAACTGCAAATCCCTTCTCCTTCTATCAGCAAACTATTTATATTTCTGAGAAGTGGACAGCAATTTCTGTTTTACTTGCTCATGGACATCTTTCATCACTTGGACAAAGTCTTCAGCCAAGGCACTGCTGTTTTCTAGTCCTTTAACCTTCGTAAGTTCCAAAATACCCCTTGGGTGAGTGCCATAATCAATTTGGAAAGGAGACAGGCCTGTGCTTCTGTTGACAGTGTCATTGTATGAGAAATCTGCCTGTGCCAAAATTGAATCCCAACTAGCACCTTGCTCCTTTGTTAGGCATCTTAGGAGGTTACCAAGTGACCTATTAATCACCTCTATTTGACCATCAGATTGAGGGTGATAGGCAGATGATAAGGATAGATTTGTACCTAGTCTTTTCCAAAGTGTCCTCCAGAAGTGTCCTATGAACTTGGGATCTCTGTCTAAGATGATTGACAAAGGTAAACCATGTAATCTGACTATTTCCTTGAAGAAGAGACCTACTATGTGTGAGGCATCATGTGTGGTTTTACATGGAATTAAGTGAGCCATTTTTGAGAACATATCAACAACCACAAAGATGCTATCATGTCCATTCTTGGTCCTAGGCAAACCAAGTACAAAGTCCATGCTGATGAAATCCCAAGGCTTTGAAGGAATAGGTAGTGGAGTGTATAAACCTGCATTTGATGTATGCCCCTTTTCTCTTTGGCAAATTTGACAAGTTTCAACAAACTTCCTTACATCGGTTGGCAATTTTGGCCAAAAATAGTATCTCCTAACCAATTCTAGGGTCTTATCAATGCCAAAGTGGCCTGACATGCTGCCACAGTGCTTTTCCTTGATAATGTTCTCTCTAATAGACCCTCTTGGGATACACAACATGCTACCCTTGAAAAGATATCCATCTTGTAACAAAAAATTAGAAAAATCAGTGTTATACCTTCCTGTCATGGCCTTGCAAGATTGGTATGGCTCTTTGAAGTCTTCATCTGCTGCATACTAATCTTTGATGGCATGAATACCTATATTGTCCAACTGAATAGTTTGCACAACAAGATTCCTCCTACTTAAGGCATCGGCTACCTTATTGGCCACTCCTTTCTTGTGTTTTATTGAGAAGGTGTATGCTTGGATGTACTCCATCCACTTGACATGTCTGTGATTCAACTTCTATTGCCTGTTCAAGAAGCTTAATGCATGGTTATCAGTAAAAACTATAAATTCCTTTGGCAATAAGTAGTGTCTCCATTTTCTTAATGACTGAACCATTGCATATAACTCTAGATCATAGGTGGAGTAGTTTTGTTTTGCCTCATTTAACTTCTCACTAAAGAATGCTACAGGCCTCCCATCTTGACTTAGGACTCCCCCAACAACCCTCTTACTTGCATCACACTCTACCACAAAGACCTTGTCAAAATTAGGTAGCACTAGGACTGGTTTTTTTGATATTTTCTTCTTTAATAGTTCAAAGGCTTGAATGGCCTCATGTGTCCACACAAATACACATTTCTTGCCCCCTTTTATGGTGTCAACAAGTGGAGCACAAATACCACTAAACCCTCTAATGAAATTTCTATAAAAGCTACACAAACCATGGAAACTCCTTACCTCAGAGGCTGTTGTAGGCGTTGGCCAATTAAGAATGGCTTCCACCTTGCTTGGATCCATTTTTAGGCTGCCCTTAGAGATGACAAACCCCAAGAATACCAACTCTTCTTGTAGGAAGACACATTTGTCAAGGTTGATTCTCAACTTCTCCTCTTGAAGCCTCCTGAGCACTTGATGGATATGTCTTATGTGGTCTTCCTTGCTGTCACTAAAAACCAATATATCATCCAAATACACAACAATAAACTTGTTAAGGAAAGGTTTTAGCACCTCATTCATCAATCTCATGAAGGTGCTTGGTGCATTTGACAAGCCAAAAGGCATGACAACCCATTCAAATAGTCCTTCATTGGTTTTGAAAGTGGTTTTCCACTCATCCCCCTCCCTTATCTTGATTTGTTGATAACCACTTTTTAGATCCATCTTGGTAAAATACTAAGCCCTACCCAAGCAATCCATTAAATCTTCTATTCTAGGCATTGGAAATCTCTACCTGATAGTAATCTTGTTGATGGCCTTGGAATCAGTGCATAGTCTTCATGTTCCTTCCTTCTTGGGTGCAAGTACTGTAGGTACTGCACATGGACTAATACTCCTCCTGATAAGCCCTCTATCCAACAAGTCTTGGATTTGTCTTGCCACTTCAGCATTTTGCTTTGGAGTTAACTTGTAGGCTGCTTGGTTTGGTAGGGTGGATCCAGGGATGAGATCAATGCAATGACTAATCTCCCTCTTTGGTGGAAGGGCATCCTTACTCTCATCGGCTATCACATCATGAAACCTCTCCAATAGTTCTTCCACTTCCTTTGGTCCAATCCTCCTAAGAGGTTGCTGCACTTTGACCTTCTTGGGATTTACATCCTTGGGCTTGAGGACTACTGCAAAACATGGCACTTTCTCTTCCTTGAGGTTAGCCAAAAACTCTTTTTTACCTACCAACATAACTGAACTAGAAATGATCTTCTCTTTGCAATCATCAATCAAAGGAGTCATTGTGAAATTTTCACCATTCTTAGACAAATGAATCACATTTTGCTTACCATCATGTTGGGCACTTGTGTCATATTGCCAAGGCATTCCAAGAAGAAGGTGGCATGCATCCATATCTACTATCTCACAAAGAATCCTATCATGATATTCACCTATCTTGAATTCAACCCAACATTGCTCTTTCACCACAATTTGTTGTTCGTTGGTTATCCAAAAGACTCTATAGGGGTTAGGATGAGGCATTCTTTCCAATCCTAACTTAGTCACCATTTCATTAGAAGCCAAATTTTCAGAAGAACCTGAATCTACTATTACCTTGCAAACTTTTCCTTTCAGCTTGCAAGTGGTTCTGAACAAGTTGTTTCTTTGGGGCTGCTCCTTGGTGGCTGGCATGATGAGGGATCTGTTAAACATGATGCATTCTCCACTCTTAGGTGCTGTAGATTTGGAAGATGTTGTTTAGTATGATGTGGTGCTTTGACAGTCCTCTTCTTGAAGGAGTTGCACTCTTCTTTCTTTCTGATTTGCAGCAGTGTTTCCCATCTTCTCCGGGCATCTAAAGGACTGATGTCCAATCTAATTGCAAGAGAAACACCTTCCAGTAAACACATTGGGACCTCTGCCATTACCTCTCCCTTAAACGGACCCTGATTAGCACTATTTTTATCAGCCTGCCCTTGGTTGCCTTCTTGTGATCTGCTGTCTTGGGGTCTAGAGAAATTATCTCTATTTTGAAATCTTCCTCTGCCCCTAAAGTTCTAATTTCCTCTACCTCTGCTGCTGCTGTATGAATCACCTTTTCTCCTCTACTTATCCTCAATCCTTAGTGCCATTTGAAAGCACTTATGGACTGTCTCTGGGTTAAAGAGGGTTAATTCATCTTGAATGGAGAACTTGAGGCCATTGAGATACCTTGCAAACTTATGTTTTTCATTCTCAGGCATCTTAGCTTTCAATGTCATCTTGTGAAACTCCTCTGTGTAGGTGCTCACGTCCATGTCCTTCTGTCTCAAGTTGTGCAACTTCTTGTTCAAGTTGACTTCATAATCCTCAGGGACAAATTGCTTCTTGATTTCAAGTACCATCTTCCTCCATGTAGAGATAGGATTCCTATCATCTTCTATCCTCTCATTTTGAATAAAGTTCCACCAACTCAAGGCTGGCCCTTTCATTCTTGATTTGGCAATCCTCACTTTCTAATTTTCTGCTACTTCTTCACATTCAAAATAGTTCTCCATTGCCTCAATCCAATCAAGGCACTCCTCTGGGTTCATCTTACTAGGAAACATAGGTAAGTTTGCCTTAGTGTCCTTCCTACTCAACTTTCCAAGTGCATCTAGGAATTGCCTTTCTGACATGCCTCCTTGTGGCTCTTCCATTTGCATTTATTTTTCTTCATCTTGATCCTCTTCATCTGAATCCAAGATGATCTCTGATTTCTTCTTCTTGTCCTTGTCTTTCTTCAACTTTTCTATCTCAGCCTCCATCCTTTTGTTCTTGGCTGCTTGCTCTCTCACTATCTTTGCCAATTCAACATTTGTCACCTTTGAAGGAATTTCTTCCTCTTCTTCTCTATCTCCCATCTCTTTGATGGCTCTGACACCACCTGATGCAGAGTGGCACAAGGGAAGCAACAACACAAGATAAGTTTGTTCTCCTTAGCCCACTCACCCACTCACCTAGCCTTCAACCAACCAATTAAAGGCACATTCAAGGGTATATTATGGATTTGTTGCCTAGACTTCTATTCAGCCTTCAAGGCTTCTCCCACACCTTGAGGTAGGTCTGCAAACACCTTACCAACACTTGGTTTGATCACCAACTTCATTCAACTCTCTAACCTTGACTAGGCCTAGTGAGGCTGCTAGCCCTCCTAAACTAGTTTTCTTCACACCATATGACAAAATCCCAAATGACTAGGCAAACAAATGGTGATTTTGAATACCCTCTATGGGACTCTAACAAACCTCCAAATCTCCAATCCCAATTCTATTCCTGCAACTCAAAACTCCTACTAGGTCTCTAGGCCTAATTGATCATTTTAGGTCTAGGTTACAAAGCAAAGGGGTTAGATTGGGTTCATAGATTAGAGGCAAGAATTTGGAATGCTTCTACCATGTCCATACAACACAAAACCACCATTATTTCATTCACCTTGTCTGGATTCTGTCACCTTCAACAGCAAATAGCATAAAACAGGCCAAATACATGGTAATACTTGACCTAGGGCATCACCAAAAAAATAGAAGACGGTCTTTCCTAGCAAAATGCTTTTGGAATCCTAGAATACACATCCCTAGCCTACATTTCACCAGTTTCCATGAATTTTCACTAGTGGGAATGCATTCTAGGGCCGGATTTAGGTGGCAAACCCTAGAAAACAGGGTTTCTAGACCAGTTTTGAAAGAAAAATCAATAACTTCTAACTCCGACCACTTCAAACCCTCAAACTAGTTGCATTTGAAACCTAACTCAGTCTAGTTTCAAGAAAATTACATTTGCTTGCCTGGCCAATCCGTACAGGTCATACAACAGAAGAAAAATAGGGAAAAATAGTCTAGTTTCTTGATTTCTGTGCCCAAAACTCCGTACAGTCACACCTCCTCTGTACTGGAGTAAGATTTCCATTATATCAACTGATCCAAGTCAGTAGACAACCTCCCAAAGTAGTTTCAACTGTCTAAAACAAGTTGCAACCGGCCAATGTGTCATTGACACTATTGGCAACATTGGAAAATATGGTATTTTTGCATTTACACCAAGATGGTCGATGGGTTTAGCTTGTCCAATGGGATCAAACTACCATCATACTCCCTAGACCATGCAAAAACACCAGAACAACCAAAAAGACTCAAATAAACTTCATTAGACCTTCTAGGCCTAATTGCCTCAACAAGGGTCCAAGTGGACTAAGAATGATTGAGGTTTATAGGGTCACCTCAATCATCTTGACCACACAAAAGGGACCATACAAACATGGCTAAAGCCTTATTACAACATATACAAACAAAACAAAACATAGCTTATCAAAATACTTGAGGTGTCAAACTGCTCCTAGGTGCCCTGCACCATTATCCTTGCGGGTAAGATAAGAAGATATTCAAACAGAAATAGAGGTCAGCCCTCTACTGATAATTCTTCCACAAGCACTACAGATCCTATGGTGTAGAAGTTAGCAAATGAGTTGCTAGCTTTGAAAAAGCAAATGTCCCAAGGTATGACTGCTCCTTCTTATAGGGATATACCAAGAAGGATGTTCCCTAACAATTCATATCAGGGCAATGCTACCAGAAATCAAGGGCAACAAAATCATCTTTCGCCAACACAGGGAAGCTTGCCATTGAAGCACCGCCGGTCAACTCAGCAGTTGGCTACTATGAAGTGAAACATGATGATTCTTTCCAACCTGATTTGGATCAAGAGAATAATGCTAATCTTTTTACTGAAGGAGAAGATGGATTAGATGGCAATTCTACCATTGGTTTTCTAAACTACCAAGATGAAGCAGAAAGAGAAGGAGAGGTATATGATGGAGTGTATGCTATTTTTACCAGGTCTCAAAATCAATCAAATTAGCAAGCTAATAAAGGAAAGTTAAGAGAAGAGCCTCAACCTGTGATCTCAATTGCCAAATGAGGAACTCCATTTCCTTTTCAATTGAAGGACCCGGTTGTCAATAAACAAGTAAGTTCATCTAACAATCCTGTTTCTTCTACTTTTGTTCCTCAGACCAGTACTACCCCAACTAAACCCCAGAATGAAGGATTTTTTGCCTCTATATCTAATTCATTTCAGCTATTTGACATAATTTATCACACTAGGAAAACCAAAATCTAGATGTCTGAGGTAGAATATTTACAAGCTAACCCTGACCAATTTGATAGGTTAGCTAAGTATGTTAAAAAAAGGCTGCCCCTATAGGGCAAGATTCTCCTAAAACTATTCATGACTCCTCAAAGAAAAGGTCCACCCAAAATAGCCTAGTCACTACTCTCCTTGTTGCTCCAGGAAAAATAGAACCCTTCTATGTTTCTCTGTTAGTCAATGGCCATAAGCTAAGCAATTGTATCAGACTCCGGAGCTTCCGACAATGTCATGCTTGCCAAGGTGGAAGATAATCTTGGTCTCACTTTGACTAAGAGCTTTAGGAGATGTTTCTCAATGGAGAATAAGCAAGTGCCTTTGTTAGGACAAATCAAGGATGCCCAATTTGCATTTGCGGCTTTTCTGGATAAGAGGATCAAGATGACCGTCCTAGTTGCTAATGTTCTAGCTTCTTATGGCATTTTGCTTGGACGTAATTTTTGTAAGGATGTGGGAGGAGAACTAAACATGGATTTATCTGAGGCAAGGATACCTGTTAAAGGTGTCATGCATAAATTGCTTCCCGAGAAGGAGGCGAAATATATTGTTACTCAAACTAAAAATCCAAATGCTTAAATTTTGTTTGAGTCTTCAGGGATGGGTAATTATTTCTTGAGTACTGAAAATACTTCTAGTTATTCAGAGGAAGATTCAGAAGAAAATTTAGATGAAGATTTAGAGGAAGATTCTAAAGAAAATTCAGATGAAGATTCAGAGGAAGATTTAGAAGAAAATTCAGATGAAAGTTCAGATGAGAGCATAGTGATGCCAGATTCTTTTCTCTTTGGTGAGGAAGAATCTACTAGTCATAGAAACATCAAAAAGGTAAATTCAAATGATGTTTGGGTTTTAGAATTTTATGGTAGCTATTCTTCCACTAGATCTGGAGCTAGAGTAGTTCTAATAACTCCACAAGGTGATATCTTTCCTTTCTCCTATAAGCTGCAGTTCGACAATACTAATAACACTACTGAGTATGAGTCATTGTTTCTCGGAATGGAGGCTGCTCGTGTTAAGGGTATTAAAAATCTTCATGCCCAAGGTGATGTTGAACTTGTTGTTTGTCAAGTAAGAAATCTTTATCAGACCAAGAATGAAAGGCTGAGACATTATTGCAATCGTGTCTGGTATTGCATTGAAGTTTTGATGCTTTTGACATCTTTGTAGTACTGAGAGAGTTTAATGATCATGCTGAGTCATTAGCTATTTCTACCACCCTTATGGTCCCCCACAAGGATTTTAAAGGTGATAAATACACAATTGAGTTGGTTTTCTGACCAAGCGTTCTAGATAATGCAAACCATTGGCAACTCTTCAATGGTGATAATCATATCATAGCTTTCTTAGAGAAGAAAGATAGCTTTGATGAGCTCTACTTTGAAGGTAGTGATTCTCCACCCTAGGAATATGTTTCCGAAATAGATTCATAGATTGGTGAGGAGATTCTTCAGCTAAAAGGGAATAAGATTCTGAAAGGTTTGGTTTCTTTGGAAAAGTTATTTGACAAGCATGATAGATATATCAAACAATAGCAACAACTTGATTCAAGTTCATCCATGGAATTTGAGCAAGTAAATTTGAGTTTTGAGACAGATCCCAAAATGGTTAACATCGGGAAATGTTGCACTGCTAATGAAAAATTCAAGTTCATTACACTTCTTTGCCACTACATTGATGTGCTGGCATATTCATATGATGATCTGAAGTCTTTCAGACCCAAGGAGATCCAACACGAGATTCATCTCAAGGTAGGATCATTGCCTCACAAACAAAAGCAGAGGCAGTATAATCCCAAGATATTAGGTACTATTCTTTCTAAAATCCAAAAAATGTTGAATGCTCGGATAATCTTTCCTATCCATCATTCCACTTGGATTGCGAATATTGTTCCTGTGAGAAAGAAGAATGGAGAAATCCATATTTGTGTTGATTTCAAAAATTTGATCCAATCTTCTTTAAAAGATAACTATCCTCTACCTATTATGGATCAAGTGTTACAAACTATAACTGGTTCTGAGATGCTGTCTATGTTAGACAGTTTTTTAGGCTACAATCAAGTAGAAGTCAGTGAAGCAGACCAATACAAGACTACTTTCACAACACCTTGGGGCACATTTGCATACCGCAGGATGCCTTTTGGTTTGATTAATGCTGGTGCTACTTTCTAAAGAGCAATGGACCTCACTTTCAGAGATGAAATGGGGAAGTTCATTGTGGTGTATCTTGATGACTTGACCATTTTCTCCAAACAACGTCAAGATCATGCCTACCATTTGCGATAGGTTCTGGACCGGTGTCGTCAAAATGGTATTTCTCTTAATCCTAAGAAATCAATTTTTGGGGTTACAGAGGGTAAGCTTCTCGGTCACATTGTTTCTAGAGAAGGTACTAAAATTGACTCTGAAAGAGTCAAATCTATCCAGAGTCTTACTTTGCCTACTAGTAAGATGGAAGTTCATTCTTTCTTCAGAAAGGTGAATTTTTTGCGGAGGTTCATCTCAAAATTCCCAAAGAAAACTTGTCATATTGTTAATATGATGAAGGGTAAGACCATTTTCCATTGGAGCATGGAAGGTAAAGAAGCATTCGAGGATATTAAAAGGGCCATAGCTCAAGCTCTGGTTTTGATTTGTCCTGACTACACCAAAGATTTCATAATGTACAGTTATGCTTCTGAGCATACAATTTCAACAATTCTGGTTTAGTAGAATGAAGAGGGTGTGGAATCTTCAATTTTGTTTATGATTTGTCCTCTAAAGGCTCATGAACTAAAGTATTCAAATATGGAGAAACATGCTTATGCCATAGTCAAAGCAGTGAAGCATTTCAGATTTTATATTCTGAATTTTCACACTATTGTTATGGTGCCTGACACAACAGTGAAATCTATCTTGACACAACAAGAATTTGGGACTAAAAGGGGCAATTGGATTGCCAAAATTCAAGAGTTTGATCTTGATATCAAACCCACCAATCTTGTGCATGGGAGAGGTTTATGTCAGCTGATTGTTGACAATGTCCCAAAAGAAACAGGAGATGAAGAGGAAGAAGTTGAAGGTATGCCAACTGTCCTCTTTGTTACTACAACAGATGAGTGGTATTCCAATATTGATTATTTTCTCACATATGGTGAGTGTCCTTCTCATTTATCTTATAAAGAGAAGTGGACTATCAAGTTAAAGGCTGCAAACTATGTCTTGTGGGATAACGGTTTGTATAAAAGAAGCCTTGATGGAGCTTTTCTCTGTTGTGTGGATAAAGCACAACAAAGCAAACTTTTAGAGTCTTTTCAAAATTTGGCATGTGGGAGACATTTTTCTACACCTGTAACAGCTCATAAAATTTTGCGGGCTAGGTACTATTGGCCTACATTATTTTAGGATGCATACAATTGGGTACGTAGATGTGAACTTTGCTAGTAGTTTGTTGGGAAGCCAAAATTAGCTGCACTACCACTAAAGCCAGTTGTGATTGAAGAACCTTTTCAGCAATGGAGTATTGACTTCATTGGTGCTGTGAACCCACCATCGAGTGTAGGACATAATTTTATTCTCACTGCAATAGATTACTTCACCAAGTGGGTGGAGACTATTCCAGTCAAGCATGCTACTTCTGAGGTAGTATGTAATTTTCTCAAGGAGAATATTATTTCCCAGTTTGGAGTTCCAAACAAAATTGTAGCAGATAATGCTACATGTTTTTCCTCAAATGAGATCACTAGTTTTTTCTATGAACATGGGATCATTCTTTCTCATTCATTAGACTATTATCCGCAAGGGAATGGTCAGGCAAAATCTAGTAACATGAATCTGGTTATAATTATCAGGAAACTGGTGGAGGATAATTAGAGAACGTGGCATAAAGCTTTGTTTGATGCTTTATGGGTAGACATAATTACCCCTAAAAGGCCGATAGGTATGCCACCATTCTAGGTTCTATATGGTTTGAATGCAGAAATACCTATTACTTTAGAATTGTCAGCTTTGAAGTTGGCAAAATCAGTGGAAGATAGAACTTTTGAAAGTTCTATTGACAAAAGAATAATGTACCTCACTGAGCTTGAAGAGCAGTAGGTTATGGTAGTAGACCATATTGTTGAGCATCAAAGTCAGGTCAAGAAATGTTTTGACAAAAAGACGAAAGCCAAAGAATTTCAAATTGGGGATCAAGTCTTTTTATGGGACAAGAGGAGGGAGCCAAAAGGAATGCATGGGAAGTTTGATTCCCTATGGAGAGGCCCATTCATCATTCACCAATTTTGTGGTGAGAATAGTTTCTTGCTGGAGTATCAGGATGGAACACCATTCTTGCTACCCCATAGTGAACAACATTTGAAACATTTCAATCCTTGAAGTATCAGATAAGTTCATTTGTACATTTGTATAGTTTTCTATTTTTATTTTTCATTTTTGTTTAGTCTTTTTGTGTCATTTTGTTTTGGTAGCTTGACTCTATGGCCCAATGGCATGGATGAAGGCACTTAGAGATTGGATTCTTCTCCCTTTGATCATTTCAAAGAACAATCAAAGGAAGTTCCCTAGTTAGAGCCAACTGTTGTCCTCAAAATTAGCTGCGCTCATTTTGTAGGACGACCCCTACAAAACTTGTCCATTTCATAGCCTACACTCTAAGTTCACAAATCAAGGCGAGTCATCTTGTCCTCTTGCACAGTCCTCTTATTCCTAATTATCCATTTGAGTCATTTCTTGTTTGGATTTCTTGAAACTCATATAAGTTGTTGAAATGGTTTTCTCAATTTTAAAGAGTTAGAGTATTTTTGTGTAAATGCAAGAGAGGTGAAATTCACCACCCTTGCATGTTTTTAGTTTTTAAGTTACATGCAGTGATGGTGATATTCACCGCCAATGCATTCTTTGTTTTACCTGAATCCGTGTTGGAGCAGCAATTTTTACCGCCAACACATGTCTAGTCTATAACACATGCGGAGTCAGCGATTTTCACCATCGAAACATGTATTCAATGCTACTGCAGTCTAACTCATGTGGCATTTAATTTCATTTTTTTAGTTTTGTTTTAAGTTTAAATGCATTTTAAATTGTTTATTCTTCATCTTTCTTTCTATTCTACCTACGCTCTTCACCTTCCGCTCATCAAGCCGACATTGTAACTTTGTTCGAGCGGATTGACGAGACTTTTTGTGCCTAGGGTTTCAATTTTTCAGTCAGAGGTAAGTTGTCTTTCTTTCCGTTCATGTTTTATTTTTCTTTTAAAGTTTGCTTGTGATTAAGTGTTTAAAAATCATTCTTTTATCTACTATTTTCGAAACCCTTGTCTATGCATTGTAAGATCTGCGTTATGTTAGGTTGGCATTTTGTAGTTTGTC
The DNA here is from genome assembly GCA_027924645.1 of Cunninghamia lanceolata. Classification (NCBI taxonomy): domain Eukaryota; kingdom Viridiplantae; phylum Streptophyta; class Pinopsida; order Cupressales; family Cupressaceae; genus Cunninghamia; species Cunninghamia lanceolata. The sequence goes on along the minus strand of BSBN01000865.1, from coordinate 6,509,717 downwards.
AAAATTAGGTTTATTTTTGTTGAATGTTTTCTATGTTTTCTTTTGTCTTAGTTTTTGTGTGATAGATGAATGTATCGGCGACTTAGATCTTCGCTGATACAGTTTAACCTTTTCAGACCCTTTCATCGCGTAAGGATGGCAAATTTTTCTGTCCCTACATGATGAAATATGTTCAGCGATCGAACTTCCCCCCAAGCATGCTCGAGCTACAGAAATTACCGCTTAAGCATGGAAAAAGCCAACCTAAGCTATGTCAAGTTGGCAATTTTTGTTGCTGATGAGAATTTTTTAATTAAAGTTTGTATCACATTTTAAGTCGGCAAAAATCGCTGCTTACATAGTTTGTGTTTTTCATGTGAAGGTGTATGGGTGGCAAATTTTGCCGCCCTCACACAAAAAAGAGTCCTTACAACATGCTGAGTCAGTAAAATTCACCGCTCAGACATGTGATTGCTTAATTCTACTTGCAAAAGTGGTAAAATTAACTGCTCATACATTTTCCCTTTGCAAATGCTTTATCCTACCTATAGGAGCGGTGAATTTCGCCTCCCTAACATTTGTGATTCCCCTTGACATGCAGGGGGCAAATTTCACTGCCCATGCATTCATTCCCTCAAATTTTTCTAACTTTGGAAAACTTTTTGAATTGCTATCATGAGCCTGCTTTCCTCCATTTTTTTGTGACCCGCTTGCACTCTAGCCCTTTCAAGCTCACCCTTGTGGTCATGATCGTCAACATGCAGTTTCTCAAAATTGCTAGTATTTCCCCTAACTGCATGATCATGATGTATTGTTGTAGTTTCTCTTGCAAGTAGCTGTCGAGGTCTTCATTTGAAGGAGTCATTTTTCCAAATGGCTAAACTGTCTCTAAAAAAAGTAAAAGCAATGAAGTACAAGTATCAAGGTGTTTTCCCAATCACTTCGGTTACTTCGAATGTTGATGATATTCAGGACATAGAGACTGAGTTTGTAGAGAGGAATAAGTCAAATAACCCCAGCCCTCTTATGCAAAAGATTGTCAAGAGCAACATTCACCTGGTGTCATCTTTTCCAGTGGTAGCACACAATACAGAGTTTGTTCTTCAATGTGCTCATTTCTACAATAAGGATACCAGAGCAGTGGTTGATGCTCGAGGGAATGTAATCATGATATTGGATCCAGAGTTTGTTGATAAGGTTTTCACGTGTCCTACTCCTACAGAGGTTCTGAAACTTGATTTTTCAATTGCTCAAAAAGAATATGATAAGAATTTTGAGAAGGCTAAAAGGGTAATTAATACCAAGTGGCTTAAGACTCCAAGGTCAAACTTGTCCAGGTGGTTGAGGAGCTTTCCCCAAAGTGATTTTGTTGAGGAAGTGAGTGATCTAATAACTCTTCTTAGTAGAGTAAGGGGATTAGCTTCTTCTTCACTTTTTCATGAATAGATGTATCCTTTCATCAAAATTATACTTCAAGGAAAACAGACTATCTTCTGGGGTGAACAAATCAACAATGCTCTCCATGAGCAACTGATCAAGGTGCATACTACCTTCAAATTTTCAATTACTTCCTATCTTGTGTACATAGTAGCCTCAATGAGGATTTTCCCAAGCCTAACATCTGAAGGGGATAGGAGGGTTGTTCCTATTTATCAATATTATCCTCAGCTTACATTGAAGGGTTCAATCCACCATTTTAGAAGGGTAAATGATGCCTTCTTTGCTGTGTTCTTCTACCTTTTTGATCCTCAGTTGGAACAAAGAAGAGTTTCTGATGAAGCATGGTCAGTAGTAAATGGTTTTGGTTGTTTGTTCCTTCAGTTTTCAACTTTCACATACTTAAGGGTTGGCTTTTTCCAAGGCTATTCGTATATGTTGCCAAGATTTCCTTCTGACAAAATGGTTTTGATGGAGTTGTGTCGACAAATGATTGTTGTCCACAACAAGCAAATGGAGTTAAAGAAGCCTGGTTTTAGATTTCCTGTTGAGATCAGGAGATATTCAGTTTCAACTACAACAAAAACCAGGGCTATGAAAACTAAAATGCAATTGGTAACTATGAAGAAATTCAAGAGGAGGTCAAAATTTGATTATAGGTGAGTGAAGGATAAAATCAAAAGAAAGACTCAATTTCATGAGCCAATGGTTTAGGACATCTGGGTTATTCTGAGGACAGAAGAGGAAATTAGAAAGCCAGACTACAACAAGTTATCTCTAGATCAAATTGAATATTTGGGTCTAGCTGATATTCCTAAAGGTATGGTAGATAATGAAGAACTGGTTAATCCCAAATATGGTAATGAGTAGCTTGCAAATTCTCCTCTACCTCCCATACATTGGTCTCAGAAGGTATTGACTTCTTTAAGGAAATGATTTGAGCCTGTGTTAGCCAATACAAATGTGGCTCTAAAGCAAAGGTATACCATTGAAGGATTTTATCACCGGTTCAGAGGAAGAAGTTTTTGAGAAAATAGGAAAGAAAGTTGAGATGAGAACCAAGAATAAGAATGATGCTCCTAGCATATCTAAAGCTTCCAAGCCTAAGATCAAATTTGTGATAAGAGGAAGTAAGGCTAGAGAAGTAGAAGAAGAATCTGTTACTAAGGAAATGGAAGTTGATGCAGAGAAAGATGTTGAAGAACCAGCTTTTGAGGATATCAATGTTTAAGACATGAATGTTGAGAGTAAGTCTGCATAAGATAATGAGGGTGATCAGGAAAAAGAAGAAGAAGAAGAAGATGAACAAGAAAATGTGCAGGATACAGCTGTGTCTCCACATGGAGATGTGTTACAGGATACTGATGTCTCTTCTCCTCATCCAAATGTGCCTGTTTCAGTTTCTGTGCCAAATCCTCCAATAACACCAATGTTACCCATTCACATTCAATCATCTAAGTCTCCATCATCTTCCAAAACATTTTTTGATGATTCTAATGTGAATTTTTATAATGTTCTTCACTCTTCTAGATCTATTCCTAGTTTGTCAGCCCCTTCTTATGACATTGATGGTTCTGCAATGTTTGAGCAATTTATTTTGGGTTCTAAGCAAGCTGTTAATGTTAATGTACCAGGTGTTGTGTTCACCAATACTTCTCCCATTGTTTCTACCATAGGTATAAGTACATCTCTTTCCACTCCACCAGTGGTTCTTGATCAAAATATAAGTACATCAATACTTCCCCCATGGTTTTTAGCTTATACTCCCAAGAGAAAGAAACAAGAGATATCACCGGATGATATTGATTTGTGGAAACTGCTGACTCCCAAGCCAAAGGCACAAAAGAAGAAGCCTAATACTATGTCAAGGCTTAATGATGATAAGGGTATCAGATATGCAGAGATTGCCAAGTCTCCTCCTGAGGCTACTAAAGATACTTTTGATGTAAATGAATATGTGATATCCAGGGTGGAATTGGGGAAATTGACACATGAAGGTATTAAAGCTAATTTCCAGGTTATTGCCACATCTCTTCTTGAGAAATACGATGAAGAGAAGAAACAAAAGGAATACTACAAATCAAAAGCTGAGCAGTTAGCAATGGTGTTATAAAGGATCACAATGACATCAGAAATCATAGAGCCTATGGCAGTAATAGTTAAAAATCCCTTGGTACAAAAGGCTGAAAGGACTCAAGCAAAAGGGAAGGTTGTAGAGGAATATCTAAAGAAATTGTCAACACAAGGTGTTTCACTATTGAAGGCAGCAGCAGAAAGAAAAGCAAAAAATGGCTAAGGTAAAAGCAGAATCAGATGAATTGATTGATTCTATTTCTGCATATATTGAATATCTGGATTCTAGTTTGGAAAAATGGGAAACCATGAAGATGAAGACTCTTGTTTCACTCAGCATCAGTACAAATCAAGAGGCATATGTTTGAATAAAAGAAGGCCTAGTTCACTGAAGGAAACTCTTGAATGAAGTGATCAAAGAACTAGGAGATGCACAAGAGTTGTGTGATGACAGTGATCTAAGCCTCTTGCATAAGTTGGAGTAGCTCCCATGTAAATTGATTGATGATAATCATGAATTTCTTCGAGTTGATGAAATGGTTTAGGAATTCAATAAGATGATGCAGGTTGAGTTTGAAGAAAAAACTTTCTCAACCAATTCATTGGATAACTTGATGGATTATCAAGTAACCATAGATAATTTGAAGGTCAAGTTGAAAGATCATAAGAAAGTCACCCCTACCATTAGAGATACCATCACTAAGGCTAGAGTAATCTCCAACAAGACTATGGCACCTGATAGTATTGGAATACAAGTAGTGATCACAATGTATGAAAGGTTAGCAAAGAAGGATGCTAGTGGAAGTTGATGGAAAGTGATCATGCCTTAGAATATTTTTGTAGTTCATATGCATTTTCTATTTTTTTTTGGACATTTTTACATGTACTTTTCCAATATGTAATTACATGTAAAAACTTAAGAAGTCCAAAGTCAATAAGGACTACTATTTTTGAATAAGTTAAAGTAGTTAGGTTTTTCCTAAGTTTTCTCAAGGCCTCTACCTATAAATAAAGAGGACCTCTATTGTAATTTTTATCTTTTATCTATTGCAAAGAAACTCTTCCGAATTGGAAAACATATCAAGACTTTGAGTTTTTCATGTTTATCAAGATTTCAAGCAAGTATTAATATAAGCAAGCAATTTGAGTATCAAACTTTGAGTTGAATCATATTGTTTTATGATATGAGTGTTCTTATGTCATTGGTGTCATATTATATTGAATTATTTATGGAATCGTGGAGTTTTATTGAAAATTGAGAGAAGTGTTCTTGTTCTGGTTAAATAGACTTTGTGCTTCATTGTGGGAGTTTGTGTTTACATTTGTGAGAATATAATTGTTTGAAGACTTTGTGCTATAAACTATTGTGTTCAATTTAGTTATATCATATTGGGTGAGAGTGGAGACTTTGAGCTACATTTGAATTCAATAAAGTTTATTTGTGGGAAATAAGTCAAGAAATAGAAGACTTTGTGTTTCTATGGTTTGTCTCAGTTCATAAGTTACTAAATATCAATTCTGTTGAAGTTATCATTTTGAAGAGAAAAATATCTATTCTGAAAAAAGAGAATAGGATGCAATGAAAACACCCCAAGCATAGTTTTAGTTTATATAAGTATTAAAAGTTGTTGATTGGAAATAATCCATTATCTAGAGGGAACCTCCCCTTGCTGAGAGGAGAGACTTTGTCTCATCATAGCTGTGGCGATATAACCATTTTGCCATTAGTTAGCTAAATGACAAAATATTCACCCAACGATATGGAAATTATTCTTTGAGAATTTAAATGAAACCGGAAGATGTCAACACTTTTTTGAATTGATGAGAAATATAAAATTTAGGCCCACTATGAAGATTCTTGGCCTAAGAACATCGAATGCCTCAAGTGAAAAATTAATTGTCAAGAATCTAATGAGTGCATATGAGAGTGTGGGTTCCACCTCACGCACCAAGGATAGTAATGTCACACAATGTCATTACATCGACAATAGTAAGCCAACAAACAAAAAAGGTCACCTCATTAGAAAGACAAGTCAAGCATTGAAAATAAGTAGAAAATATCTAATGAGAGCCGTTGGAAGACGTGAAAGAGTTGAGGACCCAAACATTAATGAATTGTGGGCATTCTCTGGGAGACTCCCACAGAAAGACAAAGTTGTTGTTGAAGCTTTGAGATCACTAATTGAAGATTTTTTGAAGAATTACACAAGGGTATCTTCGAATCAAAGGGATGTGGTAAGAAGGAGAATCGGTAGTCAAAACCGTGAGCCACATCCAAAGCATTTTTTGGATATGACTCAAACACAATTTTTTGGTAAATTTCTAGAGATGTATCCTCAAATTAAAATTTATCAAAGATATTTTGAAATACTAAAACCTTTCTATGTCAAAATAAATCACACACACACTACTTGTTGTAGATTACATATTGAATTTTCTAACCATTTTGATGTTTATCAGTCTCTATGTTTAGATTTGCATACTAACAATGTTTTGTAGGATTGTGGCATACGTGCCCCACCAACTACTTCAAGAGACTTCATATCAATAATTTTATGTGAAAGAGAGGAAGGTCAAATATTAGATATAGGAAATTATGCTTGGATGGCACATGTTAGCATTGCGGTGGATTGCAATGTATGCCAATATGTGAACATATGGAAAGCACACAAGTAGTTGGAAATGAACTAGTAGAGTTCAGCAAGTATAAAACAGTGACCTGCAATACAAAAGACGGTAAAGAAGCAAAGAGGTGTGAATTGGTTATTCTAAAGATTCCAGTGTATCAGTTTATGTCTACATTTCGTGACAATATAGTGTATGAGTATGTAAGGCATACTCATAGAGCTCGATGGTTGGACTTGCAATTCAAGTTATGCAAGGACACATTTCCACTTGGTAGCATTGTTTCAGTCACTGACTTTGCAGAGAACTACAATCTACAGCCACAACGTGAGGTGTAATCCCAATATTACAACTCGACACAGGTTTCTATATTTGTGCACATTACATTCATTCATGCGAATGATAGTACAGAGGATGACATAAAGATCATAAGGGAGTATCATTTTTATATAAGTGATGATCGTACGCATTCCATGGAGTTCATGCATGGTTGCTTTTAGGTGTTCTACAATTATTTGGCTAGAAGGAGCATATTGTTCAGTCAATATATCATATGGTTGGATAACTGTGCATCACAATTCAAGAACTTACAGAATTTCTATTGGCTAAACAAGAGGCATAATATTATAGGTGTTCAGCATATGTGGAACTTTTGTGAGGCCAGGCATGGAAAGGGGGAGCATGATGGTGCAGGAGCATGTATCAAAAGAGCCATAGTATGAGAAGAGTTAAAGTATAAAGACAATGCAAAGTTGACATATGCAAAATCAATCATTGAGTGGTGTAATGCTTCGATAGGTCCAGGTAATGAAGGTAAGTCTTCAGTTCATAAATTTTTTTGGTTGATAGATGAGACTAACATTGCACCATATGAGGACTATTGTACACTGACAGGATCAAGTGAGCTACACTCTTTCAGAAGCTCAATTGCACGTTCATGGAGTATCCATACACGAAAGATGGCATGCTTTTGTTCTTCATGTACAATTCAAGCATGGAATGAGTGCGATTCAAAGGAGTGGGTTGATGAATGGTGGTTAAGTTATCTTAGCCCACTTGACATGTATCGACCCCTGACGACACTAGAACTGACAGAGATGGAATCATCAGTTGACTTTGACCACATATCAGATCTAGTTCAACCAAGTAATTGTTATCTAAAAATTGGAATGATTATCAATATTATCAAAGTAATCCAATAAACTCAATGAAATAAGAAAGAAAGAAGATCAAACAAACAAAGAAATTAAACCTTGCAAACCTCTTTACTTTGTGGCTTCCATTGGTCGCCTATCTCAAATGATCTTGCGTATGAATATGGCCCTCAGAAGGTGCACTTCCTTGTTATTTTCCAAGATGTCAAGTGGGAATGACTATGATAGGTTTGCAATGAAGAGATTCTTCAACACAATTGCAATGATAAAAGGGTGATCGCAAGCAATGGAGGAATTTGGTGCCAAAGGTGCGCTGTAATTCCTGCAAAGTAAGGGTACTAAAAGCTTGGATGATTGAAATGGAAGAATTGGGTTCAATTTATAGACTTGTGAGAGAGAAGATCAATGGTATAGAAAGAATAAGAAGATAAACAGTTGAGAAACCTTGAGAGGATGTGTGTGAATAGAAAGAAGACAAGTGTCACACAAAAAGTTGTTTTGTTTGAGTTAGTTACTTTCTTTTATAAAGATAAGATTTGATTTCATAAATTAGAAAGCTTTTTTTTCTAATTTAAGAGTTATTGATAAAAACAAGATTGATTAAATCAGTTAACTCAACTTGTGATTTGCTTTTTGCACATGATTTGAGAGAAATTAAATAATAAATTATTTAATTCTACATGCATGAAGAAAAAGATTTATTTTTAGAAGATTTGGAAGATTTTTGAGGAATTTGAAGATAAGAAAGCAAATTAAATAAATAAATTTATTTAATTGTTTGTGCATGCTTTGGAAGAATAAATAAAATATTTGATTATATTTTATTTTTAGAGATTGAGATAATTTAAATAAATTTGATTGATTAATTAAAATTTGGAGGAATAAGTGATTTAATTAAATAATAAAAATTATTTAATTTCTTGGAAGAATAAAGTTGACTTCGATGAAATTAATTAAATAAAGGTAATTTATTCAATTAATGGGAGGAATAGGAACTAAATAAATAAATTGATTTATTTATTTATTGATAGAAGAATTAAATGGAATAAATATTAAGAATATTTATTTAGACAAAGTCATGTCATTTTTAGGTGTATACATTTTACCCCTCTTTGATGCAGTGTGTTTTATCACATTGTTTCAAAGAATAGATTTTTATGATAATGATACATGCCTCAGTTTGTCCCTGGTACAGGTTTAACAATGGTAGGATGCCCCCTCAGGAGATTGGATGGGAAGAAAGGATTGAAGGACGTGAGACGGACAATCTCACGATGAAGAAGGGTGAAGAATAGGTTAGGTTGAAAAAACTGGCCATGGTTTGGAGAAACAGAAGGAAACAAGCTTGGGAAGTAGTCACGGTCGCCACACAGCCAGTTAGGGTTCATTTGCTATATATAGGAGTTGGGTCCACAATACTCTAGTCATTTGCACACTTGGCTTTTGTTGATAGGTCCCTTAGAGCTTAGGAGAGCACATGAGCTAGAGAAGTTAGTATAGATATGGATATTCCACGCGAGGAGCACCTCTTTGAGCGTGTTCGACGGTTCGGCCAGCCAGCTGAGGTAGGACCACCGGTATGTAGTTCGACAAAACTTGCCTAGGGTCATTTATTACGCTAATAAATGCTAGGGAAAACTTGGTAGGATAGATGCGTTGAATCATGTTTCGGTGCATATGTGCTTCAAACCCGCGCATATGTTATGAAACCGTACATATGAGATATGTTGTTGCGCATATACTAAAACCCCGCATATACGACAAGTACTGGTGCATACATAATGAAACCACGCATACGCTATGGGAAGCTGCGCATTTGCCAAAATTGTGCATATGCGATAAGAACCGACGCATTCATTGTGAAGTTGCACATTTGCTACGATTTGGCGCATTTGCGACCTATTACGACGCATTTGCACTAGGATAGTCAGTTTACTTAATGAAATTGACTCAATTGGCATCATGATTGATGTGTCAATTGATAAGCGATCTCCGAGATTACTGGAATCTAGTCAAGAGATGATATGTTGTTTTGATCAATTTGATATGTTAAGTAAGTGACAAGATAGTTTGATAGCTTGAGCGGGTTTGCTTAGATTGAGTTATGGCTGATGCTATGATTTGCTTGATTGCAGGAGGATATTCGTGATATACTCATGTCGCGGGAGTAGTTTCCTTTGTCATTGTTGCAGCAGTATATGCTTATAGAGATAGATTGGGAGGCGCTTGGTGTTATGGGATTGGACTACGTGTGCTTCATGCCCGAGGTTCATGTGAACCTCAGTTTGCTAACTGCCGCAGTGGAGCGTTTCCACAGCGAGGACAGGATGTTCCACTTGCCTACTGGTGAGATGGCCATTATCTTAGAGGATGTTTACAGGATCCTGCATCTACCAATCCAGGGCGAGCTCATAGAGTACGAGGCCCAACGTGATGCCAGACTAGTAGAGTGCAGGCGTGTGTTCAATGATCCGAAACTTGAGGGTCAGGTGATCTCATGGAAGGACATACATGATTACTGTGACTACTTCCCAGGGATAATGGCAGGGTTGATTGGGGGTGTTGTATGGCCCGATAGGAGGTCACATGGGTTCCCCATTAGTTGGGGTAGGACTATGGAGAGGATGATCACAGATGACACCCGCTTTGCTTGGGGTGTCTATGTACTAGCTCACTTGTACCATGATATGCATCAGGTGGTATATCACAAGGCATTCAGTTTGTCGGCAGGTGTTTCACTTCTATAGTTTTGGTTATGGGAGCACATTGCTATTACTCGACCGATATGCATCTTTTCTAGGTAGAGAGGTGAGCGCTACAGTTATGGATACGTAGGTGTTATTTCCCAGCATAAGTTGGGAGAGCTTGAGTATTGGAGACATGCGTTGAATAATGTAGATGCAGTTATTTGGCGCCTGTATCTAGATTGTGAGTGGTGGGACAACGAGGATGACGAGCTCCCTTATTGCTTTTAGACTTGGTGGTTGATTGGGCAGACATGGTACATTTTGGAGAGGCAGATAGTGAGATGGGTACAAAGACAGTTTGGGAGAGTGTAGGATCAGCCATAGGGGCAGGCACGGTTTGCCAAAACACACACAGCGCAGTTGAGATGGGGCCCAGTTGCATCCTATGAGGAGGCTAGAGCATATTTCCTTCAGATACCCTACCAGGCTTGGCTGATGAGAAGGGAGGTAGTGGATGTGGGGATGACCCCTGACTATAAGGAGTGGTTTGCAGCCCACCCATTCTCGAGGTATTCAGGACCGGGAGAGTTAGCTCCTCACCTAGAGGAGGAGGATTTAGATGAGGAGGATGGTGGAGGTAGGAGGAAGAGGAGACAGAGGAGGGGTAGAGGAGGATGAGGAGATGGAGATGATGGAGGCGACAGAGGTGGAGGAGATGGAGGTAGACAGAGACAGAGGAGGAGAGTTGGGGAGGGATCTTCCCAGCAGCAGGCAGCGCAACAACAGGCTACATAGCAGATACAGGTGCCGGCACCACAGCAGGTGCCACAGGTTACGGTTGCACCACAAGTGCCCCAGGCTCCAGGTCAGATTGAAATACAACAACAGGCATAGGATGGGGTCATTTCTATGTTACAGGGCTAGGTCAGACAACTCAGGGCACAACTTAGGGCGGTAGAGTCCCGAAGGGAGGCAGAGCAGGGATTATATCTAGTCACATTGCTGAGTGAGACACATCATTGGAAAGGGTGCGGGCTCTTAGACTGGAGAGAGATTTAGCCCTAGCTTCTTTGGGTATTGATGGGGCCACAGAATTTCTATGTGACGCAGGTCACATAGGCTCAGGCTCAGGTGCACTAGCTGCAGACCCAGATGGAACAGGTTCAGGGTGAGCTTGCTAGAGCACAGGCCTAGACTCAATATTACAAGGGATTATATCACGGGGCTGTGCCAACAGACCAGAGGGCACCCAGCTACAGGATCCTGTCTGTAGCAGGCACATCTCAGAGGGCAGGGGGTTCATGATCAGTGGCTTCTGCTATGGGTCCACAGTAGTCGGGGGCTAGTAGAGGTGGAGAGGGTAGTACTGGGAGTAGTGTCCCATAGTAGCAGGGCTAGCCTTTACACTTGTACCAATTTTTTCTTATGTATACACATTTTTGATGGCTCATAGATAGCCTGATATGAATGTATTTATATCATTTTGTACGGTTATCGAGACATGTATCATTATTTTTGCAATGTATGTATACCTTTTATGACTTGGCTCATGGATGACAGACACTTGATACTGTACACTTGGACATATTTATGTTATATTTATATGATAATGCAGGTTATGATTCTACATGCTTTATGTGATATCTAATGGATGCACCTTACTCTTTGAGTCTATATGATGATGCAGTCTATGATTCTACACTATGATGCTTTAAGAGATATGATGCTTATGTATGATTCTAGGACTCTGATATGATGATGATCTAATGCAGACTTAGATGTTTTCTGATGATCTAATATGAAAATGTGAATGTCATCTATATGATTATGCAGTTTATGAGATGATCTATATGTACTTGTTTATGTTTTTTGATTTTTCTGTTGGTATTATGTTATGATGATGCAAATATATATGGATGATCTAATGCACTATTATGTATGCAAATGATTTAATCATGTTAATGACTATCTCATGTGATATGATATGCAAATTATGCTATGTTTTTGTTATGTCCAAGTGTACGCAATCGATGTAGAAATGACACAATGATAGAAGACTAACTGACAGAACAAATGTGAATGAAAGGATCACAAGCTTTTATTTGCAAACATTGATACTCTGGATAGAATTTTTATTGCATGGGATATGGATGCTTTGTGGACACTTTCTGGATGTGAATGGTTTTGCCATCTTGATATTGAAAGTATTTTGAAGTGCTTGTTTCATCATTGGGAAATTTTTTTGGTACTTTTTCTAAATGTTGTAAGTTAATACAAGCATCTAGGTATAATTGAACTGAGATGACCTGAGTATTACTTACATGGATTTTGATATAGCAAGTTAATACAAGCATCTAATCAAAATTGAATCTAGATGACCTGAGTATTTCTTGCGTCTCAACAGATAAGGATTGCCCCTTTTCATGTTTAGATCTCTGGAGTCCTCAATAATCTTTTGCTGATCATGTTGTTAGACAAAAGTCATCACATTACTAAAGATAGATCCACAAACAACAGATAAAGAAAATAATCATGCCCTCATCATAGAATCTCTAGTTTTTGACATCCTTGAGTAGCGTAGAAGGACATAATAACAAAAGTCAAGACTTTGTAAGTTAACCTTCCCAAAAAACACAAAACATTCTTGCATTAGATGTGTCTTCTTGCCATAATTTAGATAAAATTAGTTTGAGTGTTTAGGTACTTGTTTGCTATGCTTTGGATAGGTTGATGTCTTGCGTCAAGATTTCTGTTTGAAAGCAGGTTCTGCTTGTGCTAGCATGCCTGGTGAAAGGTATCACAATCGTTATTGGTGTCCTCGGTGAACAAAGTATCGATGCAAGATCCTAGTCCTTAACCAGGTCGAGGACTTGCCCACAGTCAAGTAGAGGTACCTAGTTTATTATGGATGAACTGACAATGGATACAAAAAAACAAACCCTAAGGGACTGACCTAGTGCCTTAGGGGCTCATTGCTAAATGGCCTTGCCTACATGACGATGCAGAGGCAACGTAGTTTGGGGTGAACCCTGATGGATCTAAGACCTAAGCGATAGGAAATGGTGTGGACTCAGATAGATAGAAGGATAGATGACACGCGATGTAATGGATGGGAAGTGGAGCCTCAGGGGGGCATTGAAAATGGCCTTGCCTATGTGACGACGCAGAGGCAACGTAGTTTGGGGATAACCCTGATACTGATGATGGACACTAAGATATGCTGACACTATGGATATGGTACTTTGACAACCTTAGATATTAAGGTGACAATGGTTATAGAGTATCAAGCAATGATAGGTCATCATTTTGTTATGCAAGGTGTTTATTGTGAAACTAACATGATTGTATAATGGATAATGGTGGGAAGAATGGACTCAAGGTGATTGGTTTCCCAAAGATGGAGGAAGTAGTTCGCATCGCAGAGAGTGCTGGTTTGCCAGGTTTTCACTACTTTGCTTTTATTGCATGGGAGCTAAAATACACATGATGCTTGTTTGCTAGGTTTTCATCATGGTATCTATCCAAGGTGCCTGTTTACTAGGTTTTCACTAGAGGATAATTGTTTTTTTTGTTATTTTTCTATTTTTTGATTTTTTTGCTATTTTGTTTTTGATTTTTTTTGGTTCTTTTGGTTTTTTTGGTTTTTTATGTTTTTATGCCGCCCTTACATTGGGGTTCTCTAGGTATAGAATTGACGAAGATGCATACTATTGATTGGGTCATTGAACAACTCACCTTCTGAAGTAGCCAATTGATATGCTCTTGATCCATAAGCAGCAACGATTACATAAGGACCAAGCCAGTTGGGTTCAAATTTTCCTTTCTTTTCCTGATTCTGTTGATTGCAGGGATTTTCCTTAAGTACTAGATCACCAACATTGAATACCCTTGGACGGACTCTGTGGTTGTAGCTTTGTGACATCCTTTGCTGGTATGCCTTGAGGTGGTTGAAGGCATTCTACCATTTCTCCTCCAACAGTTCTAACTCTTGCAATCTGGATAGTCTGTAGTCTTCATCAGTAATGAGACCTTTTAACAACTCTCTTAAAGATGGTAAATCGACCTCAATGGGTAAAATGGCTTCTGATTAATAGACAAGGGCGTATGGGGTAGCACCTGTGGAAGTGCGTATACTGGTTCGATAGGCCCATTAAGCAGGATTGAGTTGTATGTGCCAATCACGGCTGGCATCGTTGATAGTTTTCTTGAGGATTTTCAAGATTTTTTTGTTAGATGCCTCTGCTTAGTTGTTGCCTTATGGATAGTAAGGTGTTGAGAAGCCGTGTTGGATTTTGAATTTGTCACAAACCTCTTGGACATCCTGTTCTTGAAAGGTCTTCCATTATCTGTGACTATGGATGAGGGAATTCTGTATCGACAAATGATGTAATTGAGGATGAAGGAGGCAATTTGTTTGCCTATGACATTGGTGAGTGGAATGGCTTCAATCCACTTGGTGAAATACTCGGTGGCGGTTATTATGAACTTGTGGCCATTGGATGAGGGAGGGTGGATTTTACCCACAAGGTCGAGTCCCCACTGACAAAAGGGCCAAGGTGTCATTGAAGGTCACAGTTCTTGAGCTGGTGCATGCAAAAGGTTTCCATGTATCTGACATTGCTTGCACTTCTTGACAAAGTGGTAGGAGTCCATCTCCATGTTCGGCCAATAGTATCCCAAACGCATGAGTTTCTTGGCTAAAGTAGGACCACTAGAGTGTGATCCGCATATTCCTTCTTGCACTTCTCACAAGGCAGTTTGAGATTCCTCACTTTCAAGACATCAGAGTAAAGTACCATCCAGACCTTGGCGGTATAGGGTATCGATGATAATAGTGTAACAGGATGTTTGTCGAATGAAGGTTAGGCATTGGTTATTGGATAAGTCAGGTGGTAAGGTGTTGTACTTGAGGTAAGTGTAAATCTTACCATACAAGGGTGAATTAGATCTGACAAGAAGGCAAATGGATTGGGTTTCAGGGATGTCATAAGCTGGCTGCGTGACTATTTCCACCAAGAACTCAAAACGTGACTCATTCTCTGGTATATTAAGGAGTGAGGCAATGATTGCCATGGCATCTACTGTTTTGTTTTCAATCCTTGGCATCTACTCAAAAGAGATGTTCACAAAGTACTCTTTAAAATCATCCACCATACGCTTGTAGGGAATGAGCTTGTCATCTTTTGTCTGATAGTCATCATTGACCTGATTGATGACGAATTGTGAATCACCGTAGACATGAAGTTCTTTTATTTTCCATTCTACTATTAGTTTAAGACCAATGACCAAAGCCTCATATTCTGCTATGTTGTTTGTGTATGGAAAAAGCAGATGATAAGACTTAGGTATTGTGGCACCCTGAGGAGTGACCAATAAGATGCCTAACCCCGATCCATGGTTTGTATAGGAGCCATCAAAATAGAGTGTCTATGACTTTGTTGTGATAGTGAAGATTGATTCAAAATCAAACTTCATTGGAGTGGTATCCTATAATGGTGCCTCTGCCAACTGATCAGCAATGACTTGAGCTTTGATAGCTTTTTGTTCTACATATTCAATGTCATATTCGCTTAGGAGCATTACCCATTTAGCTAGGCGACTTGTGAGAGCTACTTTGCTTAATAAGTGTTTCAGGGGATTTATCTTTGCAATAAGCTTGATAGAATGTGCAAGCATGTAATGTCATAGTTTTTGGGAAGCAAAAACCACGAAAAGACAAGATCTTTCGATTTGAGAGTATTGCAGTTCATACCCCACCAATGTGCGACTGATGTAGTATATGGCCCTTTCCTTGCCTTCATTGTCCTGTTGCACTAGAAGGGCGCCCAGAGCTGTTTGTGTAGCAGATATCTAAAGTAATAGAAGCTTGCCTTGTATAGGAAGCATCAACATAGGTGGATTCATAAGATACTCCTTAAGTTTGCAAAATGCTTCTTCACACTTCTCATCCCATCTAAATGGAATGTTTTTGTGTAAGAGATGACTGAAAGGTTGGCAATTGTCTGCCAGTTGGGAGATGAATCGATGGATAGCTTGTAATTTGCCTTGCAATGACCACAGTTGAGTAATGTTCTTTAGTGGAGGTATCTCCATGATAGCCTTGACTTTTGTAGGATCTACCTCAATTCTGTTTGCTGATACTATGAAGCCTAAGAGTTTGCCGGTGGTGACCCCAAACACACACTTTTTCAGATTTAATCTAACTTTGAACTGTTCCAGCCACTGAAAGAATTTCTCTAATACATCCAGATGAGACTCCCTTGTTAGAGATTTGGCAAGGATGTCATCCACATAGTCTTCCATTGTTACATGCATCATATCATGGAATATAGTAGTCATAGTGCGTTGATATGTTGCTCCTGCATTCTTTAACTCAAATGGCATGACACACCAGCATAGAGTACCCCATGGATAGGTGAATGTTGTCTTATGTTGATCCTCTGGTGCTATCTTGATTTGATTGTATCCCGAGAAACCATCCATAAGAGAAAGCATAGTATGACCAGCTGTTAAGTCAACAATGATGTCAATGTTAGGTAATGGGAAATCATCCTTGTGGTAGGCCTTGTTAAGATCTCAGAAATTATTACAAATTCTGACTCTTCCATCTGGTTTGGCAATAGGTACAATGTTTGAAATCCACTCAGGATAGTCTATTGGTCTAATAAACCTGACATCTAGTAGCTTCTTGAGTTCTTCTTTGACTAGTAGTGTAACATGAGGATGCATTTTTTCTGAGTTTTTGCTTTACAGGTTTTACTCCAGGATCGAGTGGGAAATGATGTAAGACCAAGTCTGGATCTAGACCAAGAATATCATATGACCAAGCAAAATTGATCTACTTCCTCATGAAGAAGGGTACAAATTTTGTCTTTTCTAGTGGAGATAAAGACTTAGCAAAGTGTATGATCTTAGGATTACCCTCTGTACCAATGTCCACTAGTTCTGTCAGTTCTACCACAATCTGTGACTTCACTTGATACATGTCATTGGGAAGAGTGTCAAGCCTTCCATCATCTAGCACCTCAGAGAGGTTTTCACCATTTGATGCGTCCTTTATTTTTACTTTTTTGGGATCTGATACTGTCGTAGAACGATTTTCACCATCAGATCCATTTTTGATTTTTATGTTTTTGCGATTAGAAGGCTTGGCACCCTCTCTGAAGTAAGCTACAGAATTGAGTTCTATGGTACAGCTAGCTTTATGATCTCCCACAGGTAAGTGGTCTCTTAGTTCCATGAAGTCAATATAGGCATCGTCATTTTGGAATGTCAAGTTGAGGGGTTCCTCGTAGATCCCAATCGATAAGCTTAGGATGTACTAGGGAGAGGGGGGTTGATATATTAATCTGATTTAGTGGGTGTTATGGAAAGGATGGATATGTTTTTAGGATGGGGAGTTATATGAATAAGGTCTGGTATGGTACTTCCCACAAAATTGTTTATCTTGTGCGAACTCTGACCTTCCTCGTAAGTTGTGCTCTTAGGAATAGGCGAATTACACTCTACTGGTCTATGCTTAGGCGTTAGTCCCTCATGGTAGGGGCTATAGGTTTGAATGGTATCAATTCCTTTGTCTTCATATGAATGTTCTAAGAGTTCATCCCTTCATATTCATTGGAATCTGTGTCACTATCCTCTTGAAGGTTATGGATCATTTCTACAAAACAAGTGGTAGCCGTAGCTTTGCCTTTGCCTTTAGCTTTGTCTTGGTATCCTAGCCCTGTTGTGTTTCAAGCCGATGAGGATGAAGAAGGTTGAATGGGTTCGATGATTCCTTCCTTTCTTAAGCCGATGGGGCCTTGTCCTTCATAACCCATAAGAGACATCAAATTTCCATAGTCTATAATGTTAAGTTCAGTGCTTCAGGAATAAACTATGAGATAAAAACTTGCACACAGTTTATTCCTAAAGCATTGAACTTAACTTCATAACCCATTCTATGTAAAATAGATTGTCCACGCCCATAAATTTATGTTGGGAGCTTAGGTTGTTGGTCTTGTTGTGTGTCATTTTCATCAATATAGAGCCATTGTAACACATCTCTTTCATCACTTTCATCTAACAAGGTGCCCCACTTGACAAAGGGAGCAATAGGATAGTTAGGCATTATAGATGGTTTTGGGCAGGGTGAAGGTCATCCAAAGGAATTTGGAGATAGAGGCATTTTGGATAGACAAAGATTGTGCTCGATGGAGTATTCTCCTACCCCAATTTTTTGGATCTTGACTTTTTGCTCATTGACCTTGGATGTGGAATCTTGGGAGCTATGGTCCTGTTGGGAGATGGGGGAAGTGGAAGCTCTGTTGTTAGGGATGATGGTTTCAGGTCTTGATTGGAGGGTGTTGCAATGTTGGAAGGGATTGGGGTCACCTTGGATGGTGATCTCTTGGCCATTGTAAGGGAATTTGATGCATTAGTGGTAGGTGGAAGGCACAACTTTCATGGCGTGGATCCAAGGTATGCCTAGGAGAATGTTATAGGTGAGGTCCCTATCAAGGACTTGACACACAACTTCTTTTGTAACTGGTCCAACTCTTAGTGGTAACACCACAGTTCCCTTGGTAGTCTATTCTTCCTCATCATAGGCTTTGATTGTCATCTTTTTCCTTGGATCCACTGTATTTTCTGAGAACCCCAATGTAAGGACTAGTTTCAATGTACAAATATTCAAACTTGCACCTCCATCAATGAGAACCCTTTTGATGCGGTGTTTGTGGAGGAAAGGTTTGATATGTAGGGATGCATTATGGGGTTGTGACATGGATAGATCGTCCTACTTAGTGAATGAGAGGATGTTGGATGAGGTAAGGTGACCTACCATGGCTTGAAACTTCTCTTGGGCCAAATTGGTGGGGACGATGGTTTCCACTGAGGCTTTTTCAAGAATTTCTTTGTGTGCTAGTGATAGACGCAACAACTCTACTATGGAAATGTTGGTCGGAGTCTTCCATAGTTGGTCTATGACATTGTATTGGTGGGGGTAGACGATGAGTGTGACGACCTTGGAGGAAGTGTGTGCAAGGTAGTTTTTCCACTACAAGTAATGATGGTGCAATCAACTTTGGCCATGGGATCTAGTTGTTTGTTGAATGTGAGCACATTGATCTGCGAGATATGCTCAGTTATGCTATTAATGGTGTAATCGAATGGTACATTTGTGTAATTTACATCATTGTTTCCGTTATTGCAGTTCTGCTAATTGTTGTTGTTGTTATGCTATCTGTCATGGTTATTGTTGTTGTGCTATCTGTTATGGTTAGAGAGTGGATCCTTGTATACCACATGTGATTCATTATTTGGATGATTTCTTGTGCCGACATGGTTTTGATCTAACAAGTCTTGAATGACATTTTTCAAACGAATGCAGTCATTAGTTTTGTGTCCCCTTCCCCTATAGTACTCACAATAGTGGGTCTTATTCCACCAAGGAGGTTTTACTTGGGGTTCATAGTTGCTTGTGGAGGGAAGGGTGATCTCATTGTTTGCTAACAACTTTCTCAGGGCAGACTCAAGTGATTCTCCCAATGGTGTAAACTTTCATCTAGAACAAAATCCCATGGTGATTGTCTCTGCTCATTCGATGGAGGTTTGTTGGGTGTTGCATTGCTTGAAGCACCTATGAGGTTGAGGATTGATTGTTTTGGGGCTATTGCTTTGGCCTCAACCACTACATCATTGACTATGTTTTTGTTCTTGGTCCAAAATTTTGACTTGTCTGTAGTGTAGTTAGAGTTAGGATTGTCTTTGAACAACTTTATTTGCCCCTTTACGATCATAGCTTTTTCAATAAATAATCCCATCTCAATCAATTTCGTGAATGTGGTAGGACCTTGGATTTGTATTTGGTAGCTAAGATCGGGGTTGAGGTTGTGGACAAACATTTCCATCATTTGTTTCTCTGGTATATGATGAGGGCATTTACTTGCTAGTTGTCTCCACATTTGTAGGAAAGTGGCGAAGGATTCACCACTTTTCTGTTTCATGTTGCATAGGTCTAGCATAGATATCTCATGTTTAATGTTGTATGAGAAATGTGTGATGAACTTGTTTACTAACTCATCAAAAGTTTTGATACCCAGAGGTAGTCGAGAGAACCATTCCATGGCTTGTCCTCCTAGTGATCGAGGAAAAAGTCTCATGAGGATAGTTTCGTTATGGGCTACCTCTAGACATGCGGAGCTAAATTCTTGGATGTGCTCCTTGGGGTCACCCTTTCCTTTGTATTTGTCAAACTTAGGAATTTTAAACCGAAAGAGGAAGGGTACCATGTTCAAGCTTTTGTCAAAGGGATATGGTGAGATATCCTCCAATGAATAAGTTTTGATGGACATCCTTGTTTGGAGGTCTTCAAATTTCTGTTGCAAGGTCTAAATTTGCTTTGTTAGCGTGTCTATATGTATGTTTGGGTCCATTGTTTCCTTTCCTTTGTCTTTGTCAAGGGTGCTTTCCTCGTTTGTGCTCTTTTTGTGAGTTCTTTCCTCTCTTGGTTCTTTTAATGCATCAACGTCAAAGTCAGCGGGGAGTTTAAGACCTTGGTTTGCTAGGTAGAGGAAGAACTTTGAATGGTCATGGTTGATGACTTTATCCATCATGCGTTGGAATTTCCTATCTTGGATGGCTTGTTGTGTCTCATCTTGTGAGATTTTCTCATTACTGTCATGAGGGGATACAATTTTGTCTGATGTTTCGGCCATTTCAAGTTGCTTTTGTTTTTGGGATCTAGTTAAGACCATGCGGTGTGGTTTGGGATGGGATGTTATGAGATTGGATGCTTTGACAAGGTGAGTATGAAGGTTGCGGTGAAAAGATTTTGATAATGGTTTTCTGTGATCTATGATTTCAAACGAATCGGTCGATACAAAACGAGAGCCACAAGTAAGGATGTTAGTAACCCGTTTACTTGAAAGGGACTAGTCTTGCACCAACACAACTAGTGAAAAGTTTCGATAGAGAAGGATGATATATATTGATAGTGGAGACTTTACTAGCGATTGTTTGGGTTTGCTATGATCTAGAATTATCTTATCGTAACCTAGTTTGATACTTTTTGACTCAGTTTTTGGGAAGATTTGGACGAGGTGGACGAGATGATTGACGAAAAAGAGGGTACACTATGGAAAGTTTATAGGAGAAGTGACTGCACGGTAAATCTAATCTCTGAAACTGGAACAAGGCTGAAATGGGTACTCATAAAGGTTGAAAATTTTCTCTCAAAAGACTGGGAAATGCTCTCTATTGTGGATGCGTAGCAACAAATGCAATGAAACAGAGGAAAAAGTGCAGTAGGTCGAGGTATATGCACAGCTCTGGTAAATCATAAAAGCACAAGAATAGACAATAAATGCGTAGAAAGTCAGAATATATGCGTAGCAGGTCGAAATAAATGCGTAGCTCTAGGTTTTTTGATTGATTTGCAATGTTTTTGGCATGTTTTTCAATGTTTTTGGTTTCTTGGTTGAATGTTGGTCTTTTTGATCTGATTTCTCAATTATGGCAAGTAAGACACAACAAACACAAAGAATTTTTCTTGATTTTTTTGATCTTTTTTTTTGGTAATTTTTGGACTCTTTTTGACTAAAAAAAACTACAAATCCTAGGTTGGAGGGGACAATATAAACCAAATTCTCACTGTTTCCAATTGAGGCATCTTTGGGAGGTGATAATCACCCTTCCCTGCATGGTTTATAGGGGATTTTGGCTTCTAAAAACAAAGGATGATTAATAAGTGCAACCATTCGAGTGGTTATACATGCGGCAGTGCTACTCTCCATTGTGGAGTCTCCTAGCCTTGAAGGGTTACGCCTTGGAGGGTTTTGGGGGAGGTTGGTTGTCAGTATAACTTAACAACACTCATTGTTTGAAGCTTTTTCTCCAAACACAATTTATTTATAGTGGCTAGGCAAAGCTTGGCTTTATCTTGTTACCACTTAAGGTCGTTCCCACTTGGATAGAAGGATATCCAAGGGCAGGCCTCTCTAAAGGAAAAACATGTGAAATGATATGTTTGGCATTTTGGCCACCCCAAAGAGGGGAGAGCATAGGCCTAGTATCATTCCAAAAACATGAAGACAACAGTTCTTTTCCCCTAGTTAAAATGAAAAAGACTGAATGAGTTAGCTACTTAAGCACACACGTGATTTGTTAACTTTGAAAGCAAGATAGCAATGGTTCAATTTTATCCTCCTAGCATTGGGATTATATTCAATTTGTTGATGCAACAAGATCAAATTACAATCCTCCTAGTTAGAGCTAAATGAGATTTGCATGAGCATCCATTTACTTTTCTTTAGATCAAGAGATGAGTTAACAAATGCAGCTATTATGACTAAACCTACCCTTAACCTGCAAATAGATCAGAGAATATTCCTACGAAAAGTGTTAGCGTTAGTAAAACCATAAGAAACAACCCTAAAAATCACTGTTAGAATCAGATGCGTAGCTACAGAGATCATATGCACAGGTATAGAGTACAAATGCGTAGAATTACAAATGCACTGAGACAGATGTCAAAAGCGCAGAATCAAAGAGTATATGCACAGAATTATCATATGCACTGATTCAGAGGTCAAATACATTGAAATAGAGCATGGATGTGTCAATCTATCAGATGCATGGAAACAGAGCTCAGATGTGTGTTAGAAATGATCGGATGTGCAGAATCTCCCTGTGTTCGAAACCTAAGCACAAAAACTCAAATTTTTGGGTTAAATTGGGGCAAGGCCCCACGGTGGGCATCAGAAATGTTATCAGAAAATTGGAATGATTATCAATATTATCAAAGTAATACAATAAACTCAATGAAATAAGAAACAAAGAAGATCAAATAAACAAAGAACTCAGACCTTGCAAACCTCTTTACTTCATGGCTTCCATTGGTCACCTATCTCAAATGATCTTGCATATAAATATGGCTCTCAGAAGGTGCACTTCCTTTCTATTTTCCAAGATGTCAAGTGGGAATGGCTATGATAGGTTTGCAATGAAGAGATTATTCAACACAATTAAAATGATAAAAGGGTGATCGCAAGCAATGGAGGAATTTGGTGCCAAAGGCGCGCTGTAATTCCTGCAGAGTAAGGGTACTAAAACCTTGGATGATTGAAATGGAGGAATTGGGTCCAATTTATAGACTCGTGAGAGAGAAGATCAATGGTATAGAAAGAATAAGAAGATCAATGGTATAGAAAGAATAAGAAGATCAATGGTTGAGAAACCTTGAGAGGATGTGCATGAACAGAAAGAAGACAAGTGTCATGCAAAAAGCTATTTTGTTTGAGTTAACTACTTTCTTTTATAAAGATTAGATTTGATTTCATAAATTAGAATTTTTTTTTCTAATTTAAGAGTTGTTGATAAAAACAAGATAGAATAAATCAATTAACTCAACTTGTGATTTGCTTTTTGCATGATTTAAGAGAAATTAAATAATAAATTATTTAAGTTTGTGTGCATGAAGAAGAAGATAATTTTTGACATGATCAACAAAAGATTATCGAGGACTCCAGAGGTCTAAACATGAAAAGGGGCAATCCTTATCTGTTGAGACGCAAGAAATACTCAGGTCATCTCAGTTCAATTATACCTAGATGCTTGTATTAACTTACAACATTTGAAAAAAGTACCTAGATGATAAATTGGGGCAAGGCTCCACGGTGGGTGCCAGAAATGTTATCAGAAAATTTGAATGATTATCAATATTATCAAAGTAATCCAATAAATTCAATGAAATAAGAAACAAAGAAGATCAAACAAACAAAGAAATCAAACCTTGCAAACCTCTTTACTTTGTGGCTTCCATTGGTCGCCTATCTCAAATAATCTTGTGTATGAATATGGCCCTCAAAAGGTGCACTTCCTTGCTATTTTCCAAGATGTCAATTGGGAATGACTATGATAGGTTTGCAATAAAGAGATTCTTCAACACAATTGCAATGATAAAGGGTGATCGCAAGCAATGGAGAAATTTGGTGCCAAAGGCGCGCTGTAATTACTGCAAAGTAAGGGTACTAAAAGCTTGGATGATTGAAATGGAAAAATTGGGTTCAATTTATAAACTTGTGAGAGAGAAGATCAACGATATAGAAAGAATAAGAAGATCAACGGTTGAGAAACCTTGAGAGGATGTGCGTGAATAGAAAGAAGACAAGTGTCACACAAAAAGCTGTTTTGTTTGAGTTAACTGCTTTCTTTTATAAAGATAAGATTTGATTTCATAAATTAGAAAGCTTTTTTTCTAATTTAAGAATTATTGATAAAAACAAGATTGATTAAATCAGTTAACTCAACTTGTGATTTGCTTTTTGCATGATTTGAGAGAAATTAAATAATAAATTATTTAATTTTGTGTGCATGAAGAAGAAGATTTATTTTTACAAAATTTGGAAGATTTTTGAGGAATTTGAAGATAAGAAATCAAATTAAATAAATAAATTTATTTAATTGTTTGTGCATGCTTTGGAAGAATAAATAAAATATTTTATTATATTTTATTTTTAGAGATTGAGATAATTTAAATAAATTTGATTGATTTATTTAAATTTGGAGGAATAAGTGATTTAATTAAATAATGAAAATTATTTAATTGCTTGGAAGAATAAAGTTGACTTTGATGAAATTAATTAAATAAAGGCAATTTATTCAATTAATGAGAGGAATAGGAACCAAATAAATAAATTGATTTATTTATTTATTGATTGAAGAATTAAATGGAATAAATATTAAGAATATTTATTTAGACAGAGTCGTGTCATTTTTAGGTGTATACAGTAATATATCTACTTGCATAGTTTTTGAAATTCCTAATGTTATCTTACTTTGTAATATTTTTATAATGTTGACTAATTTCATCTAATTTTCTGGACATATCATTGTAGGGCATGTTTATGCAGTTATTGCATATGAAGATAATGAAGAGGGAACATATTATTACTAGTGCCGTGTTGAGGCCAAAAAGAAATTGGAGGCCCTAGTTACAGATGGAGAAAACATCGAATACCTTGCAGGCTTAGTGGTAGTTACTGGAACATGGCTTAGAAGGTACCCTCATAAGAGTGTTAATGTTTGGCTATTTCAAGACTTTGACACGCATCGAAAGATTCTTCATTACTCGAACCTTGTCATGGCAACCAATGTTCATTTGATCTAATATCAAGGTAGACCTTTGAACAAGACCTTGTGGAACGTGCGTGAGTCTGACCATGAGGCAATACTTGACACAATAAAGAGTAGAGAAGACCTAGATGGTTCGTTGGATTAATTTGTAAGTATGCATAAAACTTTCCTAGATGGTTACTTGTACTTTGTTTTGTATATAAATAGTAGTATGAATTGCTTCCCTCCAGTATACATCCGGTAGGTTTGATTCTCTTACCATTATCGAGGTATGAGCCAATAACATGAAAATGTCATAATTTTGTATTTCTTGTTTTATCTCATGTCATTTGATGTAAATAAATGATATTTATGTTTAGTCAATTTTACTTCTTGATGCTTCTCACAGGAGGTAACAATTCCAGCCCGTCCAACTATGGACAAAGAAGCTAGAGACAAGATGATGGAGAGTGATCATCAAATGGAGGTAAGTGATCGATTACATATGTGATGTTATATATTTCATGTATATTTTCTATAGTAATGTGCATATTGTTTGATTGTATTAACAGGTGGGGCTACATGAACTTGAACTGTCGAAGAGGTCTACTCAACGACAGAGAGAGGATGAGTCATGGATTGGCTCTCCCTCTTCATGGTCAAGCAAGGACCATCGATTATTTCATAAAAGTCCATAGGAAACTAGTTTTTGGGACATTTTTTGTATGCCTAGATGGCTTTGTATACATACTTTTGTATGTTACAAATGTATATTTTTGTATATATGCTTGTATGGCTTTGTTTGGACATGCCTATATGGCTTTGTATGTAAACTAGATGTTATGTTCATGACATTATGTATATGACAGTTTATATTAAATATTTAATATGATGATCAATTATCCTTACATGAATTTGGTTTTACACATGCCAATTGCATTTGCTTGAAAGTAAGGAATGCATAATTGTGTGGGTCTATTGGTTGTCTATTGTTTGATGATACCATTATGCTTTCAGGATATGCTGATGGGTTTTGTGATATAAAGACACTTGCTTCTTCATAGAGTATGTGATGTGATGAATAGAGTTGTAGTGCTTCAAGACAAGGCATGAGCTTGAATAGTGAAGATCTCACTCAAGCAGTGGTATGAACTTGACAAGCATTGGTATGAACTTGAGCAGTGAAAGCCTCATGATTGGTTTGATTTGTTTTCTATGGTATAGATTTGGTTTTTTCATCATAATCATGTTATGGTTCATGGGGTTACATCTAAGTGATGGATGAAGTTGATCCTTATTGGTCTTAATCCTGTTCACTCATGTTTCACTCATGTCATATCAAGATTGATGTCACAGGGTTTGGATGTTAGTTCATAACATTCATGTTTATCATGTTAAAATAGTAGGACATAGCTGCTTGTGTCATTGGTTCATGCCATTGGATCATTGGATTTGGCTGTGGCTCTTTATCATAACATGTCATGCTTTTAGGAGTTGGATTGGGTTGTGGTTCTTCCTAATGACATGAGTTTGTTCATGTCTTCATGCTTCTTTGTGCTCCATGTCTTTAGTGTTCTTAGCATCCTCATGATGTTGATGTTGATCACAAAATATGGTGTTAAGCGCCTCAATCGTTCGGGGTAGCAGGCTACTGGTAAAGTCCCTTAAAATCCCTAAGACAAAAAAACTACCAAACTTTGACGGAGCAGTTCTCAAAATTCGTGGCAGCTGGGAACATTTTGTTTAGACCTACAGTTGCATGTGAGGTCTGTCCACAATAACCTCTCTCAGTTTTGGTCAACTCTAGTCTGTTTGACCGTGCCAAAATCAAATGCATTCTTGCAAAATGCTTTAGTTTCATGCAGTGGAAAGGTGCTAGGAGTGACATTGTGCATTCCATAGCTCGTGGGGCCGAACGGACTTTGCTAATGCATCGGGGTGGGCAGATAAATGCTAGGGGAGGTCTCATTTCATGTGCTAAGTGCCCCAGTCATTCGGGGCAGTAGGCTACCAGCACAGTCCATCAAGATCCCTAAGATGAAAAAACTGCCAAACTTTGACGGAGCAATTCTAGGAATTCATGGTAGCTGGGAACGTTTTGTTTGGACCTAAAAGTTCATGTGGGATCCATCCACAATAAATTCTCTCAGTTTTGGTCAAATCCAATCTGTTTGACCATGCTGAAATCAAATGCATTCTTGCAAAATGCTTTAGTTTCATGCAATGGAAAGGTGCTAGGAGTGACATTTTGCATTCCATAGATCATGGGGTCAAATGGATGTCACCAATGTGTCAGGGTGGGTGAGTAAATGCTAGGGGAGATCTCATTTTGTGTGCCAAGCACCCTAGTCATTCAGGGCAGCAGGCTACCGGCAAAGTCCCTTAAGATTCCTAAGATGAAAAAACTACCAAACTTTGACGGAGCAGTTCTTAGAATTTGTGGCAACTGGGAATATTTTGTTTAGACCTACAGGTGCATGTGGGGTCCCTCCATAATAACCTCTCTCAATTTTGGTCAACTCCAATCGCTTTGACCGTGCTGAAATTAAATGCATTTTTGTAAAATGCTTTAGTTTCACGCAATGGAAAGGTGCTAGGAGTGACATTTTGCATTCCATAGCTCGTGGGGATGAACAGACTTCATTAACGCATCAGGGTGGGTAGGTAAATGCTAGGGGAGGTCTCATTTTGTGTGCCAAGCGCCCCAGTCATTCGGGGCAGCAAGTTACCGGTAAAGTCCCTTAAGATCCCTAAGACAAATAAACTACCAAAGTTTGATGGAGTAGTTCTTAGAATTTGTGGTAGCTGGGAACATTTTATTTGGACCTACAGGTGCATGTGGGGTCTTTCCACAATAACCTCTCTCAGTTTTGGTCAACTCCAATCTGTTTGACCGTGCCGAAATCAAATGCATTCTTGCAAAATGCTTTAGTTTCATGCAGCACAACCTTGCCAGTGCCTTTTTTTATATGCTTGTCGTGAGGCTGAACAAATTACACCAATGCGTCGGGGTGGGTGGGTAAATGTTAGGGAAGGTCTCATTTCGTGTGCCAAGCACCCTCAACCTCATTTTCATGGTGATTTCTTGAGTCATAGGGTCTCTAAGATGGCATAATGATAGTCTTTCATGACTGTGACATCAGCAGATACTCTTTTGAAACCTTCTTTCAAACTAACTTCTCACATTCACCTAGTAACTTCACCTTTTTGACACATCATGGCCTTGATAAGGAGCAATTTAGCATGGTAATACATCTTTCAAGGCAATCCCCCTATGGTTAACAACCTTAAGATTTCATGATAGTCCCTTGACCATCCATGCTTTTAATTGTTTTGTGCCTTCTTGACTGTGTACGATGGTAGGGTTTGGAAAGATGGAAATTTGTTGTTGAAATTCACAACATCTTGATGGTATTGTGACCATGATCTCCTCATATGACATGAGAAGAGCTATTCCATAACCTTGCTGTCCCATAACCTTGCTATCCTATAACCTTGATTATTATGATTAGAAGCATGGAAACAAACCCTACAAGAAACAAAGCAATGATTAGATCTCAATATGATCATGAGATACCAAAGCATCTGTATTAGTCTAAATCATAAAATCTCTTCATTTATAAAGATTGATCTGAGGGTTTGGTGAGTTGCCATTGGCACCCAAACCCTAGGTCTTAATTAGAAATTCTTGAATGCTAATTATTGCCATTATGCTTCTTTCTTATTAATTCTTACTAATTAGGGTAATCATATAGAAATATATAGTATCTCATGTATTCTTACAAAATGCATATGGGAATTTTGATAGATGTTGTAGTTGCAACTGCCCTAGAAGACATATATGTAAAATGTCGAAGCATAGATAAGACAAGTGAATTGTTTGACATGATGCCTCAAATAAATGTGGTCTCATGGAATGCCATGATTGCAGGATATGCATAAAATGGATTTTTTGATAAGGCTTTAGAAACATACAAGAAAGAGCAATTGACAGGTGTAAATGCCAAAATGGGATCTTTGGAATAGGGTATGGACATCCACCAAAATAGATTGTTTGGAACAACGTATGGACATCCATCAAAGCATAAAGGATATAGGAAATTTGTCACATGCTATAATTTTGCAGCTTCCCTTGTAGACATGTATGCAAAGTGTGGAAGCATAGACAAGGCACGTGAACTGTTTGGCATGATGCCCCAAAGAAATGTCGCCTCACTGAATGCAATGATTGCAAGATATGAACAAAAAGGATGTTTTGATAAGGCTTTAGAAACTTTCAAGCAAATGTGATTGGCGGGTGTAAAGCAAAATTCCACAACCTTAGCTAGTATCCTCCTTGCCTATGCCAAAATGGACATCCATCAAAGGATAAAACATATGGAAATTTTGTTAAATGTTGTAGTTGCAACTTCCCTCAGAGACATGTATGCAAAGTGTGGAAGCATAGACAAGGCACGTGAATTGTTTGGCATGATGCCTCAAAAAAATGTCACCTCATGGAATGCAATGATTGCAAGATATGAACATTTAATGGATTTTTTGATAAGCCTTTAGAAAGTTTCAAGAAAATGCAAAGTTTCAAGAAAATGCAATTGGCGAGCACGTAAAACCAAATTCCAAAAACCTTAGAAGTGGTATCTTTGGAACACGGTATAGACATCCATCAATGCATAAAGGATAGAGGAATTTTGTCAAATGTTGTAGTTGTAAGTACCCTGAAAGACATGTATGCAAAGTGTGGAAGCATATACAAAGAACATGAACTGTTTGACATGATGCCTCAAAGAAATGTTGTCTCATGGAATGCAATGATTGCAAGATATGCACGAAATGGATTTTTCATAAGGCTTTAAAAACTCTCAAGCAAATGCACAAAAGTAAATTTCAACCAAACACAAATTTTGGCACGTCTAAAACCAAATTGCACAACCTTATCCAACTTCCTCCTTGCCTATGCTAGAATGGGATCTGGGGAACATGGTGTGGACAACCATCAAAGCATAAATGATATAGGAATTTTGTCGCATGTATTGTATTTTCAGCTGCCCTTGTAGACATGTATGGAAAGTGTGGAAGCATAGACAAGGCGTGTGAACTGTTTGAAATGATGCCTCAAAGAAATGTACAGTCCCACAGAATGCAATGATTGCAAGATATGCACAAAATGGATTATTTGAAAATGATTTATAAGTTACTTTCAAGCAAATGCAATTGGCATGTGTAAAACCAAATTCCTGTAATGATAATTGATCATCATATTAAATATTTAATATAAACTATCATATACATAATGTCATGAACATAACATCTAGTTTACATACAAATCCATATAGGCATGTCCAAACAAAGCCATACAGGCATATATACAAAAATATACATTGGTAACATATAAAAGTATGTACATACAAAGCCATCTAGGCATACAAAAAATATCCCAAAAAGTATGTAATCGATGGCCCTTGCTTGACCGTGAAGATGGAGAGCCAATTCATGATTCATCCTCTCTCTATCGTCGAGTAGACCTCTTCGACAGTTCAAGTTCATGTTGCCCCACCTATTAATACAATCAAACAATATGCACATTACTATAGAAAATGTACATGAAATATAAAACATTACATATGTAATCAATCACTTACCGCCATATGATGATCACTCTCCATCATCTTGTCTCTAGCTTCTTTGTCCGTAGTTGGACGGGCTGGAGTTGTGACCTCCTGTGAGAAGCATCAAGAAGCAAAATTGACTAAACATAAATATCATTTATGTACATCAAATGACATGAGATAAAACAAGAAATACAAAATTATGACGTTTTCATGTTATTGGCTCATACCTCGGTCAAAGGATTGAAGACATCATGGCTGCAACAATGCCTATCTACGCTGACTCACGAAGATGAGGAGGAGTCTCCACATTCAGCATCTGAAAATCAAGTTCAAGATTATTCGACCAAAATAAATACATAACATTATTTTTAAAATGCATAATGATTAGAAATGGTTAAATTTACCTCCATAAAAGTGGTGGATTTGTGTCCAGGGGACCAAGGAAACCATGGAGGTGTCGGTGACTATTGAAATCATCAAATTGTCACAAAATAATATTACCATTGACATATATACAATAATTACGATCATGTGATAAATTACATATCTGCTAACTTGACCTCCTCTCATAACCCACCAATGGATGGCTAATGGAAGTAGGATGAAGACTCTGACCCTGGAATTTCATTGTGCAGTCAATTACATACATGTTATTTTTGACTTATAATATAGATAATTTCATATAAAATTAATTACAAATTTCAAATAACAATATATTAAATCAAGATGAAACTTGTAACAAATTACCTGAGAGTCAATACCAAATGTATGTTGTAACATATCGTTACTGAGAATAATATCATCTAATATATATGCCTCCATAAATGCATGCTATCCCTGCGTCGCAGCATCCTGCCATGCCTCCTACATCCCATAATCACACAAGTTCCCACATGAACTGCACAAATGTGGGGACACATGATGCCTACTTCTCTCACCCTCATCGGCCTTGGTAATATCATCGACATGCTATGATAGAGTTTGGGTGAGAGTACTCAATGAATGTAATGTCTCCACCTCAACACTCTCCTTCAAAGTCGAAGGGAGTGACCTACGTTCTGGCCTCAATAGGGGTATAGGCACACAGTTTTCATCTTGTTGAGACCTGGGTCTATCTTGGGTAGAGCCACCACCTCTACCCTAGAACTCACGAATGTTAAAATAATTGGGAATCTTATTGAGGATGAACTCGCAATGGAGTTTCCTCAAGAAATATTGTGGTACCTCATCATTGTTGCATGGGCACTCATCAAAGACCATGTACCATCTATCCCAAAAGTTTTGGGATATTTCTTCATTCCTACACCAATGAATAGGAAACCATTTGCAACTTTCTTCTAATCTTTGGCCGGTTTTTGGATTAATAAAGTGTGCACATAATTGAGATTTTGTAATTTTTTCATTCTTGACTTGTTCATATGACAACTTGTTGGCATAATATTGCTGACACCTCTTCCTATAGTCTTGGAATTCGGTGATTTGTTTTGTCACCAAATCGGCGTGGGAAACAATCTCCTCTAGTAACTTTGCAAGTGCCCTCCTATGATCGGTGGTTCCACTTGGATTGTTTAGCGTTTGAATAACAGTTTGAAGATGTTTCTTGTTTTCTTCTACTATCCGTAGGTAGTTTTCTTGACTATCCCTTACATTGTGAGGAAGTGAAGGTGGGTTTTGAGAGTTTGGAGGGGTTTGGGGGTTGTTTTCACCCTCCTCAGCTAGATTTGGGTTTTCTATTGCCCCAATAACTATAAATGCAATATAAAATCAAATCAAACATTGCAAAACTTAAAAGTTCTTCACAAACTAACAAAAATCAGTCAAACCCTACCTTCTTCCTATGCTAGACCCTCCAAATTTGCTTGATGATGTCTTTGGCGGTGAGGTGGCATCGTGAATTTGTTCTCTCTTACACTTGCTTGGAGAGGCTTCCCTTCAATGTGATCACGCTTTGAACTGAGTTTTTTGCTACTGTTTCTGTCAATGGTCGCAGCTGTATGAGGAGAAATGTTTTTTTTTTTTGCTTTTAAGCAAACCAAAACGTGAGTGCGCTATAACGCGCTCGCGTTATAACGTGCACATGTTTTAAAACGTGAGCACGTTATAATGCGCTCGCGTTTTTGTTTACTTTTGGACCAAAAAGTCCCATGGTGGTGACTTTTTGGTCCCCCATCTCTTTGAATTCACCCATATGATATGTAATATATAATTCTTTTGCAAGCAAATAATATCCACATTTTTATGTTTTAATAATTGTTCATATATATATATATATATATATATATATATATATATATATATGGGTCAATTGAATAACCAAATAATAAATGCACAAAGAATAGTGAATTTGCCTTAATAGACTATAGTCTATTAAGGCAAATTCACTATTCTTTGTGCATTTATTATTTGGTTATTCGATTGACCCATTCTGGTACTGCATCATTATGTGGAAGGGCATAAATGTTACTCATAATTTTTTTAATAAAAGTATAATAAGCACCTTATGGAAAATTAACCAAATGTGATAGAAACTGCTTACTATTTTAAAGAAAAGAATGTACATAGAAAATGCGACAAATTGTCAATTTACATCATATATAAATTCTTGATTGTATGCTTGTTAAAATCAATAGAATGTGATGGTTTTTGAAAGACATGTTTTTGATGGCCCTAAATAGCTAAAACAGGGTGCGCATGTGATGTCCTAAAGGTGCATTAATGACCCCTTAAGGTAGAAGGTTTCCCTCCTCCTCAAGCTAGTTAAGGAAGAACCCTCCATATGTCTAAAGGCCAAAAGATGCATTCTTAAGGTGGAAGGTTGTCCTCCTTAAGTCGAAAGGGTCAAGATGGAGGGCTACTCACCTTAGGCACACTATTGTGTTGTCATCCACATATAACTATATGTGTATTTTCTTCTAAATAGATAATGAGAAAACTAATTTCTCTTGATGTGAACATTTAATTTCTTCATTTCATTCTTTTGTGTTTAGAAACAACTAATAGTAATTAGTTTCATTACTAAGGTGTTGGGACCAAGGTTAAGTCTTTTGATTAAACAATTTTAAAATCCTACAAAATTTACCTTTGTATGATGAAGAGACAATGATAACGAATGACAAGGTGTGTTAGGAAACGTACATCTCATGTATGACCTTTAATCCATTGACAAGTGATAATAATAATTATATTCAAAATGTATACACAAGACTACACAGATTTTATAACTAGAACTATTATATATTAAAATATTATATTAAAAAATATAATCATATGATCTATACATCTTAAAAATGTTTATCAAATTTAATTAAAAATAAAATAAAATCTAAATAGTAAAATTAATTTAAAAATCTTAAACCAAAACAAATAACTATAAAAATAAACTTTAAAATGAGAATAAATTTACCACTATCCAAAAAACAGCATATCATGTATGTTTTGTGCTTGCCAATTTGCCATTTAGTTGTTAAGGCTGTTTTTAAACAGCCTTAACACTTCAATAGTCAAAAGTTAATTTTGGCCAATAAAAATAGTGCAAATATTTACCACTTTTTATTGTGGATGAGATTTAAAATTGCTATTGACTATTTGACCATTAAAATAGATGATATTTTAGTAAAATGACCTGTTATGCCGGCCTTTCATTTCCTATTCATTTTTCATTGACCTACATATCCAAATCATATGAAATCGCTTTGATTTTGTCCTATCCAAAAGAATTATTGAATAAAGCTTCAATGCAAGCGACAACTAGTCGTTGAAAATTGTCCGGAACACACGAAGGAGATTAACTGTAGTTGAGATTTATGTGCAGCTATAAGTAGTCGTCGTTTCCTCACAGAATACATTATATCTGCAGTTGTAGCTGTTTGCTTCCATGGCGAAGGGCATTATCTCTGCTTCTTTCCTCATCTTTTTATTGCTCACACTCACAGCGCCTGTTCATTTTGCTTCTGGTAGTATATATCGTTCTTCTCTTCAATATTATCATGCATTTTATTTGTTGTTTTGCCATTGAAAATACTTACTGATGTTGATCGTTACAAGGATATTGTGATACGCCGAGCGGTGTATGTAAGGGGCCATGCTTTGCCCTTATTAGCGATAAGGCCTGCCACTCGACGTGCACAGATGAAGAACATCAACTGTACGGACATTGCTGGTTATTCAAGTGTGTTATCATCCCTGTTAGATAGTACGAGACACTCTACTTAAATATCATCCACTTCAATGGTCAAACAATCAATAACAATTTTACATCTCATTCACAATAAAAAGTGTTAAATATTTGTCCTATTTTTATCGGCCAAAATTGACCTTTGATTGTTGAAGTGGATGGTATTTAAGAACCGCCATTATGAGGTGGTCATCCGACTAAATAATGGAGATTGATGTGTCTCTATTACTATACTGTTAAAATAATGGCGATTGGTGTGTAATACTTGTTTATGTAAAACAAAAAAAAATTATTTTATTTTCTACTTGTATTTTTTTTTGGTAATCATTGAAATATAAAAAGGAGGTTTGTAGTCCGTAATGAAATTGTTAGTTGCAATAGGGGTAATTTTGTAATCACCTCATTAATTTTTTCAATCACAAGTTCATTTAGGAGGTAATTATATAATCACCTTAGTGATTGCATAACTACCTTGACAATTTTATTTTTGCTATGACGATTGTGTAACTGAGCTAGTCTATGGGAACTAATAATTTCAATCATTTTCCCTTGTGGGAGTAGATTAATAGCTCAAAAAGGTGTCTCTTCCCTTCCCTTCGTCTACGATTGTTCATTAGAAAACTATAATTTTGAGGCATGTGGGATATAAAAACAACTTGAAAACATGTTGCACATGCTGGAAAGTGGATCATTCTTCATGTATTGTCTATACTTTTGGAACCATAGGCTATAGAGCAAGGTTTTCATGGGGTTCCAAGTAAATGATGTATGTGGATCTTGTTTGTATAAAGTTGTGACTTCTTTTCTAATCCTAGGGACATTCCCATACATGTAATTGACTGAATTATTGTGATCCCAAGCAACTCAATCTTGCTATAGGTTTCATCTATTAAGTGTTTGTCTAGGGTGAATTTGTGTTTTAGTCTTGTTTGCAATATCATTCTTAGTATTTTCTAGCATTTGTATGTTTCTATGGATGTTCATATAAGATAAGTAGATGTTTGATGCTATAATGTTGAGCTTTTCACCTTGTATTATAGTATTTTGTGCATGCTAATGTGTGAAATCAATAGGTGAATCTTGAAATGTTAGTGGACTATCCTAAATAATTTATAGATTAAATGAATACCCTATTAATTAATTTTGATAATCTAATACAAATGATAATTCAATTATTGAAAATTTGACACATGAAGAAGAGCTTGAGGCTCCAACACAACACTCACTCAATCATTCATCTTTGATACTATTACAACAACATTCAATGGCTTTATAAAACCTTCCAACCAACTAACTAATAACTAACTAAAGTGATTATTACATTATCACTTACATTATTTATTTATTGTTTAATATCCTATGTTAAGCATTAATTCCTAACACCCCCCTTTAGTGCCGACATATAACTTTTTATTTTGTGTTGCATCGACATATCGACGGTTGGCCTTGGTCGGATATTGTCTCCATCTTTTTTTGCCAAGGTTCATCTATTTCACATATGCCCCCTTTAACAAAAAATTTCTTGGATGTCAATTTCTACTAATAATATATCCAATTACAATTTACATATAATGTGCATATATAAAATCTATTACACCCTTATGGGTCCATTTATACAAACATAATATTTAAAATAATACAATTTCACCTTATTTCTCCTTAAAAAAAAATTAGACAATTATCCTATCAACTACACACTACCTATGTATCCATGGTTGGTAGTATCACAACTGGTTCACATTTTCAGATGACTGAAATTATCTCATAACAACTCGATCAACTACTCAACATTGTGCCACTGATCCATCTTTTCCTCCTATTCTTGAGTGTTCAAGATCTACTCTACACTTCCATACTACAATAAGATTTCACATTATTTCTCTTGTCTTCTATAAATGTTTGAAGCCACAATTTTGGAGATAACAAAATTAAACAAATAAACTTGTAGAACTCTATTATGAGATATTAACGGTCTCGTAATTATTAACCTCATTCTTTTGATAATTATAACTCTGTTGCAAGTCATTCAGGCCAATTCTATAGACCTCAATTTGGGCAATTCAATCCTCACTATATCAATTCTGTATCGCATTCCATAGAGCAAATGTAGGAAGAGTGAGAGAGGCGTTGTATTGTGAAAACTAGTGAAGTGCACTACACTCAAGATCCTCCTCCTCAACCTCACGAGAAAGAGAAGTGAAATAGGAAAATACTACAACTTCGTTGAGCTTTCCTTGGCTCCTTTATTATTCTGTATTTCTTGTATTTTTCTACAGTGGTTGAAATTGACATAGAGCCCAAACTAAATTGATAAATCAATGAATGTGTCAGCTTCATCACAATGATCACATATGATGAGCACATCTTTTACTAAAGAATCCATACATCAAGCATTCCAACCATCCAAACAAGAAGCATTCCTGATTGGTGTAACCATCCATATAAAATCATTTACTTCACATAATGTTGTCTGCATTCACACATATGATTTTGACATGTATTCTTTGAAACTTTCAAAACAAGCATTCACATTAAAACCTTTGGAAAACTATAATAGGGACGATTGTTTATTGAGAGCAACTACCAAATGATCTTTTGCTACTCTCCTATACAAACTATTCCTCCAACAAAATTATTATTATTATTTTCTAATTTTTTGTATGAAAAGCTGCAAACAAAATGAAGTGGAAAGCAAAGAAAATAGTGAACAAGATGGAAAGAAGAGATAATCCAAATTAATGATGATGCACATGGTCTACATTGCAGCACTATCAACAAAATGTAAGAATGGTGGATGTACAACAATGACTTTTGCATGTGGTCTTCACCACATTGTCATTGTGAGCACCACTTTGAAATGAACACAACTGAATGGAGGGTGACTAGAGAGGTCCAAGACACCTTCTTTAATACCATATTAAAAATTTGACACATGAAGAAGATCCTAATCTCCAACACAACACTTAGTCAATCATTCATCTTGACACTATTACAATAAAAATTAATGGCTTTATAAAGCCTTCCAACCAATTAACTACCCAAACCACCTAACAACTAACTAATAACTAACTAAAGTGATTATTACATAATCACTTACATTATTTATTTAATATTTAATATCCTATGTTAAGCACTAATTCCTAACATCAATGAATAACAACTATATTATAAATTAATACAGAGTTGAGCAGAAACATGTAACTAAAAATTGAAATATGAGGATAAGAATTGCTTGTTTAGCCCTTTTTGTTGATGCACAGAAGATGTACGTGTGTAAATAAATTTGATAATTAGATTCAATGTTTTGCTATAATAGATAAATTTTCTATAGATTCTATTACAAGCTAGTCCATGTTCTCTATTTTGTATTAGGATGCAATCATGTGTGGAACAATCTAGGGATTACATGGCCATGTCTATGACATTGTGATTCTATCCTCAACTATCATAGAATTCTCTACAGGTACACACATATGAATGATATTTTCTTTAGAAACAATGTGATGCTTGGAAGTGGCTTTGGATATCTATTAGAAGAGGATTAAAGCGTGAAACTTCTTTGGTTCTTAGTCAAACTCCTATGTTGATTTTACATAATGAAAGACACGAAAGATATGTAGATGTAGTATGCGTAAATTCTATATTTATCAATGGTTGTGTAGGCTTAAGGTTGCTACTTGATAATAGAATTTAATAACTTCTTTCATGATCAATGATTATTCTTTTATGGCTTTTTCTACCACTCTTCCATGATTGCTAATGTCCTATGAATTATCTTTAAATACACAAGCCTAAACACATAATTCATATATTTTGGCATGCAAGCCAACATGAAACAACCAAATTTAGGGAAACGGTTAGCTTAGAACAAATGGGAAACATGATTGAATTTAGGGGACACAATCATAGGTGCATTGTCTATAGGATAGAATCACACCTATGATCTAGTCTAGGATGTTAAAAAGGAAATAATGAAAGTTGGCTTGAGCTAATGGTGATGAGATAGGCTAATGGAGAATTAGGTTTACATTAATGTCAACTTGGGACAGGTGCAAAAAGTTGGGGGGCCAAAAAGTGGCCAACTTTTAAAAAAAAAGTTTTAGACATAACATGAGCATGTTATAACGCGCTCGCGTCATGGCTTGGTGTTGCCAAGCCTAACACCAAGCCATAATGTGCTCGTGTTATAATGCGAGCGTGTTATATTCTTCTTTATTAAAAAAACAATGTTTGATTTCATTATTTCACATAATTTGGCAAGAAAACCCATAGATTGGAAATAAGATAAGCGCGCTCACGTTATAGAAACCCATTTTGTCAGTTGTTTCTTGTCGATTCATCATCAAAATGCTGCCACGATGTCAGGGAAATCGAAGAAGTAAGTTCTATTTTCTTTCTTGTGTGAATTTGTTGCTAAATAGGTAGGTTAAAATAGTTTTTGATGTAAATTTCTTTAATTTACAGAAGTTGATAATGCACCTCCTCCTCCTGAAAATGCACAAAATCCTCCATCACCTGAATATCAAATACCTGCTGAAGAAGAACCCCAACCACATACACCTCCATTTATTCCTCAATATGCCCCTAGAACACAAGAAAATATAATGGGGCAAATTGAAGACAATAAAAAATAAATTGAGGACATAATTGCAAGGTTGAAAGAACCTGCAACTTCAACCTTGCATAGATCCATGCTTGCTCAATCCCTTGAATCTATGTTATCAAATGTAGATTCAATTAGGAAGCAAATCACTAGTTGGACATAAAAGAGGAGAGAATTTAGAGAGTTTTATGCAGACAAGTTGTCATATGAACAAGTTAAAAATGAACAAATTACAAAAATGGACTTGTGTTCTATTTTCACAAACCCACGAACAAATCAACCTCTACCCCTTACATGCAAGAGGTTCCCTATCCATTGGTGCAACAACCAGGTGATAAGGGACAATTTTGTGCAGAGGTGGTGGATGGTTTTTGACCATCCTCCATGCAACAATAATGAGGTCCCACAATATTTTTTAAGGAAACTCTACTGTGAGTTTGTCAAAAATAAAGTGCCAAATTATTTTGATATGCGGAAGTTCTAGGGTAGAGGTGGGGGGTTAGCACAAGATAGACCAGGGGCACGTGTTGACCCACAATAGCCATGGAGACGAGCACTCGCTAAACCAGCCCATGAGCACGTTTCTATCCCTTTCGTTGTGAATGAGAGTGTTGAGGTCGAGACACTTCAGTCCATTAGTGCCTTGACCTAGAGCATCATACAACATGCTAGTCTTGCAGCACAGCATGGGCCGAGGGAGAGTTTGAATAGGGTTCCACCACATACTTATCAAGCTTGCGGGTCAGCATGTGGTTATGACCCCACGGATAGTCAGGACGCAGGTGCATAGGCTACATCTGCAGCTGAGCAGATGGTGATGACAGACATGCCCTCCTGAGTGAGACTTTTGGGCTTGATACTCAGGTAAGTCTTAGCAAGTTCATTGAATTTAATTTATTAAATTTTATTTTTGAAATGCAAGATTAACTAATTTAGTTATTTGAAAAAATGTCTTAAAAAAATGTGGTCTCATGGAATGTCATGACAAGTAGATGCATAGACAAGGACATCACCATGAGACCACATTTCTTTGAGGCATCTTTTCAAATAGCTCACTACCTTGTCTATGCTACCAATTCCCTCTTTCACCTTTACCTATCTTATGCCTCTAAATGCATTGCTGCCCCAACCCCACAACCTCTTTCTATTACTTCACCTACTCCACTAGCTATGCCCCTAACTTCCCCACCATATATCCACCTATTACTACTTCACCTTCCTCATTGACTTCTATCTCCCCTCTAACACCCCTTGATGCAGAGCAGAGTATCAAAGATCAAACTCACTTAATCAATCCTTGGTTAAAGTCTTAACACCTCAGACAAAGGGGTATTTTTGACATAATTTGAAGGAAACAACTCAAACCCATGAACTAAAAACTATTTTAGATACCCATTATCCTCTTACACAACATACTTCAAATGAAGATGGGGTGTTTTGTAACACAAGGGTCAAAATTGGATTGTTACGCTACAATTTAGGCCTAATTAGGCTAGTTTAGATGGGTCACCATAGGGTTTTCTAATCCCAAACTTCAAATCTTCACACCAACACCTCAGACATGTCAAAGATGGTCTGCCCAAACAATTCCAATAATTACAGACCTTTTCTGAAGAGCTTTTCTACAAGCCCTAGCTCATTTGCACATTCTATACCTAAAAACATGAGATTTTTAGCCTAGGGCATCAACCAAACTTGCATGACTATTATAGTTTTCGTAATTGAATAATGTTGTTTTATTTTCAGATGATGCAGGTTGTGGAGACACCCCCTGATGTTCACAAGGCAATGGAGCATGGCGTGTCCTCTGCGATTGATAGCTCCATGCCTTTGACGGGGGTATGAGGCAAATTAGTAAATTTCAAATTACATTTGTTGTTATAGTTGTTTATTTTTGAAAAATTAAATGATTATTGATTTGAAGTTTAATTTCTATTTGGTTAGTTTCTATAGGACATTACATCGCCACAACCTAATCCTGGTACTAAGGCAAATGAGGAGACATATTTTCAGATAGCGGTAAGTGGTTATTTTGTTAAATGTTTCATTTTTTATAATGTAATTTCTATATATTAATGTCTATACTTTTTATTGTAACAGCTGCAGATCCATGAAGAACTAAATAGGAGGAGTAGCCCTCGAGTTCGTAGTAGACCACCCTCATACGCGTCTCCATCCCCTCGAAGATCAAAGGCTGCCCGTGATCTATTCTCTTCACCAGACAGAGGGCAATGACTTTTTATTGTGTTCCTTTGTTGTATGCCTATATAGCATTTGTGGACATATATTTTGTATTGCATATAGTTGGCATTGTATGCCTATATGGCATTCTTGTAAGCCTATATGGCTATTTTGTATATATGTTATACTTATATCAATAGATATTGATGTATGCCTATATGGATATTTGGTTAATACAAATCATTTTTGTTGATCATTATGTAATATGGATAGGTGTAGTGTAGATCATTTTTGTATGCCTTTAGGTTTCAAAGTTTAATTGTCAAAGAATCCATCCCAATTGATGATAGGAGAATTTGAGTTTTGGGTTGAAAGTTTTAGTCTCTCAAAACTAGACATGCTCGAGAAAATAGAGAAAGGAAGATTGGTCATGTGTGCTTGTTTTTTTAATGTTTGAATTGTATGTTGTTGTATGGTATTGCTTTTTTGTGTGTGTTCAAATGCGTATTTGAATTGTTATTTTATGTATGTTTGGATACTTGTGTTGTACTAAGGTTAATATTCTTGTAGTATGGGATGCATATAGTTCTACCTTGGGCATGTGTTCTTAGTAAGACATATATCCTCACCTGAAGAGAGCTTTCATAATATGGGATGTGATTAGCAATTCATGTGGATTTGGATATGATCTTGGATGTATAGTTCTAAGTCAAACTTGTAGGATTAAAATGACTTGTTGTTACTATCAATGGTCATATTTGGCTTGATCATGTACTTGTATCTATTTGTGTATTAGATGCTAGAACGAATGTGTTGATGTTAGAGAGGAATTATTGTATTGTTCAAACCATTTCAAAGTTAATACAATCATTGGATCTCTTTGGGTGTGGAGTTTTTTCCCACAAGGGTTTCTCCACGTAATTATTGTGTCATATGTTATGCATAATTTCTTCATACCTTATTGATTATTTATTGACTAATCACTTACCATCTAAATTGGATAATCTGGAAAGTAATTTTCAGATTTGCAACACCACACATGATTAATTTTTAGATTTAAAAATAATTAAAAGCAACAGAGCTGCAATTTTACCTTGTTCACACTTGCTTTTTCTCAACACAATTTTGCTTGTGCCTAATATATGCAGAATGTATTGCGATGTTAGAAAAATTATTAAATTATGCCGTGCATTTCTAGTTAGAGAAAAACTTTTTAAAATTATTTAATTTGGTATTCAAAAGTATTTTATTTGGAAATGCATTTTATTTTATGCTTGGTGATTGAAATAGATTTAATTCTATTTGGAAAAACAAATTTTTATTTATTCTATATTGTATGTTAGTGAGAATTAGCTTTGGAGTAATGAAGGGTTAGTTAAACCTAATCTTGGTTAGAAGCTTATAAGGGAAAAAGTGCTTTGTATTATTTTCATTATGAATTGTTTGGAAATGGAGAGCAAATTGGGAATTTTCAAACCCTTTTTGGAAGAAAAATTGATTTGCTCATACTAGGAGATTGCTTGGTCGGATCGGATCATGTCAATAATGAAAAAGATTCCCCTCTTCCATACCTTTAGTTTGAGTCAAGTATTTCTCTTGTTCGAGGTGTATTTAATTTTATTTAGTAATTTGTATTTCGTAGGAAATGTAATTTTTGGAAAGTTGAATTTCCTATCGAAACTCTGTCAAAATTTTTGGAAATCCTATTTTTATTTGAAAAGTGTCTTGTTGGGTAGATTAGACAGAAAAGGTTATGCTCAAATTTCTAAAATTTGCATTCCTTGAAAAACATGAAAAATATATGAATTTACTTGTTTTGCCTTGCTTAAATGTGTCAAAATTTTTATGTGATGTTAAAAGTGTAATTTTGGGCTATTTAGGATCAAAAGGCTACTCTCAGAATTTTGAAAGTCATTGTCATTTGAAAAAGTAAAATTTGGGTAGGGTTTAGGGAATGATGCTTCAAGATCTGTCAATGACGAACTTGAATTATTAAAAAATATACATCTTTTATTTATTTCTGTGGAATTTGGAATTTTTGAATATTGCTTGATATGTGGGATGGTTGATTTCCCCATGGGTTTCATCTTGGAAGTGCATTGGGAAGCATGTTTTCTGGGAAACTGATCTTTGTGTATTTTTGGGTGCCTTGAGAAGGTTGACCCTAGTTTGTGTAGGATAGGAGTATTCATAGGAGGCTTGTGGTAGCCAAATCCTAGGTAAGTGTGTGTGTCTTGTAATTGAGGGTACATCTTGCAATTGATTACCTTTACTTGTGGATGAGATGTATTTTGGGGTAAGTAGGCGTGCCTTGCAGTTGACCCTTGACATGAGGTAGGTTGAGGTGTGTCTTGCAATTGACCCTTTTTACCTAAGCTAAGTGGAGGTACATCTTGCAATTGGCCCTTTGTATCAAGATAGGTGGAGGTCTCTTGCAATAGAACTTCAGTAGGTCTCTAAAAAGAATCCACTGGGTGAATGTTGACTTGAGACCCTTGTGGGTGTTTTAAGACTTTGGAGTTTATGTGTATGTGACTTTGTGTTGAGACAAACCATGCTTTCTAGAATAGTCACACAAACGGAAGATGCTATTTTAGATCCAAGTTTGTTTGCCTATTCTAGTTTTGTGTTGTTTGGTATGATGTTGGAATTATTGTGATGGTGTTATTTCTTGTGTGCTGGCTAGTGTGAGCTATGCACATCTTGTATGTATTTGATTGGTAGTTGTGCCACATGTTTCATGTATTGGTGTATGTTGATTGGATTGAGTGTTGCCATGTATTCCTTGGATGTGTGAGCGTTATGGCTTAGATAGCGGTGTTGCCATGATCTTCTTCTTCGTAGATCGGGGGTTTCCTAGAGTAGCATAGACATCTATTGCGCTCGATGATGGTAATATGGTAGGGTGGTGGGCAACATTTCCCCATTAGTCCTCGAGCTTATCTGGCAGGAGTTGGATGTTTCTTTGTTCATTTTGAGACAATTGACTATATTGTTATATGTGCATGTTAGGGCATTTTGGAGGTGGTT
Source organism: Cunninghamia lanceolata (assembly GCA_027924645.1). Classification (NCBI taxonomy): domain Eukaryota; kingdom Viridiplantae; phylum Streptophyta; class Pinopsida; order Cupressales; family Cupressaceae; genus Cunninghamia; species Cunninghamia lanceolata. The sequence continues at coordinate 6,465,072 of BSBN01000865.1, read as the reverse complement.
TATTATGATGTATATTCATGCTTTGTATATTTTATTCATTGGAATGTGATCCTTCCATGTTTAGGAAATAGCCTCCATCATGTTGTATTTTTATGATGTCATTTGGTTGGAAAATGAATCATGAATTGGATGGAATTTATCTTTTTGGAATATTTTCTCATGTGTTGGAAATGGTTAAACGGGGATGTTGGAGTCCCCCATTTTATATGTTGTACTTATATTATGCTTTATTTATGGATTGGGTTGTTATGTGCCCACATTATGATCAATATTTCTATTTTTGGTTTTGGTTCGACTCGACGTTGGTGTTGAACGAGCCTGACATTCTGTTTGGAGTTTCTCTTATTTAGCATATATGTTAACATTTTGGAAAAATGTTATATTTCTATATTTGAGTTATTTCATGCTTTGGTTATTAGATAGCATGTCATTTTTGGTTTATGAGTGGATGCCATATGATTTGGATCCTTTGGGATGTTTTGTTTTGATGAGGTGTCATAGTCGACCCCTCCTTTGACTTATAGTTGTTTGATGGCATTTCTTGGCTTGTGGGCCATTTGTCGATGTTGTTTGTTCTCATCTTTTGGAGAAGCGTGTGTCTTATTCCACCTTCTCTCCAGTGCCTTTGTGTGGCACTTGGGCACTTGATTTTTCATGCTTGAGTGTGCATTTGTGCCATGTGGGTGTTATGCTTGCATCATGAAAAATTGGTTCATCCTGTGTTTGCCCATTAATGTCCTATTGCATTAGCTAGGGTATTACATTATGTTTTTCCTAGCCTTAGGGTAGTTGTATCTCTTTTTCTCATGAACCTTATAGTGACTAATACAAATGTGTGATTGTCCTTTGCCCCTTGTATTACTGTTGAGTGTGTTTATTTTGGTGATTGAGGCACTGTTACTTTCTATATATTCATCTACTTTTTTGAAGGTATTCTCCTTTATTCCTCCTTTCCATCTACATTCAGGGAACTTCTCGATCTAAGTGATTGGGTCATGTGTATAAACCTTGATGCCATGGAAAGAGCCCCCTTCACTTGGCTTATGGATTTCATATATTAGGTTTTATTTTCACAATCTTCTCCCTTTTCCTCTTCCTTCTTCAAGTGACAAGTGAGAGATTGTTGAAAATATTATAAGGAGATGACCTTTCAATCCTAAAGATTGGCTTGCAAGTCATTTCTTGGCCTACAAACCTTTCCATTGTTGGTGGGTCATGCATGACACATTTGGTCCCATTGTTGGTGGGTCACACATGGCACATTTGGTCCTCAAGGCAAAAGCTCTAGAAATGCTTCAAATGATTTTACGGACAAGCTATTCAAAACTTCCATCAACACTAACAACTTTTAAGCAATATGTAAAACAAGAAAATTAGGTCTTGTTTGTGAAGGTTGCTATAGGCTTGCTTAGGCCTAGCCCTTCATTTGTTTTGGGATTTTGTGCCCCCTTTCTTGTCATTTGATGTGGTAAGTTAGTGTTGAGTATTTTAGAGGTTTACTTAGGTTTGTAGGAGACCCTTTGTGATGCATTGAGAACAAGTTCTAGGCCTCTAGGAAGCTCATTGTTCATTTAAGATTCTTCCCTAGGTTGTAGGTTGCTTGTTTTACTAGGGGCTATTTGGGGGTCATTTGTTTTACTAGGGGTGACCCAAGAAGGCTAGAGCCAATCTAGATTGATAATATGGGCAACCAACTGTCTATATGGGTGACCCTTAGGCAACAAGTACTTCCTACACTTTTTAGAAAAAAATTTGAAATATGAATTGTTCCCTAGGGTTTGCCTTGCTTGCCTATCATTTGAGTTTGGGTGGTACCTTATGTACTTGGGATTTATTCCTTAGTTTGTGTTGGGAGTCATGCCTAGTAGTATGATAACTAGCCTAGTGTGTGTTGGGTGAGATTTTGGGTCTCCTTAAATCACCCTAGCATTTGAGTGTGTGATCCTTGGTTCAGGATGTCAGTCCCACATCCTTGCTGATGTGTTGTTGTGTCGAATTGATTCCTTTATGGGTTGAGATGAAATGATGCTCTCATCTTATTCTTAAGTTGGCAAGTGATGAAGATTGTGGTCTTGTATCCAATTGTTAGAGTTAGAGAGAACTCTACCTCTTTGTAGCGTTGTTACAGTGATCTTGACCCATGATTGAGTAAGTATTTTACTTCTGTCACCATGCTTTGTGTATTGGCAATGCATGGTTTGAGTTTCATTGTGTTGTGTCACGACATCTTGAGCACGTAGGTGTGCAATATGACTTTTTGATGTCACATGTGTATCACCATTTTGTTTTTCATCCACTCTTTCATTGTTAATGTCTTGGGTGAAAGCTTGAAGCATTACAATCATGTGCTACAATCATGCACATGTTGACTAATGGCTAAGTAACCTTATCCTATTTGGTGCATGATATTAATTAAAGTATTTAACTAAGAAACTAATTACATAAGTAATTAGTTGCACCAACATAAATAAATAAATGCAATAAAGCAAATAAATAAATGCACCAACAATGTGGCACTTGGGCACTTGATTTTTCATTCTTGAGTGTGCATTTGTGCCATGTGGGTGCTACACTTGCATCATGAAAAATTGGTTCATCTTGACATTTGTCTGCTAATGTCTTGGTGTAATAGTCGGGGCATTACATTGTGTTTATCCTAGCCTTAGGGAAGTTGTATCTCTTTTTCTTGTGAACTTTATAGTGACTAATACAAATGTGTGATTTTCCTTTGCCTCTATTATTACTGTTGAGTGTGTTTATTTTGGTGACCGAGGTGTTGTTATTTTCTATATTCATCTACTTTTTTTTGAAGGTGTTCTCCTTTCTTCCTAATTTCCATCTACATTCAGGTAGTCTCATTCTAAGTGATTGGATCATGTGTATAAACCTTGATGCCATGGAAAGAGCCCCTTTCACTTGGCTTATGGATTTCATAGATTAGGTTTTATTTTCACATTTTTCTCCATTTTCCTCAAGATTCCTTCTTCAAGTGACAAGTGAGAGATTGTTGAAAATCTTATAAGGAGATGACCTTTCAATCCTGAAGATTGGCTTGCAGGTCATTTCTTGGCCTACAAACCTTTCCATTGTTGGTGGGTCATGCATGACGCATTTGGTCCCATTATTGGTGGGTCACACATGGCACATTTGGTCCTCAAGGCAAAAGCTCTAGAAACTCTTCAAATGATTTTAAGGACAAGTTGTTCAAAACTTCCATCAACACTAACCACTTTTAAACAATATGTAAAACAAGAAAATTAGGTCTTGTTTGTGAAGGTTGCTATAGGCTTGCTTAGGCCTAGCCCTTCATTTATTTTGGGGTTTTGTGCCCCATTTCTTGTCATTTGATGTGGTAAGTTAGTGTTGAGTGTTTTAGAGGTTTACATAGGTTTGTAGGAGACACTTTGTGATGCATTGGGAACAAGTTCTAGGCCTCTCAGAAGCTCATTGTTCATTTAAGATTCTTCCCTAGGTTGTAGGTTGCTTGTTTTACTAGGGCTACTTGGGGTCATTTGTTTTACTAGGGGTGACCCAGGAAGGCTAGAGCCAACCTGGATTGATAATATGGGAAACCTAAACTGTCTATATGCGTGACCCTTAGACAACAAGTACTTCCTACACTTTTTAGGATGAATGGTTCCCTAGGGTTTGCCTTGCTTGCCTATCATTTGAGTTTGGGTGGTACCTTATGTACTTGGGATTTATTCCTTAGTTTGTGTTGGGAGTCATGCCTAGTAGTATGACAACTAGCCTAGTGTGTGTTGGGTGAGATTTTGGGTCTCCTTAAATCACCCTAACATTTGAGTGTGTGATCCTTGGTTTAGGATGCCAGTCCCACATCCTTGTTGATGTGTTGTTGTGTCGAATTGAGTCCTTTATGGGTTGAGATGAAATGATGCTCTCATCCTATTCTTAAGTTGGCAAGTGACGAAGATTGTGGTCTTGTATCCAATTGTTAGAGTTAGAGAGAACTCTACGTCTTTGTAGCATTGTTACGGTGATCTTGACCCATGATTGAGTAAGTTTTTACTTTTGTCGCCATGCTTGGTGTATTGGCATTGCATGGTTTGAGTTTCATTGTGTTGTGTCACGACATCTTGAGCACGTAGGTGTGCAATATGACTTTTTGATGTCACATTTGTATCACCATTTTCTTTTTCATCCATTCTTTCACCATTAATGTCTTAGGCGAAAGCTTGAAACATTACACCATCCACCTTTCAAAATGTCATCAATGAAAAGCCTCTCTCATACTTCACTTTTGGATGCAAAATGTCTACTTCGATTACATGCCCAAAACTGAATAACCCAAATACAGCATTTTTATCCCCTTTTCAAATATAATCTATGATTATGAATTGTATACAATAATATATTTATTGGAATACTTTTACTACATTATTCATTGTATTTTACTTTTCTTTGATCCAAGACCCCCCGCCCCACCCAAAAAAAAAAGAAAAGAAAAAGAGCAGCCCAAGTGTAAAGTTGAGCCCCAATCCTTCTCCCCCATCCCCCTTTCTATAGTTAAAAGTAAATCTTTTTGCCCTTTCAGGTACCAAAAAAAACCTTTTGTGCTTGCGATGTCAATTGGGTATAAAATGCAAAACCGGACAATCTAAATTGTTGTACTCGGAAATTTACGAGGCATTATTGCGAAACAGATGAAATAAAAAACACAAACAGTAAAAATGATCAATACATGGACGGATAATTGAAATAAACTCTCGTCATTCAACATCCAATAATATTTATTAACTAAGAAGAGAATGAAATGGCAAAAACTACCATTTGCAAGCAATTTCCAACCATATAGTCAACCATGGTCAACGGAGCACTGTCCAAGTCGCACCGAAAATAATATTCACGTCCATGCACCATACGTCATCTCAACTTAAAACGAAAAAATCAGTTAGAACATATCAAATATGCATCAATACCCATGTACCTAGGTATATGGGGACAGTATTCAAACTTTTTCATCGATATGTTGTCTTATGACCGGAAACCTAAATTTGACACTCGACCTTGGCTGTCAAGAAAATATTTTGTTTTTTAAATGTGAAAATATTTTTATTTTTAAAAATATATCATATAATTTTTTATTCTATGTCTGAAATTCTTTTTTATGTGATAAAGTCTTCCCAAATTTTAATTATGTTTTATAGTAAAACAAATGTAAAATAAGATTAAATTTAGGTCTTGCCTTGTACTAGTAGGATAAAATAGTTTTTCTTAACTAAGTTTGTATATAATTTTGTTGGACAAATATTGTATATTTATATATTTTTTTAAGTTATTTAAAATAGTTTTTTAATTGAGGAGACTATATATATGTTTATTGACCATCTAATAACATTTTAGATTATGTTACAAGTTTATAACATTCTCATAATTACAATAATTTAAGAAATTTTGATAAATGTATTGATAACCATCATAAATTTTAAAACATTATACATTAAATCATTTCATACAATGCTACATTTATTTGAACAACAATTATTACTGCATATACATTATATAACGAATTTTGCACATGATAATTTTATTTATTTTGTATAAATCAGTCCAACACTCTTTGTATGATTGGTAAGTTAGGGTTTCATTGGCCCTTAACTTCCATAACACCATACTTTTAGTGGTTACACAGACACTATATCCTTGACGGCTTACCATCAACACAATCTTTGTAAGAAGTGAAGAAAAACTGAATTATTCGACGCACAGAATAACAACTCTAATTTGAAACAAAACAATTCAACTATTTACAATTCAATGAATTGAAATAGAAAAAGGATGTTGCGTGAGCGCCCCATAAAAATACAAAACTGAAGAAACAGTGTACAGCGAAATTTTCTACAGTGGAGAACAAGCCTATCGGAAAATCTTCAGAGAGTAAGAAGATAGGAAATGAAAAGAATGAGCAGAGAGGAGACGGAAAGCAATCGGGATTGCGGGCGGCCAGACACGTGGCTGTTTTCTTCTCGTTGCAGAACAGAAATAGTAGAATCGTTATAATTGGGATTAGAGCCATAAAGACTCCGCACTCCTGCCACGTCATCAGTAGCAAGGTCAACTTTTCTGGTTCGTGTGGGAATACTGGGGTACATGATGGCTTCCTTAACACTGGAATGGCCCAACCCTAACAGGTGTCCAATTTCATGCGTCGCAACAGATTCCAAATCGATTGCCGTCATCGCACTGTTGTCGTTAAGATTGACGGTCCACGTTTCCGCCCCGTCAAGATGAAACCGCCCGTCCTGCGGTGAGAAGGCGTGCGCCAGAGTCCCCAGCACGCCGTCAAATGGCTGCCCGTCGCCGTGAGATCCCCGGAAAAACCCAATTTTGATGTCTGCGGAAGGGAAATCGTCCGTCTCCGTGAACGTGAGGGGGATAAACACAGCCCACCGCTGAAACGCGCGGCGGAAAACCGTCTGCATTTCCGTCCGCGTTATCTCCGGCTCTTCGTGGTCGGGGTCAAAGGCGTAGGTCAGATTCTGTCTGTTGACGGGCCACCGCGGCCTCCCTGGAAAATAAGTGTAATGTTTCACGCCATGGATAAAATCGCCTGTTTTTCTGCTTCCGTTGTTTCTCCACATGACGGACGTTCCGTTCACGACGTCCTCGCGGCCGCAGCGAGGCGTCATGAGCTGTGACACAGTCCGTTGGTCTAAGTTTCCGGTCACCTTCAGCCCGAAGTTCCGCTGATACATTTTGACGGCAGACTCCATCATCTCGTCAAATTCTTCTGTCGTGTTTTCTCCGTCAGGAATCGACAAATAGCCGAATTTTTGAAAATAGTGCTTCAAATTAGGCATCTCTTTGATTGTGTCGCCCCTCTGCGTGTCTGTTAAATTCTTGAAACTCTCCCAGGCACTCTTGTTGGAAAATTTTGGAAAAGAAAACTTGTCAGAGTTTATTGCCTCACACACACTCACACAAAAGGCCGCAATCAAAAGCAGCTTCATCAAATTCATATTCACACCGTAAAAAGCAAATCTTTTGATGTCTTATAATTCCGCTTCAGATATTTAAAAGAGAGAAGAATTATGTTAGAGTATGGCTGTTGGCTTTGCAACTTCTTAAATTCTAATTGCTCAGAAACTCTCAGCAAGGCACGCAAAGCGGAAGTTGAAATCGTTGGGAGTTGTTGCGATAGCAGAAGAAAGAAGTTTAAACTTAATGATTATTTGCGTGTATTTCTTGTGGTCGGGGCCGGCAGTGTTGTTTTCTGATTGACCTGACTGTAAATGTAAAATTTGAAGCATTTATATAATCCGTGTCTTCGGTTTAGTCGATCTCGACGGACAGAAGATTTTGACCAGTAATCGGTAGAAAATTCAGTGAAATGTCGCTCTTCTTTGTTACGTTATCGTTGGATTCACGTATGCCAGGTAGAATAATATTGGAGGGCGGACTAAGAGAGGTTGATAACCTAATTTCTATGGAATGTACTCGTTCGTTGGAAAAAATCATCTCTCTCTGCTGAAGTTGACAACCACAAAGAAAACAGAGCACGGCAAAAGATTTTTTATATCATATGAAGATAATTTTGAATTTTCATACACGGCAATTCGTCAATTCATGGGGCCCAAAAGAGAGGAAAAACTAGCATTTAAAAATGGTTCATTTATTATTATTATTTTTTAAAATAATATCTTGAGAGATCATCCATAAGATTGTTTTTGTTATTTGATATGTGAGCATGAGTTTTTTAGGCTGAACCTCTTCGGCTGAGAGCTAAGGACCCAAGTGTATCCATTCCGCCAAATTCGCTTGGGGAACGATCCAAGCTTCATCCCTTATGGTGTCGAGAGCCTTGCACTCAACAAGACTTGATCCCTGGTGGGTTGATTTCAAACCTTTCAACTTCATCTATAGGTCTTTGGTTTAATGGTGAAGTTGAATGGTTATAAATGAATTCATAGGAGATCGAGTCTTGTTGAGTGCAAGGCCCCAATACTATAAGGGATGAAGTTGGGATCATACCCCAGACAACTTTGGTGGAATGGATACCCACAATCCTTGACTCTCCACTGAAAAGATTCAAAGCCTAAATCTCATGCTCCCATATCAAATAGCTAAATAATTATTGAATTTGATATAAAACTTTCCAAAAAAAAACAAACAAAAAAATAAATAAAATACATATAAAATCATATTTATATCTATATTTATTACCTCTATTATCAATTTGCAAGATTCGTTTGAATAATTGTGATAAGGATTTATAGATTCATTTTCTCCCAACGTAAGCCTTTCACTTTATTTATTATTTTTAATTGAAGTTAATTCTTACACGATTATTTGATAATCTCATAGAATGAAAGGATGCCATGCCGAATTCGCGCTGAAAAAAACCAATAATGCGGCAAGATTACGATTATAGGATAAAATGATGTTGGAAGTCAAAAGCAGTACCATTCTTGTAGCCATGTCAATATCATAAAAACCAAACATCTCTAAAAAGACTTAAAAGATGCATAATTTTGGAAAACCCAAAAGATTTTGCTAACTAAAAGATTCATAATTTTGGAAAAATCTATTAAAATATTATGATAATAAAAATATTAATTTTATAAGCCAAATGTTTTAATTTTTAAATACTTCTTTACCTAATAAATTTAATATATATTTACTTGTACTTAGATTGCATGTTTAGTGAGATAGGTGTATTTCCTTACACTTTTTAGTATGATTCTAATACTTTACTTTTTGTTATTTTGTACTTATTGAATAAAAAACTTAATCAAAGATTTTGTTATGCACATTACTCTGCTCAAACTTGATCCATTTCTCAGAACATTGCTTACTTTAGACTGGATTGCATTTGCAATTCTATTCATTGGATTGGATCTAGAGCCTTCTCAAAATATCTTCAAATGCCAAGGTTGGTAACCTTGGGTATGTCCATTACCTATCATCATGGGTGCAAAAAAGTTTAAATTATGTGTCTACAACTTATATTTAAAATAATCCCCCAAGTCATTTTAACACATTAGATCATCAATTACATGAAGAGCATCTAATCAATAAAATAGAATTGCATATCTATCACTAATACTTGCAGGTTTAGCATATTAATTACTTTGTCTATATTAGTGTCCAACTCCAATGTTTACAATATATTTTATCATTGTTAACTCAAATTTGGGGTCTAATTGCTAATAAGATTTCAAGTCAATTATTCTTTCCCATTGTTTTGGCAAGTCTCTTTCTATCTCCCCCCCTCTCTCTCCCTCTTGTAGATGATAAAAATTGAAACAACTAAGTTATTCTAACTAGCATTCAATTCTAATCACTTACACTTAGGACCTAGTTAGCCTCTAGTAAGAGTAATAGACTGGGTAAGTGCATGGAAATGTGGTACAAAAGGGGGTCAAAAGTGACTACTTTTTTTTCTAAAATTAGTTAAAATTGAATTTGGATGAGTAATTCAAGTTGTGTACACTCAAAATTTGAAGATATGATAAGAACAAGAATTGTAGTACTCTAAATGTAATTTCTAAACTATTAATTTTTTTAGAAAAGTTTTAAAGTTAAGGGGGTGAAATGTTGAGTGCACACAAAAGTGTTCCTATTTTTATCACTAAAATATAAGATAGTGTCTGTTGTGCGCACCCCTGTTTTTTTCTACATTAGGTATTTTTAAAAACCATTTGGTGGAAATATAGCTAAGAGTGAGTACTACAACTTGTATATATTTTTATATTTTTTATTGAATATTTTTTTTTGCATTTTTTTGAAGTGGATGCATCCTAAAAATTACATCACTAAGCATGCACGTCACATAACTTACACAAAACTAATTAAAATATAAATTTCTTTTATTGAATGCATATAGAATGAAGTGTAGAAGAATCTTATATATATATATATATATATATATATATATATATATATATATATTTCAAATTTGGATAAGCGAGTCAAAGTTATTAAAAAAAGTCAATGCATATGTGTTGAAGGAATATAGATACACTCTTCAAAGAAAATAAAAATAAATACATTGTTAGAGTAGGCTTAAGTTTACTTAGGCTACTCGACAGTTACATTATTAGATATAATGTTTAGGTGCGTTTATTTCTTTTTCCGTTGAGGTAGTTGGAGGTTGTTATTCCCGTACCTCATTTTACCCGGCTATTTATTTCTGGGTTTGTACATTGTATTATATATTATCTCAATGTATTTTATTCACTGCTGGTGAAATAGCTTCTCTTGTTACTTCTCTCAGTCTTTCTAAAGGTTATTTGGTGTGTTGATTGGATCCATGGGTGCTTTAACATGGTATTAGAGCAAATCAGTCGAGCTGCCCCTTTCTTTTGAGAATTTTCACCAATTTGAGATCTTTTGAAGCTTGTGGGTGAGGGGAGATCGATTTGTTTGCTTTGTAAGTTCCATTTCATTAGCACACAAAGCATCAATTATATTGGAGTTATAGATTGGAGTTTAATCCTGCGTACACCAACAATTGAGTATGCCATTTCTGGCAGGAAGAGTCTATTGTCCATGTTCCTCTTGTTCTAGATACATGTGTTATTGAAGAGGAATTAGGGTATATGAAATTGGTGCTTAGACAGGTGATCAGCTTGCTGCCAGAGCTTGCGCTTGCTGGCTAGTCACGTTTTGAGCACAAGCATTCTTTTTTATTGTTGGCTAGGCGATATATCTGTGAGAAGACTTTAGCATATGCAAAGTCTTGCAAAAATATTTGTTATGTTTTCCATCTTTCGTGTAGTGATTGAGGGTGAGCTAGTGTTCAGATCTTTTGTATTTCAACAGGGACTTTAGTCCCACATTAGTGGTGAAGTGCTAGTTTTGGTTATTAAAATAATCATTCACTCTCTTCTTCACTGTGACCAAGGCTCACGAGGCCATGGATAACCTCTCTCATACGTGGAAACCTTGTGATTTGGGTGATTGGCGATTCCTAGTCTCGTGGAGACTTGTGTGCTTGTTGTTTGGCCTGGTGATTTACACTCAGACTTGTGGTGACATGGCACCTATATTGAGATTCTTGGCCCTAGGGGCCCCAATTTTTTTTGCCTCTTCATATTTTGCGGAAAGCTACTACAACAAACTTCGCTATGGATGAGGTATTTTCTAAAAAAATTGTGATTTTTTTGATAGTTTAAGTAGCTTGAAGTTACAAGTTGTGTTAGTTACTTCTGTTAGTGTTACTTGGCAAATTTGGTGTTGGAAGTTGCAAAATCAGTTTTCATTCATTCTGGGGGCTGTACACTACATTTTGGTACTTTTATGTTCCCTTGTTTATCATGTCAGACCTAAGGATTGAATTTCTCACTCCACACAACTATCACACATGGAAGCTCAAGATGTCATAGTTGTTGCAATCTAAGGGTCTTTGGAAAATGTTAGATGTTGATCAACCTGATTTCACTAAACCATTTGAGTAATTTGTTCATAGAAACAAAATGGATGAGGCTAAAGGACTCATAGGTCTCCACGTGTCTGATAATTTGTTGTTTCACATTATAGAGTGTAAGACACCTAAAGCAGTGTGGGATAAGCTTGTCGAGTTGTATGGTAAGGTCAATCAGTTCAAGATCTTACAGCTTGAAGCTGATCTCACCTCTCTCTCTCCAGATGCCTTCCCCACTATTCAGGATTTCCTTACCCAGTTCAAGTTGATTTTATCACAATTGAAAGGATGTGGTCATGCCAAAGATGATAAGAAGTGTATTTTTTTGATCTTGTCTAAGCTAAGAGGTCCTTTTCAAGTGTTTGCCTCTACCTTCTATTCTACTATGGATGCTGTGGGAGAATACCATAAGATGCCTTCATTTGAAGAATTTTGTGATTGATTGATTAAGGAGTAGGCCAAGTTGATTCAGATGAATGCTCTTCCTAAGAGCCATGCTTTGATGGCTCAATCTTCCAAGAGCAATGGTAAGAATATGAAGAAGCCCAAGACATATTCGTCTAGAGGTGGTGAGCCTCCCTCCAAGCCTAAGGTGAATAATGATCAGAAGACTAATCCTCCACTTCCTTCTCCTTTTAAATTCAGGGAGTCGTCCTCTAAGTCTAACAAGAAGGAAAATTGTTCCTTTTGTGGAAAGTCAGGGCATAATGACACACATTGTTTTAAGAGATTAGCTACATTGAAGGAAGCTATGAGGAAGCACAATATTGCCATGCCTAAGTCTTCATCTTTGGGAAAAGGGCAAGCTCTCATAGCAAGGGCTTCATCCTCTACCAGTGACAATTGGATTCTTGATTATGGTGCTTCACATCACATGACTCATGCTAAGGATCTTCTTGATTCCATTTCCTCTTGTAGTACTTCTCATATTGTGGCTGAGAACTCTTCACAGATTCTAGTTGTAGGAACAGGCTCAGTTTAGATGTAGGTGGTTGCATTGATAAAGTTCTTGTTCCTGATATTTCACAGAATCTGCTTTTCGTCTATCAGATTTGTCAACATGGTGATGGGAAGGTAGTTGAGTTTTCTTCCACTGATGTGACTGTTCGAGAGTTATAGGATCCTGAGAAGGTTGTTGCTACAGGGACAGTTGATCATGTGGCTCATTTGTATAGGTTTGATGGATTTGAGTCTTCGTCAAGGTCATCCCTTGTTTCTGATGCATATTTTGTGAGCAAGATTTGGCACAAACAGTTTGGGCACCTAAATTATAGATATCTTCAACAGATGAGCATACAAAATTTGGTGATTGGTCTACCTAAGATCTCTTGCTTAGATTGGGTTTGTCAAGGTTGTGTTCTTGGAAAACATCATAGGGATCCTTTTCTGAAGGGTATGGCCACATGTGCTTTGACACTTCTTGAGTTGGTGCATAGTGACCTTATGTCATTCCCAACTCCTTTTTCAAGAGCTAAGTATGTGCTCACCTTTATTGATGACTTCTCTCGGTGCACATGGGTGTATTTTTTGAAGTACAAGGATGAGGTTCTTTGATTTTTCATGACCTTCCTTACATTTGTGGAGAAGCATTCAGAGCATTCCCTTCAGAAGATTCGCATAGATAATGGGAGAGAATATGTCAATTAGGCATTTTAGGATTTTTATCATGCCCGAGGTATTCTTCATCAGCACACAGTTCCATACACTCCTCAATAGAATCGTGTGGCTGAGTGGAAGAATAGGACCTTATGGGAGATGGCTAACTATATGCTTCAGTCTTGGTCCATGGCTCTAGAATTTTGGACAGAGGCTATCAATTGTGCCAACTACATTTAGAACCGTATGCCTCACAAAACAGTGTGGAATATGACTCCCGAAGAGGCTTGGTCTTATGTCAAGCCCAAGGTGTACTTCTTTAGAGTATTTGGTAGTTATGCATGGACATTCATTCCAGATGGTAGGTGCAAAGCAATGGAGAAGAAAATTCAGCGGTTCATTTTTGTTGGCTATTGTGAGGATGTGAAGGGTTATCGTTTGTTTGATCTTATCACTCAGGAGGTACATTTCGTCGTGATGTTCATTTTGACGAGTCTTTCACTTTGAAAGATTCTCCATCATAGGCCTCTTCCTCTCTTCTTCCCAGTTCTTCTTCAGATGATGTTTTGCTTCTTGTAGATGATGATGATGTTCCTAATGATGGTATTGATCTTGTTGTTGACATTTCTCCATCTCCTCCTCCACTTGAACCCACAAGACCGTTATGGGCTCATACACTTCTTGAGGAAGCTAGTTCTCTTGTAGGTGATCCCACAGCTACACACTACAATTGTTCTCAAACTTTAGGTATCAGTCTTTTGAGTCATGCAGTTTCTACTAATCCTCAGAAGTTTTCAGATGCTTCAGGAGTTCTGGAATGGCAAAGTGCTATGATCGAGGAGTATTCTTCATTAATAAAGAATCAAACTTGGGATTTAGTTCCTCTTCCTAAGGAAAGAAAGTTGGTTCGATGCAAGTGGGTGTATCATACCAAGTTTGTAGCTAATGGTTCTATTGATAGGTGTAAGGCTTGTCTTTTGGCTAAGGGATTTTCTCAGGTTGAAGACCTTATTGACTATTCTGAGACTTTTGCTTCTATAGCCAAGATGGATTCCATTCATCTTGTACTTTCTATTGCTGCATCTCAGGGTTGGTCAGTGTATCAGATGGATGTGAAGAGTGCCTTCCTGCACAGTGATCTTCAGGAGGAGATCTACATGGAGCAACCACCAGGATTTGTGCATGACCCTTCACTTGTTTGTAGGTTGTGGCATTCATTGTACAGTCTCAAACAAGCTCCTCGGGCTTGGTATGAGAGGATAGATAGTTTTCTGCTTGCTTTTGGATTCACTAGATGTTACTCTGATCCTACAATTTATATTTAGAGATATGGGAGGGATCTACTCATTCTTGTTCTTTATGTGGATTACTTGATACTCATAGGGAGTTCTCTTTCCATGATTAAGGATACTCAGACAACTTTGATGGAGCATTTTGATTTGACTAACCTTGGTTTGTTGCATTACTTCCTTGGTCTTCAAATTCATCAATCTTTTGCCGATATTTCTATCTTTCAGCAGAAGTATGCTCTTGATTTGCTTCAGAGATTTGGGATGGCTGAGTGCAAGCTAGCCCCTACTCCTTTTTAGTCAAGTGTTGTGTTGTCTAATACTTGCACTAATCCATCAGTTGATGCTACCTTGTATCGGTAGTTGGTTGGCAGCCTTCTATACTTGACACATAGTCATCCTGATATTTCCTTTACTGTTGGTATTGTCTCCCATTTCTCCCAAGATCCTCATGAGAGTCATTGGAAGGCAACCAAATGTATCTTGCGGTACATTCAGGGCACTACACATTTTGGCATTCACTACACATCAGGAGCTACTAAGATTGTGGGCTTCACTGACTCAGATTAGGCTGGTGATGTTAATGATCAGAAGTCCACTTATGGATTTATTTTTTGTCTTGGTTCTAGCCCAATTTCTTGGTCTTGCAAGAAGTAAACTATTATTGCATTATCATCAACTGAGGTTGAGTATCGGGGAGTAATCTTGGCTAGTCAGGAGGTTCTTTGGCTTCGACAGTTGATGGCTAAGTTTGGCTTTCTTGCTCATCAACTCACTACTCTTTGGTGTGACAATCAGAGTGCCATTCATATTTCTCACAACCCAGTGGAGCATCAATGCACTAAGCATACTGAAATCCACATGCACTTCATTTGGTAGCTCATTCAGGATGGTGTTCTTAGTTTGGAGTATTTGCCTATGGAGCAGCAGGTTGCAGACATCTTCACTAAACCTTTGGCATCTCCTCGCTATCTTTTGTTGTGATCAATGTTGTGAAGGAAGTTGTCCTTGAAGGGTCTTGAGGAGTCCTCCTTCCTTTCACTTTTTGCTTTTCAATATTTTCTATTTTTTTCTCTTTTGGAGAGGAGTTTTCTCCCATAGGGTTTTTCTCCTTTTCTACGATTGTTGGAGATTGCATTTCATTACATTGTAGTTGTACATGGGTACCTAATATGGCCTTGTTAGGGGGACCCATTTTGCATCTCATATTGCATAATAATCTCCATAAGTTGCACTTAGGGGGTGTATTAGAGTAGACTTAAGTTTACTTAGTCTACTCGACAATTACATTATTAGATTAATAATGTTTAGGTGCATTTATTTCTTTTTCCATTGAGGTAGTTGGAGTTTGTTATTCCCGCACCTCATTTTACCCAGCTATTTATTTCTAGGTTTGTACATTGTATTATATCTCATCTCAATGTATTTTATTCACTGTTAGTGAAATAGCTTATCTTATTGCTTCTCTCAGTCTTTGTGAAGGTTATTTGGTGTACTGATTAGATCCCTGAGTGCTCTTACATACCTTAACTTACTCAAAATATTAAATAAATTGTACATGGTAGAAAGCTAAGAAGTATCTCTTTATTTTGGTGGTGGTTTTGTAAAATTTTATTGCAAAACATGTAAACCTGATGAGGTTGAAGTTTGAATTCGAGCTGTTTTATGTTAAAAATACAAATTTAGGAGCCACAATAGATGTCCAACCCTTAGGCTTCTAAATATAAGCCTAAATGAGAAAGGATCATATATATTTTGAATTCAAGGCATTAAAAATGCATACATGTTAAAACATGTATGATTTATGCCTTTCATAATGCAAACCTATTTTACTGAAAAATCTCAAGGATGGCCACTAATTTGTATCTCATTTTCATGCACTTACCCATCTTCTTCTATCCACTTAGGAAAAGAAGATCAATAGCAAATTAACTAATAAGGAACTCTAAGGATAAGCAAAAAAATAGAAATTGATAGAGATATAAAAATAATTTCAAGAAGCTGATAACATAACTAGAAAGGAGATACAAAGGAGAACCTGGTATCCAAGTTAGGGAACCTTAGCCTCAGATACCAGTGCATCGCGGGGACATCGACACGTAGCACTGTTGTCCTAACAATGATAAAACTACAAAAGTCCATACTGTATAGAACTATATGAACTTAAAACATCACCTAGTCGGTAAACACAAATAAAATAACTTTAGAAGTGATATTTGAATATAAATCAAGGGAATGAAACATTTAGGAATAAAGAAGATAAATGGGAAACAAGAAGAACAAATTCTCATGCGTTCAATCTTCTTCTACAATCTATACAATATAATGACAGAAAAATTTGTTGGGCTGTTTAGGGGCTTGCCTCGATCAAGCCCCTATTTTGGTTTTCCAACCTCCATGGTACAACCAATGATACAAGAGAAATAAAAACACAAGTGTGTGCAAGCTCTTACCATAAGTGGATCTAGGATCTAAGTGTAATAACAAAATACCAATCTATTAGTATTTATCCTTGGTCTACAGGGAAAATACCCTAGTGTACATATGGTAAAATTGGTGGTGGTCTACACCACAAGCATTTGCTAAAATGATGCTATACAAAATCAATGACAATAAAATTATCACACTATTCTACAACAATGGAACAATGTTACCTAATATTGGTGTTGTAGAGGAGGCTGCAATATCCTTGAGGGTGCAATTTATTGTTGAACAACACAAACCCTTGAATGAAAGAGCCTCTTCCTAGCTCCAAATCTAATCAATAACTCACAAAATTGACAATGAGAGGTACCCCAATACAATGTGCATCTGAATCTACAGAGTCTATTTGTGAGAGTGTTTTCAATTCTTCAACAATGCTTTAGAGAATATTTTCTATATTTTTCTTCAAGAGACAAAGGAAAAATTGATCATCTAGAGGTTTAAAAATGTTCAAGGGTCTCCCTTTTGTCAATCTTCCTCTTTCACATCCAAGAGGGGAATCTTCTAGGTCAGATACGCTATAGGGACCATTCTGAGGTCACGTGAGCATTACCTTCCCTCAAGATTCTAGAAATGGGCGGAAGAATCTCTGTTTGAAAGTTTGGCATATTCAAGACACCAGAGTGGCATGAGGACATCCACATGTGGTGCTTATGTACTAGGAATATTCCTCCAAACTTTGCACATGTTCTTAGAAAAATATAACACATAAATGTCTGATGTACATTTTTGGCAAATAGCTAGTGATGAGGGAAAAATAGGCCAAAAGGTTAGGTTCGGTGACCCTAGAAACATGCTATAGGTGCGCACACTAAAGCGAGCAAAATGTATCATGAAATTGTGAGGATACACAATTTTCTACATTACACCTCTCTCCCTCCCTCTATCTCTCCCTCTCCCTCTCTATTTCTATATCCTCTTGTTAAGGGAAAATTGGAGTAAACATGAATAATCAATATAATATATCAATAATACCCAAAACTCAATGAAATAATGAACAAAATAGATTCAATCAAACAATGAACAATACAAAGCAAACCTCCTTTAATTCTTAGCTTCCATTGATCACCTATCACAAATGATCTTGTCTATGAATATGGCCCTCAGAAGGTGCACTTCCTTGCTATGATTCCAAGATGTTCAAATGGGAATGGCTAAATATTAGCCATGAAGATGAGCTTCATAACAATGATAGTAGTATGTAGTAATGAGTTTGATTGCAAGCAATGAAGGAATTGGTGCCAAAGGTGCACTGTAATTCCTGCAGAGTAAGTTTACTTAAAGCTTGGATGATTGAAATGGAGGAATAGGGTTGCTTTTATAGACTCAAGAGAGAGAAGATCAACGATATAGAAAGAATGAGAAGATCAACGGTATAGGATACTTGAGAGGATGTGCACGAATAGAAAGAAGACATGTGTCTTTCTCTATTTTGCATGAGAGGAATTAATAAAATAGAAGAATGAGTTAACTGAAGAGATAAATCAATTAAAAGATTAGATTAATCAGTTAAGAGAATAGAACTAGAGAATAAAAATTGCATGAGGATGAGAAGATATTTTAGCTCAATTAAATATTTAGAATATTCAATTGCATGTGCACAAGATTGAATTATATTTAGAGATAACTCAATTTAGAAGAAATGGAAAACTTAAATAAATATTTGATTTATTTAAATTTAGAGAAGATATTATTGGAAGAAACAATTAAATAATTGGTATTATTTAATTTAGAATGAGTTTTGGAAGAACTAATTAAATAACTGATATTATTTAATTTGTTGGAAGAATTAGAAGAATTTAGGAATTTAATTGAATAAATTGATTTTATTTAATTATTGGAAGAATATGAATCAAATAAATAAATTTGTTTATTTATTTATTGATAGAGGAATTAGACTTAAATAAATATTAAGAATATTTATTTAGACCGAGTCATGTCATTTTTAGGCATATACACCTCTCTCTCTCTCTCTCTCTATATATATATATATATCTATCCACCTCGTCATCTCTCTATCCTCCCTCTCTTTCCTCCTCTCCATCTATTTCAACCTCTCTCCCCTCTTTATGTCTCTTTACCTCTCTCTCCCTCCCTTTATATCTCTATCTATCTCTCTATCTTTCTATCCTCTCTCTCCATCTATCTCTCCCACTCCCTCTCTATCTCTCTCCCCTTCTCTTTATCTCTTCATGTCTCTCTATCCTTGCTCCCCTTCCTCCCTCCCCCCACCATCTCTCTCTCTCTCTCTCTATATATATATATATATATATATATATGTCAGAAAAATGCACCCTTGGGGACTTTTTCCTAAAGGTTTAGCTCCCGGGTCTTTAGATTTGCATTTAGAGCATTTTGCATGTTAAATCAGACTCCTGATGAGAAAACCCATGGGTTTTGTGGCAATTAGGACCTAGGGGGCTGCACTTTATTGAATTTTGAGAAAAGACAGGGGTGGACAAGGGCGCTAGTGCCCTAGTCCAGCCCTATTTTAGATTTGCCCTAATTTGAAATGTTAGTTTTGTGACTGTTGTTTGGTCTCCAAGCTGACATCATAAGTTTCAAATACTAAATTGTTGGTGGGAATCTTAATAGTTGCATATATAAGCATGTTTAGGTTATCATTTGCAAACTACAGGATGTTTGTATTTCAAAAACTATTGGCATGCTTGTGATTATCATTGTGTTGCAGAGCATAACATTGTTATTGTGTTTGTTTGCAAGTTGGATTACATCTTCTCCTCACGGCATTGAAGAGCTTCATCATCAAGGTATTGTTTACCCCGTTCTTCTACCCAAATTTTAAACTTCTCTCATATCAAACCCCTATGCCAAGTCATCCTTTTGGTTACAATTTACCAAGTGCTTCTTGTGTTAATCATGTCAATAACTTGTTATCAAGATGTCATACTTTGTCTTGTTCATTCAATATTATCCCAAGTCAAAATTTACATTGAAAAGACTTAGTAATACTATTCTTTGCATCCACTTTCTTTTCACACTAAGCTCGCATCAACTTTTATTTTCCGCAAAGTTCACATCGGTTTTCATTTTCCACAAACTATGTGTCAGCTTTCATTTTCTACAAACCTTACATCAACTTTTGTTTTCTACTAAGTTTGCGTTAACTTTCAAGTTTGGCTAAGTTCACGTGCATTTTGGCTTTTTGCTAACTAAAACCAAAGTGTAATTTTTCAAGTTGAGGGTTCACTTTTTACAAATATAAATAACCTCGCTCCTCCACATCCAATAATGTCTCCTATAATCAAGGAAAGGATTCCCAATTCTCTTTACTCTGCATGTGATCTGGCATATGATGGGCGACAAGTTATTATAATTCAAAGAAAAGGCACACATCGGCATTCATATCCTTCGCGCCATCGAACTACATGGTTATTTCAACATGTATTTTGATGCATGTAATATTTTTAAAATCGTGCATAAATGTGGTTAACTGAATCCCACTCTTCTACTCTCCATACAATCTACCGACTTTCATGTGGGGAAAGGATGAATATCATCAAAGAGCTACAAAACTGCGAGGTTGAATACAACATGTCACACGCATGGGAAAACATCCTTTATCTGTGAAGTTATAGTCGTTACATGCAAAGAATAAACATGGATTATAAAACAATAAAAAGTAATTATCATTGGCGGTATTAAGACTTTTTTTTTTGATAAACAGATTATATGCTAAACTCACGGAAGAGTCGCATGCCGAGAAAGGTGGCTGCAACATCAATTTCTAAGAAGTCAACATGTGGATAACAAGATGAAATGGTTACGCTGGTGCTATTTTAGAACACGTTGTATATGGATAGAATCTGGCTATTGAGAAAAGACTTTAACTGACAATCGCTATTCTTCACGCCCCAATATAAAGGCATAAAAAGTGCATGATAACTGTTCGTTAGAATAATCAAAAGACTATCTATGTGAAAATCAAAAAATTCCAAGCAAAACGCTGAATCTACAGAATAAGACAGTCATGGGCTTTGCACAAGATGATGAAGATTTCAAATGAATACAATTGGCGAAGATTTTCTAAATCGATTGGCTATTTCTATTGGCATATTCCTTAAATCTTTTTGTTCGTACAATTGTTAACTCGTAGCCCCCTTCAGTCTCATGGAATGGAGCAACCACAGGGTATCCACAAAGTGGACGTATTGAAAAGACTTTAGAAAGTTTCAAGCAAATGCAATTGGCTAATATTATGGATGGAAAGGTGACTTGGTAGACATGTATGCAGAACATTGAAGCTTAGAAAAAGGCACTAGAACTATTTGATATAACATTGCCTCAAATCAATGCGATTTCATGGACTACAATGGCGGCTGGGACTTTCACAAAATAGGTTTGTTAAAAAAAGGAGAGAGCTTCAAAAACTTTTGAGGAAATGCAACTGGCAGGAATAAAGCTAAAATGCTCAACCTTTGCCAGCATCCTTTGAAGCATAGACAATGGACATGAGTTATTTGACAGTCATCAACGTTATCTAGTAGCTTGCAATGAATAATAGCCTCTCACAAACTCTGGAATTGGGATATGTGTGCACACAAATGGTTTATTGAGATATCTTTAAACAACTTTCAAAAAGAATGCAAATTGGCTATTTTAAAAATGGTTCGCCAGTCTTTACCAGTGACTTATTAACTTGCACCAAAAGCTACACACAAGATAAAAACCTTATAAACTTTCAAGCATGGGAAGATTGTAGTATATGCATATTTTAGATTCATTTTTTTTGCAAATGTAAAGCTAAACTCCACGATGTTTGCCAACATCTTCTCGGTGTAATGGAATGGGGATTCTTGTCAGATAATGTAGTTGTAAGTAACCTAGTGATATCAATGCAAAATGCAGAAGTGTAGACAATGTGCATGTAGCAGAAATGTCATCTTATGAACTGCCATGGTCACAACATTATGCTAAATTGGATTTGTAGAAAATAATTTTCAAGCTTTTAAATATATTGAATCCACAGGTGCAAAGTTAATTTCAACAATGCATAGCCAACTATGGAATGAAATTATTATTAGATATATTTCTTATGCAATCCTACAGAAGGCCTGTGAACTATTTGATTAAATGTTGCAGACAAATGCAGTTTCATGAAAAATAGTGATTGCTATTTTGATACAACATGTATGCCAATTGTGGAAGGCAGAGACCAGACACAAACTATTTATAAACGACCTCAAAGAAATGTCATTTCATGCTCCGAGGACACTTATTACATGCAAATGCCTGGGTATGAATACCTGTTGCCTTTTGTTTGAATAAAGTGTCTTTGAAATCTCCTCTTGAAATCCATTGCATGCATATAAACAACAAATTGGAAATTGGCAAACAAACCTCATGAAACACTACAACAAACTCTGAAATAGAATAAATACAGGTAGATTTCATGACATGTTGCAGATATTTAATCATGAAGTATAAATATCAGGGGTTTGAGTTCCTCTCAGTTCTTGAATCCACACTTTTAGAAATATCAGATACTTCTTTGGGACATATCAGTTTGGTAGATTTCTGCAAAACCATGGGAGAGGGGAAAAGATCACCAATGGCTCAGAAGTTGTTTAACAGTGGATTAGCCCATACAGCTGGTTTCCTAGTAGCAGTTCAATGCACAGATTTGGTTTTAGAATGTATGAAGCGCTACAATCTAAAAACCAGAGAGGTCAGAACCGTTGATGACAAGCTAATTGTCAGGTTAGACAGTGTTTCAATTGGGATTACTTTCAAGCTACCTATCAGAGATCAGTTTGTGAACATAGATAAAAGGCTTGCACATCAATATTTCAATGAAAGGAAACATCAATGTCTCAACACTATACTAGCTACATACACCGAAAGGAGGGAAATCCCAGTTACCTAAAGTCCTTCACAAATCATGCTTCATAGAGGATATTTCCAATATGATTGTTCTACTTCATAGAGTGATGGGAGATGAAAAAGTAGCTGATTTTGAAATGTGGATGTTTCTTTTTATAAATGTTATATGTGCAGGAGATCAATTTATTGATTGGGGCAGCATTATTAGTGACAATTTGCATTATCAATTGACCAATTTTGAATTAAATGAACATTTCTACATGTCTTGTTACTTATTTTATGCAATTGCATGCATGAAATCGTGGCCAGGTCTTGCTACCAAAGGAACATATGATAACATGACACAGATCTATGATTATTACCCTCAGTTATAGCCAGTCGTAGGGTAAATGATGCTTTCACAATGCTGACAGTAAGAGAACTTCAAGGTAATACTGCACTTTGGATATCACCAAAAGCTGCCAATCTAATCAAAATATATGGGAGCTACTTCATCCAATATCCTAGATTTACCTATCTACGAGTTGGCGGGTTTGATGGATACCCATATAAGTTGCCTAGGTATGTAGATGATAAAATGGTATTGATAGAACTATGCAGGCAAATTGGTTCACTTAATAAGAGATGCAAAGATAAGAGAAAACCTGGAGTTCCTTTTCCCATTGGCCTTAGTCATTACAATTGCAAATCTTCTCGAGATGCTCAAAACATAGAGAGATCTCTGACAAAAATCAGCTTATATGCCTATACTATGAGATTCCATTTTGATAGCAAAGGATATGTCAGGGACAATCTACGACTTGGTGTAGGTTACTGTCATTTTCCAAAACTTGAAGACTTTTGGGAAGATTGTGAAAATGACTATGAGGTACGTAAACGAGAATGGATGAGGATGACCATTGAACAGATCAAAGAATTCAAGCTAGATTACAATACAGATGGAATTGAGGAAGATGGTTCAGAATTAATTGACCCTGTGTATTTTGATAAAATTGAAACACAACCTTTACCACCCATCAATTGGGCTAATGAGGAGATCAAAGATTTGGGCACAAGAATTGCTCATATCAT
The DNA here is from genome assembly GCA_027924645.1 of Cunninghamia lanceolata. Lineage (NCBI taxonomy): Eukaryota > Viridiplantae > Streptophyta > Pinopsida > Cupressales > Cupressaceae > Cunninghamia > Cunninghamia lanceolata. Next base: position 6,441,402 of record BSBN01000865.1, on the reverse strand, counting down.
TCAAAAGACTCAAGATTAGGTAAAGAAAAAGGCTATTGAGGCAACAACTACCAAACCAACACGTAACAATGCTTCATCATCAAGCAGAAAAGATAAACATTCAAATTCTTGTTCTTGTTCTCATTCTCCATCTTTAAGAATTTTTTCGCATAAGAGTACTCAAGGAGGAGATGACAGAGAAGATCCATCAAGAAGAAAGGGTCTCAAGAGCCTTTGTGAAAATGATGAAAAATAGAAAAAGGGGGAAACAAAAATAAAGGATAATGCATTGCCTCCCATACAGGAAGAAGTTGAGGAAAATAAGTCCACAAGTCCTGAAAATCACCATCAAAATGATGAGCATTTAAATACCTCTCCTTTACTTCTTCTTGTTTCTCCTTCTCATGAAATACCTCATTCCCCTCATGCATTACAATCTACACTCCTGCCGTTTATGAACATATTCAGTGATAATATTCTTCCCTCAAATGTAGTACCTCTTTCCACAAATATTCCGAAGTCCTCACATAATCCTTCCTCTTCTTGGTTGCATCAAAGTTTGTCAAGAAAAAGAAATAATGCTCAATTAATCATCCTTGACTTTGATACAGTCTCCAATTTGCTACAAAGGTCTCCCAAACCTAAAAAGATTAAGATTACATCAAGGATGGCAGTGGATTCTTCATTAGGCAATGTCTATGTCGAGGTTGCACAACCTGTTTTAGAAAAGAATTTGAATGAGGCTACATAAAGTGATTTTAACATCACTAAGATAGATCTTGGTCCATCAACGTATGAGGGTGACATGCAAATTTTTCAAGTGTCAGCTGCCAAGTTAATAAAAAGAACAGAAAAAGAAAGGCATATGAAAGATAAACTAAAGCAATAGGTACAAGTTTTGACATCCTATCTCAAAGCCATCATAGATACTTCTGCTTTGCTTCTTGTTACTTCCTCTACCCCCACCAATTTCTATCTTGAAAATAATGTTGAAAAGGAGATTATTGAAAGTGTCATCAAATATCAATTGTTTGGAAAAATGACTGAAAAATGGGTTGAACATATGAAATTAAAAGCATTTAGTTTCATTGAGCAAGCAAAGAGTCTATATGATGAAGCAAAAACAAAGAGGGAAGAGGTTGATAAAGAAATAAGAAGCATCAGAAAAGAAGAATTATTGTGGCAAGGAATATTCAAGGACCTTAGTGAGATGATCAAAACTGATAATGAAATACTAATTGCTGAAAAAGTCTTTTCAAACATTGAAGAAAATCAATCTAGCTCTTGGCTTTTTTCGGTTGATTGGAAATTGTTAAATATAGGACAAGTTTTAGCTAAGCTCCTGGAGACTTGTGAACAGGTGAAGATGAAGATTCACACTGATTTATTAGAAATCAATTTTGATGTGATGGATAAAGATAAATCTCAAGTTTTGGAAGCTCAAGCTATTAAAGGAAACTTTGAAAACATGATTAATACAGAGTTGTTCAATAAACAGGTTTTCAATGAAGGACTTATGGATAAATTAAACCTCATGTTTGTTGTTGTCAATTCTGGCATTGATCATATATCAGATTATCATCATGATTTGAGTAATGTTCATAAAAATCAATTAGAATGGAGGATTCGTATGACAGGAGTGTTTGTTTCGAAAAATAAACTTATAGCTTCAACAGTCAGGGTATTCCAAGCATACAAAACAAATTCATCCCTTCCTTCATAGGAGTTTGCAGTAACATAAATATCTTCAGATGGTACCAGAGGTGGCATAGACAAAATTTGATGGTTTCTTGTGACATCAATTATATTGGTCCACTTTTCAAAGTTTTCAAGTTATAGGTTTTGGTTCTCTTTCTATGAAAGTGACTTTATGTCACTCTTTTGTAATTAAGTTGTAAAGTGCGCGTCATTTCAAGAACTTTTGAAAAGTCTATATAAAAATTAATTAGAGTGTGCTTTTATTTTCATAAAATATTTTTGGGTAGTTAGGAGAAGTAGTTATGAGGTAGTTACAAAGTTGGTTACTGGAGACAAGTCTATATATACAAGACTTGGTGTTTGTAAAAGGGACTTTTTGGCTTTCACATTTGAAATGGTGTTATGAGAAATAGAGTTGTACAACTCAGTGTGAAGAAATAAGAGACATTTTGGATTGTGTGATCTCAAATATCTTTTTAACATTATTCATTCTTCTTACGTTGATGGGTGATGTTTTCTTTACATCATCTTGCATCTGCAAGGTGGAATAACCACTAGTCTTGGAGGAATTGGTTACTAGATAATATTTCAATGTATGTTGGATATCTCCTGAATCATTTTTTTTTTAGTACTACATGAAACCTGTTTGTATGCTCACTTTAGTAGTTTAATAAGTGTTCTTATATTGTCTTGGTGGGATTGTCAAACTTTATACATGCGGGTTGAGTCAATGTTCGTAAGCCCATTGCCTTAACCTCCCAACTTTTCTTTATTTCTTTTCTCTCTTAAATATCATAAAAATCCATAATTTATCAAATGAGGGAGCTGCCCCTCTACACAGAGAGGTAGGTTGATAGAAAAACTAGAACTTTACCAACTATTGGTACGTATTTCCACTATATGTTTTAGGGCAAAGAGTCAATATAGTAATTCATATATTATACTATAAATCTATTTACCAACAAATTTTTGGTGACTTTGCTGGGGACTCTATTCGAACATACTTCTTTTGTTTGGAAAAAGTCGCCTTAATGTGTTCAAAGAAAATCTTTTTGATCAATAAATATGGTGTTGCAACGTAGAACTAGACCTGTTTTACAACCTAATGTTACTTGGTTGGACCTTGAGCAAGAAGATATAATTACTGACTTACGAGTATTGGCTTCGAGATATAGGAGGTCAAATCACCAATATCAAGAAGTAGACATGGTACTTGATGAAGAAGAAGATATAGGAATGGAAATTGGTGTTCGTGCTCAGTTAATAGCTCAAGGCATCGTAGAAGAAGAATTGGAAATAGCTAATAGACGTGCTCCTATTCAAATAGTTCCAAGAAGGGATAGACAAGTTGGTCCACCTATTCGACCTATTCAAGAATATCACCCTATGAATCCTGCTTAAAATCAACCTGGCCGCCAAGAGATATACTAGAGGAGACCATGAAAAGGGTATCCTGGATCCCGATTTTGAAAAGCTAGCAAGTCTTGATTTTTCTCAATCTTTTATTTCCCCAAGAAGGAATATTAAATCTTTTAGTAGACCTCCTTCACTCGGAAGAAGTCCTACCAGAGCCTCTGTCTCCTCTTCCACTTACCAAGCATTGACCTTGCACGGGACTGCAGTTCCTATTGTCAGAAATATTCAACCAACTCCACCACCGCAAATGGCTCAACCTGTGCCTTGGGGAGCAGATATTGGCCCCCTCACCTTAGGTAATCAATTGCATGATTTACCACATGGATCCAGAAAAGTTTTACCCAAATTCACTAGAGATGGAAAAGTTTCTACATATGAGCATATTAATGCCTTCTTTACTGCATGCGGTGTTCTAGGTGTGATGCACGAAGATGTTTCTGTCTGGTTGTTTGTAGAATCTTTAATCGAAGGAGCTACATAATGGTTTCAATATTTGCCTGTCGGAACTATAAACTCATGGGCGACTATGCACCAAAAATTTGAAGACCGTTTCAAAAGTGCTAAAGATGAGCATGCGTTATTAGTACAACTTACTCAAATGAAGAAAGAGATTCACGAGCCGATGCGGGAGTTTGTGGCACGTTTTAACAAGTTGGTGAATAGAATAAAAAATGCTAAAAGACCAACTGCGCAGAATCAAAAGTGTTTCTTTCTAAATGTGCAACCTCTAGATATAAGTTTCCATTTGAGAAGAGCATGAGTGGCTAATTTGGAAGTTGTACAGACCATGGCCATTGAAATTGAAGATGATTTAATGACTTCCAGAAAATGGAACAAAGACTTGTAGAAAGAGAAGGCACAGTCTTCTAATGCATCCACTACAGACCCGATGATTCAAAAGCTAGCCAATGATTTACTCCTGCTTAAGAAACAACTTTCGCATAATCCACCTCTGGTATATCAAGATATACCCAGGAGAAATTATGTACCGTATCAGCAAAACAAGCCACCTAGGCTTCCTCCTCCAGTACAAAGACTAGCTATTGAACATCCTTCTTCTAGTCATAAACAAAATGTAGCTATGTGTGATTTTCATCTGACTACTAACCATGATGGTAGCACTTGTCCTGAAATGGAAAGGTTCATGCAGATGAATCTATCAAGTGAGAAAATAGAAGAATATGTCTCTCAAGAGGATGAGACAAATGAGACCTATGGCCAACCAACAATCGGCTTTCTTGAGTATGAGTCTGATAATGAAAAAGAAGAGGTTCATGACATTAACAACCATTCTTGTAATGTCTTCACAAGAAATCAGTATCAGAAGAATGAAGGAAAAGCCAAAGTTGAATCTGTCCATAAAATTCCAGAAAATGCTCCGAAGATTCTAACAAGAAAACATTCTCTGGAAAATCAAGCTCTTACTGCCATGAAAGATAAAGGTACACAAGGTTCCCCTCTTGGTGATTCATCTCCCTTGCCTGATGATGCATTTGATTTCATAGAGCATTGCAAGAAAACAAAGGTACAAATTTGTCAACTTGATTACTTAAAGTCGAATCCTCATCAGTTGGAGAGATTGTTGCATATTGTTAAAGGAAAACCTGATCCTTCTTCTTCAGTACATCAACAGTCAAACGACTCACAACCCGAAGAACTTTCACATGATGATATCTTTGGTGAATCTCCACAAAATGATACCCCACTGGTAAATGTTATTCTTCTAGATAAGCCTGACCCATTCTATGTCTCTTTGTATATAGCTGGCTTTTAACTAAGCAATTGCATAATAGATTCTGGCGCTTCTGACAATGTCATGCCTGCTAAGGTTGCTCATGCCCTCGGATTGTCATTAAATAAACCCTCAGGCAAAGTCTACTCGATGGAGTCTAAATTAGTTCCATTAGTAGGTCAGCTCAAAGATGCACAGGTTACTTTAGCTGCTTTCCTAGAAAAGAAACTAAAGCTCACCATCTTAGTTCTTGACATTCCCGCAAGCTATGGCATGCTACTTAGCAGAAGTTTTTGTAAAGATCTAGGTGGAGAAATACAACTAGATTGGTCCCATGCCTTAATCCCAATCCACGGAAAGAAAGTCAAACTAAATCTAGAACCCAAGGCAAAGTATATAGTCCTAAAATCTGATGATCCAAGAGTAGAGATACTATATGAAGAAACTGGACCAGGTACATATATGCTCATGCAGGAAAAAGAGGTAGCCCCTGGAGTTATCTATCTTGACATGTCTTCTGGCCTTTGGACTATGGAATTCAATGACAATTGTTCTTCTTCCGACTTAGGGGCTGGAATTGTTTTGATTTCGCCTGTAGGGGAGAAGAAGTTACCTATGGCTTTTAAATTGGTTTTTGACAACATTAATAGTACAACAGAATATGAGGTGCTCCTTTTAGGCCTCGAACTGCCAAAGAAAAAGGAATCAAAATCTTGAGAGTACTCGCAGATGCATAATTAGTCATCAAGCAAGTAATAAATCAGTTTCAAACAAAGAACACCAAGTTGAGAAGATACCGAAACTTAGTATGGGATCAAATAGAGATTTTTGATGCTTTCTCCATAGAGGCAATTCCTCAAACTCTTAATTCTAAAGCTGATTGCCTTGCACTCTCTGCAGCTCTTTTACTTCCACATCTAGAGTTCAATAAAGATCAATATAAGATTGAATTAGTATACTGACTAAGCGTGCCTGATAATGATAAATATTGGCAAGTTTTTGATAATGATAGACAGATTGTGTCCTTTTTGGAGAAGGCCGGTACTTTTGTCAATTTGTTATTTGAAGGAAGTGAGAGTTCTGCAGAAGATGAAGTGTTGCAATTAAAGGGGAACACCATCCCAAAAGGTTTGATTACTCTAGAGAAACTACTTGATAAGCATAATTGTTATTTGAAGAATAAGGCCCAAGAGAACAATCCCAATCTTTCTCAGTATGATAAGGTAGACATAGGCACTAAAGATGATCCTAAAATTGTTTGCATCGACAAAGCATGTTCGCCAGAGGAAAGAAAGAAAGTCATCACCCTATTGGTGAAATACAAGGACATGTTCGCATGGTGTTATGATGATTTGAAGAACTTCATGGGTGGAAAATTTCAGCATTATATCACTCTAAAACCTGGGGCTACTCCTTTTAAGCAAAAATAGAGGCAATTCAATCCTAATGTTGCTGGTGCTATCTTTGCAAAGATTGATAAGATGTTAAAGGCCAGAATTATATATCCCATTCACCATTCAACTTGGGTGGCAAATATAGTACTCGTGAGGAAAAAGAATGGTGAAATAAGGATTTTTGTTGATTTCTGCAATCTTAACCAAGCATCTTTGCAAGACAACTACCCTTTACCCATGATGGATCATGTTTTGCAAACTGTTGCTGGATTTGAAATGATGTCATTACTTGATGGGTTTTCTGGGTATAATCAGATAGAAGTTGCCCCAGAGGATCAACATAAAACTACTTTTACAACGCCTTGGGGAACTTTGGCTTACAATCGAATGCCATTTGGGTTGATAAATGCCGGTGCAACATTCCAACGTGCAATGGATCTCTCCTTTGGAGATTTGAAAAATAAGATTATTGTAGTGTACTTGGATGGTCTCACTATCTTTTCAAGAAAAAAGAAGACCATATTCAACATCTAGAGATAGTCCTACAACGTTGCCACAAGCAAGGAATCTCTCTAAACCCCAAGAAGTCCATTTTTGGGGTTACTGAAGGAAAGCTACTAGGGCACATTGTGTCTAAAGACATGATTTGAATTGATCCTAAACATGTTGAAGCTATCTAGAAGTTGCCATTACCATCAAGCAAACCTGGAGTGAGGTCTTTCTTTGGTCAAATCAATTTCTTAAGGAGATTCATACCAGATTTCTCTGAATTAACTCAGCACATTGTAGACATGATGAGAGATAAGGTGGTCTTCAAATGGACTGAAAAAGGAAAAAAGGCATTCCAAGATATTAAAACAGTGATTGTGAATGCTCCAGTTTTAATTCATCTAAATTTTTTGAAAGACTTCATTGTATATTGTTATGCTTCGGAGCATACTTTATCTGCTATCTTGACTCAACAAAATGATAATTGTATAGAAGCACCTATTGCATTTATGAGTGTTCCTCTGAAAAAGCATGAGTTGAATTATTCTCTGGCAGAGAAGCATGCTTATGCAGTGGTCAAGGTGGTAAAGCACTTCAGATTCTATATCCTCAATTCACATTCTAAGGTCTTTGTATCGGACACTTCGATCAAAACCATACTTACTCAGGAAGAAATAGGTGTCAACAAAAGAGCCTCTTGGATTGCCAAAGTTCAAGAATACGATATTGATATTAAGCAAACCAAATTGGTATGAGGGAGGGGCTTATGTAAACTCATAGCTGAGAATTGTGCAGTTGAAGAATCTCCAGAAAAGAATGTCGAGCTGCCTCAAGTGTTGTTTTTAGGATTGACAGATGAATGGTTCTCAGATATTGCCTATTTCTTGACATATGGTGAATGTCCTCCACACTTAACTCCAAAGTAGAAAAGAGCCATCAAGTTAAAATCTACAAAATATATTATTTGGGAAGGTAGTTTATACAAGAAAGGGATCGATGGAAATTTTCTTAAATGCGTGGATAAAGAACAAGAAAAGTTACTTTAGTTGTTTCACAATGAAGCCTGTGGTGGTCATTTCTCTTCCAGTGTCATAGCCTATAAGATTTTAAGACATAATTATTACTAGCTTGGCTTATTCAAAGATGCAGACCAATGGGTGAAAAGGTGTGAATCATGTCAGCAATTTAAAGGCAAGGTCAAGCTAGCCGCACAACCATTAAAGCATGTTGTCATTGAAGAACCTTTCCATCAATGGGGACTAGATTTCATTGGTCCACTTCATCTAACATCTAGCGCTGGGCATACACACATCTTGGTGGCCATATATTATTTCACTAAATGGTTAGAAGCCATTCCAGTCCGACAAACTTCCTCCTAGGTAGTGTGTGATTTTCTAAAGGAGAATATTCTTGTGAGATTTGGTGTACCTCAGAAAATTGTCACAGACAATGCTTCTAATTTCTCCTCTCATGAAATCTTTGATTTTTGTTATTGACATGATATCTTACTTGCACATTCTTCTGACTATTATCCGCAAGGAAACGGATTGGCAGAGTCCACCAACAAAAACCTTATCTCTATCATGTGAAAACTAGTAGAAGAAAAACAAAAGAATTGGCACAAGAGATTATTTGATGCACTATGGGCTGACAGAACCACATATAAAAGGATCATCAACACATCTCCCTTCCAACTAGTTTATGGAATTGATGCTCGATTGCCAATCTCTCTAGAGCTTACTGCTCTTTCTCTTTAGATAGTGATTGAAGGTAATGAGTTTAAAGATTCTTTGGAGAAAATAATCATGCATCTGACAAAACTTGAACAAAGGAGTCAAGTAGTTGATAGAATTGCAGAGCACCAGGCAAAAGTCAAGAAACTGTTTGATAAGAAGACCAGGCAAAGGTAGTTTGCTGTAGGAGATCTTGTTCTACTATGGGATAAGAGGAAAGAACCCAAAGGAATGCATGGAAAGTTTGATTCTCTATGGAAAGGACCATTTCAAATTAGAGAAGCATTGGTGACAATTCATTTTACTTGGCATATCTTGATGGCACTTATCTGCCCTTACACTACAATGGGCAGCACCTAAAAATTTACAATCAGTAAAAGAGGGATTTATTCCCAACTCTTTGTACACAGGGAAGTTTTGTTGTGTCAGTGTGTTTCCTTGTTTTGTTTTGTTTTGTTTTTGTCATGTTGTACATCTCTTTTATAGTTTGACTCTATTTGCCCAATGATAAGATTACTAGTCTTGTCAAAGACACTGGGGTTCATCTACGTCCTTACAGACCTTGTCCCCAAGTAGAGCCAGCTGTTTACCCTATTCTTCTACCCAAATTTTAAACTTTTCGCATATCAAACCCCTGTGCCAAGTCATCCTTTTGGTTACAATTTGCCAATGTCATGCTTCTTGTGTCAATCATGTCGATAACTTGTTATCAAGACATCATACTTTGTCTTGTTCATTTAATATTATCCCAAGTCAAAATTTACATTGAAACGACTTAGTAATACTATTCTTTGCATCCACTTTCTTTTCACACTAAGCTCACGTCAACTTTTATTTTTTGCAAAGTTCACATTGGTTTTCATTTTTTGCAAACTATGTGTCGACTTTCATTTTCCGTAAACCTTACATCAACTTTTGTTTTCTGCTAAGTTTGCATTAACTTTCAAGTTTGGCTAAGTTCGCACGCATTTTGGCTTTTTGCTAACTAAAACCAAAGTGTAATTTTTCAATTTGAGGGTTCACTTTTTATGAATATAAATAACCGCGCTCCTCCACGTCCAATATTGTCTCCTATAATCAAGGAAAGGATTCCCAATTCTCTTTACTCTACATGTGATCTGGCATATGATGGGTGACAGATTATTATAATTCAAAGAAAAGGCACACATTAACATTCATATCCTTCGTGCCATCGAACTACATGGTTATTTCAACATGTATTTTGATGCATGTAATATTTTTAAAATTGTGCATAAAGTTAGTTAACTGAAGCCCACTCTTCTACTCTCCATACAATCTGCCGACTTCCATGTGGGGAAAGGATGAATATCGTCAAAGAGCCACAAAACTACGAGGTTGAATACAACATGTCACATGCATGGGAAAACATCCTTTATCTGCGAAGTTATAGTCATTACATGCAAAGAATAAACATGGATTATAAAACAATAAAAAGTAATTATCATTGGCAGTATTAAGACTTATTTTTTTGATAAACAGATTATATGCTAAACTCATGGAAGAGTCACATGCCGAGAAAGGTGGCTGCAACATCAATTTCTCAGAAGTCGACATGTGGATAACAAGATGAAATGGTTATGTTGGTGTTATTTTTGAACACGTTGTATATGGATAGAATCTGGCTATTGAGAAAATACTTTAACTGATAATCACCATTCTTCATGCCCTAATATAAAGGCATAAAAAGTGCATGATAACTATTCGTTAGAATAATCAAAAGACTATCTATGTGAAAATCAAAAAATTCCAAGCAAAACACTAAATCTGCAGAATAAGGTAGTCGTGGGCTTTGCACAAGATGATGAAGATTTCAAATGAATACAATCGGTAAAGATTTTCTAAATTGATCAGTTATTTCTATTGGTGTATTCCTTAAATCTTCTGTGCGTGTAATTGTTAACTCATAGCCCCCTTCAGTCACATGGAATGGAGCAACCGCAAGGTATCCACAAAGTGGACGTATTGAAAAGACTTTAGAAAGTTTCAAGCAAATGCAATTGGCTGATATTATGGATGGAAAGGCGACTTGGTAGACATGTATGCAGAACATTGAAGCTTAGAAAAAGGCACTAGAACTATTTGATATAACATTGCCTCAAACCAATGCGATTTCATGGACTACAATGGTAGCTAGGACTTTCACAAAATAGGTTTGTTAAAAAAAGGAGAGAGCTTCAGAAACTTTTGAGGAAATGCAACTAGCAAGAATAAAGCCAAAATGCTCAACCTTTGCTAGCATCCTTTGAAGCATAGACAATGGACATGAGTTATTTGACAGCCGTCGACGTCATCTAGTACCTTGCAATGAATAGCAGCCTCTCACAAACTTTGGAATTGGGATATGTGTGCACACAAATGGTTTATTGAGATAGCTTTAAACAACTTTCAAAAAGAATGCAAATTGGCTATTTTAAAAATGGTTCGCCAGTCTTTGCCAGTGACTTATTAACCTGCACCAAAAGCTACACACAAGATAAAAACCTTATAAACTTTCAAGCATGGAAAGATTGCAGTATATGCATATTTTAGATTCATTTTTATTTTTTCAAATGTAAAGCTAAACTCCACGATGTTTGCCAACATCTTCTCGGTGTAATGGAATGGGGATTCTTGTTAGATAATGTAGTTGCAAGTAACTCGGTGATATGAATGCAAAATGTAGAAGTGTAGACAATGTACCTATAGCAGAAATGTCATCTTATGAATTGCCATGGTCACAACATTATGCTAAACTGGATTTGTAGAAAATAATTTTCAAGATTTCAAATATATTGAATCCGCAGGTGCAAAGTTAATTTCAAGAATGCATAGCCAACTATGGAATGAAATTATTATCAGATAGATTTGTTATGGAAGCATACAAAAGGCCTGTGAACTATTTGATTAAATGTTGCAGACAAATGCAGTTTCATGAAAAGCAGTGATTGCTATTTTGATACATGTATGCCAATTGTGTAAGGCGGAGACCAGACACACAAACTGTTTATAAATGACCTCAAAGAAATGTCATTTCATGCTTCAAGGACACTTATCACATGAAGATGCCTGAGTATGAATACCTATTGCCTTTTGTTTGAATACAGTGTCTTTGAAATCTCCTCTTGAAATCCATTGCATGCATATAAACAACAAATTGGAAATTGTCAAACAAACCTCATGAAACACTGCAACAAACTCTGAAATAGAATAAATACAGGTAGATTTCATGACTTGTTGCAGATATTTAATCATGAAGTATAAATATCAGGGGTTTGAGTTCCTCTTAGTTCTTGAATCCACAATTCCAGAAATATTAGATACTTCTTTGGGACATATCAGTTTGGTAGATTTTTGGAAAACCATGGGAGAGGAGAAAAGATCACCAATGGCTTAGAAGTTGTTTGACACTGGATTAGCCCATGTAGCCAGTTTACCAGTAGCAGTTCAATGCATATATTTGGTTTTAGAATGTATGAAGTGCTACAATCTGGAAACCAGAGAGGTTAGAACCATTGATGACAAGCTAATTGTCAGGTTAGACAGTGTTTCAATTGGGATTACTTTCAGGCTACCTGTCAGAGATCAGTTTGTGAACATAGGTAAATGGCTTGCACATCAATATTTTAATGAAAGGAAACATCAATGTCTCAACACTATAGCAAAACACTAGCTACATACACTGAAAGGAAGGAAATCCTAGTTACCTAAAGTCCTTCACAGATCATGCTTCATAAAGGATATTTCCAATATGATTGTTCTACTTCATAGAGTGATGGGAGATGAAAAAGTAGCTGATTTTGAAATGTGGATGTTTCTTTTTATAAATGTTATATGTGTAGGAGATCAGTTTATTGATTGGGGCAGCATTATTAGTGACAATTTGCATTATCAGTTGGCCAATTTTGAATTAAATAAACATTTCTACATGTCTTCTTACTGATTTTATGCAATTGCATGCATGAAATTGTGGCCAGGTCTTGTTAACAAAGGAACATATGATAACATGACACAGATCTATGATTATTACCCTCAGTTACAATTGGAACCAAGTTACAAGCACTACCATAGGGTAAATGATGCTTTCACAATGCTGATAGTAAGAGAACTTCAAGGTAATACTGCACTTCGGATATCACCAGAAGCTGCCAATCTGATCAAAATATATGGGAGCTACTTCATCCAATATCCTACATTTACCTATCTACAAGTTGGCAGGTTTGATGGATACCCATATAAGTTGCCTAGGTATGTAGATGATAAAACGATATTGATAGAACTATGCAGGCAAATTGGTTCACTTAATAAGAGATGCAAAGATAAGAGTAAACCTGGAGTTCCTTTTCCCATTGGCCTTAGTCATTACAATTGTAAATCTTCTGCAGATGCTCAAAACATAGAGAGATCTCTGATAAAAATCAGCTTATATGCCTATACTATGAGATTCCCTTTTGATAGCAAAGGATATGTCAGGGACAATCTACAACTTGGTGTAGGTTACTATCATTTTCCAGAACTTGAAGACTTTTGTAAAGATTGTGAAAATGATTATGAGGTATGTAAATGAGACTGTATGAGGATGACCATTGAACAGATCAGAGAATTCAAGCTAGATTGCAATACAGATGGAATTGAGGAAGATGGTTCAGAATTAATTGACCCTGTGTATTTTGATAAAATTGAAACACAGCCTTTACCACCCATCAATTGGGCTAATGAAAAGATTAAAGATTTGGGCATAAGAACCACTCATATCATTCAAAAGACCCAGGATTGGGTACATAAAAAGGCTATTGAGGCAACAACTACCAAACCAACAGGTAACAATGCTTCATCATCAAGCAAAAAAGATAAACATTCTTCTTCTTCTTCTTCTTCTCGTTATCATTCTCCATCTTTAAGCATTGGTTTACATAAGAGTACTCAAGGAGGAGATGACGAAGAAGATCCATCAAGAAGAAAGGGTCTCAAGAGCATTTGTGAAAATGATGAAAAATAGAAAAAGGGGGAAACAAAAATAAAGGATAATGCATTTCCTCCCATACAGGAAGATGTTGAGGAAAATAAGTCCATGAGTCCTAAAAATCACCATCAAAATGATGAGCATTTAAATACCTCTCCTTTACTTCTTGTTGTTTCTCCTTCTCATGAAACACCTCATTCCACTCATGCATTACAATCTACAGTCTTGCCATCTATGAACATATTCAGTGAGAATAGCCTTCCCTCAAATGTAGTACCTCTTTCCACAAATATTTAGGAGTCCTCACATAATCCTTCCTCTTCCTAGTTGCAGCAAAGTTTGTTAAGAAAAAGAAACAATGCTCAGTTAATCATGCCTGACTTTGATACAGTCTCCAATTTGCTACAAAGGTCTCCCAAATCTAAAAAGATTAAGATTACATCAAGTATGTCAATGGATTCTTCATCAGGCAATGTCTATGTCGAGGTTGCACAACCTGTTTTAGAAAAGAATTTGAATGAGGCTAGAGAAAGTGATTTTAACATCACTAAGATAGATCTTGGTCCATCTACATATGAGGGTGACATGCAAAATTTTCAAGTGTCAACTGCCAAGTTAATAAAAGAATAGAAAAAGAAAGGCATACAAAAGATCAACTAAAGCAACAGGTACAAGTTTTGACATCCTATCTCAAAGCCATCATAGATACTTTTGATTTGCCTCTTGATACTTGCTCTACCCCCACCAATTTCTCTCTTGAAAATAATGTTGAAAAGGAGATTATTGAAAGTGTCATCAAATACCAATTGTATGGAAAAATGACAGAAAAATGGGTTGAACATATGAAATTAAAAGCATTCAGTTTCATTGAGCAAGCAAAGAGTCTGTATGATGAAGTAGAAACAAAGAGGGAAGAGGTTGATAAAGAAATAAGAAGCATAAGAAAATAAGAATTATTGTGGCAAGGAATATTCAAGGACCTTAGTGAGATGATCAAAACTGATAATGAAATATTAATTGCTGAAAAAGTCTTTTCGAACATTGAAGAAAATCAATCTAGCTCTTGGCTTTGTTCGGTTGACTGGAAAATGTTAAATATAGGACAAGTTTTAGTTGCTCAAGGAAAGCTCCTAGAGACTTGTGAACAGGTGAAGATGAAGATTCACACTAATTTATTAGCAATCAATTTTGATGTGATGGATAAAGATAAATCTCAAGTTTTGGAAGCTCAAGCTATTAAAGGAAACTTTGAAAACATGATTAATGCAAAGTTGTTCAATAAACAGGTTTTCAATGGACTTATGGATAAATTAAACCTCATCTTTGTTCTTGTCAATTCTGGCATTGATCATATATCAGATTATCGTCATGATTTGAGTAATGTTCATAAAGATCAATCAGAATGTAGGCTTCATATGACAGGAGTGTTTGTTTTAAAAAATAAACTTATAGCTTCAGCAGTCAAGGTATTTTGAGCATACAAAACAAAGTCATCCCTTCCTTCACAGTAGTTTGCAGTAACAGAAACATCTTTAGATGGTACTAGAGGTGGCATAGATAAAATCTGATGGTTTCTTGTGATATCAATTATATTGGTCCACTTTTTAAAGTTTGCAAGTTATAGGTTTTGGTTCTCTTTCTATGAAAGTGACTTTATGTCACTCTTTTGTAATTAAGTTGTAAAGTGCACTTTATTTCAAGAACTTTTGACAAGTCCATAAAAAAATTAATTAAAGTGTGCTTTTATTTTCATAAAATATTTTTGGGTAGTTAGGAGAAGTAGTTATGAGGTAGTTACAAAGTTGGTTACTGGAGACAAGTCTATATATACAAGACTTGGTGTTTGTAAAAGGGACTTTTTAGTTTTCACATTTGAAATGGTGTTATGAGAAATAGAGTTGTTACAACTCAGTGTGAAGAAATAAGAGACATTTTGGATTGTGTGATCTCAAATATCTTTTTAACATTATTCATTCTTCTTACGTTGATGGGTGATGTTTTCTTTACATTATCTTGCATCTGCAATGTGGAATAACTAGTCTCAGAGGAATTGGTTACTAGATAGTATTTCAACATATGTTGGATATCTCTTGAATCATTTCTTCTTTTTAGTACTACATGAAACCTATTTGTATGCTCACTTTAGCAGTTTAAGAAGTGTTCTTATATTGTCTTGGTGGGATTGTCAAACTTTATACATGTGGGTTGAGTCAATGTTCATAAGCCCATTGCCTTAACCTCCCAACTTTTCTTATTTCTTTTCTCTCTTAAATATCATAAAAATCCATAATTTATCAAATGAGGGAGTTGCCCCTCTACACGCAGAGGTAGGTTGATAGAAAAACTACAACTCTACCAACTGTTGGTATGTATTTCCACTATATGTTTCAGGGCAAAGAGTCAATATAATAATTCATATATTATAGTGCAAATCTATTTACCAACAGGTATCATTTGTTGTACTTTTTCAATCATTATCATTTGGTTTTTGCCTCTGCCTCCCAAGGGCACACATTCTCTCTGACAACGGTGTTTGAAAGACTTGAATGTTTCTTCGGGGGTTGACTGAGGCAAGCCTCTAAACACCACAACCCCCTCCCACACTCCTTGTGATTACAGGTTACAGGTGTCAGATCTGGAGAAAGTGAAGTTGCAGAGAAGGAAGGCAGACATTGAAGATTCTGTGTTTAAAATGAAGCGGACACTGTTCAACTTTTTAGGACAAGGGCGCGCCATCAAACTTGTCCTCCATTTTTAGATAATGGAAAATAGAAGACATAGTAGAGATCAGTGCCGAAAGGAGATCGGGACTGTGTAGAAAAAGTTGTCCATTAGACTAAGGCGCCATCACCGTTGTCCCAGATTTCTCAATTTTCTGTCTACAAAAAAATAGTGAGTTAAGGTTCTTTGCCCTTGTCTATTTCCTGTAGCATTTGTTGTAATTCACAGATTTGTTTACTGTTTTTCTTAAATTAGGGTTTCAAGGACATAAAGGCATTAATTGCCAAAACTTGTGTGATCACATCTGAATTTCCCAGTAGAAAACCAAGTGACAACTCAAATCTGATAGCTGACTCTCCTCTTGATAGGTGAGGCACTCGGTTGAAAAGCCCTTGGAATGTTTTGTGGAAAGGAGGATTCAAACTAAAGAAAATATTAACCCTTCACAAATTTTTACCATAAAACATTTTGGTGAACCTATGTTTGGAACTTTTTGGCACCTTTCTGAGTGTTGTTTGACAAATTTGCATTCATTCATTTCATTGCATTCAAAAATTTACAAAAAAATTGATATTATTTGGAAAAATTGAAAAAATTGCATTCTAGGGTTTGATTGTTGACATAGTTTGCACTAATTCAATTGAATTTAATTAATTCTCTGATTTTTACATCATATCTAAAGTCCATCATCATTCAATTCATTATTTTCAATATTGCATTTGAAAAATTACAAAAAAAATTGAAAATTTTGGAAAATTTACAAAAATTGGCATATTAAGCTTGCATTTTTTTGAAATTTGAATTAATTGGCATCTAATTTAAATTAATTTATGTCATTTACATTATATCTGATCCAAAATACAGAAATTTGTCATTTACAATTCATTTGCATGTTTGATTTGTCGAAATTTGCTTGAAATCTTGCATTTTTCTTGAAAACCTAGTTTTGCATGAGCTAGGGTTGTAGTCAAAATCTTGTCTCAGATTTTACTACCTTGTCAAAACACTCATTAGGTCTGATCTCTGATTTTAGTGTTGCATTATAGTGGCCTCCTTGTGAAATTTCATGTCTAGGGTTTGAAAACTTGCATTTTTCACTAGATTTGAGCCTATCATCTTGCTAGATTTGCACTCCAAGCATGTTGTAAGGGATTTTATTGCACTAATTGGTTTTTATTAGCCTCACAATTTGTTTCTTCTTCTCAATTTCCTTACAACACCCTTTATTTTGGGCTTTTGCATTCAAATTTTTGGGAAAATTAGCATATTTGTCATCTTTGCACTAGGGTTTGGTCTAGAGAGGCACTAGAAGCGTGTTGTAATAGATTTTTTGGCATTAGGTTGCTGTTAGAACTCTTATAAGTTTCTTTCCATCATCATTTTCCTTACAACACCCGTTTCCCTACTCTTTTGCATTGAGATTTGGTGAAAAACTGCATATTTTGGCCTATTTTCACTAGGTTTTGACTTATTGACTCTCTAGAGTTGCTTCAAAAGCATGTTGTGAAAGGTATTATTGCATTAGTGGACTATTTTTAGGTATATCATTTACTGTCCCTATTGAAAATCTTTATAAAACCTCTTCTTTCAATTGTTTGCACTGTGAAAAGTTGAAAAATCAAGCATTAAACAACCGTTTTTGCACATAGTTTTGCGTTCATGGATTCTCCTAAGGACTCATCTTTAGAAAATTTATTTGAGTACATTATGAATTATGATAATTTTTGCAAATTCACTGATAAATATCCTCAATTCTTGCATCAAATAACATATATCTATGGCATTGACATGAACAAAAGCACTACCTGTGATATCCTTCGAACAATAGCCTATTTTGACAGCTTTCTTGTGACTATGGATGTTTTCCCTTCGATCATGGAGAATCTTACAAATTTTATGGCTGAAAACAATCATGCCCAGAAAGTAGTGGTGAAAACATTGTTCCCTCTCTCCCTTTGTTTCATGACGACATAATGAAAATTCTTTCTGAGACCTATGAGAATGATATAGCAATGGGTGATTCATCAAACAAAGAGACTTTTCCCAACATAACCCCACTTAGTGAGGATATATTGGAACAAGAAAAGGATATCATTGATACATTTCTGCATACCACTTTACCATCCCTTCCTGTTCTCCGTAACTAGGATGAATCTTTGGATGATGCAAATTCTCTTTGTGACCATTTGCTTCAATCTAATAAAAATTTACCACTTGATGTTCAAGAACTCCTCAATTACATTTTACACAAAGGAACGGATCATGCACCTTTACTTGAGCCTCCACATACCTTGGAAAACAATGAAATTTTACATGATATCAAAGAACAAACTATCCCTCAAACTCAAGGTATTCCAACACCCTATATAGGGACTGAAATGGGCATCTTTCGGGTTCCTCAACAATCTCATTCAAATGGAGTTTCAAGAGATCCTGACACAGAAAATGGCAACATCCCCTCTCAACCATCATTAAGGGACACCTTTCCTACATGATTACCCTCACAAACTAATGAACATATGGAAGAGAGAAGAAGTGATAAAGCCTTAACCGTTAAGATAAAGATCAAGATTCGTGACAACCACTAGCCCGACGGTCTCTATAGGAAAGTATCTCTAACCCTTTATCTCTTCGTGTTGTGCTTCCCTCGTGATGTGTTATGTGTTGTTAGGCCTCTTAGGATGACCCTTGATTCTCTTTTAAGGTCAAGGATACTAGGAGACCGCCTCTGTTGTGACATTCTTCTATTTGTATCATCATTCTTCTATATCTCCTCTCATCTGATTTCATTGTTGTGTGTTGTGTCTTATGGACATAGCGTTGCGGTTGGCTAATTGGGGGCACCCTCTTACGTGATTGTCCCTAAAACACTTGTTATCATCTTTTATCTATTATTTGCCTTCCTCTAGTGTTTCCATCTAGTGGGTGGATGATGAAAAATATAATATACTGATGCGGACCTAGTGTCCCTTTTGCGAGTAATAAAAAAAATGGACCTAGTCCATATATGATGACGGGGTTGTAACATATTATCCGACACTTGGTTAGTGGAATCACTCCATGATTTCTCTATCTTGATGCTGATGTTAATGTTATCTTATCTTGCTAATGACACTTTAACAATATTGCTACTCTGTGCACTTTGTTTATCATGAATATCACCTTGCTTGGCTCTTTCATGTAGTTGATCATATGCATTGTTGTTTATCACAATTATTTGGACACTAACACTTTTCTTGCAGGGATGTGTTTGTGGGAACATTCGGTGATCATAAAGTACATGTCACCTCTAGGGGGCATGGGCTTTGTGAAAGCTTGTGTTCCCTTGTGTTTTCTTCCTACCTTAACATGCTTAATATATGTACATGATATCAACCACCTTAAGGTGGGGGCATATATAAGGTAAGATGTCTATTTTAGATCATAGTAAAGCATCTTTGAACAATTTGAAAATCAATCAAATCATTTAAGCTCTCTGCGGAGGCAGGATATCGAGCATATCCTTTTATCTTAAGCCCTCATCATGAGGTGGGGATGGTGTATTTCTCAGAGTAGATTGCATTATCCTATCATTTTCAAAAGTCCTCATCGCGAGGCGGGGATCAATTCTATGACTAACTCAACCCTTAAGCATGTTTTCAATGGTTGTTGTGGCAAAGCCCAATCGTCGATGTGTGCCTGTAATGTGCCTAAGATGGTGATGAGCCTAGCAATAGGAACACTCCATCGCTTGTCTACCATGTTTTCTCTGTGTCTTCAGCATGTGTGTGTATGGCGTGCTTTTTCTCAAAGTGCAAGAATGGTGGCGATGAGCTCCTCTACACTTTAGGATTTGTTTGGCGTGTTTGTTCTCAAGGTGCAAGACTAGTGGTGAACAACTCCTCTACACCTTGGGATTTTGTTTGGCATGTTTGTTCTCAAAAAGTGCAAGATCGGTGGTGAACAACTCTTCTACACTTTTTGGGATTTGTTTGTTTACTTTCCTTGTACTTGCATTATGCATTTCATATGGAAAAATCAAAAATAAAATAATCATTGCATTCATTGTATTCTCTGTGCTCTACATGTCTTCAATGCTGTATTCTCTGTGTTTTGTGTGCCTGTAACTGTCTTCTCCGTGTTTTGCGTGCCTATCATTGTCTTCAATGTGTTTGGTGTGTCTTCTTCGTGCTTGGCATGTTTGCTATGTTTGTCGACCTTATTTTAATGCATGCATTGGCCTTGTCTTTAATACATACATTAAGGTGGGGGCTAAATGTTATGTCAGAAAAATGCACCCTTGGGGGTTTTTCCCTAAAGGTTTAGCTCTCAGGTCTTTAGATTTGCATTTAGAGCATTTTGCATGTTAAATTAGACTCCCGATGAGAAAACCCATGGGTCTTGTGGCAATTGGGACCTAGGGTGTTGCACTTTATTGAATTTTGAGCAAAGATAGGGGGTGGACAAGGGCGCTAGTGCCCTAGTCCAGCCCTATTTTGGGTTTGCCCTAATTTGAAATGTTAGTTTTGTGATCGTTATTTGGTCTCTAGGCCGACATCACAAGTTTCAAATATGAAATTCCTGGCAGGAATCTTAATAGTTGCATATATAAGCATGTTTAGGTTATCATTTGCAAACTAGAGGATGTTTATGTTTCAAAATCTATTGGCATACTTGTGATTATCATTATGTTGCAGAACATAGCATTGTTATTGTGTTTGTTTGCATGTTGGATTACATCTTCTCCTCATGGCATTGAAGAGATTCTTCCTTCCACGAGAGCTTCATCATCACGGTATCATTTGTTGTGCCTTTTAAATCATTATCATTTGGTTTTTTGCCTCTGCCTCCCAAGGGCATGCACTCTCTCTGACAACAGTGTTCAGAAGACTTAAATGTCTCTTCAGGGATTGACTGAGGCAAGCCTCTAAACACTACAACTCCCTCCCACACTCCTTGTGATTGTAGGTTATAGGTGTCAGATCTGGAGAAAGTGGAGTTGTAAAGTAGGAAGGTAGACATTGAAGATTCTGGGTCTAAAAGGAAGCAAACACTGTTCAACTTTTTGGGACAAGGGCACCATCAACCTTGTCCTCCATTTTTGGATCATGGAAACATAAGACACAATAGAGATCGGTGCTGGAAGGAGATTGGGACTATGTGGAAAAAGTGGTGCATTGGACTAGGGCGCCACCATTGTTGTCCTGGATTTCTCCATTTTCCATCTACAAAAAATAATGAGTTAAGGTTCTCTACCCTCTATCTATTTCTTGTAGCATTTGTCGTAATTCAGAGACTAATTATTGTTTTGCTTAAATTAGGATTTCAAGGACATAAAGGCATTAATTGGCAAACTTGTGTGATCACATCTGAATTTCCCAGCAGAAAACCAAGTGGCAACTCAAATCTGATAGCTGACGCTCCTCTTGATAGGTGAGGCACTCGGTTGAAAAGCCCTTGGAATGTTTTGTGGAAAGGAGGATTCAAACTAAAGAAAACATTAACCCTCCACAAATTTTTACCATAAAACACATATATATCCCTCTCTCCATCTCTATATCTCCCTCTCCCTCTTTCACTCTCTTTCTATCTCTCGCCCTCTCCCTCTATCTTCCTCCCTCCCCCTCTCTCTCTCTGCATCTATCTCTATCTCTCTATCTCTTCCTCTATGTGTCTATCTACCTCTCCATCTCTCTCTATTTCCATCTATTATTCTATCTGTAAGAGTGGAATTTAGATAGTTGGTTTTTTGGTAGTTTTGTGCGTGTATCCTCATTTCACCCTTTCATTCAAGGACTTTGGGTCGAGTGGAAATGTACTATCATACCCTAGGTCATTGTGAGATTTGTATGATTTGATTGTCAATTATGCTCAATTATACATCAAAACCCTAATTATGCAAATACGGAAGCAAACAGACGAATATCAGAAAATGCTGCTACAAAAAGATGTAAAATGATAGATAACTGTGCACCTATTTTTTGGGTTTAGAAGCAGAATAGTTGGGGACTAATGAGCGGGCACCCATGTCCAATTCCTAGGTTTTTGTTAGGATTTGGAAGCTCAATCTGCAACCTATTCCACCTGTCACAGAGATTTTCCCGTCAAGGAATCTAGAGGACTAAAGAGTAGGTGCCCAAATCCAGGGTGTTGTTTTCAGCTCTGATCTACAAATCTAACACTTTGCAATGCCCTCCCGCAACTCCACTTTTCCTATATCTTCAACCTGTAACCTGCAATCACAAAAACTTTGGGAGGGGGTTGTGGTGTTTAGAGGCTTGCCTCAGTCATGCCCCAGAGAGACATTCCAGTCTTTTGAACACCGTTGTCAGATAGAGAGTGCGTTCCCTTGAGGGGCAGAGGCAAAAATCAAATGATAAATTCTCAAAAATACAAATGATGTCACCTTGTAGTGAAGATCTCATGGGAGGAAGAAGCTCTTCATGCCATGAGGAGATGATTGCTCAAATTTGCAAATACAAACACATAGACAACACAAATTTGCTCTTGCTACATAATGAAAGCCTTGAATCACCTTTAGAATGCCAAAAGATCAGAATTGCTTTCTAGTAATCATCTAGTTGAAATCTTGTAATCATCTAGTTTACAAATGAATGCCTAAACATGCTTATATATGCAACTACAAACACTCCCACAAAGAATTTCATAATTCAAACTTACCATGTCGGCATAGGACCCAAATAATGGTCACAATATGACACTCAAAATTTGGGACTGACCCAAAATAGGGCAGGACTAGGGCGGGGGTGCCCAAGTCCTCCCCCCCTATTTTGGTCAGGATTAGGTTCAAGGGATCCCCCTAGGTCCCATTTGTCATGAAATTTAGGGCTCATTTCATCGAGATGTCAAAATAAATCCCCCAAGGGGACATTTTCTTACGTTACATTTAGCCCCCACTTTAATGTATGTATAAATGTGAGGCTAATACACGCATTAAAGTATGGTCAACAAACATAGCAAACACGCCAAGCACAAAGAAGACACACCAAACACATTAAAGATAATGACAGGCATGCAAAACACGGAGAAGATAGTTACAGTCACGCAAAACACGGAGAATACAATAAATGCATAGAAGACAGTAATTGCATGGAAGACATGAATGATTTGTTTTCTATTCTTTTTCTCATATATATGAAATGCAAATGCACATACAAGGAAAGTAAACACACCTCCCATAATGCAGGAAGCACTCATTGCGTTGGTCTTTAGATTGCATATATGGGGCAACATACACACAAGATACACCAAACCTCCCAAAATGTAGGAAGCACTCATTGCGTTGGTCTTTAGAATGCATATGGGGCAACAAACACGCCGAACAAAGCAAGCACACCAAACACACAAACTTTGAAGACACAGAGAAAACATGGTAGACAAGTGATGGAGTCTTCCTATTTCTATGCTCATCACCATCTGAAGCACATTATAGGCACACACTGATGATTGGGCTTCGCCACAACAATCGCCAAAGACACACTTAAGGGTTGAGTTAGTCATAGAACCGCTCCCTGCCTCCACATAGGACTTTTGTAAATGATAGGATGGGCACTCTTCACAAGAGATACACCACCCCACCTCCACAAAGGGCTTAAGATGAGTGATTGATTGATTACAAACAAACTTAGAGTGTAGGAGAGACTCATCACCACCAGTCTTTAAACTGCACCTGAGGACAAGCACACTGCTAACATCTACAACAGACAACTTACCTTATATATGCCCCCACCTTAAGGTGGTTGATATCACACATTGATATCAAGCACACTTAGGTAGGAAGAAAACACACAAGGGAACACAAACTTTTGCAAAGCCCATGCCCCCCGGAGGTGACATGTACTTTACGGTCACCAAATGTTCCCACAAACACATCGCTGCAAGTAACATGTTAGTGTCTACATAATCATGATAAACAACAACATCAATGGATATGATCAATCACACAAAGATCCAAGGTTATACTATGAATTCAGAGATCGAGGATACCTGTGGGGCTATATCACAAAAATCTCTGAACCGAGTGTCACCAAGGTGAGATTCAAAGATAAACAAGGTGCATGAAGCAATAGTATTGTTAAGGTTTGTAAGTGAGATAAAGGTCATCAAAATAACTATGCAAAAAGCATGAGTGCTTCTACTAGCCAAGTGTCAGATAACATATACAACCCTGTCATCATATTAGGAACTAAATCCAATTTTTGATTTCTCACTAAAGGGATGCTAGGTCCGCATCAGTATAAATGTTTTTCATCATCCGCCTACTAGATAAAAACACTAGAGGAAGGGAAACAATGAAATAAGAGAGGAGAAACAAGTGTCTTAGGGATAGTCATGTAGGAGGGTACCCCCAAGTCACCAACCGCAATGCTATGTCCATAAGACACAACACACAACAATGAAATCAGAGAGAGAGATAATATAGAAGAATGATGATACAAATAGAAGGTCACAACAGAGGTGGTCTCCTGGTATCCCGGACCTTACAAGAGAATCGGGGGTCATCCCAGGAGGCCTAAACAATGCATAACACATCACGAGAGAAACACATCACATGAGAGACAAAGGGTTAGAAATACTTGTATGATCGTTGTATTAGATTTTTGAATTTGTGAACCTCTTGGAGAGGTACTCGATCATGTTTAGTGCAAAGTTTGAGTGGTTCTTATGAAATTATTGTTTATTATGATATGGTATTTGTTTCTCAAATTCTTGTGTGAATGAAACTTTTTGTTGCTTATGAGGAGGAGAACCACTATTATTTCTAATTGTTGACAGTCGTCTTACTCTTTTCTGATTTTTAGCGAGTTTTCATTTTTGATATCATCTAACACAGTAATAGGAATCATCCTGTACAGTCTCACTCATTTGTATCGGTTGTTCTATTTGTCTTTCTGATGTGTTTTGGTTATCTCCCAATCCTATATAGGATAGTGGAGGAGGAACCTCAGCATAAATCCTATTTCTTCATGGACGAGGTGGGTTATCCAACTTTCCCTTATCCACCTCAATCATACCCATGATGTTATCATATTCCAAGTAATCATCATCATCATCATCTACTTCCACTAGACCTTGTTCTAACATATTGTTATCAGTATGCTTAAGGAAAGGATTAGTGAACATTTGTAAATTCTAATTCCGCAGAGAAACCAACTTATTTCCATTATCATTCACACCCAATACCTGAATGATATTCGAATCGATGAGGTCTTGTATTTCATGTTTAAGACTCATACATCGTTCAGTATCATGTCCTTGTGTCTGATGAAAATGACTAAAGGCATTAGCATCGAACTAATGTCCTTGTGCTCTACTAGGATCGACAGGCTTAATCAGGGGAAGCTTCAGAAGGTTATTACTCACAGCTTGATTCATGATAGAATGATAAGACTTAGATATCAGAGTAAACTTTCTTGGTTGATATGATGGTTTCTTTGGATTAGTGATAGAAGACACATTAGAAAAGTTGTTTGTATTCGGTCCATTAATCTTGATGAAAATCCTATTATTATTATTTCTCTTAAAGTTGTTTTGTGATGATCCACCCATGGATTGACTAACTTGAGCTGATGAATTTTGGTTTTCATACTGACTAGATGAAAGTTGGTAATCATGAAGGGCAGTGCATAAATGTTGAAAGGAGTTATACTTCATCAAGAGGATCTTATCATGAATATTAGGTTGTAGATTAGTGATAAACACCTTTTGAATATTCTCATCTTTAATCTGATATTGAATTTGTGTATACAAAGCTTGATACCGACTAATAAACTCAGTAAACTTCTCTTTCAGACCTTGCTTGTAATGAACTAAATCAATCAAGGAGACTTGATGTCCAATGTTTGCTTGAAAATGTTGTGAAAATTGATCAATCAATTGCAAAAAGGAGTGTATTGAATTCGGAGGCAAAGAGCAAAACCATTCTAAAGCAGTATCTTTGAGAGATCATGGGAAAAGTTTTGCCAACAAGTCCTCTTCAAAATAAAAATCACTACACATAGCTATGAATGCTGCCACGAGTATTAGGATCACCTTTTCCACCATATTTTTCAAAGTGAGGAGCCTCAAACCTCTCGGGCATAGGAGTTCTCAAAATTGCATAGGAAAGGGGATTACAGACATGATATGTTGGTATATTGGGTTGTGAATAATTGCATGCGGTTTGCTATGAGGAATTGGAACCAAAGTGAGGAGGTGACTAAGCTTGAGATATGATAGGCGGAGGCTATGGATAGGTCAATGGTGGTTGGACATAATGGTAGGTGGTAGATGGTTGAGAATAACTATATGTAACGGGAGGTTGGGAATAAGTAGGATGAAGAGGTGGTTGAGAGAAATCATTCATAGAAGAGGTCCCTTTAGAAACCAAATTCTGATAATTAAATCCCATAGCTTTGTAATTATTGCCATTAGATATTCCAATACCAGTGGTAGCATTACTACAAGCATTCACATCAGTTGTTAAGATCATTGATGTAAAGGTAGATAATCCCGTAGTCGGTATAGGTGCCGATACTTGTGTATGAGACAGTGACAAAGTGTTATTTATCACTTTTACACATTCAATCACTAGCATGATATTGGTTTGTACAATATGTGCTAAACAACGGATTGCATTAACACCGTCTTGTCCTTCTTTTATCAATTCTCTTACATGGTGAATTACAGGTATAGCTTCTTCAGCTATCCTCTCAGTTTGCACATAGTCTTGGAATATAGCTAGGTCTTTATCAAGTTTATCTATTCACTCATCAGATACAGGTCCTATCACCTCAATAGTATCATCAACATCATGAAAAGTTTGCTCTTCCATTGTACTTGTGATAGGTGTAATATATTGTAACATTTATGTCTCTCCTTTTGTAAAGAAGGTGTTCAATGTGCCAACTTATTCAAGAGCACTAGATCCCATGTGTCTTATGATTCTTATTAAAGGAATATTTCTCTTAGGCCAGTGAGTTATTAAACTCATACAAATCTAGGATGACGACAGGTTAAAACCTAGTGAAAATGCCCTAAAATATGCAATTTTTCACAATTTTTCAATCCCAAGACCTAATAAAAGGGGTGTTGTAAGGAATTTTATGAGGTGCAAAAAATAATAGTAATGATATCAGTCAGTTCAATCCATAAAATTTGTCACAACATGCTTGGAGTGCAATCTAGGTCAAACCCTAGGGCAAATATAGCAAAAATGTGCAAATTTTCACCAAATTTTCAATACAAGGGCCCAATAAAAAGGTGATGTGAATATTTTTAGGAGGGGAAGAAGATAATTACCCTAATAAAAGATAATTAGTGCAAAAATACTCTTCACAACATGCCTATGGTGTAAATTTTGAAAGTCGATAAGGCCAAATCTAGTGAAAATCAAGGTTTTTCAAGCCCTAGGTTTGAGATCTTGATGCGAAATGCTATATGAATGTCTTGTAATCTGTTTTATGATGAAAATTAAGTCTACTAAGATATGAAAATTATTTTCACACCCTACCATGCAAAATACAAGTGCAAATCTAAGGAAAAATCAATGAAAATGCTAGTTTTTGTTGAAATTTTCTATGTAAGAATGCAAAATTTTGAGATCTAAATGCAAATTTACACTAAAATGAAAAACTACAGCCAAATCAAAATTTGAATGAGTGCCTAAGATCAGTAGAAAAATCTGAAACAAGATTTTACCTACAAACCCTAGTTTTTGGAATTACTAGGTTATATGAAAAATTCAAAATTTCCAACAAAACCCTAGCAATTTTATGATGAAAATGCAATGCAAGCTATTTGAATTTTTGTAATTTTCTGCAAATGAACTCAAATCTAATGCAAAAATCAGAAATTTGATGAAATTCACATTAATTGTTGCAAAATAGAAACCCTAGAATGCAATTTTTTCAAAATTTTTCAATTTTTCAATTTTTTTGTAAGTTTTCCAATGCAATAAGATGAATGATACTATGAATGAATGAAATCAATGCAAATCTGAAGAAAAAAACCTAGAAAGGTGTAAACAAGTCCAACAACATGGGTTCACCAAAATGTAAAGGGTGGAATTTGGATAGTTGGTTTTTTGGTAGTTTTGTGTGTGTATCCTCCTTTCACCCTTTCATTCAAGGACTTTGGGTTAAGTGGAAATGTACTATCATACCCTAGGCCACTGTGATATTTGTATGATTTTATTGTCAATTATGCTCACTTATACATCAAAACCCTAATTATGCAAATACGGAAGCAAACAGACGAATATAAAAAAATGTTGCTACAAAAAGATGTAAAATGATAGATAAATGTGCACCTATTTTTAGGGTTTAGAAGAAGAATAGTCAAGGACTAATGAGTGGATGCCCAAGTCCAATGCCTAGGTTTTTGTCAGGATCTGGAAGCTCAGTCTGCAACCTATTCCTGTTGTCATAGAGATTTTCCCATCATGGGATCCAGAGGACTAAAGAGCGAGCGCCCAAGTCCAGGGTGTTGTTTTCATCTCTGATCTGCAAATCTGACACTCTGCAATGCCCTCCCACAACTCCACTTTTCCTGTATCTTCAATCTGTAACCTACAATCACAGAAACTTTGGGAGGGGGTTTGTGGTGTTTAGAGGCTTGCCTTAGTCAAGCCCCAAAGAGACATTCAAGTCTTCCAAACACTGTTGTCAGATAGAGAGTGCATGCCCTTAAGGGGCAGAGGCAAAAACCAAATGATAAATGCTTAAAAACATAAATTTTGTCACCTTGTAGTGAAGATCTCATGGGAGGAAGAAGCTCTTCATGCCATGAGGAGATGATTGCTCAAATTTGTAAATACAAACACATAGACAACACAAATCTACTCTTGCTACATAATGAAAGCCTTGAATCACCTTTAGAATGCCAAAAGATCGTAATTGCTTGCTAGTAATCATCTAGTTGAAATCTTGTAATCATCTAGTTTAAAAATGATTGCCTAAACATGCTTATATATGCAACTACAAACACTCCCGCCAAGAATTTTGTAATTCAAACTTACCGTGTCGGCATAGGACCCAAATAATGATCACAAGTTGACACTCAAAATTTGGGACTGACCCAAAATAGGGCAAGACTAGGGCATAGGTGCCCAAGTCCTCCCCCCCTATTTTGGTCAGGGTTAGGTTCAAGGGATGCTCCTGGGTCCCATTTGTCATGAAACTTAGGGCTCATTTCATCGGGATGTCAAAATATGATGCAAGATGTCCTAAATGCAACTAAAAGACCTGGGAGCTAAACCTTATGAGGGAAAAGCCCCAAGGGGACATTTTATGACGTTACACTATCTCTCTATCTCTCCCTCTCTCCCTCTCCCTCTCTCCCTCTCTACACGTATCTATTTCTCTCCCTCTATCCTCTATCTCTCTCCCCTCTCTCTATCTATATATCTCTCTCCCTCTCTCCCTCTCCCTCTCCTTCTCTATCTATCCTCACTCTATCTCTTTCTATCTCTTTGCCTCTCTCTTGCTCTATCTATCTCTATCTCCCACTCTTTATCTCTCTCCCTCTCTCTATCTTTGTATATCTTCCTCTCTGTATCTCTCCCTCTATATGTATCTCTCCTTTTATCTCTCTCCCCCTCTCCCTCTCTATCTATCTATCTCTCCCACTCTCTATCTCTCTTCCTTCTCTATCTTTGTATCTCTGTTTGCCTTTGTCTCTATCTCTCTTCCTCTCCCTCTCTCAAATATTATCTCTCTATCTCTCTCCCACTCTCTTTGTCTCTCTCTATCTCTCTCCCCCTCCCTATCTCTATTTCTCAATCTCTCTCTCTCTCTATATATATATATATATATAGAGAGAGAGAGAGGGAGAGGGAGAGGGATCTCTCTCTATCTCTTTCTATCTCCCCCCTCTCTTTCTAGATCTCTCCCTCTCTATCTATATCTTTCTATCTCTCCCTCTATCTATCTCTCTTTATCTCTCCCTCCCTCTAACTCTCCTCTCTTTATCTCTCCCTCTATTTAACTCTAACTTGATCTCTCTATGGCTATCCTTTTTTGATTAAAACTCTATATAACATTCTCACATTATATAACACACCTACATCATGGATTGGTAGTTACCAAGCCATAATGCATGTGTGTTATGTCAACTTTTACATAACATGAATAGGTTAACATCAAATTTTATTATTTTGTTGCTTTTTGTCCTCCAATTTGGTGCGCTCACCCTCTAGTATCATCCCAAGGCCTCAATATATAGGCAAATGCAATCTAACAAACATTAAATGGTTTCCAATACAATGGATTCAAACCATGAACCAAGTAGTCACCATGCAAAAGAGACCTCATAGCATGTGTTTGAGACTTACAAGAATCTTTCTAGAAGCTTCAATACCTTTTTCATGAACTTGGTTGTCCAACTTCACTAGAGAAAAAAATCAACCCACTAGAGGAGAAAATAACAACTACCCAACTCCATAAAGACAACCAACATCTTACGCATCATCACAAATGATTTCTTACACATCTTATAATGTCATAAGGTTAGACACCAAAGAAACAACACCATAAAGAGGATAAAAGACCTAAACCTATCATGGATACACCAGTGAAACTTCTAATCTTTGACAAAGACACTACAAAAGCCGCATAACACATATTTGTGTTAGAATCAATATGGAAAAGGAAGGGAACCGTAAGAGATCAAGATAAACTATTTGATTTTGTGGGAACCTTGAGGAATGAATCTCTAGGTTGGTATAGGAATACATGTCCAAAACATGATAAGGAATGGGATGAAATCAAGGAGGAATTTCTATCCAATTTTAGATCACCGGATATCCCCATAGAAAGTGAAAGAAAAATGTGGGAAATAGTACAATATGAAGGGGAATCCATACAAGAATATGACCAAAGATCTAAGGAAGTAGCTAGGAAATTGGAAGAACCTTTGACAGAGAAATAATGCAAAAATGGTTTGTTTCTAGATTAACACCTGAAATAAGAACATCCCTAGATGGAAGAGTATTCAACACATATTCAGAGGTAGTGACATTAACCTACTGCATAGAAGCCCAAACATGGAGGGGAAATAAAAAGATAATGAAAATAAAGAAATAGAAAAAATGAAACTAGATTTAGAACAATTAAAAATTAAATAAGAGACTAGTCTACAAAAATGAATCTAGCAAATATCTGGTGCACATATTTCTCTAGAGAAGGTCATATAAGGAACAAATTTTCAATTCTCAAAGGAGATAAGAGAGTTTCCACACTAAGAGTAGACCTAAAAACAATCCCAAGAAAGACAAACTATCTATTGCAGAATATGCAGAGAATGGGTCGACAATGAAACTAATGATTTCCCATCCTGCTATTTAGGCTTCAAGGTGAAGAAGAACACGAGCTGTGGTATAACCACCACCACAAAAATAAAGGCACAATAAATTAGGAGATGGCTTATGTTAAAGGATTTGCAGAAATACCTCTTTATGCCCAAGAATATGGATACAAGACACCAAACTAGAGAAACCAAAGAAATATTAATACACTCCAGAACACACCTCCACAGAATTAGATAGTGTATCCAAATAATTATTCAAATTAGGATAGAGGATACTGCAATAACTATAGAGGTGGAAGAGGTAGAGATAGAGGCCGAAGAAGAAGAGATGATGCTACCTGCTATAAATGCAATAAGTAGGGGCACTATGCCAATGAGTGATGGTCAGATAAAAAGAAGAATTTAGATTTTGTGGAGACATAGAACATGACCTATTTACATGTGAAAGAGGAAAACAATACTTTAAGAATGCTCCTCCAAAATCAAAGAGCGATGAGTTAAATAGAGGGGCAAAAATAATGCTTAAAGTCCCCAAAAAATCACTACAAGGAGAAAGAAAATGTCATAAAGAAGACAAAATTGATATTGATGATGAAGAAAAAGCATTAAAAAAAGAATATCAAGAGAAAAAGTAGAGATTGAAACAAAAAACCTTGAGGGAGTATAAAAATAAAAATAAGGTTGTGGTAATTACACAAAAAAGAATAGACACCACAAAAGAAAAACACACAATAAATGAATCAGATAGTGACAATGATGAGGAAGAAGAAGAAGAGGAAGACTTCTTCCCAAAAATTCCAAACATGATAAGATTGTGGAGGAAGCTAGGAAAAACATTAGCAAGAAATAACAAAATGAATTGTATTATAAAGTTTTCTTCTCAGAGAAAGAAGCCTCAACATTAAAACAACTAGCAACACTTGTGGAACAAAATAACCTTATTGAAAAACTAAAACAATTTTCCAAATACTAGAATAAATAAGTACTTCCAAAACATCAAATACACAAGATGACAAAAACATCTAGATCTTGCAAAACAAAACCTCTGATGATTGACATGCACATAAACCATAGGAAAATTAAACAAGTAATGGTTGAGTTAGGGGCAGATGACAATATGCTTCCTAAAAGAGTATGAGAACAACTAGGATACCTAAAACTATATGAAACTCCCTACAATATCAATCTAGGAAATGGGTCATCTATAGGAACTATGGGGACTTGGAAAAATGTAGAATTCAATATATTAGGAGTAAAACAAATAGTAGACTTCGAGATCATAGAAATGAAAGAACCGTTTGATACTTTCAATGCATTATTATGATTACAATGGTTTGTGAATGCTAATGGCATCATATATTCCATAAAAGAAGAACTATCTTTTGCAAATGAGGATAAGATAGTACACATACCCCTAGATGTACACATGAACAATGCATACATAGAGGAATTGTGCAAGAACAATATACTGATGAGGAACCCAAAACAATCTATTCATTAGAAAAACTACTAAAACCTGAACCAATGGAAGAACTTACCTCCAAAGGGGAGATATACATTGCAAGTAGAAATGAGATCACAAACATTGAAGATGTCCTAAATTCCTCTCTATGGGATGAACCATAATTATAATCCCGCAAAATAAGAAGATCTATGAAAATTTGTGCAATACATAGAACTCAAGAAAACATACATGCATATTAGTGTAGATAATAATGATACATTGCAAATAATGCCATCCTCATCTACACCAGGTAACCCCTCTACAATCAAATTTTTTTGACAAGTAAACCATATTTCATGGGGGATATCACACATCAAGTTGCTTAGATATTCATGGGTAGGAGACCTAAATACATACTTGGATGAAATTGAAATAACATTTGATAGAGAAGACTTGAGAATAGATGCCATTCAACATACATTAGTATTTAGTATCTCAAGATGGTGACACACACATAAGGACAACATTCCTAGGTGGCATATGCTTAAAATTCTAATAAAAACAAGATACATAGCTGAAGAAGGGGAATCCAAAAATATACCCAAGTATGATGGAACAATTTCACTAGAAGAACATATGGACACATGTATCACTAGATTGAATGAAAGAAGGGAGTATGATGCAAGAATAAATATCCAAATGTTTTATTGGACCCTCACACCCATAGTCCAAACCTGGTATATTAACCAAGAAAAGAGGGCAGAGATTAAAAGTTGGGAAGAAATTTAGAAGGATTTCTTAAATACCTTCTCTTTCTATAGCCCTAATAAAGACATTAACACTACACTCAAAAAGATGAAGGAGATAATATTTCTCCTTGTAGAAAAAGGACAAAAAAAAAACACATAACCAATAGACACTGCCACCACATAAATAGGAAGGTATCTAGAAATTCATACAGTGGATGGAGGAAAATGAACAACACAATGAGAAGAGATGTTATATTACACAACAAAACAAAAATGATGACAAGCTGGAATTACATATAAAAGTCCAACAAGGGGAAAGAGACATAACATCTGGTACTGAACCTAAGGAAAAATACTACAATCAACCACTAAAAATTAGAGAAGAAAACATAGCAAATAAAGGGGATCCTAATTTAGCTAAAATAGGAGACTACTGGGAGGAAAAATAAGTAATGAAAATTGCAGAGATCTTAATAGAGTATGAGGAGCTCTTCCCTATAACATTCACAGACCTTAAGATAATTCAAGAAGAGGTCCAAAATTATGAAGATTTAGTTGAAAAAAGGAGCCAAGCCACAAAATAAAATATCATATAGGCTAAGTTACCCTAATATGAAAAAGAAAGTAAAAATAGAACTGGACAAAATGTTGATAGAAGGAATCATAAAACCAGTAGAGGATGCATAATGGATAAGTCCTATGGTGTCTGAAATAAGAAAACCAGAGATAGGGAAATAAATAAAGTATGCATTCATGACCCATTTCCAACACCATTCACAGAGGAAGTATTGGAGTCAATTGCCCATAGAGAAACCTACTTTCTTATTGATGGATTCTCTAGCTATCATCAGGTAAAAATACAAGAAGAAGACAGAAAAAAGAACATTTACAACTGAATGGGAGTCATTTATGTACACAGTTATGCCCTTTGGACTAAAGAATATGCCAATAGTCTTTAGCTGAATAATAGTGAATGCATTCAAAGATTTTATCCATGACTTCTTAGAAGTATATTTGGATGATTGGATAGTCTATGGACTACTAAAATATCATTTCTAGGTGCCCTAGACAATGTTAGAAAGATGTAGAAGCCTACAAATTGCCTTGAATTTGAAGAAATACATCTTTGTGGTACCATTTGGTACACTAAAAGTAGCACTGATTATGAACTTTCTACCACCAAAAGATGTCTTCAAAGGTGAAAACCTTCTTGGGCTATACCATATATTATAGGAAGCTTATAAGAGAATATGCTACTATTACCCCACCAATTGAGGAACTATTGAAGAAGAAAATCAATAAAATAATTGAATGGAATGAGCAGTGTCAACAATCTTTTGACACATTAAAATAGAAAATAGCAGAGGCTCCAATACTAGTATTTATGGATTGGACAATCCCATTTCATGTCTATGTAGATGCTTTTGGAATGTCTATAGACATAGTATTAGCTTAGCCTAGAGGCAACAAGGACCACCCAATAGTATTTGCAAGCCACAAGCTATCCCAAGTTGAGAAAAATTATAAAACAATTGAACAAAAGGCTTTAGCAATGGTGTATGCACTACACAAGTTTAGACATTACCTATTATCTACATCTTTTATATTCTATACTAACCACGAGCCATTAAAATACCTATTAAATAGACCAATAACTCATGGAAGAATATGCAGATGGTTATTTCTATTTCAAGAGTTTGATTTTAACATTATGGTGAAGCCAGGAAAGAATAACTAGGATCTCATGAAGGCATTTTCAGGGGTCACAATTTAAGAGACACCATTGCAAAGAAGTTCATGCTCTCTGGGCTGTGATGGCAAACACTATTTAAAGATGCTACTAAATATACAAGAATATAATAACAAGATTTGGATGTCCCTTGAGTATAACAAGTGATTAGGGAAAAAAATTATGAATAAGGTAATTGTGGAACTCCTAATTAGCTTTATCATAACCCAAAATAAAAGTTCTCCATATCATCCACAAGCCAATGGAACAAGTGAGGCATTGAATAAGATTATATGAACAACATTGATAAAAATGTGTAGTGGCAATAGGACAGATTGGGATATCAAGATTCTAGCTATATTATGGGCATACATAACATCCTACAAAAGGGCAACCAGGTTTACTCCATTTGAGTTAGTATATAGAATGGATGCTACACCACCTATATATTTCATTATCCCAAATTTTCATATCGCACATACTTTATAGTTAACTGAAGAAGAGTCATTGAAACAAAGAATAGAATATCTTGCAAAATTGGATGAGAAATGACTACTTATGGTACATAACCAAAACATAGAATGTAAAAGGCAAAAATCCTGGAATGATAGGGATTTATGCCAAAAAACATTCTAGAAAGATGATTTAGTACTACTATACAATATAAAGTTCAAGAAACAAGCAAAAATTAAAAGTTTTATGGCTAGGACCATATTACATTGATGAAATCTTAGAATCTGGAGCAGTTAGGTTAAAATCACTCGACATAATTTATCATTAATAGGATATGTAAATGGCCCGAGATTAAAACACTATCATCAAGCTATGGAATAAAGTAAAGACAAAGAAAATCAAATATATATTATATGTATTATATGTACGACATGTACCATAAAGTGTACACCATTAAAACGAAATAAGTCATGAGAAGGTAATGGCTAGAAAAGCCCACGAAACCATAATGGTAAAATTAAATTAATGCAAGATGTTATCATTGAGACTATAAAACAAACACTTCAACAATCACTCTGACACCATTTGCATTCTAAGTATTCTCACGAGATAAAATACATTTTGAGATAAAGGCAAAACCCTAGTAAAACACAGAACAAACATGAAAACTCTAGTCTTGGTTGATGTCTTTGACAAACCATGCCCAAAATACTAGTTTCTATATAAGGACATGGAGGTCGATCTAGATGGGGCATTCTATGTAGCCCTAGATAATGATATATATATATATATATATATATAGAAGATGTGAGGAAATACATCCATGTGCTAATATCAGAGATAGATCATACAAAGTCTAATGAGCTTCTAAGAACACTCCTTTAGCCAGACTAAATAAATTACATGGTGTTGTGTGAGTAGGAAAAAATAGGTTAATAAGATCAAGCATTACAATTAAAACCCAATCCTACCACCTTCAAGAAATCCATCTAAATGACACAAAATGAAATCAAATCAAAGAACAATGTCACCTAGATTGTATTGATTCCTTCATTGAATGTGGATTGCTTCTCAATAGTGAACAACCATAGTTGCCAAAGATGCCATGATGATAGATGATATGCTCAAAGTGATTAATTGATGCTTAATGGACTCAATATGCATGAGATGATAATCTAGATGCTATAGAGATTATGTGGGATCTGGTGAAATGAGAGTGGGAGGTGATGTATATATAGCTGTCAACTAAGATTGATCAACGATGGAGATTAGGTGGCTATGCGAACGGTTGAGATTATTCAAGAGGCATAGATGAATGTGTACAAGACATGTGTCCATATAGATAGCTTTTATTAAATGATTGTAGTTGGTTTGTTGATAGTGATAAGATTGATTTTCTTAAAATAGGATGCTTTTCTATTTTAAGGGTTAGATGATGTGGATGATTGATTTTAGAACCAATTAAATCATTTTTGTATTTTATTTTCAACAAACTATGGACAAGTGTGATTTGTACACATAAAGAGAAAGTGATAAGAGAGGGAAATGATAAGATAACAATAAATTAAACAAATAAATTCATTTAATTTATTTTTGAATGATAGAGGAAAAAGCTAAATTTAAAAAATTGGAAGAACCAATATAAATTAATTAAATAAATTTATTTAATTTATATGCATGATAAGAAGATAAATAAATAAAATATTAATTTTATTTATTTTAGAGGAATAATTGGATAGTTAAATAATTAAAGATTATTTAATTATAGATAGAAAATAGAAGAAACAATGATAATGAATGGAATTAATTAAATAAATATAATTTATTTAATTAATTATACAAATAGATGGTTTAGAAGAAAATCGATTAATTGATACAAGTGTGCTAGACAAAATTGACATATGCAATGGTGAATGATGCGACAAATTGATAAATGATATGAAGGGTTAATTTTGGGTGTCTACATTTTGCCCCTTTTTGAGACATTGTCCATTAGGATGTTGTTTCAAAGAAGATAAAACTGATACGTTAATATTAACAAGCTATGCCCCAGTGAAACTGGTAGGTGATGCCCCCTTGAGAGGAAAACTAGGCTACCGAGAAAAGATTGGGTTGACTTGTGATTAGATGATCAACAGAGATAGTCTAGGATGACACAAATAATTAGGGTTTGGGTGGGATAAATTAGGGATGAAAAAGGAGAATTAGGACTTTGGTTTAGACAAAATTAGGGTTTGACTCTATAAATAGGTTTCAAGGGCTCAATTCAACTTATTTATGCTATTTGGTTTGGGAATTCTAGAGCTCTGGTGATTTAGAGTGCATTGGGACTTCCAAGAGCTTCAAGATGGTGATTCCATGCGTAGATCATCAAGCAGAGAGGGTGAGGACTTATGGACAACTAGGAGGAGCTCCCACACCAGTATGTATCAAAAAATTGCTCAGTATGCATCATTAATAGGTCCAAAAGCATCATTAATTCATGCATGTGACCAAAGGCGCACTAGGATAGTGCATGCGCTTATGAGCAATAGTAAGTCACATTTGGCAGTTTGAATTGCATTTGAGTGTGGTTTGGTCACGTTTGGTGAAATAGGTCGCATATGGTTGCTTGGCTAGGGTTTCTAAGATAGAATACACATATGGTGGAAAAAACTCACATTTGATGAGTAGCAAGTCACCTTTGGTGCTTTAAGTCACAAATGAGCGACAAATAGTCGCATATGGTAAGGCAAATCACTTATGGCTGATAGTAAGTTGCCTATAGCAAAATGAGTCGCTTGTGGTTTAGCATAGGCAAACTTAGGGATTTTTGCAAAAAAAAGGCTTACATTCATAAATGATGTTTAATTGATTGATGTTTGCAAAATGTATTACCAACATTACTATCAAGGGAGGTGCATCCAAAAGATTTGGCATTATCGAGGCATTTAGATGTAGAGGAGCACTTGTTCTTAGAGATTGTAGGCTTATGGCATGTGGCATGGATCACCCCTATATGGGCGCACCTTGCATTGATGACAACATTAGTAGAGCGGTGGTATAGTGAGCACAGTTCTTTGTTGTTTCTGACTGGTGAGGCTACCATCACATTAGAGGATGTGTGGCATATATTATGGATTTTGATTGATGGTGAGTGAGTTGATTATGATCTGGAGTGAGGTCCTGACATAGGGGTTGAGGACCATTAGATACATATACGGATGATGAGGGGACACTGTGATAGACTACAGAGGGTAGTAATGGTGATCATCTAGTTTCTGGTGTTGGATAGATGAACTCGAGGATTCCCAGTAGGATGGGGGACAATTGTTGAGGGGTTGTTTGAGTACAGAGTTAGATATGCATGGGGACCCTATGTATTAGGACAACTATACCATTATCTTCATGATTGTGTGTACTTGTTTGGTTTGAGCATGTCAGCTAGAGTCACTATTCTGCATGTTTGGGCATATGAGCACATTACAGTGACAAGGCCAGTTGGATTATGATAGAGGGCGGCAAGAGAGCCTTATGTGAATATTTATAGAGCGACTACTACATACAGGCAACTTAATGTACCTGTATACTGGAGGCATTCACTGGATGAGATGGATGTGTTCATTTGGAGGTCGTGGCTAGATTGTGAGAGTTGGCCAAATGATGCAGAACAATTGTTATATGCACGACAACCTAGGTATCTCTTTGGGTGGATTATATATGTTATAGAGCAATATCTTCTAGAGAGTGTACTTTGACAGTTTAGATTGCCCCAGCTAGAGCTAGTTGGAGATGTAATCTATGGGAGGACACGGTGGGAGATTCCTGCTTGGGGACTGAAGATTGTGGTAGAGACGACGTTAACAGATTTTGAGAGCTTATAGCCGGTGGTATGGGATTGGATTATGGGACCGGCAGATCCTGACACTACTCTAGAGTATGATGCTTATTGGCTATTACACAGGCTTACTCGGTTGACCATTCTGAGTGAGGTAGGAGAGGTGATGTTACATCGACCCCATCGTGGTAGAGTGAGGGGATAGAGATGACCATCGAGGGTACATGTGATTGCACAGGGATAGGCTCCTTAGGTGCAGGGACAACAGCAGGAGCTAGGACAGGTTCCTAGACAGGTTCAGGTTCAGCCACCATAGCAGTAGGTTGTGGTTAGAGGTGAGGGAGGAAGAGGAGATCAGGGAGATACAACAGAGACTCATCTGCAATGATAGTTGTAGAGTGAGATAGGTAGGAGGATGTGGCTAGAGGCTCGATATAGACGATTGGGGATAGACATGGATAGAGCCATAGTTGCTATGAGATAGGCTCAGGCATAAGTGCAGGCTTACTAGGCACAGACATAGGCACATTGATGTAGTACAACCATGCCATTACTTGGCAAAAATCATGCACACAAAACTGAAAACTCATTCTTTTTCTCTCAAGCTTTCAAGGCTTTCAAACACATAAAATGGTTCAAATGGATTCAATGGATTAAACCAACATAAAAGAGTCTTTGAAATACTTAATCTCATCCCAACCAATGCAATTTAGTCACCAAAACTTAGAGCTCCTTTCCATTAATGAATTTTCACCAATAGGTTGCCTCAAAACTAGTAAGACCTCAAATAGACCAGTCTAAATAAATTTTTATAGAGAGGAGTTATTAAGACTATAAAACTATATTTGAGTACCCTTTATTGAGTTACACAACATATCCAAAAATAAGCATAGGTTGTTTTGTAAAGAATGGGTCCAAAATGGACTATTACGCCTCAATTTTGCTTGCTAAAACACTGTGAACAGCCTAGGGCTTCCTTAAAAACATAGTAAACAATAAAATAACACTCCCAAATCTTCAAAATCTTATAGATAACATTGAAATATTCCTTCTTACCAGTTTTTATGAATTTACACCTATGAAATTGCAAGATATTCACGTTTTTCTAGAGAAACCCTCACATTCAGATTTTTCAGACCTGCTTTTGGAAAAATGAGTGTAACTTTTGATATACCCATTGAAAATTGATGAAACCACCTGAAAATGAAATATAATTCATTCCTCTTTCCAAAAAACTAATATTTGTGTCATTATAGGCCGTACAATGGCTGTACCATGCGCTGCAACAGAGAAATAACAGTCAGTTTTAGAAAAACAGGGCAGTCTTTGTATTATTTCTTTTTAGAAAATGTCTTCTAATCACACCAAAACATCCTCCCACACCTTGCATGAGTTTTTAGGCATATTTAACCTCTTTACAGTCAATCTCAACTATCCTAACTGACTTTTGGATTACATGACTCTTCATCTTCCTTGAAAACCAAAATTGACAACATTTTTGTAACAACATGTTGGTAAACAGATTTGTTGCTTTAAAATAATCTTCTTGAGTAACTCCATTCGCCCTTGAATTAGCAACAACCTGCTCACAACAATTGAAGAATCACATGTCTATGTCGATTCCTCTCTGCGTTTAAGAGGGGCAGCTCCCTCGTATGATAGGGGTATTTGGATTTTCTGGAATCATAAGAACAAAAACAAAGAAACAACAAACACTAATGATGAAATAAGAGTTAAACTTATGAATTTAAATTATATGCATCCAAATAAAGATACCAAAACTTGATGCGAAATATCTTTCTCACAATGCAACTTTCAAAGGAAAGCACACGATAATTTAATTAAACATACGAATACCAATAACAACACATGAAATCGAGTTGAACACACATTCAAAACATTTCTTTATTGCTTTCAAACTTGAACAACACTATTCAAGTCTTTCATACACTGTCATGTGAAAAAGTGGAACCCCCTTGATTGAATCACAATGATATATTTATAGGTGAGGTTAGTAACCACTTAGGGTAACTACCTCAACCACTTTTTAATAACTACTTGACTTAACTACCTTCATAAATGCCCTAATTTTGAATAACTAACTTTCTTTCACAAAGCTAGTCGCTTAGAGTAACTACCTTGTTAGGCACTTGAAATAACTACTTTGTAAGAAAGAGTTAGGATAAACCAAGGGCCCTTGGACTTGAAAGAAGTGAACTTGCTCAAAATGGTGGAGCAAATTAATGTAGTACTTGTGAAGAACAAATGAAGTACTTGTTGTAGTGCGAGGAATGTTAAGCACAACTATGATCTCCTTCCATTTTCTATCATTTATGACCATTTGCAGTCCTCCACGAGCAGTTACTTCCCTATATAATAAATACAGGTCTACATCCTTACAACCAATCTTTGGAATGCCAATTCCAAAGCTCCCAATTTGGTGTCATTGGAGATGATGTCGGTGTAGGTCTTGGAAGATACTTGCAAAGGTTGTGGAACAAATTTTCAATAGCTGAATGCATATATCTTAAGTCAATGTTGTCCACGAGATGACATTTCTTCGACACAATTTGTCAAATAGTTCACGTGCCTTAGCTTTGCTTCCAAATTTTACTCATATATGTGCTAGGGAATCTGCAACTACATCAGCTGACAGAAAAACATTTTCAATAATGCTTTGTGAGACATCCATACCTTGACCCAAAACTCCCATTTGGCACAAATATAAAGTATGCTTGAACATATGTTGTAATATTTGTAATCCTTGAGACCACATTTCATTGAGGCATTCTTCTAGACAGTTCACGTCTCTCATCTATGCTTCCATATTTTGCATCAGTGTTTATCAGGGAACCTCAAACTATAATATCTGACAAATTTCTCTATTTCATCACGCATAAGAAATGCTAATAAACATCGTGGAATCTGTAATCTTGCATTTCTTTGGGCACAGATTGAGAGGATTCTATTGAAGAGACAAATTTTTTAGATTTTCTTGAAAATAACGCCTATGTGTTGTGTATATCATTCCATGTTCACAAGTCAGGAGGGTGTTGATGAAGGTCATGAGTAATGGATTTATACCAACTGATTGCTCTTGCTTGTAAGTTCCCATAGCCTTTTCAAGGAATCTATTTAGTGTACATTCTACAGTCATGGTAGTCCATGAGACCAAATTTCCTTGAGGCATTTTACCAAACAATTCATTTGCTTTGTCTAGGCTGCGCAAGGATGCTGGCAAAGGTTGAGCATTTTAAATTTACACCTGCCAATTGCTTTTGCTTGAAGATTTCAAAAATCTTATTCAACAAAACCATTATATGCAGATTTGAGGTATTCTGGCAAACCTTTCGTTCTAAAGTTCTCATTTTGACATAGGTTGTGGTCTTGGTTCACTACAGCCAGCTGTATTTGTTTGAGAGTTTCTGAAGTCTTTTCAATAGAACCATTTTCTGCAAAACCCACGGTCATTGCATTTTATGAGATGACATTCATTTGAGACATTCTGTAGACTGTTGCTGAAGGTTATCTTTGTATTCACATTTTGCATAGATGTCTTCCAGAGCATTTCAGACTATAATATTTATTGCAATCATTGTGCTCCATGAGATGACATTTTATTAAGGCATTCTATCAAATGGTTCTGGCGCACTTGTTCATACTTCAGCATCTGTGTACATGTCTTCCAGCAAACTTGCACCTGCAACATCTTAATGAAACCTTCCTTCTTTCATCACATTTTGATGGATGTTTACTCCTGTTCAAAGGCTTTCATTTTGGCACAGGCTGGGAGGATGTTGGCAGAGGTGGTGCATTCTAGTTTTACACCTGCAACTTGCATTTGCTTGAAAGTTTCGAAGGATTTTGTAAACAATTATTTTGCTTGAGGCTACAAACACTCTTTCTAAGGTATATACTTCACACTAACTAAAATGATGATGAAGATCTCATTCAGTGTCCGTCACTAGGCTCCCCACCCTTGGGTTATTTAGAAAAAGCACATATTCTACCAAAACATCTATGTTTGCAGTGACTTAACAATTTGTGTTCATCTATCATGTAGAGAAATATCTTTTTGCAGGTGGTAATCTTTCTCAGAGGCCAAGGAGCATCACTTACCTTTCATGTCTCTCATTCTTGCTTCACATTTTCATGGTTTAGTCAACAGTACTGCTTATATCCAGATAACTAGAATCTTCATCCGTGGAGGTAGTCAATATAGATTGCAAACTTTCTAAATATCTCCTTCGAGATAGGAATAGCACTGGTATTGGAAGCAATGAGTGTTGGAGCTCAGAACAATCATGCCTTCTTTGCACTCAGAAAAGTTGGCAAAATGAAATAGATGAACACTAAGGAGACTTCATAAATCAAGAAC
This sequence comes from Cunninghamia lanceolata, assembly GCA_027924645.1. Classification (NCBI taxonomy): domain Eukaryota; kingdom Viridiplantae; phylum Streptophyta; class Pinopsida; order Cupressales; family Cupressaceae; genus Cunninghamia; species Cunninghamia lanceolata. The sequence continues at coordinate 6,397,425 of BSBN01000865.1, read as the reverse complement.
TTGCACTTTGCCTTGAAGCGTTACATTTAAAATTAACTGTTATTCCTTTCTTTGTGTTTCTATCCTTCGCATGCCGATTATTGTGCCTCGAGAGAGAGTGGATGCTCGGTGGTTACTTAGCATAACGTCTGAGTTGTTCTTCGCTGAATGATGCTTAGGTGTCAGCTTTTAAAGCCTTTTCAGGTTTCATTATCATTTAAGAAACTAACGATATCAACCGATAGGAAATAATGCCCCATGTTTAAATGATAATGCATAGTAGAAGGTCTTGCCTGATTGGTGGTGTTAAGGATTTGGCAGAAGTGCCTGCGAGCTGATGATAACGACCTAATGAAAATAACGGGTTCATTCTCGGGAGTAAATGTTAGTTTGATAAGAGACAAAATATGCCAATGGAAACATGAGGCCAACACAACATTTTGACAATTTTTGACAATATTTTATACTAAGACCCTTATGACCTCAATACAACATAAATGGTATCAAATAGACCTTATTTCAACAAAACATGACTTATTACATACTAACACACCCTTGACACTACATGACATGACACATTTGACTCAATTTGACTACTTTGCTAGGTGCTCCTGCACCATACACCCGGCTTGGAAAAAAGACTCATGTCCCATGAGCACTGCCTTGGTCCTTGCTTCTTCATGACCTCTTTGACCTTCTAAAGTCCTCTTATTAGGTAGCCCCTTCCATTGAGTAAGGTACTGCAGATTGGTATTCTTCCTTGTACCTTTGGTCTTGTTTCCACCTTGACTTAGCTCTCTTGTTGCAGTCAGACCTGCTTGTTGTCTTCTACCTTTGCCTTCACCAAGATCTAATGATGTATTCACCTTCATACCTGCAAATAAACACTTACCATATTTTCCTTGAATTGGTTCCTTTATTACCTCAATTGTATGTTTGAATCTGCTCCTTGACTCTTGCCAATCACTCTTGTTCCCTTCAACCTCTACCTTCACATTCTTTACCCTTAAGACATCTGCCTTCTCACCCTTACCAACTGTTGTCTCATCAGACCTAAACACCTCTATTTTGATAGTCCTTGACATTCCACTAACCTCTTTTCTCATAAAAGGACACAAGACTGTCCCTACTATGACTTCTCCATGCCTTCTTAAACAATCTTGTTTCTTGACCTTCTCTTGATCAGACTTGATCATCAAATCATCATCCTCTTTTCTCCCCATCATTGGATCAGTCCTCAAACTTGCTGTCCTATTAGTTTCAGACTTTGAAGAGGCTGCAATCTTCATCTCCTTGCCTTCCTCAAGCTTCAGACTTTCCTTCTTGCCAAACACTATCACCCTTGCTATCTTACCTTGTTCCCTACCATCCTCAATCAATGGAGTCAACATGAATGTGTTCCCATCCTTCTCAATCTGATAGGTATTGGCTCTCCCATCATACATGGCACGTCTATTGAATTGCCATGGCCTCCCAAGCAATACATGACAACAATCCATTGGTAGAACATCACAAAGAATCTTATCTTTGTACCCACCAATACTAAACTCAACTAAGGCTTGTTCATTCACCAAAAGAGATTGACTATCATTTACCCAAGATACCTTATATGGTGACTCATGAAGCACTTTTTCTAACTTCAATTTGTCAACCATTTCATTTGAAACAAGATTATCCGTACTTCCTGAATCTATGACTACTTTGCATACCTTTCCCTTGCTTTTGCATGTGGTCTTGAAAGGAGTTCTTCTTTGTGTCATCTCCTTCTCCTTGGAAGCCTTGATAAGTTGTCTTCTAATCATCAATGATTCACCATCTTCTAGAGCAGCAATCTGACTTGAAGAACTTGCACTTTCACCTTCATCTTCTTGCACTATTTGAGCCCTCCTTTCACTTCTCCTTTCACCCCCACTTGATGTAGAACTTTGTCTTTCTGGACACTTGAATGCTAGATGCCCAAACTCATGACAATTGTAACATCTACTCGAGATTGTATTTGAACTTCTACCACCTCCAAATTTGCCTCTTGAGCCTCTAAAACCACTTCTAAAATCTGCAACTTGTTCTTTGCTTGCATTTTCTTGACTTTCATTGAATTGTCTTGAAGTAGAAAATGATCCTCTTCCCCTACTAATGCTGCCCCTGCCTCTTCCTTGTTTTTCTTGTCTCCTTTTTAGTTTCTCTTCTGCCCTAGCAGCCAATTGGAAACACTCCTCCATGGTCCTTGGTGTAGCCAAACTCAATTCATCTTGGATTTGAAACCTCAACCCACACATGTACCTTGTAATCTTCTCATTCTCATCCTTGATATGACCAGACCTAATGCTTAACTTGTGAAATTCTTTGGTATATGTCATGACATCCTTCTCTTTTTGCTTTAAACCTTGCAACTTCTTGAATGTTTGGACTACATGATCACTTGGCAAGAATTGGCTTTTTATCTTTGACACCATCCTATCCTATGAACTGATTTTTGTTTTCCCTTGCTTCATCCTCTCCTGTTGAATGTAATTCCACCATGTAAGAGCTGGACCTTTCAACTTAGTCTTTGTAAACTTGACTTTTTTATCTTCAGAAATCTCCTTGTTTTCAAAGTAGTTATCTATAGCATCTATCCAATCTAATACTTCTTCTGCATCCAATCTCCCATTATACATTGGCACCTCCATTTTTGCATCAGAAGCATCTCCTTTCACAGCCTTTAGTAGCTTCATCATCTTTCTATCATCCACATCTAATTCATCTTCACTTGGAGGGTTCTCATCCTCACCCTCTTCCTCTTGACCACTCTCATCCTCATCAATGGTTTTATCTCTTCTTTGTCTCATCTCCATGGCTGAAAACCTAGCTAAAAGGGCTTCTTGTGACTCCAACAACCTAATCTCCCTTGCAAGTGCTGCACTACCTTTAGGAGGCATTTTGGTCTTTTCAACTTCCACTTTTTCCACTCTTCAAACTTCAATTTTTCACTTTCTAGGGATCTAATCCCTATGCTCTGATACCAATTTGATGCAGTACAAGAGGGTTCCCAACTCACCATGCCATTACTTGGCAAAAATCATGCACACAAAACTGAAAACTCATTCTTTTTCTCTCAAGCTTTCAAGGCTTTCAAACACATAAAATGGTTCAAATGGCTTCAATGGATTAAACCAACTAAAAGAGGCTTTGAACTACTTAATCTCATCCCAACCAATGCAATTTAGTCACCAAAACTTAGAGCTCCTTTCCATTAATGAATTTCCACCAATAGGTTGCCTCAAAACTAGTAAGACCTCAAATAAACCAGTCTAAATAACTTTTGATAGAGAGGAGTTATTAAGACTGTAAAACTATATTTGAGTACCCTTTATTGAGTTACACAACATATCCAAAAATAAGCATAGGTTGTTTAGTAAAGAATGGGTCCAAAATGGACTGTTACGCCTCAATTTTGCTTGCTAAAACACTGTGAACAACCTAGGGCTTCCTTAAAAACATAGTAAACAATAAAATAACACTCCCAAATCTTAAAAACCTTATAGAGCACATTGAAATCTTCCTTCTTACTAGTTTTTATGAATTTCCACCTGTGAAATTGCAAGATATTCACGTTTTTCTAGAGAAACCCTCACATTCAGATTTTTCAGACCTTCTTTTAGAAAAATGAGTGTAACTTTTGATATACCCATTGACAATTTATGAAACCACCTGAAAATGAAATCTACTTCATTCCTCTTTCCAAAACGCTAATATTTGTGTCATTACAGGATGTACAATGTCCGTACCACGCGCTGCAACAGAGAAATAACAATCAGTTTCAGAAAAACAGGGTAGTCTTTGTATTATTTCTTTTAAAAAATGTCTTCTAATCACACCAAAACATCCTCCCACACCTTGCACGAGTTTTTAGACATATTTAACCTCTTTACAATCAATCTCAACTATCCTAATTGACTTTTGGATTACATGACTCGTCATCTTCCTTGAAAACCAAAATTGACAACATTTTTGTAACAACATTTTGACAATTTTTGACAATATTTTAGACTAAGACCCTTATGACCTCAATACAACATAAATGGTATAAAATAGACCTTATTCCAACAAAACATGACTTATTACATACTAACACACCCTTGACACTACATGACATGACACATTTGACTCAATTTGACTACTTTACTAGGTGCTCCTGCACCACACATCAAGTACCAAATGATGGAGTTGTGGTGAGGTTTACTATACAGAGGGATGCAGCAGTGCAATGTGCATAGAGGATGACAACAAAGTGAGATGCCGCTATAGTTGCATAACAGATCAGGCTACCTTATACTTGGCTAGAGAGATTACTCGGGTGCAGGGTGAGCTGGGTTTGGCTCAGGCAGAGGCAAAGTACTATAGAAGTTTATACTTTGGAACAATGCCAGCAGATTAGGGACAACCTAGTTTTAGGACTAGATCCCAGGCTTCAAGTTCACGGAGGATAGGGAGGTCTGGCCCATCAGTTGCAGGCCCACCCCTATAGGCAGTTGCATGAGGATCTTAGGGAGCTTGTGGAGATTAGGGTGAGGCTTCCTCAGCGAGTGCCCCCCACCTGAGACATCAGGGAGAGCATGAATTATATATATTGTATCATTTTTTGTATCATGTTGTATCATTTTGAGGCCTGCGAGCCTGATGGATGTATTTTTGATGGCTCTTGGATAGCCAATTTGTATATATCAATTCATTTTGTACATGAGGAGACACTTGTATATTGACCCAGATGTATATATATAGGATGGATTTTGATAGCAATATATGGTGTTATGATTATGGATGTATGATATTAGTATTTACTGCTTTATGTTTTTATGGTTATGACATGTTTATGGTAGATATATAGATGATAAATGGACATGGTTATGACTTGATGATACAATGCTTATCATGAAAGAATGCTTATGTTCATGAAATGTACAATGATCTATGTTATGGATATAATGATATTTGATGATGATATAGAATGATGCATATAAGTATGTATGTCTAACACACTTGTTTTACATGATGAAGATAATGAAGACAAAGATTATTATGAACAAAAGAAATATGATGATAAGGATAATCAATCCTTGTGAGAGCTATGAGTTTAATTGCAGTGAATGAATGGATGGTGGATAAGAGATGCAGGTTTTGACAATGGTTGCACACAAATTTAGAGATTGCAATCCTTATATATGATATAGCATATGGATATTATGCACCAAGGTATAAAGACCAAGGTGACGATGTATCCAATGCATTCAACATAATACAATCTTGTCTATCGTATGAGGTCAAGATGTTGATCCAACATACACAAGATATGAATATTAGCTATTTTTGAGATGGACATGGACTTTGCAAGTGACAGTTTGAACTTACTTCCACTGAACATAATGAAACCTTGTTGGTTAAATGTATGGAAAATAGTCTTAGCATAGAATAGTATTAGTGCATAAGAGACTATTTGGCTCCTCAGATGCAAAAGATATTGATATATAAGATGCTAATCCCAACACGTACAAGATACCATATGCATAGTAGGAAAATAAGATCATCCCACAAACACAACATACGAAAGCAAATGACTATGCCCCAGTCTATACTTCATTGCAACGTACCAAGATATGATGGGTCAAGGTAGTCTAGATTAGGTATTAGAAAGAGACAAAAGATAAATCAAAAGAAAAACAAAAGACACAACCATCATGTTCTCTTGCCAAAAGAGGGTGCTCATGGATAGATTGGATAGCGCCTTGTTGTGGGGAAAGATATATCTTGTTGAAGGCTGAGATGTTGGATAATATAGCAAATGTTGGCTAAAGGCATATGAACAAATGTCTTTGTTTACCTCTAATTTGATGAGCACTTGAGCTATTGAGACATGCATAGTTTGCTTTTTTGCTTGAGTTAGTCAAAGGGAAGAAGATGGAAGATAAAAGAGATGAAATGGGAATGGAAGAATGAATCGTCTATGCTTGAGTACTGGATACTTCCTTCCTATTCCAAACTGCCTACATGCCTTGTATCCATGGGATCAAAGCACAGTACGATGATGATGAAAGTGATGATATGTAGTTCTAGGTGTTTATTGATGATGTGGGAGATAGATGATTGAAGAATATGAGATGAATGAAGATGATTGGTGAAGGTTGAATGAAGGATGAAAGATGGAAATGGTGTATCACCTATGCCTAAGTTTGGGCACTTCCTTCATATTCTAGACTACCTACATACCCTGTATCCATAAGATCAAGAAACTTAATGATAGAGATGAGATGTAGTTCTTATTGCTTTATTGATGGCGATGATGAAAGTGAATGGATTGATGGGATTGGTTGGATGTTTGATGACATGTGAGGTTGTTGATGGGATGTTTGGTGATGATGATTTAAGTATCCACTTCAAAGATTGACTGCAAGCAAGTGCCCCCAGTATGCGATGAATTTATTATGAACAGTGATGGATTAGATGACCGATCGCAAGATAAAAATGATAACACACACAAGTTGTTGCAAGGTGTGACCCTTGGTCTTCTTGTTCAGCACTGTGCTGCGGTGGTTTGTGACAAGGGCTTAACTGCCTCCCGTGCTTGTTAAGTCAAGTGGTTGTATCAGACATTAATAGGTTGATCTTTTGGTGCAATGGTAACTAACCGTTGGTATCAGAGCCGAGGTCACGGGTTCAAACCCCGCGCTTGTGTTGGGGGGATTGTTGCAAGGTGTGACCCTTGGTCTTCTTGTTCAACACTGCGTTGTGGTGGTTTGTGACAAGGGCTTAACCACCTCCCATGCTTGTTAAGTCAAGTGGTTGTATCAGGCATTAATAGGTCGATCTTTTGGTGCAATAGAAACTAACACAAGAAAGCAAGAAAGCGTGTACAAATGATGCCAAAACAATCCATCATGTTATCCTATTATCATAAGCTTTGTCATCTAAAAACCTAAGTCTACTACCTAGAATGGGGCAAAATGATACCTCAACTCCAACAATTTCCAAACCATGATAGGAGTAAGCATGGGGATGGAAAAGGGAATGATCTTATTATGGATGGATAGATGGATTGTGGTATAGGTGAAGTTTATTAGGTTACAGATGAAGCTTATTATGGGATGGATGGAGTTTATTATGGGAAACAAAAAATGAAAAGATGGTAAGAGTTGGTTCTACACATAGCACCTATTTTCTAGGTTTTCATTATGGTACTTATCCAAGGCATCTATTTATAGGTTTTCACCAGAGGACGGATTATTTATCTTTACTATTTTGAATTTTTTTTTAAATTTTTTTATGGGATATTCCAAGGATCAAGCATAAAATTTCTTCAAATGAAAATTATTGATGGGTTCATCCAAAGGAATGCCTTCAGGTGTTGAGAGAGTATAAGCTCCTGATCCATATACTGATGTGATCACAAAAGGTCCCAGCTAATTCGGTTCAAATTTTCCTTTCTTTTCATGATCTTGCTAATTCTTCTGATTCTCTTTAAGGACAAGGTCTCCTACCTGGAACCTTCTTTCTCTAATCTTTTTGTTGTAGCTATGACAAAGATGGTTTTGATAAACTTGAAGATGATTGAGGACTATGAGGCATCTTTCATCTAGTAGCTCTAGATCATTTAGTCTGGATGTTCTATACTCTTCATCAGAAATAATATGCTATAGTGACACTCTCAATGATGGGATCTCTACCTTAACTGGTAAAACAACTTCAGTGCCATATACAAGAGCATATGGTGTAGCACCAGTGGAGTTCTGACACTTGTATGATAAGCCCACAAGGTTGGATTGAGTTGTAGATGCCAATCACAACTAGCTTCATTGACTGTCTTCTTAAGGTTTTGATGATTGTTTTGTTAGAAGCCTTAGCTTGGCCATTACTCTGGGGATAGTAAGGTGTAGAAAATATGTGTTGGATATGGAAATTATTGCATAGCTCATAGACTTCTTAGTTCTTAAAAGGACATCCATTATCAATAACAATGGCTTGTGGAACTCCATATTGGAAAATAATGTAATGAAGGATAAATTTGGATATTTGTTTGTCGGTGATATAAGTCATTGGTATGGCTTCAACCCACTTTGTAAAATACTCCGTGGTGGTAATGATAATCTTGTGGCCATTTGATGAGGGTGGATGAATCTTTCCTATGAGTTTGAGTCCCCACTATGAGAAAGGCCAAGGGGTAGTAATAGGTTGCAACTCATGTGCTAGAGTATGTATCAAATCCCCATGTTTTTGACATTGTAGACATCGTTTAGCAAACTTTTGTGCATCTTGTTCCATGGTTGGCCAATAATATACAGCTCTCAAGAGTTGCTTAGTAAGGCTAGGGCCAATGGAATGTGAACCATAGACACGTTCATGTACCTCACATAAGGCAACATTAGCTTCTCCTGAGTTAAGACACCTAAGAAGGATACCATTGAGACTCTTGTAGTATAGGGTTTCTCCAAGGATGGTGTAACGAGAGGCTCGACGGATAAAGGTTTTGTGTTGGGTGTTGGATAGTTGGAATGGAAAGGTACCATTGTGGAGGTACTCGTATATATCCTCGTACCAAGGAGAATTGGCACCGACAATTTCACATACAAGCTCAGATTGTGGAACTTCAAAAGCTAGGACCAAAATTTGTTCAACCAAAAATTCACATCTGTGTGCATTAGAAGGCATGTCTAGAAGAGAACCAATTTTAGCCATGGCGTCCCCTACTTTATTGTTTATCCTAGGGATTTGCCCAAAAGCGATCTTAGAAAAGTATTTCTTGAAATCATCTACCATCAACTTGTATGGAAGAAACTTTTCATCTTTTGTTTGATATTCATCCAAGACTTGTTTGATAACCAATTGAGAATCTCCAAACACTTGTATTTGTGTGATAGCCCATTGTACTACCATGCATAATCTAGTGATCAAGGCTTCATACTCAACAATGTTGTTAGTGCAAGGGCAAGTGATCCTGTATGAATTTGGTATACAATCTCCTTGAGGGGTGATGAATAATATTTGACTCTAGATCCATGTTGTGTATATGGACCATCAAAGTACAATTGATAAACTACTAAAGGATATAAATTGAATAGCTTTTCATCAGGAAACTTCGCATGAATAGGATGAATATTTGTCATTGGTGCTTCAACTAGTTGATCTGTGATTACTTGTCCTTTTATGGCTTTCTGATCCACATACTCTATATCAAACTCACTTAGAATCATTACCCATTTCGCTAGTCTGCCTGTGAGTACTGCTTTGGACATAAGGTACTTGAGTGGATCAAACTTAGATATGAGCTTCGTGCTTTGGTTCAGCATATAGTGTCACAAATTTTGGGAAGCAAACACTATAACTAAACATGATTTTTCCATGGTTGAATAATTAAGATCATAGCCAACAAGAGTTCTGCTGATGTAATAGATGGCCTGTTCTTTCCTTGATTTGTCATGTTGAGATAAAAGAGCACCTAGAGTTGCTGTTGTCGAGAAGATGTATAATAGCAATGGTCGATCAGGCATAGGAGGTACTCGTACAGAAGGTGTAGCTAGATATTCCTTTATTTTCTCAAAGGTTTGTTGGCACTTATCATCCCATTTAAAAGGTTCTCCCTTCCAAAGAAGGTGTTGAAAAGGATGACATTTATCTGCTAGCTGTGAAATGAATCTATGGATAGACTGTAACCTACCTTGAATACTAGGAAGCTATTTCAAATTGAATGGTGGAGGCATTTCGACTATAGCTTTTGCCTTGTCTGGATCCACTTCTATGCCTTGTCAAGATACAATGTAACCCAACAACTTTCCTGATGTCACCCTGAATACACATTTCTTAGGATTCAATCTCACTTGATATTTTTCCAATATATCAAAGGTCTATTTTTTATTTTCCCAAGATATCATTGAAACATAGTCTTCCATTATGGTGTGAAAAAGATTGTGGAAGACGACAGTCATGGCTCATTGATATGTGGCTCTTGTGTTCTTAAGACCAAAAGGTATTACAATCTAGCAGTAGGTACCCCATGGACATATAAAGGAAGTCTTGTGTTGATCTTCTTCTACAATTCTAATTTGATTATAGCTAGAAAATCCTTCCATTAAGGATAGCATTTTATGTCCTGCTGTGAGATCAACAATGGTGTCTATGCTTGGTAATGGAAAATCATCCTTATGACAAGCTTTATTAAGGTCTCTAAAGTTGGTGCAGCAGCGGATGTGACCATCAAGTTTTGAGATTGGTACTAGATTTGAAACCCATTCAGGATAATCAATAGGGTGTATAAACTTAGCATCCAATAGTTTCTAAATTTTTGCTTTGACTAAAAGTGCTACTTGAGGATGCATTTTCTGAAGATTTTGTCTAACATATTTTGCGTTTGGAGATACTGCTAGATGATGTACAACAAGTGAGGGATCTAACCCCAACATATTTGCATAGGTCCATGCAAAGTTGATTGCTCTTTTCATGAAGAAAGCGGTGAAATCTTTTCTTACTTTCTCTGATAGTGATGATGCTAGGAATGTGATTTTGGGATTCTGTGTTGTGCCTAGATTCATCTCTTGAGATTTTTCCACCAACAATGGTGACCATTCTTGATAATCAATGGTCAAAAGAAGGTCAAATCCTCCATGCTCGGGTGCCTTAGAGAGGTTTTCACTCTCGGATATGTCCTTTATTTTTACTTTTTCATGGTCAAGAGGCACCTTTTAGTTTTCACCTAGTGACCTATATTTTTTTATTTTATTTATTTCACTTTTGTGACTGAAGGATTTGACACTTCCACCAAAATATGCTAACAAAGGTAGGTCCATGATAAAACCCACTTTGTGATCTCCCAATGGTATGCCTTGTCTTAAGCCCATGAATTCGTCTATAGCTTTGTCATTCTGAAATGTGTCTAGAATAGGTGCCCCCTGTTGGTCCCAATCGACGAGGTCAGGATATACGAGTCGAAGGGAGGATGATAATGGTTGAGAGGTAGGTAAGGTGGATGATAACATAAAGATATATGTGTCTTGATATAGTTCAGTTATGTGGAAGAGTTCAGTTATGTGGAAGAGTCATCAATGACCTCCAGATTAGAAGTCTCTTCTATGCGAAAAGCTTCAACTACTATATCAAGAATACACTCAATGTCTTTGGAATGTGGAACCTCCTTACCATACCCTAGACCTTGCTTATTAAACTTTGTGGTGACAATAATAGGTTCAACAGGTCCTTGTCCATGTGGTCTTAGACGTCTTTGTCCTTTGTAGCCCATGTTCTTGATGATCCTAAATCCATTGTTATAGCACTCCCCTTCTAAAGTAAGTTGATCATTCTCATCAAAGAAGAGCCAAGAGTTGATTGGTGCAGGAGCACCTAATCCACAGTGGCCTCCATGAGGCATTTAACTGTTTGATATACATTTTGTTGTTTCCAATAAGGTCCTATAAGACCATTCATGTAAAAAGGTCTGTTTGACCAATGCATGTCATTTTAGTTTGTATCTAGGTTTATGTTGTAAGTCCCAAGGACACTTGTTGATCTGTAATCACGAAGGTTTTTAGGCAGTTGGAGGTTGTTAGATCTCCCAACCTCTTGGAGTCAATTCAGTACTACTGAGGGTGAGTAGATAAATACCCAGAGCAGATCGAATGTAATCAGTAGTTTTAGTTGAGAGGTAATAGAGATCAAAGATCAGAGATTTGTAATTGAGAAACAGAGCATCTGTGTGTGCATTTCTGAAAGGCATAATATAAACAAAGTTCTATTCTATGTATCTTTCTGTCATTCTGGATTCGCTAGGTTTTCTCTATGCAATTGATTTACTATTTTGCGGCCCAGATGGATTCTTAATCCATTCCACTGGTAAGATTTCTTCGAAATCAGTGGAATGGCTGTATAGATTCTATTGTTTTCATTTTGTTCATTTGTGTTTCCAGGATCACGTACAATATGCTCTAATAGATCCTAGCATCCTCATGTGCTAGGTTGGTGAAGTCTAAGATCTGTGTGGTTGTCAGAGAAAAGAATCTGTGTAGCTGTAGGGTTTGTAGAGATTCATATCGGTGCAAGATTCACGTTGTTTCACTGAGTATGCATTTTGTGTGTATATCGCAAATGCATGTTAGATATACATTCCATGTGTATATCACAAAGGCTTGTTGAGTGTGTATGTCACAAAAGTATCTTGTGAATGGTTACGTCCTGCATCAGGGTGACAAAAGGGGTTAGAGTGAGAAAGTGGAAAGCTTCTGATCTGGGAAGTCTGACTGATAGTGTATCGGCATACAAAGGAAGTCAACGTTCGGTCCCACCGAATGCATATTTGAAATGCATGTTGCGAATGTACATCAGGTTAGATACAAGGAAAGTCAATGGTCAAATTCACTGAATGCATGTTTCGAATGCATGTTCTGAATGAATGTGGAGAATGCATTTTTGAATGTATATTAAAAATATACATTGCGCTTGTACATTGTGTACATGCAAGAGGTGACTGACAGCGACGGTGAAGAGGACCAGTGATCGTAAGTCATGCTATGCACATACAAGATGAGTTGTATCGGTGCATCAGCAAGAAAGACTTTGGGTTGACCGATGCAAGGAGTCTCACCGAAGGCAAAGCTTGGTATTAAGCTTATCGGGAAGAGATATAGATTGGTGGAAGGGTTTTGAGTTATGCCGATGGAAGAAGTCACAACGATAGTGGTGTCGGAGACACATCGGTATGAGGAAGGACTTTAGCGTGAAAGATATTTGGTTGATTGATGGAATATGGTCTTGCCGATAGGAGTAAATCGCCAAGACATGGACCACCCTCTTGCCGATCAGTTTGTATGATAGAGTATTGGCTCCTCATCATATTTGTATCACTCAACAAAAGATTTGGGAAGTTGTGTGTTTGGTTCTGTCATTGAGAAGGTAGAAGTAGAAGGACTAAGAGGTTACAGAAATAAGTTAGCAAGATGCCTCTGAAAAATGCTGGTACTGCTAGAGAGTTGCAAGAGATGAAGGAAAAGCATGCTAGAGAGATGAGGGAGATGAAAGAGCTTGCAAAAGCCCTTCAAGCCAGGCTTGCAACCTTGGAGACAAACAAAAGAAGGGAAGTGGAAGAAAGTGAACCAGAAGAAGAGAATGGTGATGAGTATGAAGATGTAGATGAAGATCTGGATCTTGAAGATCAAAGATTTGCAAAACTGTTAAGGGCAGTCAAGAATGACAAACCTAAGGTAAAGATTGATGTTCCAAGGTATGGTAGAAGTTTAAATGAGGAAGAGTTTCTTGATTGGATTGCTGCATTAGACAATCATTTTGACTGTGAGGAAGTTCCTGAGGGTCAGAAAGTAAAGATTGTAAAGACCAAATTGGTAGGTCATGCCTTGGTATGGTGGGATTACATACAATCAGAGAGGAGAAAGTAGCGTAAGTCAAATATTTCGTCATAGGACAAGATGGTAGCAAGAATCAAAGGTAAATTTTTACCCAAGGATTATGAAGTTCAAATGTTTAAAAAGATTCAATTTTTAAGACAAAATGAAATGGATGTGAAGGCATATACTGAGGAATTTTATAAATTGAGTATGAGGTCTGGTCATCATGAGAATGAGGTTGAAAAGGTTGCTAGATACTTGGCTAGTTTGAGATTGAACATACAAGATGAATTAGTTTTGGCTAATCCTAGAAGTGTAGAAGACTATTATCAAATGGCAATTAGGATTGAGGAGAAGATGAAAAGGAGACATAATAAGTCCATGAGAGGAAGAGGCAGCAATATAAGGGTGAGAGGATCAGCCCCTACAACAAGACAAGTTAATGAGAATCAAGAGGAGACTAGTAAAGGACAAGAGTAGTATGATTTCAGGGGTGGATGGAAAGGCACAAGAGGTAGATTTGGAGGTGGAAGAGGTTCTAATACATTTTCAGGAAAGTGCTATACTTGTGGTGAGTTTGGTCATCCATCCTTCAAGTGTCCTAAAAAGTTTGGTGCTACTTCAAGTGGTAATGAAAGAAGAAGTGAAAAGAGAGTTCAAATTGTGCAAGAGAATGAGGGGAGTATGACATCTCTTGAAGTAAATTTGGAATAAAAAATGGGAGAAAGTTTGATGATCAGAAGGACAGTGTTGCAACCATCTAAGAAGATAGATTTGAGCCAAAGGAGGAAGTTGTTCAAGACTACATGCAAATGTAGAGGTAAGGTATGCAAGGTAGTAATAGATTCTGGTTCAACAGATAATATGGTATCTCAAGCAATGGTGGATAAGTTGAAACTGGAAAGGATTTCTCATCAAAACCCTTACAAAGCATCTTGGGTGAGTGATAGTCAATCATTTTTGGTATATGAACAAGCATATGTTAATTTTCAGATCAGGGAATATCAGGATATGGTTTTATGTGATATTTTGCCCATGGAATGTTGTCACCTACTTTCAGGTAGGCCATAGCAATTTGATAGGAGAGCATTGTATGATGGATATGCTAACACCTACACCTTCAAGAAGGATGGGAGAACTTTTGTGATGACACCATTGCAAGAAGATGCTGAAGAAAAGCAGGCAGCCAAGGTCATCTTGATGGGAAAGAAAGAGTTTGTGCAGATCAATGAAGCAGAGACAGAAAGTTGAGGATATCTCAAGGAGTGGAGTTGCTAAAGATTACAGTTTGAAGGTGATTTTAGTTTTAGATTAGATGGATCAATAGAAGTTCAAAGAGCAGGTTTACAAGTAGCCACAAGTTGATTGGAAAGACAAGGATGCTATCATAGTAGGGACAATTGTTTGTCCTCTAGAGCCAACAAGAGTTGAAAGGCAAACATATTCTGCCATAGCAGCAATACAAGAAGCATTACCCACGGTTTCCAATGCAGATGTTTAGACAGAGATGATAGTAAGAAAGAATGACAAGAAAAGGGTAGGTCTGGTGGCAAGCAGTCACTCATGGCAAGGTGTGAGTAGAGCATACAAAGCTGGGCATGAGTCTTTGATTCCATGGAAGCAGGTTACAGTCTAGAGATCATGGGGAAGACATGAGACAACAGAGGATAAAGGTGGAGGAAGACCAAGAATTAACTCATGGGGCATGAGTTCTTTTGTCACTGGGGTGTATGGTGCAGGAGCACCTAATCCACAGTGGCCTCCATGAGGCATTTAACTATTTGATGTACATTTTGCTATTTCCAATAAGGTCCTATAGGACCATTCATGTAATAAGGTCTGTTTGACCAATGCATGTCATTTTAGTTTGTATCTAGGTTTATGTTGTAAGTCCCAAGGACACTTGTCGATATGTAATCACGAAGGTTGTTAGATCTCCTAGCCGCTTGGAGTCAATTCAGTACTACTGAGGGTGAGTAGATAAATACCCAGAGCAGATCGAATGTAATTAGTAGTTGTAGTTGAGAGATAATAGAGATCAGAGATTAGTGTGATTTGTAATTGAGAAATAGAGAATCTCTGTGTGCATTTCTAAAAGGCATAATAAACAAAGTTCTATTCTGTGTATCTTTCTATCATTCTGGATTCGCTAGGTTTTCTCTATGTAATTGATTTACTATTTTGTGGCCAAGATGGATTCTTAATCCATTCCACTGGTTAGATTTCTTTGAAATCAGTGGAATGGCTGTACAGATTCTATTGTTTTCATTTTGTCCGTTTGTGTTTACAGGATCACGTACAATATGCTCTGATAGATCCTAGCATCCTCATGTACTAGGTTAGAGAAGTCTAAGATTTGTGTGGTTGTCAAAGAAAATGATCTGTGTAGCTATAGGGTTTGCAAAGATTCATATCAGTGCAAGATTCACGTTGTTTCACTGAGTATGCATTTTGTGTGTATATCGCAAATGCATGTCGGATATACATTCTGTGTGTATATCGCAAAGGCTTGTTGAGTGTGTATGTCACAAAAGTATCTTATGAATGGTTAAGTCCTACGTCAAGGTGACAAAAGGTGTCAGAGTGAGAAAGTGGAAAGCTTCTGATCTAGGAAGTCTGACCAATAGTGTATCAGCATACAAAGGAAGTCAACGTTTGGTCCAACCGAATGCATATTCGAAATGCATGTTGCGAATGTACATTGTGAATGTACATCGGGTTAGATACAAGGAAATTCAATGATCAAATTCACTAAATGCATGTTCCGAATGCATGTTCTGAATGAATGTGGAGAATGCATTTTTCGAATGTATATTGAAAATATACATTGCGCGTGTACATTGTGTAGATGCAAGAGGTGACCGGCAGCGACGGTGAAGAGGACCAGTGATCGTAAGTCATGCTATGCACATACAAGATTAGTTGTATCGGTAGGAAAGACTTTGGGTTGATTGATGCAAGGAGTCTTGCCGAAGGCAAAGCTTGGTATTAAGCTTATCGGGAAGAGATATAGATCAGTGGAAGGGTTTTGAGTTACACCGATAGAAGAAGTCACAGCGATAGTGGTGTTGGAGACACATCGGTATGAGGAAGGACTTTGGTGTGAAAGGTATTTGGTTGATCGATGGCATATGGTCTTGCTGATAGGAGTAAATCGCCAAGACATGGACCACCCTCTTGCCGATCAGTTTGTATGATAGAGTATTGGCTCCTCATCATTGATGTCATCAATATCTTCATCTTCTAGCATTCCTAATTTGATAAACATGGTAGGAGGTGCTTTGATAATAGCTTTGGATACAGATGGTTGACCATAAGATTTAGGTGATAAGGGAAAGGTTCCTACACAACAAGATTCTTGTAGCATGTATTCGCCAAGTCCTTTCTCTTTGTATTGAACATTGATGCTAGGGATGGAGTTGCTAGATGAAGGTTTGTTCAACTTGGATGTATCTACATAGGATGTGGATGGATATGCTTCAGGATTGGTAGGTATGCGATTGGAGTTTTGATATTTATCTTGGAAAGTGTGGCAAAACTCAAATGGATTAGGATCAACAGGGATTGTGATTTCAACACCATTATAGGGAAATTTTAGACATTAATGGTATGTGGATGGAACAACTTTAATGGTATATATCCAATGATGGCCAAGGATAATGTTGTATGGAAATTCAATGTCTAGGACTTGGCAATGGGTATCAGTAGTAATTAGACCAACCTTGATAGGCAAACAAATTATTCCTTCAGAATCTCTCTCGGCTTTGTCATATGCCTTGATAGTTATGCTCTTTGTAGTGTCAATGTGATCCTCAGAATATCCCAATAATTTTAGAAGATTTAGTGAACATATATTCAACCCAGCTCCACCATCTACCAGTATTCATTTAACTCAGTGTTGGTTTATGTAGACTTCAATATGGAGGGCATTGTTATGGGATGGATCAGATGATGAAAGATCTTTGTCGAAAAAGGTCAAGAGATAAGGTGATGCAATACTCTCTATCATAGTTTGGAATTGTGTAGTATCAATATCATTTGGTACCGATGACTCTTCCAAGGCTTTATCTAGGATAGATTTATGGGCAGGGGATATACGCAATAAATCCAAGATGGAAATATGAGAGGGGATTGTACCAAGATGGTCAAGAATATTATAGCTAGATGTTGGGCATACGGTAGATGGTGCTCCTTCGATAGTAACATGGCCTTGACGAGAGGTAACAACACAATCGAGTTCTTTTCCCCTTATGGTAATGGTAGATATACAATTTTGATCAATACGACCGATGGTAGATGAATCATAGGTATATTAGACATTCGTCCCTATATTAGAAGTACTTGCTTTGTCATGTGATGGAATTGGATTTTTGAAAGCATCAATGTCATAGTTTGTGGTTTGTTTCAGTGGATCAACGTTAATGGATCCTTGATCAATGAGGTTTTGAATCAAATGTTTTAGTTCATGCAACCGGCTATATTATGTCCTTTCACTCTATCATAATCATAGTATTCATTGTCTTTGTACCAATTAGGTTGACACTGTGGTTCTTCATTAGGTCGAACCTTAGGTAATGTGATCGTACCTGATTGTAATAGCTTCTTGAGAATAGTTTCAATAGGTTTCCCCAAAGGAGTGAATTGTCGTCTAGGTGCTTAATTCAGTTTTGATTGATCTCTTGGAACAAAAGGTGTGTTCTTAGATGCTGTTTGAATATGTATGGGATCTTTCATAGTTTGAACATTCTTTGCATCAATAATACCATCATTGAAAACATTTTTGTTCTTGTTCCAAAAGCGAGATTTATCGTTTGAGGATTGTGCATTGTCTTTAGTTTCCTTGAAGATCTTGATGGCACCCTTGACAATTAAAGCTTTTTCAATGTTGGTTCCTTTAGATATAAGTTCATCAAAGGTAGTGTCACTTTGTAATTGTAATTGAAATGATAGCTTAGGATGAAGATTTTGGACAAATATATCAACTTGTTGTTTCTCAGGTATTTGCCATGAAAGTTTACTAGCCATGTTGTGCCATCATTGGATGAATGATGAGAAAGTTTCACTGTATTTTTGTTTGTTGTTGACAAGATTGTTCATGGTTACCTCATGTTCTATGTTGAAACAAAAGTGAGATGAATTTGCTTGCAAGTTCTTTGAATGATTTGATGCCCAGAGGTAGATGAGAAAACTTTTCCATAGCTTGTCCCCTAAGACTACGAGGAAATAGATGCAAAAGATATGTGTCATTGTATGCAACGTCAAAGCAAGCAACATAGAATGTTCGAAGATGGTCATTTGGATCACCTTTTCCTTTGTATTTGTCAAATTGTGGTATCTCAAAATGTGGAGGAAGTGACTTGTCAAACGGATATGGGCATACATCCTCAAAAGCAAATGTTTTCTTTCTTTGGTCCATACTCATGTCTTCGACTCATTGTTGTAATTGCTTGAATTACTGCTCCATATCAAATGTAGATGTTTGATGTTGTTGCATAGGATTTTGATGGCTTGGATGAGGTATTTGATACACTAGAGTGTGATTTGGAGGATATTTTTGGGATGTGTTGTATGGCAGGGTGTATGTATTTTGGCCATGATTGTTAAATGGTGGAAATGTGTTGGTGTTTGGTGAGGGATTAATGCTTTGGGTTTGCATCACATGTGAACCAAAGGATGGATTGGTGTAAGACATATATTGGTTATAGATTGGCAGAGCTTGGGATACAACATGTGGATTAGCATAGGATATGTATTAGTTGGAAGTTGGTGGAGCTTGAGATACAATTGGTGGATTAGCATAGGATATGTATTCGGTGGAAGTTGGTGGATCTTGAGATACAATGGGTGGATTAGCATAGGATACGTATTGGTTGGATGGTTGTGGTCCAAGTGAAAGGAGTTGATTGACATATGATATGTTGGAATATGTTTGTGATCCAAAAGGTTGGTCAATAAATGATGTATTAGGATTGGATAGCACATTTGATGTATGGGAAGACACATTAGATGGTTGGGATGGTTCAACATGCAACACAATTAGATTGGGAACATGAGATGCTTGTGTTACTTGCGGAGAAGTTGTGTTCATGATAGAAGATACCATGGGATGCGAGACATGAGATGTAGCAACATGTGGCACACTTTGGTTGGAGACTTGAGGTGCTTGAGACACATACAAAGGAGTGACATTGATGGAGGAAGATGGAGTGGGTTGAGACACATGACATGGAGTGACATGCAAAACACTTTGGTTAGGAACTTGATGTGCTTGTGACACATATGTGTTAATGACATTTGATGGTGTTAACAAAGGCTCTATGGATGCGGGTGTAGAAGGTGCATGGAATGGAGGGATGGATGGGTTGGTGAAAGGTGATGTTTGAGTGTTGTGTGTAGATGTTGTGGGTTTGGTGGACGTAGTAGTAATAGCCTTATGGGTACCCTTAGCAACAACAACAACAACATTGGTTGGATCTTGTTTTGTGATCTTGGATATGTCAAAGCCACTTCGCAATTTGGCTCCTCTTTGAGCTAATTGTAAGAAAAATCAATTGGGATCAGAGGCTAAGAGCCTATTAAAATTTTGTAATGTGTCAACATCTTGTAGATCCACTAGGTCATCTTGAGATTTCTCATAGGCTGGTTGATTGAAAGGATGTTGTGGTATGTGGGTTGATGATGAAGGTCCAAGATGATATTGTGAAGGATGGGTTTATGATGAGGGTTCAAGTACAAACATATTTTGAGGCATTCCAGTTGTGAATTTTGAAGCATCCTTAAGAGTAGTGGATTAAAATTGCTGTAGGTTGGATTCCATGACTGCTTTGTATTGGCTCCTACTTTGAGGCATTGTTTGGATGATGGATGTGATGATTGGACTAGTATGACAAGGTTGAGACACTTGGATTTGTTTGATTGATATGATTGATTGGTTGGATTGGTTTGATTGATTGATGATTTGGCTTAGTCAAATTGGATTGATTGATAGGTTGATTGGATTGGTTTATTTTGATTGATTGATTATCCCCCAAGAGATAGACTCATGAACTCAAGGGTAGACAAGATTAGTTGTTGATGTTGATATGATCAAAAGCTAGATAGTGACCAAAGCCAAAGGATAATGTTGATTTGGGTTGATTGATTGATATTGGATAGCTATTTTAGAGTCTCAAGAGGATGGAGGGCTCAAAAAGTCCAAAAGGATGATATGATTAGGCTGGATAAGATATATGTTGGCTGTAGATGATCAGTGGATTGTCTAGAAGCTGATAACAGGCTCAGCATTGGCTGGAAATGTGATTTCTGGATTGGATAAATGATAACATGCTACAGTTTATGAAAGGAAAGACCAAAGGCCATTCACAATAGTTCAAATACGATTGAGGATAATGCAAAGGTGACTGTCTACATATCAAAGGCAACTTTTTTCTATTCAAATGTGACTGGATATGGCTCAAAGGTGATGCTCAAAAATTCAAAGGCACTTGTGTTATGATCAAGGATAAACTAAAGCTAACCAAAGGTGAGCTTCTACGATGCAATGGTGACTGACTATGTTTCAAAGGCGACTGGTTGTTGTTCAAAGGTGATTTTATTTGATAGTGAATTGTTTTTTTGGTAGTTTTATTTATTTATTTTTGTCAAGAGAACAAATAGCAAAAGACACACACACACAAGACATTCACAAACATGTACAACCTAGGCTGGAAAGGATACTACTTATTGAATCCCTAATTGGATTTCTCCAAATACTGAAACAAAGCGGACAACTACAGCTATTGGTGACACTGGCTCCCCCTTACATGGCATGGGCACACCAACTTTTCTTACCCTTCAGATTGTGTGAATCAAGGGAATTTCTATCTCTACAATGAATAGTACATGTAGGGCAGCTTCAAAGGTTCAACCTCCTGCATCAACAAGTAAAGGGATTTTAGTCTCTAAAACAAATGGTTTCTAGAGAATATTCGGGGCACCGACACATTACGTGCATCCAACAAGCCACTTAAAGCTCTAACTAGCTCTACTAGGAGTCTCATATATGAAAGGTATGCCTCCTTTCAAACTAGCACTATACGGTAAGCACTGATATCAGTTTGGACTTGGCTTTTGCCTTATCCTATTTTATATAGCAGACCGAACGAAAGTACCACTTGAGGTCATTCCTTTGGAGTGAGTACCTCTTTTCCCACCAATGTAGGCCTCTCTAAAGATAATAACAAGTTCTCTTACACCCAAGATCCATTTGATAGGCAAGGGGAGAGGATACTTTTGTTATTGGCTTAGGGTTACAATCATGCACAACAAGCAAACAAAAAAGATAAAACAAACACATGGAAAATAAGGTTCTTTTTAAGCACCAAAACCAAATGTTCCTAGATTAGTGAAAAATATGATGAGTCTTTGACTGATTGATCCTGCAATAGATTTATTAGTAGTTTTAGATCCACCTTTCTTCGACAAATGATAAGATGTTGCAATAACAAGTGTTAGCTGCCAAAGAAATCAACTTGCAAATAGTATAACCAAAGGCAAATGAGCAGTGATCAAATGCGACTGTATGCAAATCAACTACAATTATAATTTTACCAAAGGCGATCACTTATTGTGCAAATGCTAGTCTGTATGGTGTAAAGGTAATCGACGACCGTGTAAATACGATTTACTGTCAACCAAAGGTGCTTGGATATGTGAACTCTACAAAAACTCAAGATCCAAGGTTAGATAAATGATCAAAAGGCAAATATGATGGCTCTAATAACCCAAGAGGATGAATTACTTGAACTAGATCCTTTATTCTGCAACACAACACAAAAGATCCCACTATATGATGTGATTAGGTCAAAGACAAATCAAACCTCAAATAAACCAGCTTGAGGATAAGAAAAGACCATTAGGGTTAGAAAATAAACTAGCTTGCAACCCAAATCAAACATAGAAAGATTGAGAAAAACCCTAGAAACCCTTGCAAAAGAGAAATATATCAATAAAACCTGAGTTAACCAGAGGCGATTCCATATCGATCAAAGGTGACAATTTGCAAACCAGAGGCAACTGGAGATCATGCAAGTGCAACTTTCATCTGACCAACCATGATCTGGAGCCATGCAAAGGTGATGATCTATCGATCAAATGCAATTTCTGTGGATCAAATGCACTCTGCGTACCTAGACTTCAAAAACAACTTTAAAATGAAAAGGTTAATCAAGGACCTGGGTCCCACCAGGCGTGCCAAAATGTGTGAGCAGGAAAAATCAGGTTAATAAGATCAAGCATTACAATCAAAACCCAATCCTACCACCTTCAAGAAATCCATCTAAATGACACAAAATGAAAGCAAATCAAAGAACAATATCACCTAGATTGTATTGATTCCTTGGTTGAATGTGGATTGCTTCTCAATAGTGAACAACCATAGTTACCAAAGCTGCCATGATGATAGATGATATGCTCAAAGTGCTTAATGGATTCTTAATGGACTCAATATGCATGAGATGATAATCTGGACACTATAGAGATTATGTGGGATCTTGTGAAATGAGAGTGGGAGGTGATGTATATATAGCTCTCAACTAAGATTGATCAAAGGTGGAGATTAGGTGGCTACGTGAATGGTTGAGATTATTCAAGAGGGATAGATGAATGTGTACAAGACATGTGTCCATAGAGATAGCTTTTATTAAATGATTGTATTTGGTTTGTTGATAGTGATAGGATTGATTTTCTTAAAATAGGATGCTTTTCTATTTTAAGGGTTAGATGATGTGGATGATTGATTATAGAACCAATTAAATTATTTTTGTATTTTATTTTCAACAAACTATGGACAAGTGTGACTTGTACACATAGAAGAAAGTGATAAGAGAGGGAAATGATAGGATACAAATAAATTCATTTAATTTATTTTAAATGATAGAGGAAAAAGCTAAATTTAGAAAATTGGAAGAATCAATCTAAATTAAATAAATAAATTTATTTAATTTATATGCATGATAAGAAGATAAATAAATAAAATATTAATTTTATTTATTTTAGAGGAATAATGGGATAATTAAATAATTAAAGATTATTTAATTATAGATAGAAAATAGAAGAAATAATGATAATGGATGGAATTAATTAAATAAATATAATTTATTTAATTAATTATAGAAATAGATGGTTTAGAAGAAAATCAATTAATTGATATAAGTATGCTAGACAAAATTGACATAATGGTGAATAATGCGACAAATCGATAAATGATACGAAGGGTCAATTTTGGGTGTGTATAGGTGCAATAATAGGAGGTGGAGAAGAAGAAACTAGACATATGGAAAGATTTCCCTGACATCTCTATGAAACATGGTTGGTTTAGAATCATACTAAGTAGAATTCATAAAGAATTCATCTATTTGGACAAACCCCACTACATAACAAAGAAAGCAATTCAAGTAAGAAGGGGTCTATGCACCATAGGAGAGATTCCATAAAAGAAGGTGATACAGAATGAAAATGTTATATAATTGGCCAGAGCCACATATGACAAGAGAAGTCTGAATGTTACAAATCTAGCAGTGCGGTATGCTACCATGGGTATTGCATATAAAATCTACTATGCAAACTGGGAGGACTCAACAATCAACATCGCCATTCATACTGCATATCAGATGGTGGCCAGAAGGCATGGAGTTTGACTTGTGTGAGTTACTCCATGAGAATCTAATGGAAAATTTACAAAAGATAAAGAATGCACAATACCAATTCTGATATGGTACTCTCATTATATGATTAATATTTTACTTCATGAATGCACTGCCATCTTTCTTCGAAAAAACATGGAAAACACACATATTAGTAGCTGCACAAATATAATATCATGTCCATCAATTCAAGGACACACTAGCATACATTGCCACATATTGAGGGTTTTTCAAGGCCGTCCAACAACAAATGCAAAATAGGGAAAATATATCATATAAGATGGTGAAAAAGTAATATGCCAAGGACATAGTTTTCCTAGTGAACAAAGATTTCACCCTAATGGAGGTAGTAGGACCTAGAGTTTCTTGGATCCCTAAGCTTCCATATGAAGTAAGTAATGAGCTCATAGAGTCTTATGCTTAGAATCTCCTCAAACAACCCAAGGACCAAAATATGGAGAGATTCAGGACATATAAGGAGTTTATGGAGAAATAACACAAGAAAAATATGGAGAAGCAATTGGAGAAAATAAAGAGAAATTAATGAAAAATGGGGTATCCCACAATAAGAAACATAAAAAACAAGCACAAATACACTACAAGTGTAAACATCAGAGAGACTACATTTGGGAACCCTGGGATCACAGGCTGCAATAGAACAAGGAGCATCCTCACAAGTAGAATCTGTATCTACTTCATAACCTCCACAAACAGACCCCTCTATGGAGGAAAACTCAGAAATACTATTACAAATGAGTGCAAAGAAGAAGAAAAACTAGATAGGCAAAAGAAAAAGGTTAAGAGAAAGATAATACAAGAAGCTGGAGAAGAAACAGAGGAGGAAGTACAAGAAATTAAACAACCATAAAAAAAAGAACAAGGATTATTAAATAGACCATGGTGGAAATAGACATCCAAGAGGAAAAAAAAGATAATGCAATGAATGTAGACCTCTTAACCATAAAAATAAAAAATAAAGGCATGTTCAAACAAACTATAAAGATATACAATTGTTATGGAGTAAAAAGTGTCCACATGTCTTTTTACCTCCTTGTTTAGTTCTTAGGTCCCCGTGATTACATTATATATTCAAAATGTTTATCCCGACACAAAATTGTTAGACACCAAAGCAAAGATTGAAAATGGGCCCCTTCATTTACCTTACCCTAGACCTAAATAGAGATGATGGACTTGGGTGGTACCACCCATGTCCCCCTTTTAGGTTAGGGCTAATTTAAGTGTATGTTAGCCTGGGACCTTTCAAAAGGTTTCTCCTTGTCAGCTCTTTTGGTTTTATTTCATGATTATGAGTGTGAAAAAATATATAAACGTGTTTTTGGATTCATTATCAACTAGCTTGGAAAGAGCATAACTTGAGATCTTGAAGTGAAGCAAGAAAGAGCATTCATTGTGATTCTAGAACAAATTTGTGTTGTTATTGTGTTGTTATTACAGATATGGAGCTATCATCTATTCTTCCTTAGGAGTTGAATGATCTTCATCTTTCTAAGGTTTCATCACATAGGTGATATCATTGTTTGTTCATCATCATTTGAATCATCTCATTATCATTTGTTTTCAGCCTCTACTCCCATGAGGGCATGCACTATTTATCAATCAATGGTGTTGGGAAGCTTGAATGCTTTCCTAGGATTTGATTGAGGCAAGTCCCTAAACACCATAACCCCAAACCCCTTATTATCTTCTTGTGTGTAGGTTATAGGAGCAAGATCTGGAAAATACAGAGATACAAGAAGATAGAGTGTAGATCAGGGTTTTAGGATCCATAGACAGTTTCAAGGTTTTCTCTCATCAAGGACTTGGGCAGTACCACCCATGTCATCCTACCCTTTCTGAGTTTAGATCTGACATTAGGACAACATTTACATCTTTCTAGTTTGCACCTCAGGCAAATTTGTCTAGTCAGGACCTGCGCAGTCCCACCCTAGTCCTTTGACACCTCTGCTTTTGGGAGACAAGTTCTATCACCTTCTTGATCATCCCTATGCAATTAGTTTCTGGATATCTATTATACTTTCTTTGTTATAAGAAGATCATTATAGGACTAGGGTTTCATGCATTGTTCACCTAGGGTTTGATAAAAAGGCTAAATTAAATTTGGTCCATCTATAACATACCTGAGCACAAGGTTAGCAGTTGAGTCCACCTTCATTTGGTAGTTATTTGGCTTGGCCTTGTCCTTGAATGTTATTTGGAAAAGGGTTTGATCTAGTTTGCATTCTAGTTGTTATCATTCTCCTTTTTCATACCTAACATTTTGGTGAACTCATAGCTTCGAGCATTTGCATCTTATTGATTGTTCAAATCAGATCTCGCATTGATTTGTTGTTGCATATTTCTCATTATTCATTTGAAAATATTGCATACTTTTGGAAAAAGTGCATATTTTAATATTCATAATCATATTGATAATATCCTTAGTTAGTGCACTAAGTGTTATAAAACATTGTATGAGTTGTATAACCCACTTCCCTAACACCAACACCTTGGTAAGAAGAAGTTGTAGACTAATGGGTTCTAATGCTTTCAATAACAATGATGTACACACATAGAAAAATCCACTACTCAACTATTTTACAAAAGGTGAATCAACATATTTGTAAAATATCATGAACATGTTGGAATAACAAACATTTCATGACTCTGAAGACATAATTGACATAGTTTCACATGTATCTGAAGCTCAAATCAAGAAACTAGACAAAGAACTAGTTGATTTTCAAGAATTTGTGGGAAATGAACATCTAGCTCAAGAAGTGGTACCTCTGGTTGAAGGTATAAGAGGATTACTACAAGAAGGACAAGAAGGTGTTGACATGCTTCATGGAATAGTCCACATAGTGGATAACAACATTATGTTAGTGGCTAACTGCGCGAATGTCATAAAAAATGTGTCATCACCGAATCAAATTGAAACACAAGTATTGACACCTATCTTGACTATGGGAGTATCCACTTTTACATCATCAATTCTCACTACCACTACACAAGCTTGTGGTAATGCCACCACTGGATTGGGAACATCTAATGGAAATAATTACAGATCCATACATTATAATTACCAAAACACATTACCTCATGAGTCCATACCCATGAATAATTATTCCCAACCACCCCTCACTTCTACACCATTAAATACCTTTGTCTCCAATACACAAACCATATCATCTAGTAATGCAATCCTAAATAAACTTTTGCAAAGTATGACATCCTTGCAACAAAAAGTAGTGAATATGACCAATGCTTCACCTCAACCCAATATACCAACATATCATGCTCATAGTCCTTTATCTTATACAATCCTAAGAGCTCAAATGCTTGACAAGTTTGAGACTCCCCACTTTGAAAAGTATAGTGGCAAAGGTGATCCTAAAAATTGTGTGACAACATTCACGACAATGTGAAGTGATTTCTTCTTTGATGAGGCATTGTTAGCAAAACACTTTCCATGATCTCTCAAAGATACAACTTTGGAATGGTTTTTCTCTTTACCTCCTAATCAATACATTCCTTCTCATAGCTAGTTGATCAATTCTTGCAACATTTCCAAGAAAATATTGGACCTCTTGTCTTATTGTTTGATTTGGTCCATTGTAAGCAAGGTCTAAAATAGAAATTAGTGGAGTTCGTTAGTTGATATCAAGCTCTCTTTGCACATATACAATATCTGATTATAGATGAGGATGTTCAAAAAGTATTCATTAAGAATATACAACCAAATATACAGGATAAGATATTGTTGATGAAGTATAGTTCTTTTCAGTATCTATGCATAGCTCTCTGTGATTACCGACTTTTGGCTAGTCACTATGAGAATCATAACTCATTGACTTCAGTTGGTCAATCTGAAGCTGGAACATCTCAACAATCATTTAAGAAGCATAACAAGAGTTTAATCAAGATCAATGGTCAACAATCAAACAACTTTTAATCACAAGTGGCAGCGATTTCAAATCAGACACCATTCAAATTTAGGCAACAATAGAGACAATTCACTCCATTATCGGATTCTCTTCATTCGATAATGATTCAAGTGGTATCGAACAATCTTTTGAATCTTCCTCTTGCTCATCCAATAGACAATAGCAAGATGAAAGGACCTTCATTTGATGCTAATTCCTTTTGTTAGTATCACCACTTGACAAGACATGATATTGAAAGATGTATGCGTCTTAAACATGAAATTCAAGACTTCATCAATTCTAACACAATACAGGTGACTGGTGTGAATGACAATGGAAGTAAGTCGGTTACTCTAAATCAAAATCTAGAAATCTTCACTAATCCTTTTCCTAAGCATAACATCAACAACATGGTAGAACAACAAAATGAAATGGAGCTTGAAGTTGAAGTACTTGAATTTGATGAAATAGTTGGCCTAAATTCACAGATCCACCCCATCTACAAGAAAAAGGTATCTACGCTAAGGTTCCTCCTCCATTAGCCCTTCAAGGATTGGGAGATAACCAAAATGCACAAGATACACAAATGAAACAAACTACATGTAATCACAATAAGAAGGACAAAGTTTTAATGATGAAAGTATCCCATTTCATAGTGAAAAGCTCATTCACCAAGCAAAACATAATAAGAAAGCAAAAGAAAGAAAAAGAGCAAGGCACGAGTCATCAAAATTTGCTGAAAAAGGTAATGATTCAACTCCTCACAAGAATTAGAAGATTTAAAACATACAAAATCTTGTGAATCAAGCACCATGTGACTACTTTAAAAATCAAACAGGTATGAATTCCTCATCCATTCCACCACACTTGATGGATCACTTCTCCAAGATGCTCACAAGTTTGGCCTCCTCTTATATATATATATATATATATATATATATATATATATTGTGTTGTGTTCCCCCTTCCCCCGTGTAGTGTTAAATGTTTGTTTAGGTCTCCTTGGATGACCCTTGATACTCTTGTAAGGTCAAGGATACAAGGAGACCACCTCCGTTGTGACATTTCTTCTATTTGTTTCTTTATTCCTCTACGCTTCTCTTATTGCAATTGTTGTGTGTGGTGCCTTAAGGGCATAACATTGTGGAGGATGTCTTGGGGGCATCTTCCCACTTTGTGACCCTAAGTCACTTTTGTCTCCTCTATCATTTTTCATGATTTTATTCTTCTATTGTACTAGTGGCTCTACTAGTTGACAGATGACGACAACAAATATACACTTCTGATTAGGACCGTGCGTTCGTAAACAAGAAAAAAATGGACCTAGTCCATAGATGAAGACGAGGTTAATTTGTTACTGACATTTGACTAGTAGAATCACTTTGTGTTGTGATGTGTATCATGTTGTGAAATTGTTGTAACAAACCTTTGCAAAACTCTAAATATGCTTCTATACACTTTGGAATGTTTTTGTCTCACCTTGTAGCTATACTCAATTCTGAGATACCTAAACTATAACTTGTTGCAAGGTTTGTGCCCTTGGTCTCCTTGTGGTATGCAGCATAATGCTTAGGTTCATGACAAGGCTTAATTGCCTCCTATGCAGTCATTAACTCTGGCAGTTGTATTAGGTATTAATAGGTTGATCTTTTGGTGCAACGATAACTTTCTTGCTAACAATTGGTGTCAGAGCCTAGGTCATGGGTTTGAACCCCTCGCTTGTGCTGGGGGGATTGTTGCAAGATGTACACTCTTGGTCTCCTTGTGTTGTGCAGAATAGTGCTTGGGCTTGTGACAGGCTTAATCATCTCCCATGCATTCATTAATTGTGGCGGTTGTATCAGACATTAACAGGTAGATCTTTTGGTGCAACAGAAACTGTCTCAAGCTAACATAACCTCACGTCTATACTCAGTTCTAAACCCATAAGTACAATCTTGGTTTTTTTGAGCGACATGTTACCTTATTTTTGTATCAATTTCATGAAATGATTTGGTTGTTATCTTAGCTTAGATTTTCTAATCGAGGCTTGTTTTGATTATCTTACATGCATATTATTGATCAATGGTTGTTAGAAAATGATATTGATGTGTTTCTATTGTGATTGTTGGAAACAATTCGACGATTGTAAGCACATGTCACTTTGGAGTATGGGCTTTGTGAAAGCCTTTGTTCCCTCGTGTGTTTTCAACCTTACCTTAAACGTGATTGCTACTGGAAAGAGAGAGAAACCACTTTAAGGTGGGCGCATATATTGTGGTAAATGCTTAGATATCTTAGATATTGTGATAAAATGTGTGGTATACTACCTTTTCATTGTAAGGTGTCTCTGTGATGTAGGTGGGGTTGTATACTTTGTGTGTTTATGTATGCTTCCTTTTCACTGTAAGGCATCTCTGCGATGCAGGTGGGGTTTTATACTTTGTGTGCATGCTTCCTTTTCACGGTAAGACATCTCTACAATGCAGGTGGGGTTGTATGCTTTTGAAAGTCCTTCTACGAAAGGCAGGGTTGTGTCTTCCCTTGAGTGGTTGCACATCCTTTTTGAAAAAGTCCTCTCATGGGAGGCACGGTTGGGTCTTGAGTTACTCACCCTTGAGCGTGTTTTTTATAGTTGTGGTAGCGTAGCTCGATTGTCAGGTGTGTTTTGCATGTCTTAGATGGTAGAGCATAGCGATGAGCTCCTCCCCATCTCCTATGTTTGTTGTGTATAAGACATATAGTGGGTTGACAACACACTCTATGGCACTCATGTATTCCATGTGTTTTCCATGTATTTTCCATTGTTTTTGCATGTTTTGTGAAGGCACGTAGTCATGAGCTCCCCCCACACCATGTGTTTTGTGTGTTTTTTCGAGGCATGTGGCGATGAGCTCCCCCCACATTGTGTGTATTGTGTGCTTTGATGGTGGCACATAGCAATGAGCTCCCCCTATCGCCCGTTAGTATAGTATAATTATTTAATCATGTCTTGTCCTCATGTATGCTTCGTATATTATGTGTCTGTGTTCATGAATTCTCCATGTATTGTGTGCTTCTTTACTATCTTCCTCATGTTTTGTGTGTTTATCATGTGTCTTCTTATGTTTGCCTAAGCTTGGGGGCTAGAGATAGTCCTTCAAACTTAGGGTGAGCTTCTGGCTCTAGTGTTTGACATGCTTGATGTGTTTTCGACCATACTTTAATGTGTGTACTGAATGCATGTTTTTGACCATACATTAAAGTGGGGGCTAAATGTTATGGAGTAAAAAGTGTCCACATGTCTTTTTACCTCCTTGTTTAGATCCTAGGTCCCTATGATTACATTATACATTCAAAATGTTTATCCTAACACAAAATTGCCCGACACCAAAGCAAAGTTGGAATATCCCTTCATTTACCTTACCCCAGACCTAAATAGGGCTGATGGACCTAGGTAGTATTGTCCAAAAGGTTTCTCCTTGTTAGCTCTTTTGGTTTTAATTCATGATTATGAGTAGGAAAGCATATATAAGTGTGTTTTTGGATTCATTATCAACTAGGTTGGAAAGTGCATAACTTGAAATCTTGAAGTGAAGCAAGAAAGAGCGTTCATTGTGATTCTAGAGAAGATTTATGTTGTTATTGCAAATATGGAGCATTCATCCATTCTTCCTTAGGAGTTGAAGGATCTTCATTGTTCTAAGGTTTCATCATTTGAATCATCTCATTATCATTTGTTTTCAGCCTCTGCCCCCATGAGGGAACACACACTTTATCAATCAATAATGTTGGGAAGCTTGAATGCTATCCCAGGATTTGACTGAGGCAATTCCCTAAACACCATAACCCCCAAACCCCTTCTTATCTTCTTGTGTGTAGGTTATAGGAGCAAGATTTGGAAAATATAGAGCTACAGGAAGATAGAATGCAGATTAGGGTTTTGGGATCCACAGATAGTTTCAGGGTTTTCTCTCATTAAGGACTTCAACGGTACCACCCATGTCCTCTTGCCCTTTCTGAGTTTAGATCTGGTAGCAAGACAACATTTACAACATATTTCTAGTTTGTACCTTAGGCAAATTCTTCCAGTCAGGACCTGGGCAGTCCCACCCTAGTCCTCTAACACCTCTACTTTTGGGAGATAGGTTCTATCACCTTCTAGATCATCCCTGTGCAATTAGTTTCTGGATATTTTTTATACTTTCTCTATTATAAGAAGATCATTATATAACTAGGGTTTCATGCATTGTTAATCTAGGGTTTGATAAGAAGTCTAAATTAAATTCGATCCATCTATAACATACCTGAGCACAAGGTTAGCAGGTGAGCCCACCTTCATTTGGTAGTGATTTGGCTCAACCTTGTACTTGAATGTTATATGGAAAAGGGTTTGATCTAGTTTGCATAAACTAGTGCTATCATTCTCCTTTTTCATACCTAACAACAATAAAGTGGGAACAAAAATAAAGAAGTAATTGAAGAAGTGATTATTTGACATATAAGAGTATTTGACGACACCTTAGATAACATCATAGAAATCTTGCCCAATAATCTAGCCTCCATTATCCATAAGAAAAAGGAACAAGTGGTGGATCTAGAAGAAGAAATAAGGAAGCATGATTTAGAAGAAGTTGATCCTAACCTCTCTCCTGCATAAAGGAGAAGTTGGCACAAATGCAGGCCAAAGAGCTCAGGTCAAAACAGAGGGTTGACACACTAATGGCTCTCAATAAGGAGGTTAAAAGGAAAATTCAACAAGAAATAATTGTGGTGACCCAAAAAGCCTATGCAATAATGATGGAGGAAGAGAAGAAGGTCCAACAAGAAAAGCATACACCTTCCGGAGGTAGCCCATCACATAGTCATGAAATAGAGGGACCACAACAACAACCACCCTCTTTGCTAAGGGCCTCTTCTTCCATTGGAATCTCCCCTATGTAGTCCATTAAGGACTTTTTGGCCCAACAGAAGCAAATACAACCAATATCGACACCTCAATTGTTGAAACTACTCTTAATAGGGTCACAGGTGGACTTGACAAATATCTCTCTAATTCAAAAATTCCAATTGGGGGATATTTTTTATACCACATCCTGGGAGGAAATATTGAAACAACATGTGGAGAGTGCAGAGAAGCTAGAAGATGCCATAGCTACAATACAGAATGAGCTACCCAAATTACAAAGAGACACATCATTACCATTGGAGCAACAAATAAAAATGTTAATGGATGAGTTTAGAGAAGAAATCGAAACCAACATTGCACCATTAGAAATAGAATAATGACAAAGATGGAAAAGAGCGGGATGGATGAAGTTAGGAAGAAGTGTGCCATAGCACACACACAACTAGAAACTCATATCAACTCTTTGCAATAGATAACAAATGATATAAATACACTATAGCAATTTTGTCTATAGTGTCCTACACTGACTAAAAACCTTAAGAGTTAAATAGACCAACTATAGGCGCAAATCTTGCAGGTGACTGGTAGCTATGGTTCAACATAGGATATTGATGGCACAATAAGGGCACAAATACAAACAATGCATACCCAACTTCAACAATTACAAGACAAGAGGGAGTTCATCAAATCCTAATTCAAATAGTTGCAGGAAGTTGTAAGTCTTAGGATAGCACATATGACAGGGATACTTGGGGATGCAAAGAAAATGACCCAAAAATCTAGATCCCCACAACTATTACTAAAGTAGAAAAGACATTGATTCAGACACATGGATAGATACAAGTACTGTAGTAGGCAAAGAATCAATGCAACACTACGTTTCCACAACTCAAAACCATATATAATAATATTCTACCAACAAACTAATTTTGCATGTCTTGAGGATAAGACATGGTTACAAAGGGGGGATGATGTTGGAATTAGCTAGTACAGAGACCAGAACCCACCGCAGATGATCACAAAATGATTGTGGAGTAGAAGGCCAATTGGGCCTAGTAGGAATAGACTTATTTTGTAAGGGGTGCATCCCTAAAGAAATCCTATGTATATAATAATAGTAGAAGTAATAGAAGAATGTAAGGATAGAAGAAAGATATACATAGTAGAGACTATAGACCTACCATTGTAATATAGGATGATTATATATATATGAAGAAGATATAAGGGTAATGAAGGACTATTTGATTGTTTAAAATTTGTATGATGCATTATATGTTACTCTAATTTATTGCATTATACTAATTCTTACCATGAATGATCTAACTTTTCTCTCACTATCATAACTAGGGTATAAAATCTACATGTAGGACACTAGGGCTTAGAAATTTAGTTTGTGACCCCCTCATCTTGCCAACAAGATTCTTTTACATATCTAGTGTAACCTTTTCCTGTTAGATAATTCTATTGGTGTGATGGGCTTATTCCCTAACTAGTTATCTTCTAGGACCTATTCACACCTAGTTTGTTAAGCTTACTTAGGTCTATTTATGTCTCATGTTATATGATTATGTCACTTGTTATAATCCTACATAGCCCTATGTCTCACCTTGGCCTATACAACCAATGATTCTCTTATAAATTATTCATCTTGGATCTTGCATCCTCTTGTATGCTTGTATCATTATTTGGAAATTTAACATTCTTTATTGCTTCTCTCTTGTGTGTGGAAGGTTATTTGGTGTTATAGATTATTGTTTCTCCAATGAGTCCTTGTGGTGACTTGAACATGATACCAAAAATTTGATTCTTGCAAGCCCCTTCTCAATTTCGAGAGATTCTGCCATTTTTCTATGCATGCATCTTGATCTAGATCTGGCCCCACAGTTGAGTCTAGAAGGGTAAACTTTGTGAGGATCAACTATAAACTTGATATGCTTTGGTTATAGTCAAATCTAGTGTTTTTGTTTGCCCCTACTTTTATTGTACAACATCCATACTATCTACATAGCCACCCGTGTCATCAGTGTTGGAGCAACCAAGATCAACAAGCAAATACCAACAACTTCCACAAAAGACAATATTGCACATAAAAGCCAAAATGATATATTGAAGAGATTGTGAAAAATGTACATAGATTCCTTATATAAATAGGCATGATAGAGGAGGTAGCAAGGTAGGAGTCAATAACTGACTACCCCTCTAAAGATTCAACACTTGTGAGCTAAGTGGCAAGTGCCCATGCAAGTGGCAATCAAACATGCAAGAGGTGTCTCTAATGTATGAGGAAACATGTCTTCACCACAGGAGGTGAGACAAACTCAAAAAATCTAAGTAAACTTAAGCTGAGTGTGAATATGACCTCAAATAGGTAGACTAGAAACTAACTAGTTAGATACAACCACTATTTACACTAACACCCCCCATAAGTGCAACATAGGGAGAATACAAAGATGATGGATCCTGACTACTAGGCCATGTTAGGTACCCCTATACAAATGAATTTCTTAAAACCAGAGAAAAGGAGAAAAACCTATGGGAAACAAAACTCCTCTCCAAAAGAGAAATGCTACAAATAGAATGTGTAGTCTATGGGAATCAAAATGAAAGAAAAACATAAAACAAGTGTTATACCTTCAAAATTGACCCACAAACTCAGGATAGGGTGGAGAGTGTTGCATCCAAGCACTCTAGCCTTACCCAAGATGATAGTAAACAATGTGAAATGCTCAAAACCTATGCAAATCACTAAGTATAACTAGATCAAGATGAGAGATTTTGGCATGATAACTTTGCTCAATTTGTGGATGTTAAAATAGCTTGAGAGATGGTGTATTTATAGGCCTTTGAGAGAGGATTTGATCCAAAGGTGAAGATTGATTTGGGAGATCAATGGTTGTGAATGCATGTGATGTGGAGGGCCTAGATTTAATCTCCAAAAGTGGAGGGTTGTGAATAAAGATGAATTTTATTTATTCATCTTGAGAAAGGTGTGAATTAAATGAGGTTGGGTGAGATGGATTAGATGTGAATTTAAAATTCACATGGGGAAGAGAAAATAAATAAAAAATTCATTTGGGAGAAGAGTGGAAATAAATGGGTTATGACATGTGTAAGGGGTGTAAGAGGTATTAAATGAGATGTATGACATGTGTGTATAAAATATTGATTTATGAGGCATAAATATCAATTTTTTATTTGGAGGATGTGGGGAAAGGTGTTAAGCTAGGTTTGACCATTTTAATTAGGGTAATTAGCCTAATTAATATGGCTGGAAAAAAATTAGGGAATGGGTTAGTGAGGTGTTAAGATTAATTAAATAATGTTTTATTTAATTAATCCTAGGTCTAGGGTCATGTAGGTTAGACTAGGTAATTAAATAATTGCTATTTATTTAACTAGGGTAGGGATAGGGTAATTAGTAGGTTAAATTAATTAAATAAACATGATTTATTTAATTAATTGGGTTTAGGAGAAAGGGAAAATTAATCAAATAAATATTTGCATATTTATTTAATTGGTTAAGTTAGACCATTGAATTAATTAAATTAATTCAATTTTAAAGGATGAAATGATGGAAAACCAGGTGTTGAAAGGGATAATTAATTAAATAAAAATTTAATTAATTGTTTGAAAGGGGAATTGATGTGTTTAGTGATGTTGGAGGTCAGTTAGATGGTGAAGACATTTTTAGGTCTCTACAATTGCCCTTCTTTGATGTGGCGTCGTGTCTGTTAGATTTCTACCCAAGAATGCAAGTGATTGAGAGAAAGCAAAATAGAAATCAGATATGAGTCAAATAAACTGTATTCAACTCAAGAGAATGCAAAGCAATACAATAGAATGGGATGCTCATATGAGAGCAAGAGGTGGGTATATATAGGATATTCCACCCAAGAAACTCAATACACAACCAATGCGGGATAAAGTGAAAAAGTCCCTAAGTAAGCTTAACCTAGTGTGAAAAAAGCTAAGGTGGAGAACAAGCTAAGAAAGAGCTAGATAGCAAAGTAACCCTGTTCACACTAACACCCCCCCTTAAGTGCAACTTAGGGGGAAATGTGACAAAATGCAAAGATGGGTCCCGGCAACAAGGCCTGATGAGGTACCCATGTACAAATTATCCCCTCAAACAAAAAAGAAAGGAGAAAACCTAGTGGGAAAAAACTGCCCCATGAGAGGAAAAGAAGAGAGGCCAAGTAGCCCCCCTTCAATATAGAGTCTCCTGCACTGATGGTAGATGCCTGACAATGAATACTGAAGATGATCCATGATCGTTGAAATACGTTCCTCCCCTTAGGAAGAAACAATACCAAGAATGTATGCAAGATTTGTTCCCATTCCTTATAGGAATATGAAGGAAGAAGGATAAATGTCACTGAACTTTGCACATTATCCAAAGACAACAATGATGCTCCTGAAAACTGCTCAAATGTCTCCAATCCACTACCAAACTGTGACTGAATAGGAGGATGAAGAACAATCTTAGAAGATGATATCTTCTTTGAAGACAAGGAAACCTTCTCCAAATGTTGCCCAATGATCTCTAAGCCAATGCCAAACTGTGACAAATACTGATATGGATTAGGTACCATAGAAGATTCAGGTACAGTAACCATGGATGTATGGTGCTCACCATCGGTAAGACAACTAGACCAATGAGAATCTGGTACTTCTGCAGAGGATGTCAACATGAATGATGACTGAGTCAGATGTGTGGACTCATGAGTATCTGTAGAAACTATCATTGTAGAAGCAAATGTAGGCAAAGAAGAAACAAGAGGGTTTGAATGTGCCCTCAAAACATCTAAAGAAGAATCAAATCCATCAAAGAGAAGATGAATGAAATCAATAGTGTCTCCCAAATCTATAATGTGGGACTCCATAAACAAGGATGAGATGTCTGGTAGGAATATGTCCCAAAAAACTACTTCTGGAAGACCGATATGAGCCTACTGCATAGAATCACTGGAAGCCATGAAAGGAGCTACACTGGACTTAGATAGAGCAATAGGTAATGAAGGAGATGAGATCTCAATGCATGTCATAGGACTACATTGTTCATCCCCAAATGATATGTCCACACAAGATGGCTTAGTATGAACATGTGAAATATCTGCTAATGTTGGATCGCATGAAGTCTTTGAAGGAGGAGTATCAGGAAAAGTCTCTATATCATTTGAACATTCAAGTGCTTTCCATTCATCAAGCTTCATAGTTGTTTTAAAATCATATGGTAGAAAAATATCAAGTGGTTTTAAACAATCTGCAACAGGATCCTCAGGAAATGGAGACTCATCCAAGTCACCATACATCTCCCAAAGTTTGGTCCAACGAGCACGAGGGGAAGAAACCCATGTTAATGTACTCATTGTGTCAAAGTTGACATTTGAACCAAGAAATGCTGCTACATAACCATTCTTTTGATGCCATACAATGCTTTTCTGAAATGATATGGGTTGAGGAACAAGTTCATAGAGATAGGGCAGAAGATTAAGCCTTTTGAAATGTTTCAGCATACCATCTCGCCAAGACTTATAGTTACCCCTTTTTAGTTCAATTACAGTTGGATGCTTTGTGATACCCATGATTACTCCTTAAATTTAGTCATACATAAGACCAATTAAGAGACTAAATCCAACAAAAGCAAGAACACCAAGAGACCCCCCTAAATTACTCAATGAAGAAGCCCCCCCAAGCAAAATGATTTGGCATTTTATAAGTAATACGATTACAATGGCCACTAAAAGAACGCTGAGTGGACTTGACTTCAATGCTTTTACAAATCCTCACAAAGTGAATAAATACTGAAATTACAATTTTAGGACAAACCCAAATGAAATTAGAAGTACCACTACGAAGTACATGAAAAAAAATGCACTTTCAAAAAAAGAATCACCTTGATTCGAGGCTGTATGCAAAAGTTATGCACTTTTGAAAGTCCCAAAAATGAGAACTACGCAGAGTCACGTGTGAGAATATGAGATTACTGAAATATTTATACATTGAAATCAAAAAACAATTATACCAACATGTAGAGCATGACAAATTAGCCAAAATCAAAAAAAGAAGCTTGCAAATCCAAGGTCGGGAGCCCGAGTTACGGCCTTTGGAAGTTGAACTGCAATTTCCAAAACGCCAATGGAGAGGGGTTTTGCTGTAGCTTTCTGACATTATTTCTACAAAATATATAAGCAGTATGCAAAAACTAACAGATACCCAGATGGTTTTTCAGTACTGCAAAGAAAAACCAGAAGGCATTTTTCTCTGTGATCTATAGAAAATGTGACTCTAATTGAAAAAAATGTGTTTTACACCAAAAAAACGGCATGCAAAGACTGATTCAACTACCTAAGATAAACAAAGGCATGCTGCAACTTGCAAGATTGATCATAATAAATAAAATGCAAGCCGATTGTTAGATTTTAGCTCAAAGAATCTTGAGGAAGCTATGAAAAAAAAAACTTGCAACTGGCAAGTCAAAATATGAACCCCCCCAGAAACTAGAGTTTTCTCCACACTTTTCTGTTTCTCTAGATTATCAGAAGATGGAAGAGAAGAGCATACTCATGTGCTTCAAAAAATAACTCTACACTCTCAGATTTCTAAAAAAAATGCTAACCCACAACTCACAACCGCTCTGATACCATGTTAGATTTCTACCCAAGAATGCAAGTGATTGAGAGAAAGCAAAATAGAAATCAGATATGAGTCAAATAAACTGTATTCAACTCAAGAGAATGCAAAGCAATACAATAGAATGGGATGCTCATATGAGAGCAAGAGGTGGGTATATATAGGATATTCCACCCAAGAAACTCAATACACAACCAATGTGGGATAAAGTAAAAAAGTCCCTAAGTAAGCTTAACCTAGTGTGAAAAGAGCTAAGGTGGAGAACAAGCTAAAAAAGAGCTAGATAGCAAAGTAACCCTGTTCACACTAACAGTGTCTTAGCAGGGAAGTGGTGTCAAGTCAAAGAAAAATATGCCCTAGCTGCTGGGAAGGAATGAAATGGGTGAGGGATGCCCCTCGAGAGGTTGGGTGAAAAAACTAATTTTTTTTTTCAGGTGAGCTCTCAAAAGGAAGAAATGGATAGAGGAGGTAGAGGAGGAGGAGGGGAGGAGGGGGAGGGGGGTCCGATGGGAGTGTTGGCAGCAATAGCCTATGCACAAGCAGGGCGGGACAGGCAAAGGAGATGAGTGAGACGATGACTACTGGCACCACCCTAAGAGCCACAGCCGCAAGGATATGAGGAGGGTCAGCAGCTGCCATAGAAGCAACAGGTATAGGGCCCCATATAGTAGCAGGTAGTGAGACCTAGACAATGGGCATCACAGGGATAGTGGGAGGTATCTGTGCAACAGGTATCAGCTCAACAGGTACTGGAAGGATCTGGAGGATTGATGCTGCCTCTGGCTAGTCATTTAGAAGCAAGAGGATCAGGGGCGGGACCAGGAGAAACTACGAGAGGGTGTGTATTATGCCGGTGCTCTCAAGGGGACGAGGAGGAGGAGGTACA
Organism: Cunninghamia lanceolata; assembly: GCA_027924645.1. Classification (NCBI taxonomy): domain Eukaryota; kingdom Viridiplantae; phylum Streptophyta; class Pinopsida; order Cupressales; family Cupressaceae; genus Cunninghamia; species Cunninghamia lanceolata. The sequence continues at coordinate 6,357,100 of BSBN01000865.1, read as the reverse complement.
GACCATGTGAGCATAGGTTGCTAGTTTGCAGGAGATTGTAGGGAGGCAGCAGCAAGAGCTAGTGCAGCTTCGGGAAGCAGCTACATTGTTGGATGGAGTAGATGGGTAGGTGAGTGCACTATAGGAGCAACTGGCTTAGGTTTAGGCTTAGGTGGTCACATTGACAGGAGAGTGGGATGCCGCAATGGCTTGGGCTCAATAGGCGGAGGGGCAGGTGGTGAGTTTGCAAGGGGTTGTAGCTGGTATAGACATGGGTCTAGTTTTAGCACTGATGCAAACTCAAATCACACAACTGCAGGGACAAGTTTTGGAGCAGGGTCGCCGGGTAGAGTACTACCATGCAACCTATTGCTCAGCTGTTCCTGAGGGTCAGTAGATCCCTAGCTACAGTCAGTAGAGCGGGTCACGAATGTTCGGATCACGCAGATCCAGATCTATTCAATTAGTGCAGCAGCCTATGGGACCTCCACCACCGCCACCACAACAGCCACAATAGCAATGACAACCAAGCTCTCCCACTGAGTTCTGTAGGGGATCATCAACCCAGGGTTGATGGTTTTATACATATTGATGTATTTTGAGCCCTTGGAGACATTTTGTATCATGACTTGTATATTTATTATGATGATGTACACTATTTTGTGGTGATGCATGATTATTTATGATGATGATACCTATATGGATGGTTATGCATATTATGATGTTATGGCTTTATTATGTGATGTGATGTATTATGGATCCTGATGATGTTTATATGATTTTTGATATTATGGATGCATTTATGATGTATGTGATGATTTATGACATGTGATGGATATATTGATGATGCAGATGTTGATATGATGTTATGGTTTATGTATGATGAGGATGTGATGGATGGTTTTGTTTATGTTGCATTATGTGATGCTATGAGCAATGATTACACTGATGGTACTTGGTAGGCTTGCTTAGCAAGCTCTTATTAATGGTAATTTAATTTAGATATTAATTGTTGTAAGGATTTTTTGATGTTGCTAATATATGTTGTGATTTTGTTGGCTTATGGATGGATGTTTTATTATGATATCATGATCTATGCAGGTGGTACTTGGCGGGCTATTTCCCTCATGTCTTCATTGCTCTGCTATGATTTTATTATGGATATATGGTATGATTTGATGATGTCATGGTCTTATGGATGGATGATGTTATATGTGTTGTAATGTAATGACGTTAATGGATCATGTATGTAATGTGATGATGTTATGTTTTGCTTATGCTGATGTGATAATGTTGATGCATGTTATGAATATGGATTATGTATGATACTAATGAAATGTGATGAAATGTTTTCTCAGAGTTGCATGGTATAGATATGGTGGAGAAGGAAGGAACTCCTTAGCCCATGGATTCAAACTACTGGCTGTTTTATGGTGCCACCAACCCTTAACAGGTTGGGTTGTCATAGATTTGCTACCAGCTAGAATGCCTTTTGCTGTAATCTTGAAAACACAGAAGACATCCTATGTGATATGTGAGATTACGTCTCTCTGTGATGGCAAGTTTTTTTTAGGGAAATGAAAGTAGGGAACCCTGATTGTGAAAAGTGTTATCAGAAATAGAGGGTTTCGGGTGACCTACTCTATCCAATGGAAAATCTATAGAGGAAATGATGCTGAATTGGGCTAAAATGAGATGAGTGAGTGGAACCAGGCTAGGTGGATGAGGTGAAGAATAATTAAATGGAAGGACGTACATCTTCTTGAACTGTTCTTGATGGACATGAGATGATTAAGGCCATGGTGTGAATGATGCGATGATTTGTAAATGATTATCCAGATGACCATGTATTAGTGCAATGAATGGTGAAATAAACAAGTCATGACACATGTTGCGTTCTTTCAAGACCCTGGGTGATGGGACTAGGTGGTGGGGGATAGGTTAGGGAGGGGAATGGTTAGGGGGATTGTAAGAAAAAAGGGGGGTGAGGAAAAAGGGGGGTTGCGAGGATGGTTTAGGGAGTGTTGAGATTATGGGACACCATGTCATTAGAGGGGGGGGGGTTTAGTTTAGATGTGTTAGGTTGGTTGAATGGGTTGAGGGGTAGATGAGAGGGGGGTGTTAGTTAGAATTTGGGGGGGGGGGTAGAGTGGGTGGTTGAGGGGGATTAAAATTCTAGGCCCAGATAATATGGTTAGATGGGTGGTAAAAGATTATTGGAGCTAGCTATAGTATTTGCATTGGACTATTGAGAGAATTTCTAGATTTATTATAGCAATGTAGGATACATTTCATGAAGGTATGAGATGACCTAGGTGATGATACTTATCCCACAATTGCTTGGACTAGACTCACGAACAATAGGTTAATTTCATGCATGCCCAAGGTAGTATAACCTTTCCTAGCCGAGGGAAGGGGACTCATAGTCATGAGTGCTCATAGTACATAGAAGGTATGAATGCTTGTATATGAAAATGAGACACACAATGCTAGAACCAACCCAAGCTTCAAGATATGAATACTATTCTTGGAGTAATGAAATCTACCCACAAGTATAGCATACAAAAGCAAACAAGAGAGATAAATGATTGACCATACTTAGTAATTATTTTTCCCATACAAACAAAAGTGAATTGCATGTTATTTGACAATCACTATGATGATGGTGCAAGTTATCTAGTCAATGTGTGTATCATCATACTATATGAAAGAAAGTTGCTTTCCTATATTCAAAAAATAAATAATCAAAAGACTAACAAAAAGAAACAAGCAACCATTGTGTTCTCTTGCCAAGATGTGTGTTGATAGGATGATGGATTCTATCCATTGTAGGAACGATATATCCTAGGACGCGAATCGGTTGGATTTTGCTGGATAATTTTTGAAAGGTGGGAAAAGGACAGTCGAGCCATGTGTAAGGATTATAGTCGGTATATTGATTGATGATTTTTGTGTGAGGTGTGATGTTTCAGATGTATGCTTAGTGTGTGTATCATTTGTTGAATCTAGCAAGCTCAGGAAATAGGGACCATCCAAATGGGTTGGATGGGTACATCTTATGTACTTGAGTACTGGATACTTCCTTCATATTCCAGACTGCCTACATACCATGTGTCCATGGGATCAAGGTACTTTCAAGATGCGGGTGAGATGAATATGTAGTTCTAGCAAGACTTGATGATGTGGGAATGGTGTGGGATGGATGTGCTGATGATGTTTTGGATGATTTTGGGTGATTGTGAGGATGTTGGAAGATGATATGTTGGATGATTTGGGTGATTGTGAGGATGTTGGAAGATGACGTGTTGGATGATTTGGGTGATTGTGAGGATGTTGGAAGATGATGTGTTGGATGATTTGGGTGATTGTGAGGATGTTGGAAGATGATGTGTTGGACGATTTGGGTGATTGTGAGGATGTTGGAAGGTGATGTGTTGGATGATTTGGGTGATTGTGAGGATGTTGGAAGATGATGTGTTGGATGATTTGGGTGATTGTGATGATGTTGTGGGATTGCTTTTCATATTTTTGTAATTTTTTGATTTTTTTAGTGTTTTTGGATTTTGTATTATTTTTGAGATTTTTTGAATTTTCTAATGATTTTGGGATTTTCTAATTTTCTAATGTTTTTGGGATTTTTTTGATTTTCTAATGTTTTTGGGATTTTATGATTTTCTAATGTTTTTGGGATTTTCTAATTTTCTAATGTTTTTGGGATTTTTTTATTTTAGTTGTATAGAAGAAGCTTACAAGGATCCTTGTTCCATGGATTAGCTTTGGGTGGGATGATGCGAGGTGGGCGATTGATGTTTCATAATTCCAAGCCATGGGAAGTGTTTGGTGTGGGGTGTCATGATGGAGAGAGAACTTATCAGATGGTGGAACTAGCCACTACACATGGTGCCTATAATAGGTTTTCACCATTGTACTTATCCAAGGCGTCACTGAAGTGATTTTCACCATTGGACGGCTTTATTGCACTCAGGTTTCTCTTCTTTTTTTTCTATTTTTGGATTTTTTTATATTTTTGCTTTGGGATACTCAATGAGTTATGCATAGAACCTCTTCAATTACAGAATATTCATGTGCTCATCCAGAGGTTGCCCCTCAGGTGTTGCAAGCTGATATGCCCCTAATCCATAATTGGTTGTGATAACATAAGCTCCTAACCAATTGGGCTCAAATTTTCCTTTCTTAGTGTGTTCCTGTAGATTCTTTTGGTTTTCCATGAGGACAAGGTCGCCTACTTCAAATTTATGGTTCTTGATCTTCTTGTTATAGCTTTGTCGTAGGCAATTTTGGTATGTGTTTAGGTGGTTGACTGCATCTAGGCATTTCTCATCCAATAATTCTAGCTCATGTAACCTTGCAACTCGGTACTCTTCATCAGTGATTATGTTCTATAGGGATACTCTGAGTGATGGGAGCTCAACCTTAATAGGTAAGATGGATTCATATCCAAATACTAGGGAGTATGGGGTGGCTCCTGTAGGTGTGCAGATACTCGTGCGGTAGGCCCATAGGGCTTGATTGAGTTGGAGGTGCAATCACAACCAACTTCATTAACCTTCTTCTTCATAATGCATAGGATGGTTTTATTTGAAGCTTCAGCTTGACCATTACCTGGGGAGTAGTATGGAGTAGAGAGATGGTGTTGGATTTGGAATTTCTTACATAAAGTGTAGACTTCTTGGTTCTTAAATGGTTTCCCATTGTCAGTAATGATGGAATGGGGGATTCCATAATGGCATATGATGTAATGAAGAATGAATTTGGCTATCTAGATGCCTATGGTGAAAGTGAGCGGAATTGCTTCTACCCACTTGGTAAAGTATTCGGTTGCGGTGATAATGAATTTATGACCATTAGATGATGGTAGGTGAATCTTTCCTATGAGGTTGAGTCCCCATTGTGAAAAGGGCCACGGAGTTATTATTGGTTGCACTTCTTATGATGGTACATGGATGAGGTCCCCATGTTGTTCACACGATAGACACTTTTTCACAAATCGGTAGGCATCTCGCTCCATGGTCGACCAGTAGTATCCTGTCCTCAAGATCTTTTTATCTAGGGTAGATCCACTCGACTGCACCTCACAAATGCCTTCATGTACCTCTTATAAGGCCACTTCGGCTTCCCTAGAGTCTAAACATCATAAAAGCATACCATCAAGACTCCTTTTGTAGAGGGTATCTCCTATAAGAGTGAAGCGGGAGGCTTGGCGAATGAAGCTTTTTCATTGTGAGGATGAAAGGTTAGGGGGTATGATGTTGTCATGGAGGTACATGTATGTCTCTTGATACCAAGGGGATAGGGGTCCAACAATTTCACACACCAGTTCTGATTAGGGAACGTCATAAGCTAGTATAGGAAGTTCTTCAATCAGGAACTCACACTTCTTGTTGTCTTTCTTCATGTCCACCAAGGATCCTATTGTGGCCATGGCATCTGCTACTTTGTTATTTAACCTTGGAATCTGTTCAAAGTGGATGCCATCAAAATAATATTTAAAATCATCCACCATCTTCTTATAGGGCAAGAACTTATCATCCTTAGTCTTATTTTCATTGTTTACCTATTAGATGACCAGTTGGGAATCTCCATAGACCATGAGTTTCTCAATCTTCCACTGATCACCATGTGGAGTCCTATGATAAGAGCCTCATACTCTGCTACATTGTTCATGCATGGAAATGTAAACTTGTATGACTTGGAGATAGTATCTCCTTGATGGGTGAAAAATAAAATGCATGCCCTGAGCCTCGATGCGTATAAGATCTATCAAAATACATCTTCCATGGTTCTACTGTTGGTGCTACAGTCAATATAGACTCATTAGGAAACCCAAAAATGTGTGGGTTGCTCTGTTGGGATGGGTGCCTCGACTAACTGATCAGTGATGACTTAACCTTTAATGGATTTCTTTCTATATACTCACTTAAGATCATTACCCACTTAGCCATTCATCCTATAAGGGCAGCCCTATTTAGCAGATACTTCAACGGATCGATCTTGGCAATGAGCTTAGTCTTATGATTAAGCATGTAGTGTCGCAATTTTTATGAGGTGAAGATGACAACTAAGCATGCTCACTCAATGGGAGTATAGTTAAGCTCATAGGTCACCAAGGTATGACTAATATAATATATTGCTCTTTCTTTCCCTTGCTCATCATGTTACACCAACAAGGCCCCTATAGCTGTTTCTGTCATTGAAATATATAAGAGGGGTTCTCCTTGTTTTGCTAGCATAAGGATAGGTGGGTTAGTGAGGTACTTTTTCAACTGTTCAAAATCTCCCTAACATTGATTGTCCCACACAAAGGCCGTATTATTGAAGAGGAGATGCTGGAAAGGCTAGCACTTATTTGCAAGTTGTGCTATGAACCATTGGATAGATTGGAGCTTCCCCTGTAGACTTCACAACTGCTTTAGTGTCTTTTGAGGGGGCATCTTTGTTATATCTTTGACATTGGTAGGATCCACTTCTATTCTTCTCCTCGACACTATGTAGCCTAGGAGTTTCCCAGAAGTGACCCCAAAGACACACTTCTTTAGATTCAACCACACATTTTATTGTTCCAATATGTCAAAGATCTTAGCTAATACATCCAAGTGTTCCTCTCTGGTCTTAGATTTTTCCAATAGATCATCTACATAGTCTTCCATTATGTGATGGAAGAGGTCATGGAAGATGACCGTCATTGCTTGTTGATAAGTTGTACCCGCATTTTTTAGGCCAAAAGACATTACAACCCAATAGTATATCCCCCATGGGCATATGCATGATGTTTTATGTTGATCCTCTTTTGCAATTATGATTTGATTGTATCTTGAGAAACCATCCATTAGAGACAACATCTCATGCTTTGCAGTGAGATCCACTATAATGTTGATGTTGGGTAATGGGAAGCCATCTTTAGGGCATGCCTTGTTAAGGTCTCTAAAGTCTCTACAACACTGGATGCCCTCAGTGAGTTTATTTAAAGGTACAATGTTAGATACCCATTCAGGGTAATCTATCAGATGAATAAACCCCACATCTAGGAGTTTCTTTAGCTCTACTTTAATTAGGAGCACAATCTGGGGATTCATCTTCCTTAACTTTTGTTTGATCAATTTCGCATCAGGGTAAACCACAAGGTGATGAACAAGAAATGCAGGATCTAGTCCCGACATGTCAGCATAGGTCCATGCAAAGTTGCAGCTTCTTTTCTTGAAGAAGGTTAGGAAGTTTTCCTGTTCCACTATTGTAAGAGATTTTGCTCTGAAGGTTATTTTTGGTGCTTCCTCTGTTCCAAGGTTCATTTCTTGTGATGGTTCCACTAGGATTGGTGATCTGTCTGGATATACTTGATCTATCTGAGGAAGGCCCATGCTCTTATCACCTAATGCCTCATGGAGGTTTTCACTAGGTGATACGTCCTTTATTTTGACTTTATCTTCACCTGAAAGTGCCACAGAGTGGTTTTCACTAAGGGGTGTTGTTTTCATTCTTATATTTTTGCGACTAAGAGCATGGGTGGTTTCACCAAAATAGACAGAGGTGGCGAGTTCCATGATATACCTAGCTCTGTGGTCTCCAAGGGGGAAGTGATCTCTGACCCCCATCATTTCTTCTATTGCTTCATCGTTCTGTGCCACATCAAGGATGGGAGGTCCTTGTTGGTCCCAATCTATAAGTTGTTGGGAATTAAGGTGTCTCAACCTTGGTAATTCCTTACATTTGTAATGTTTGCATTTATTATTTAATTGCCTATGTTGTAAATACTTGTAAATTCCATATTGTCATATTGTGGGATGTGGCATGGTGATGTGTCAATCCTACATGGAATATGACAACTTGTAATTTTGTCCTCACATGAGGAGATAGGCATCCCACTTTGTGGTAGGAGAATTTTTCCATGTCTCGGCATCTTCTATGTTGTGTAAGGGAATGTTTGACTGAAATAGTTATGGCGGATTCCTATGACGAATCTATGACATGTAAGAGTAAAAAATAGAAGGTTATAAGATAGGTGATGACATGTGTCATGAAGCATCTTTGAATAAGGCATATTTGGGCACCCCAAGGTGGAATATGACATGTTGTAAGAGAATATGCTATTTATAGCATGTGTATGACAAATTCTCTTACAACTGTAAGTTGTAACCACTATGACAGATTCTATAACGGTCGTAAGTGTCGTAAGAGCATCTGTCATAGCCCATTTTGGAAATAGGTGACCTCTTTGGGATGGAAGCTGTGGACAAGTGTCAGGCACATTCTACAATGTTGACCAAGTGTCCTTAGGTGTGGGTTTTGGTCCATGAGGCCATGTTGGACGCCCATCCCAAGATAGGTCCTATATTGCCTTTTATTTCTTATATAAATAGGTGCTTGGAGATGGAGTTTGTATCACAAGTCTACAAGCACTGTTATGCTACCAGATTGACTCCAGACACGAGTGTCGAAGACCATTGAAGCTTGCATTTCAAGTGTATTGTAAACAACTTTTAGATTTGTTAATACATTGTGCAGGTTTATGAGTGTGAGGTCTTTCACCCAATAAGGTTTTTCCCCACCGTAAATCTTTGTCTCTCTTCTTCTCTCTTCTTTCTGGTTCTTGTGTATTTCTGTAGTAACTCTGTTAGATGTTGTATGTTGCTATAGTGATAAGGAATAAATTGAATTTGTATAGCTCTCTCCTCATTAGATTAGTGTAGGAAGCGATTTCTACACACCTAGCTTCCTTTCATAAGCTTGGGGTATACAAGAGGTAGGTCATTAGAGGAGGATGCTAGGGTGGTATGGTATAAATGGTGCATACGAAAGATTCAAATAATTTAGTGAAATCACTAAAGGAATATTGATGGCTTGTTTCGTTGATGTTATCGATCACAGGGGAAACCTTAGCAACCTCACCTAAGATACATTCACCACTAGTGAGGATAGATTCTTGCTTTCCATACCCTAACCCTTGAGAATGGGGGTTCCTTGTTGCTTGAATCAGCTCCACAATCCCTTGTTCATGAAGGTTAATACCATCTTGCCCTTTATAAACCATATACTTGACAATCTCTAGACCTTTCCCATAGATTTCAGCTGGTATGGTAGGGGCTTCTTGTTCTGCTTCTTCATCTTTGTATAGCCATGATGATATGTTCTCAAGCACATCTTGATCAAGAAGGTGTTTCTTCTCAAAGGTGGGAGATAAATTGCATTTGATAACTATCGTGGAGACCTCCTCTTCCTTTGGAGCACCAAATGTTCTAGGATTGGGTAGTGTCCCTACACAAAAGGTACCGCGTAGGTCGTATTCGCCACACCCCATGTCACTCAACTTAATCTTGACCTCAGGTGGTGGGGATGTTTTTGATGAAGTGGTGACAAAGTTAGAAGGGTCAATATATGAGGTGGTTGATGTAGGGTTGATTTGGGAGATAGGTTTCTTAGTGGCATTGTTGTAAGGACAGAAGGTATGGTCATGTTCTTCAGGGAAACTGCAATATTGGAAGGGGCAGGGATCAACATAGATAGTTACTTCTGTGCCATTGTGAGGGAACTTTAAGCATTGGTGAAATGTGGATGGTACAGCTTGATTGGCATGGATCCATGGTCAGCCGAGGAGAATGTTGTAAGGGAGGTCAAGATCAAGCACTTGGCATTTGGTCTCCAAGATTTTCTACCCCACTTGAATGGGGAGTTTGATGGTGCCCTCAGAGAGTCTCTCCATATCATTATATCCTTTAATGGTTATATATTTGCTGGTGTCCACAACCACATAAGAGTATCCTAAGTGTTTTAACAATTTAAGAGTACACAGGTTTAGGCCAGAGTCACCATCTATTAAGACTTTCTTTATGATATGCTTATGGATGTAGACTTCAATGTGTAAGGCATCATTGTGTAAGTTGTTAGATGCGGGAAGGTCCTTCTTGGAGAAGGTGAAGTGATGAGGTGAAGCGACATGGCCCACCATGGTTTGGAATTGATCAACATTCAGGTTGGTGGGGACTTGGGTCTCCATTAGAGCTTTGTCAAGGACTTCTTTGTGAAGGGGTGATGTTTGGAGCAACTCAAGGATGGAGATTTGTGCAGGGGTTTTACATAGATGTTCTAGGAGGTTGTACTTGTGAGTGGATGGGGGGTTGGTAGGTGCGGATGTGGATGGTTGATCATTGGTGGGTGCCCCATGAATGAAGACATGGCCACAGTGGGTAGTGACAACACAATTGGGTGTTTGTGCTCAAATGCTAATGGTGTTGACATGGAAAATTCTTCTATTCGACCCACAATGGAGTCAAAAGAAGTGGGAGGTGAAACGATATTGTAAGCTTGGTTAGATGACAAGGATTTCCTTTATTGTAGTTAGGTAGAGGATCCTTGTAAGCTTTGAGGTTTGCATTTGGCGTTTGCTTAGGTGATTCATCAAAGTTGATACTACCCTTCTCTATGAGATCATGTATACAATATTTCAATTTCATGCAATCAAATGTTTTATGCCCCTTGACATGATGGTATTCGCAGTAGGCATGTTGAAATACACCAGACAACTGAGAGGGGGGTGAATCAATTGTCACAAAAACTTATTTTCACTTGCATATCAAACCATCAACATTAATTATTCATAATTAGATTTAACCATGAAAGCATGAAACCATTAACTTAATCATAATCACACATTCAACATAGTAGACACCAGATTTTTACGTGGAAAATCCTAAAAGGGAAAAACCACAATCGGTGTTAGCCCACTAAAGTATATAAGTTATAACAATACCGAAAAATAGAGGCTCACTGCAAAGAAAGGTTCACTACCTATGGGTGGCTAACTACCCAAGGGAGGCTCACTGCCAAAAGAAGGCTCACTGCTAAAAGGTTGAACTGAGATAACATCATCTACGTCATGCCAAGGTTCAGTTCCATTGAAGCACAAACACCTTTTCTCTGCTCTGCTACCTTTACTTTATGTTTGCATCTTCACACTTGGATACATTTTCATGACTCAATTACAAGTATTTATACATTTCATCAAACTTGGAATGATCATCAAGGTCAGCATTGCAATCATCAACTGTTGGAACAATCTCCAAGGTCGGCATTACAAACATACATAAATTAGGTCTGGACCTAATACAAATTTAGCTAAGGAAAAGATGTAAGAATGTATGTGGATTATGCCATGCCTTAGCTAGGACTCAAACACAATCTTCCACACTACAACATGCTATCACAATCTTTGATGCATCTCTATAGATGATGAATTCAATAAGGTCAGCCAAGACTGATGTTAACACAAGTATTCTCAAGAACACACTTTATACACGATCTAAATTACACCTTGCGGACTAATCCGAATGTAGGAGCATGATCAGGAGACATCCACGAGCACATTGTAATCACTAGGAACAACTGCACAATCTCTAATCATTCTATCAATAAGATTCTTCAAACTAGAGTATAGGAACAACACTGTAAGCCATTGTCATGAGTAAAAGATAGCTTGCGGACTACCAAATCATGAACCATTACATTTGAAGGCACTTAACATCACTACTGAATTAATTCCATAACTACAGATCAAAATACTTCAATGCAGAGGAATGCGGAGCAAAACACTTTCTCCGTGTCACCACCAAGCATGTACAAAAAAAACTGTTTTCACTCTGGTGAACATAACTCACTCAATTCTTCATACCAGAGGCTCAAACTTGGAATATAACATCTTCAGACAGGCTTCTAAATAAATTCCAATCCACAGGTAAATATATTTATTCTACAGGAAATGTGGAGCATTCTTTTGGACTGTTCTTCTGCATGTAATTCACTATTTCTATTGCAACACATTTGTTATCACCAGAGGGGCTAATTTTCTCAATATCCTCAACAAATTAAGAGTACAATTGACACCAATGACAACACAGATATGTTGACATCAATGAGAACACTGATTAGGCACATACTTGCAACAAGCTCCCTATTGGTCATGATGTTACTCATAAGCAAACATAGAATAAAAGTTACACAACAACCCTTACTCATCTTGAAAGATACGATGAATTCAAAGAATTCATGATCCCAAGTCTCCGTTGATTAGTTCATAATCTACTAAATTTACTCAGTGGTTGATGTGTGTTGCTATTTTCCATTTTGGGGTCTTACGTAGATCAGTAGATTTTGTTTCTGCAACCATGCTACATAGGGAGGTTACCTTACACAGTATATTTCTTCAAATGATGTGTCTACAAGCTAATATCTACATGATATTTTCAAAGGTACATGCATCTAGCTCAAAAATATGCTAATGATGTTCAGTTATCTATGAGATATCAGTATATTTCTCTGTTCTGCTTAATATTCATCATGATGTGCAGTTATGGAAGTGATTTCTATGAAATTAAAATGGGAAAAAAGGGTTAGAGAGTGAGATTCCTAAAATTACTTGACTGAGATCATTGATCCACATACATGTTCCCATATAGAAATGAAGAGAATAAAACTAGAATCATACTTCACCAGGACATTCCACAAATCCGCATGATCCAGTGCAAATCTTCAAGGGGATGTTGACAGCAACATGCAATAGAATGAAAACGCTTCTAGTTGAACACATAATTCACCATTACATATCCAGAAATCAACATGAAGATTACGTAAAGTTTACAATCAGGATGTAATCTAGAGCTTCATCTCCATTCAGTATGCTAAAGAACAAGTACATATACAGTGATCTGAAGAAAGAACCTTGATGCTTCAACAATTCAATCCTCACTAGCCTTAGCAATCTGATCTCCTACATGAAATTGCTACAGGTCAGATTTTTTTTATGATGATTGATCTCCTTTCTTTTTACAGAGTGAAGGGGCTAAATATATATCTCTATTTTCCCCTCAATACAGTGCCTAGGAAACCCTAGCAAATCAACAGCCCACACTTATGCGCACAGCATCAGATGGTGGGAAACAAATCCCACCCAAATCTCGAGCAGCATCCTGACAGAGCTCCGCTCCCTCAATAATGTTTCCACCGCATTCTCCTCCGCATTGAAAGCTTTGTCTCCTCCTAGTGTGCTTGCGACCTCTCGGGATCTGATCCGCCGCCTGGGATGTCCTCGCCGTCAAGTTTCACCTACTATTACCTCGATCCTGTAAATAAACAGAAAAAATGGATTAAAAATATGCATTGAGTCGCTTCGTCCATTCATACCTGGTCAGAAAGTTAGATGAGCATTAATGTGCTGCCAATGTGCTTTTAAACCTCCCCCCTTTTATAGTCAGGCCAATTTTGCATAGACGTCCCTTTGTTTGCATTTCCCCTATTTTGTTATCATGCTGGCATTCAACGGGAATCCATCTACTGCACATGTGCGTTGAATGTTATGAAGCAATGGGAGGGGTGTGATCACCAGAAGATCGGGTGATATTCGGAATATCAAGTGATATTCGAAATATGACCCCCCTTTATACAATATGACCTTCCACTTTTGAGTGGAAAAACTGATGCAAGGGATTGGGTGATGTTTGAAATATTGGGTGATGATTTTGAGATCAGGGGATGCTCAGAATATGACCCCCGCAACAAAAATAATCCCCCTGGAAATATTGGGATGTCGCCATCAGGTCGATGACTTGGTTTTATCGCTGTAGTTACCATGATGTCATCGTCATGTTATTGGATGGGGTGATCGTTGGAAATATACCTACGCGAGGTAGAAAGGATGATGATGTCACCATCAGGGTGATTTCCTTTGTTCATCGGGTTCAGATGATGTCATCGTCATATCGACATGGGGTGATATTTTGTGAGGGGGTGATCTAAAAAAAGATTAGTCGATATTCAGAATATCAGGTGATATTCGAAATATGACCCCCCTAAAATATATGAAGTTGCTTTGACTGGCAGATATAGTTACCACATAAAATTGACGCCTGGAGTTTGCAGACCAAATGATTATCGGGTGATAAAATAGGATTGGGGTGATCTAACATATGGTGACCGATATTTGAAATATGACTTGGTTTTATCGCTGTAGTTACCATGATGTCATCATCATGTTATTGGATGGGGTGATCGTTGGAAATATACCTACGCGAGGTAGAAAGGATGATGATGTCACCATCAGGGTGATTTCCTTTGTTCATCGGGTTTAGATGATGTCATCGTCATATCGACATGGGGTGATATTTTGTGAGGGGGTGATCTAAAAAAAGATCAGTCAATATTCAGAATATCAGGTGATATTCGAAATATGACCCCCCTAAAATATACGAAGTTGCTTTGATTGGCAGATACAGTTACCACATAAAATTGACACCTGGAGTTTGCAGACCAAATGATTATCGGGTGATAAAATAGGATCGGGGTGATCTAACATATGGTGACCGATATTTGAAATATGACCCCCCCTAGAATATTAGGTTTGACTAGAACTCTGACTTGCCATAACTTTCTTACTTGGCCAAATTTTAGGGTCATGCAAAAGGCAAACTTGCATGGAATTTCATGCACTTTCCAACTATGAGGTCAATGATATGAAATACTAAATTTGACAAACTAACCTCCTCATGGTGACCTATCCACCCCCTTTTATGCAGGGTCATCTGCATGACTCATTTTTACCAAACCACCGAGAAGCAGAAAATAACACAAGCCAAAGCAACAAAAGTTGGGTCCCTGTTTTGTCAAGTCAAAATGGGGCGTGTTGTGTAACCACACAACACTCCCCCTTTGTCATTGATGTCAACATATGATGTGAAAAATTGAAAAGACCACCAGGACAAAATTCTCCCCCTTTCTCTTTACACACCTGCATTTTTTCTCCCCCTGAGTTTTTCACATGATTTCTCTCCCCCTTTGACATGAATGGCAAAGGGCACATACTTGCATGTTGCTGCTCTGATCCATTTAGGGTAGCCTTCAAAACATCAATCCAGATTAAAGAATGACACTTTGAGCTCCATTGGATTGATGCAGTCCTATGCATCTTAGTTTAGGACAGGAGGGGTAATGACCCCTAACTTTTCTCTGAGATACTCAAAGGTATCTTTAGGTAGAGGCTTAGTGAAAATATTTGCAATCTAATCCTTTGTGGACACATATTCCAACTTTGCTTCATTCTCTGTCACCTTTTCTCTCAAAAAGTGATACCTTATTGATATGTGCTTTGTTCTTGAGTGCAGCACTGGATTCTTTAAATGTTTATGGCACTTGTATTGTCACAAAAGATTACAATTGGATCTTCATACACAACTCTTATATCCTTCAAAGTCCACTTCATCCATAATACTTGAGTACAACAACATGCTGCTGCAATATACTCTACTTCTGCAGTTGATAAAGATATTGAATCTTGTTTCTTGCTCAACCATGACACCAATCTATTACCCAAGAAGAAGGCACCTCCACTTGTACTCTTTCTATCATCAACATCTTCAGGCCAATCTAGATTTGTATAAGTACTGAGAGTGAAATTATTGTCCTTTGGATACCATAAGACATAATCCAGAGTACCTTTCAAATACCTCAGGATTCTCTTAAAAATTGCATGCATAATACCAGGTCTGGTTTAAGTTAGATAAAGCAATCCTCCAATCATGGATCTATATTTTTTTATCATCCTTAGGTGATTCATTAGTTTTTCTCAACTTACAAGCAATCACCATGGGAGTACATACCAATTTAGAGTCTTCCATCCCAAACTTCTTCAACAACTCTTTCACATACTTAGATTGAGATATGAAGATTTCTTTATTTGATTGATTAATTTGCAGACCCAAAAAGAAATTCATTTCACCAAACATGGACATTTCAAATTCACTTTTCATCTCACCAGCAAACCTTATGCACATACCTTCATTTCCTCCAAAGATAATGTCATCAACAAAGACCTCAACAATCAAGATCTAATCATCATTGATTTTGAAATACAGATTGCTATCTACAGTACCTTTACTAAATCCCAATTACAATAAATACCTATCTAACCTTGCATACCAGGCTCTAGGAGCTTGTTTGAGTCCATACAATACTTTCTTCAACCTGCATACCATATCACCTTGATTTGACAATTGGAATCCCTCTGGCTGCTCAATGTGTACTTCCTCTTCTAATTCACCATTTAGGAAGGTAGATTTCACATCCATCTGATATACCTTAAAATCTTTGTGAGTTGTAAATGCCATAAACATTTTGATTGCTTCAATCTGAGCTACTAGGGCAAAGGTTTCTTCAAAATCTATACCTTCAATTTGAGAATATCCTTTGCATACAAGTCTTGCTTTATTCCTTAAAACTTCTCCATTTTTATTCAGCTTGTTCCTGAAGACCCATTTGGTTCCAATAACATTTTTGTCAGCAGGTCTAGGAACTAATTCCCAAGTTTCATTCTTCTCTATGTGCAATAGTTCTTCCTCCATTGCCTTTACCCAATTTTCATCTTTGCATGCTTCATTCACAGTTTGTGGTTCAATCTTTGGAAGAAAACAATAATTGACTTGTTCCTCTGCAGTTCTTCTTCTTGTCACCTATAATTTGATTTTCAGAATGATTGATCCTTACATACCTGGGAGTCTTGACAACACTTTCCAAAGCCTCTTCTTCATCCTGACTATCTTCTTGCTTATCTTTCTCTTCATTTACTATAGTCACAGGTTTATTTGGTTCATAACAACTCAGTTTTGATATTCTTTCCTTGTCTTCATCTACCTTCACATTTGCACTCTCAACAATCTTTTTGAGCATTTTGTTGTAGCATCAGTAATCTTTACTCCTGGTAGAGTATCCAAGAAAGATTCCTTCATCACATCTTGCATCAAACTTTCCCAGATCTTCATCTCTCCTGATATAGAATTTGCTTCCAAAGACTTTGAAATATTTTACTGTAGGAATTTTTCCACACCATAGTTCATAAGGAGTTTGAGTACCATTACCTTTCACTTGAACTCTGTTTTGGATGTAAACAGCTGTATGAATAGCCTATTTCCAAAATACTTTCGGCAGAACTGCTTCCTTCATCATAGTCCTAGTAGCCTCTTGAACTGTCTTATTTTTCCTTTCCACAACTCCATTCTGCTGAGGAGTCCTAAGTGCAGACAATTGTCTCTTTATCCCATGCTCTTCACATAAAATGTTGAATTCATTTGATATGAACTCACCTCCTCTATCAAACCTCAAGCATTTGATCTTCAACTCTATTTCATTCTCAACCATTGCCTTGAAAGATTTGAACTTCTCTAGGGCTTTTGATTTATCTCTTAGAAAAGTAACCCAAGTCATTCTAGAATAATCATCAATAAGCAACATGAAGTACATGTCACCTTGTAGACTTCTCACCCTTGTAGGACCACAGAGATCTGTATGCACTAGATCTAGCAAACTAACAGAGAATTGCTCTTTCTTCTTGAAGCTTGTTCTTGTCTGCTTCCCTAACTGACATTCCTTGCAAATTGTGTTGGATGATTTTACAAGTTTTGGTAAATGTCTCAGAATCTGACCTGAACTTATTTTTACCAGGTTATCAAAGTTTATATGACACATCCTTCCATGCCATAACCAACTTTTATCTACCCAAGCCAATAAGCAATAATCATTAGTTCCTCTCAATTGATAGATGTTACCTTTTGTCTTCTTACTAGTAGGAATCACAGTTCCAGGAATTTCCATGATCTTGCACCCATTATCTTTGAATCTCAGATCATATCCTTTTTCACACATCTGACCAACACTCAAAAGATTATGCTTCAAACCTTTCACATATAGAACATTGTCAGTATTATGCTTTCCATCAAATGAAATAGATCCTTTTCCACAAATCTTACCAGCTGCATTATCTTGAAACCTAACTAGTCCTCCATCATACTTTTTCAAACTTACAAACTTACTTTTGTCACTAGTCATGTGATGTGAGCATCCACTATCAATAATCCATTCATCCTTATCTTTCTCAACCTGAACAGCCAAAGCACTTTCTTCTACTAGTTTTTCATCCTTCACACAACTAGCAAAATTAGTAGACACATGATCTTCTTTAATAGCAATAAATAGGCATTCATTTGCACTAGTATTAGCATCATCAAATTCATCATCAATCACCCCTTCATCATCAAAATCTCTGACATAGTAGCATTTCTTTGGAACTCTAGGCCTGCTCTCATGTTTCTTCTTATTTCTTTCAATTCTTTTAGGACATCTGGAAGCATAATGACCTACTTTACCATAAGAGAAACATTTGAAAGGTAATTTACCTTTGAGCTTACTGGAGCCTCTTTGTAGCCTATCAACAAAGTTAGCTTCAATTTCACTAAAGTCATCATCCACCTTGTATTTCTCAGCTCTGGAGATCTCTGCTGAAGTACTAACTTTAAAAGTTGATTCAACTTTAGGCAGGGCATCACCAAATTCTCTCATCTCAAAGGCTATAAGATTTCCAAGTAACTGATCTCTGTCAATAGTTTTCAGTCATAAATTCTTCAATTGTGACTACCTTGTGACTATATGACTTTGGTAGTAATCTGAGAATTTTCATCACAACTTCCTTATCACCAAGAGTTCCTCCCATACCCTTTATTCCAGTGACAATTTCATCAAATCTTTGCATAAAGGCTGTTAAGTTTTTATCTTCATTCATCTTCAAACCCTCATATTTCACTTTTAGGCTTTGTAGCTTGGCTTCTTTTACAGAATCATCTCCTTCATACAGATTTTTCAGCTTCTCCCATACCTCATTTATAGATTCAAGGTTCACAACTTTTGTCAACACTGAGTCACTTAAGGAACTTAGCAGAGCATCCTTTGCTTTGACATCCACCTTGGTGGCACCCTCAAATTTTGCAAATTTGATGTGCTAGTATTCTTTCGAGATGTCGACAAAGGCTAGGTCAACAAGATGCACAATCTACCCCGAAGGCCAACTGCGGCGATTAAAATTTTGCAACTCAGCATCATCTTACAAATCCAGTTGGTGAAAAGTTTCTTGGCACATTTGGTAACATGCCTATCCGGTTTCGTGTTCCCGAGATGAAGTTTGATGAGGTAATTAATTATTTTCTGACTGGGAAAGGGCTAATTTTGGCATTTAAAAAAAGTTTCAAATTTCATGATTCTGAGGGCGACCCAGTTGTTGATTTGGTCTCAAACCTCTCCAATTTCAATTTTTGTCAAAATTGGAGACCATTTGATGCATTATTTTAATGCATCTCAGTTGCGGCGAACTCACCCAGTGGGCTAGTTTACAAAGCATGTGCTAGAAATTGGTTGGCGAAGCAAATTATGAGGAGATGGGTTTTCTTGAAATAATTAGTTATGCCCCTGTGCAAATTTTTCATGGTCGTCGGATGCTCGGCTTGCTCGTGGTAAAAAAGCGCCAATCACCTAGAGAGGGAAATTAAAAATTGGCTAAGTTTAAAAAATTAAAGTGCAATATTAAAATCAAATATATTAAAGTTGCATATTAAAAAAGGCATATTAAAAAAGGTCTCAATGTGAGCATTGAAAAGTCAAATTACAAGGAAAGGCTTATAAAGTTTTATAAACTTTATATTAAAGTTTATGAAGAGAAATGAGGGTGGATAGCATACCATCACATGCCTTTTCCCTACCTCCTCTCAACCCCCTGTGATGGTGCACTATGCCCATCGCAGGGCCTCCTCTACTTTCTCCTCTCGTCTACAATGATCAACGATGCATTTTCTCTATTTTTGTGGTGGTGGGATTTGATGCTGGCATTCATGTTTTTATGTTTCTGGGTATTTTTGGGGGCATTTTTTGGCCCAAATTTGTTGCCTCATGTTGCAAAATCGCCCTGTGTTCATTCTTTTGGCATTGGTGGAGGTTTTTTGGTCATTTTTGATGATTTTTGGTTGCACCAGATGGATTTTTGTGCAGCTCTAGAACTGTAATCACGTTTTTCTTCTTTAGGCCATTTTTTGAAGGCATTCTTGGGCCAAAAAATGTAGTTTAGTGCTCAAAAATCTTCCTGAGACCATTCCTAATCCATTGGTGAAGGTTTTTAGCACGTTTGGAGTGATTTTCAAGTGCCGAATAAATGGAAAATGCCCTTGTTTCACCAAAAAGGACCCAGAGGTAATTCGCTAAGCAAAACTTCGATCGAATACTATTGTGATGACATCTCAAAGGTTGAATGCAATTGTTGAAGCTAAAGAAAGAGGTCCCAGATTTTGTGTTGCATCAGTCCAAAGGAATGAGGAACCCTCAGATGTCTACCGTTCAAATTGGGAATATCTAAAAAATGTCAAAAAAGTTTAAAAGGGGAATATTAAAATGTATTTTTTTATTATTTATTCCTCTCCTCTTTTAATTGTAATATTTTATTCCCAAATGTCATTTTGGAGGCAAAATGTATTAAAAAATATATTTCACCTACCTCCAAAATGAGTTAATTTTTAGGGCAACATACTTTGAGCATAAAGGAAACAACTGGGCTCTCATTTTGAGGCTGGAAGATTTTGGAAGCAAATAAAATACAATCATTTCTGGTTGCTCCATCTCTTGTTATGTAAGTCTATGTGTTGTGTGTTGAATGCATTTCTGTATAAAATCTATTCAATTTCATGTTGATGTATATGAAAAATGCAAAATGCATGTGTTTAGTTAACTGTCTCCATGGTTGTGTGCATTTCTTCTTCTGAATCAAATAACTAAGGGTTATTTAAGATTATGGAATATAGGTTTACTATATTGCATGCTTAATCTTCTACCTCTATTCAGGGAATAGATTAAACATTCTAGGTTAAGTGTAGGGTAGAATGTATTGCAACAGGGATGTGTGTAAGTAGAGTTAACTAGATACTCTTTCTTAGGTTGTGTCTGTAAGGCAGATGCTGATTAACCCCTTGAAACTTGATTGTTAGTTTAATTTATGCAAATCATTCACACATGTACGTCTAATTGACTCCATGCCTTGGGATAAGCTCTAGCATGAGTTTGTATTGAGTTTGTGAGTCCAAACCCAAGTCTTTCATCCAAACATAAAACAAAATTAGAACATCATTTGAAAACTTTAGGATTTTAGGAGTAGGGTTTTAGTTGCATGTTCTCATTTTCAGCTAGTTAGATAGCCCAAGAACGTTGCCAATCTGGGTTTATCTTATAAATCTTGGTCCATATGTGAGAGCATTTTGCCTGAGTTAGTCAAGGATGAATCTTTTGTTGTGAATATGGGAATACCCTCCCGGGTGTGGTAGAACCTAAAGTGCAAGGGAGACATGTGCAAACAATCTCCCATCCTTGTTGGCCAAATCTTTCATTAAACTTGAGCATAAGAAGTGGCAAATCTTTAGAGTTTGATGTCTGCTAATTTGGGAACCAACACACCTCATATTCTTTGATTTCATCTTCAGTTATCAAACCATTTGGAGGCATGGTATATTTTGTTTCTGCAGCCTTCAATACTTTATAACCAAGACAAAGAAGATGGCTTTTCATTCGTACCTTCCAAAGAGCATAATTCGTCCCATCAAAATGTGGAGCTTCCTTCTTATAAGACATCCTGGATCTTCCTCACGCTGTTAGGCTTTCTTCAGAGGAACCTGCTCTAATACCAATTGCTGAAATACACCAGACAACTGAGAGGGGGTGAATCAGTTGTCATAAAAACTTATCTTCACTTGCATATCAAACAATCAACAACTTAATTATTCATAATTAGATTTAACCATGAAATCATGAAACCATTAACTTAATCACAATCACACATTCAACATAGTAGACACTAGATTTTGACATGGAAAACCCTAAAAAGGAAAAATTACAGTGGGTGTTAGCCCACCAAAGTATATATTAAGTTATAGCAATACCTAAAAATAGAGGCTCACTTCCTATAGGGCTCACTGCCCAAATTGCTCACTGCAAAGAAAGGCTCACTGCCTATGGGTGGGTCACTGCCAAAGGGAGGCTCACTACCAAAAGAAGGCTCACTGCCAGAAGGTTGAACTAAGATAACAACATCTACTTCATGCCAAGGTTCAGTTCCATTGAAGCACAAACACCTCTGCTCTGCTCTGCTACCTTACTTTACTTTATCTTTGCATCTTTGCACTTGGATACATTTTCATGACTCAATTACAAGTATTTATACACTTCATCAACCTTGAAATGATCATCAAGGTCAGCATTACAAACATCAACCATTGGAACAATCTCCAAGGTCGGCATTACAAACATACATAAATTAGGTCTGGACCTAATACAAATTTAGCTAAAGAAAATATGTAATAATGTATGCAGATTACGCCACGCCTTAGCTGGGAATCAAACACAATCTTCCACGCTACAACACACTATCACAATCTTCGACGCATCTATGTAGATGATGAATTCAACTAGGTCGGCAGAGATTGATGTTAACACAAGTATTCTCAAGAACATACTTTATGCACGATCTAAATTACACCTTACAGACCAATCTGAATGTAGGAGCATGATCAGGAGACATCCACAAGCACATTGTAATCACCAGGAACAACTGCACAATATCTAATCATTCTATCAATAAGATTCTTCAAACTGGAGTACAGGAACAACATTGTTAGCCACTATCATGAGTAAAAGATAGCTTGCAGACCAACAAATCATGAACCATTGCATTTGAAGGCACTTAACATCACTACTGACTTAATTCCAGAACGACAAACCAAAATAGCAGAGGAATGCAGATAAAAACACTTTCTCCCTGTCACCACCAAGCATGTATAGAAAAAGCATGCATTGTTTCTATTGCAACATGTTTGTTATCACTGGAGGGGCTAATTTTCTCAATATCCTCAACAAATTAAGAGCACAGTTGACACAAATGACAACATAGATATGTTGACATCAATGACAACACTGATTAGGCACATACTTGCAACAAGGCATTCTCATCAAACCATGTGGGTTTGAATTGATTCTTGTCATAGGCCTAATGGGGGGAAGGGTTATCAAATTCCCCTTTACAATCTTGTCCAAAACATCCTCTATCGGCTCCCCTAGGGGTGTGAATTTCCTTGGGGATATTTACATTGTTGGTGGTAAATGTGCTTGGTGGTGCTTGATTTTGTACATTTTGAACGATCTTCACATCGGTGACGTCGTCATTAAGGGTGTTCTTGTTCTTGCCCCAAAAGTGAAGTTTCTCGTTTGATTGTGCATTGTTATTTGCATTTGGGGTGTTGATGTTGACTTTGTTGTTGTTGTTGTAGGTTTTGTTATCATAGAGCTTGATGGAGCCCTTGGCAATAAGGGCTCTCTCGATGGTTGTGCCCTTGTCAATGACCTCTTCAAAGGTGGATGCGCATATGATTTACAAATGAAAACCCATTTCTTGATTAAGGTTAGCCACAAACATGGTGACTAATTGTTTTTTGGGAATCGGCCAAGGGAGTTTGTTTGCCAAGCCTCTCCATATTTGCAAGAAGGCAGTGAAGGATTCTCCTTTCTTCTATTTGGTATTGCAAAGATCCATCATGGATATTTCATGTTTGAAATTATAGGAGAAGTGGTTTACAAAGTTCTCCGCGAGCTCAGGGAAAGTCCTAATGCCAGGAGGAAGGTATGCAAACCATTCGGTGGCTTGACCATCGAGGCTTTGAGGGAAAAGTCTCATCAAATAGGTATCATCATATGAGACTTCTAAGAAAGTGATGTAGAACTCCCTAAGGTGTTCCCTAGGGTCTCCCTTTCTTTTGTATTTGTCAAATTTTGGTGTTTCAAAATTTTTATGAAAGGGGGGCATGTATAATGTTCTGTCGAATGGTATGGGCAAATATCCTCAAAATAATATTGCTTGCATTTGTTTCCGTGTTGCATTCTATCCACCTTTTGGATTAGGGTTTGCACAACAGTCATTAAATCCTGTGTTGGGGGTGGTTGTGGGATATATGTTTGTTGGTTTTGGAGAAGTTGTTAGAGATGGGGCGGGAGTTGGTTTTGTCTGATGATGTTTTGATTTTGGGGAATGAGGTTTTGATTTTTGTTGAGTTGGGTGAGGTATTATTGATATGCGTGGAGTTGTTGTAGGATGTGGGGTGGTATTTGGTTTTGATTTGGGTTTTGTTGTGATGTTTGGATGGATGACACGATGGGTGCTTGGGAGATTGATGGATTTACATATGTGAAGTTATACGATAGGTTGGTGAGAACATTAGAGGTGTTAGGGGGTTGTTGAGAAAATAATTGGTTCATGAAGGTGATGGTGTTGGGATTAAGTGAGGGCATACTTGTGGAAACACTCATGTGCACGAGATTGTTGGGGATAGTGAGAGTGATTTGTGGGATAGATGTAGTTGCATTTGATGTGCTGGCAGTGTTGGTGAGGTTTGTTATGGTTGAGACATTGGTGGGATTTGTGAGATTAGTGAAGGTGGGATTTGTGGGATTAGTGGGATTCATGGGATTTATGGGATTAGTGGGATTGGTGGGATTAGTGGGATTGGTGGGATTTGTTTGAGATGTGTTAGGGTTGGTGTGTGACATGGAAGGTTGTGAAGATGTGGGGTTGTTTGAGGTGGATGGGTTTTGAGGTACATTAGCACCATTTCTAAGGAGAAACTCAAGATACCTATTGGGATTCGACTTTAGGACTTTGTCGAGTATATCCATGTTATCAGGATCTTGTGTGAAATTTAGGACATCTTGGTCTACTTGGTTGGCGGTGAGTTGGGTTGATTGTAAGAAGGCGAAGGGATTCAACATTGCATTGGTATCATATGTGGGTAGTTGTTGGATCAGGGTAGGTTTGACACTTGTTGGATGTTAGGCATGTTGTTTTGATCGGTTTGAGGCATTCCTATGCCAATGTTGTTCCCAAGGTTGGCCATTTCTTGATTTTTCTTGAATTGGGATCTTGTTATGGGCATGCAATGATGTGGATTTGATTGTGGGGTGAATGAAGGTTGAGACCTTAGAGATTTGGTTTTGATTTGTTGGACCCAAAGGGTATGTGGTGATGAAGTGGGATAAAGATTTAGGTTCAAGAGAGTATGCTCCCTATAATCTAAACCTAAGAATGAATAAAGGTTATGGCATAATCTTGATTATAGATTTAACCTTTGGGAGATAAGTCTCAAATAGTTATCAACCTAAGGATAGTAAATGTCAATTGATTTTCAAACAATTTTGGACCAAAAGGATGGAGGATGAAAATATGATTTGGTGAGAGATTTGGGGGATGGGTTGGATGATGTCTCAACTAAGGAAAACCTTCGGTGATTTAGATGTTTGATAGGATAGATTTTGATGATGTTTAAAAAGGATGGGCTTAAATAGGTCTAGATTTTGGATGTTTGTAAGATGGATGTTTTCTTCTTACTCAAGGTAGACTTCTGAACTTAAGCAAAAAGGGATGATTATTCTACTTGGAGGTAGACTAATGACCAACAAGCAAAATAGGATGTAAATGGATAAAATCTAGATTCAACTTTTGCTCAAAGATTGATTTTGGATATGATTGATGTTTTGATTATGAGATTTTTGGATGTGTTTGATGTAGAAGAGATGGATGGATTGCGGATGGAATTGTAGGATGATGTATTATGTCCAAAAGTAAGTAAAAAAAATCAAAGGGGATGAAAAGCTATGGAAGTGGATGGATTATGGTTGGGCTCAATAGTATGATGAAGGGTCCAATAGTGGAAATGATTATTCTCTAAGGTAAAAAATGGGAATATGGATGAAAATTTTGGGTCAAAGTGGTTGTGGTTTTGATAGATCTTGGCAAGGTGGATGTGGATTATGGATATGTAGGTCTCAAAGGTCCTAAAACAATTTTCTAGGGTAGTGTGCAAGTTGGTCTGAAAATAGCACCAAAACAGACAAAAATGGTGCCATGGATTTGTGAAATGGTGCCAAAATAGGTTAGTGGTTGACAATACTTTGGCAAAGGTAAGTTTTGATGTCAAATTTGGATTTTGTGAAGGTCAAATGTTTGTCAAATGTTGTAATGATGGTTCGATGATGTTGTTTCTTGGAAAGTATTGAAAACACTTCAAACAAAGAGAACACAATAGCCAAAGGTTTTGTTTGTGAAAAATGTGAAAGATTTATCAAGCATGCACAACCTAAGGTGAAGCAAGGACAATACTTGTTGGATCCCCACTTGGATTTCTCCAGCCGCACTTACTTAAAGTGGATAACTTAGAATCTTGGTGACACTTGCTCCCCCTTACATGGCACTCACTTCTTGGGTACACCAAGCTTCGAATCCCAAAAGACACACAGATCTCAAGGGATTTTTCTATCTCTACTTTAAGTTGCGAGAATGTGGGATGACTTCAGAGGTCAGACCTCTTGTGCCAAAAAGTAGAAGGATTTTGACCTCTAAAACAAAGGTTCGTAGTGGGGGAACATGCGGGGGATTAGTACGCTAAAGGTATCCAGTAAACCACTTAAGGTTTTGACTAGCTCTACTAGGAGTTTCATATACACTAGGTATGACTTCCTTTTGAGCTAGCACCGTATGGTAAGTGCTTACACAAATTTGGACTTGGCTTTCTCCTTATCCTAATTTATATAGCGGACCAAATGAAAGTACCTCTTGGAGTCACAAATGAGTTCTCCTTGCAGATGTGTCTCAAGAGCAGGCTCACTTCCTAAAAGAAAAAGAGAGTGGAACCATTTCTCTTCACCCAAGATCCTTTTGAAGGCAAGGGGAGAGGATACTTTGATTCTATCCCTTGGGGGGCAAAGATGCGCAATTGCACCAAACACGACAAATAATTGCTAAAGTTCTTTTTAAGCCCAAATGAAATATTCCTAATGATTGTTTGCAAACATTTGTTCATTTTAATGCACCAATTTCAAATGTTGTCTATGCTAAGCAAACAAAGGTTCTTTTTAGGTGCACCAAGATAAAATGTTTTCTAAACTACTAAATCCCTGCAAGATGTTAGTAGTTTTCAAATGATGGTCTTAGACAAATGACTTTAACATGCATAACACAGTCAGCAACTTGCATGGATCCCAAAGTCAGTACAGGAAATAGTGCTAAAATAGATAGACAAGGCACCACAGAATAGTGAAATGATGCTACAGAATGACTAAATGGCGCTACAGACAGAAGACCCCTATTTCCTATCAGTTACAAATAATGGAGCTACAAGATGTCAAGATGGTGCCACAATGACAAAAGCGTTACAATTTACACAAATGGTGCTAGAATTTACATAAATGGTGCCAAAATATTCTACTGATTTCTAAATAGCAAATAGTGCTGCTGTGAGTTAAGATGGTGCCATGATACAGGAAAGCACTACGAAACTATGAGATGGTGCTACTGTGGTTTCTAAATGTTGTTTGTTGTCTGCAGGGTCAAAAGGTGTCAAACTGGGCACTGATGACGCCAAAATGACGTAGTGTTTTTAAGAGAGGCTGCAAACACAACTTTTGATCAAAAAGATTAGGTCAATCAAAGTTAGTATCTATTTGACTCCAAAGACACCCAAAACACCAATGAAAATGATATAAACAAAACTCTAAGCAAGCCAATCAAGCAAGGGTTAGATGACAAAGATATTTGATGGATTTTTAGAAAATTTTTTCCATAGTAACCCCTTATCCCTACGTGTTTCCTACAAAAATAGAGAGAAAAAGGACACTAAAAATACCAGAAAACTAAAAAAAAGATAGCTTCAAATTAATGATGAGTGTGTTAGTCATGCAAGGATGGTGCTAAAACAGTCATAAATAGAGCCACAATCTCTGGAAATGACGTCGTTGTGCACATAAATGGTGCCAAACAGAAGGTGTTTAGCGTCGATACCGGTAAAACACACCTTCAAGGACAAAACTCACAAAAAATGTTAGATTTGGACCTTGTGGGTCCCACCGGGCATGCCAATGTAGTCTATAGGGATCAAAATGAAAGCAAAACATAAGACAAATGCAATAAAACAAGTGTTATACCTTCAAAAGTGACCCACAAACTCAAGATAGGGTGGAGAGTGTTGCACCCAAGCACTCTAGCTCTACCCAAGATGATAGTAAACAATGTGAAATGCTTAAAACCTATGCAAATCACTAAGTATAAGTAGCTGAAGAGGAGAGATTTTGGCATGATAACTTTGCTCAATTTGAGGATGTTAAAATGGCTTGAGAGATGGTGTATTTATAGGCTTTTTGGGAGAGGATTTGATCCAAGGGTGGAGATTGATTTGGGAGATCAATGGTTGTGAATGCATGTGATGTGCAGGGCCTAGATTTAATCTCCAAAAATGGAGGGTTGTGAATAAAAATGAATTTTAAATTCATCTTGGAAAAGGGGTGAATTAAATGAGGTTGGGTGAGATGTATTAGATGTGAATTTAAAATTCACATGGGGAAGAGAAAATGAATAAAAAATTCATTTGGGGAAGAGTGGAAACAAATGGGTTATGACATTTGTAAGGAGTGTAAGAGGTATTAAATGAGATGTATGACAGGTGTGTATAAAAGATTGATTTATGAGGCATAAATATCAATTTTTTATTTGGAGGATGTGGGAAAGGGTGTTAAGCTAGGTTTGACCATTTTAATTAGGGTAATTATCCTAATTAATATGGCTGGAAAAAATTAGGGAATGGGTTAGTGAGGTGTTAAGGTTAATTAAATAATGTTTTATTTAATTAATCCTAGGTCTAGGTTAGGCTAGGTAATTAAATAATTGCTATTTAATTAACTAGGGTAGGGATAGGGTAATTAGTAGGTTAAAATAATTAAATAAACATGATTTATTTAATTAATTGGGTTTAGGAGAAAGGGGAAATTAATCAAATAAATATTTGCATATTTATTTAATTAATTGGTTAAGTTAGACCATTGAATTAATTAAATTCATTCAATTTTAAAGGATGAAATGATGGAAAACCAGGTGTTGAAAGGGATAACTAATTAAATAAAAATTCAATTAATTGTTTGGAAGGGGAATTGATGTGTTTAGTGATGTCAGAGGTTGGTTAGATGGTGAAGACATTTTTAGGTGTCTACAGAATGTACAAGTGAAGAAGAAGAAGATAGAAGGAGGACTCATGATGACCCCCCAAGGACTACTTCTATCATAAAAGTACATGAAATGTCCCCCCAAAGGAGAGAAATAGAGAGACTAGAGAGCCCCCCATAGAACAATGGATCCTGCAGTGTTGAGTGATGCTTGATGAAGAATGTTGAAAGTGATCCTAGAAAGACAACAACATTTCTTCCCTGTGGAAGAAAGAGAACTGCAGAGAGGTGCATGTGTTCTTCCCAAGTGTGAAGAACAAAGTATGTCTCTAAATGCTACACATAATTTGAAGACACTAATGAAATCTATGGAAGCTATATAGAAACCACCGATGGAATCAAAACATGATCAGGAGATGAAAAAACAACATCCTGTTAACCTAAATCTGACGAATCCCTCTATGAAGCAACATGAGATAGTGGAGGTGATGGCTGGCATGTTTGAAGAACATGAAGGTTAGAATGACCAAACTATACCTCTGATAGAGTATCCACATTGGATTCAAGAGTGTGAACTGGAGTGGAAATATCATCAGGGGAAAAGTGAGAAAATGTGTAAACATGAGAAAATTTGTCAACTTTTCCAACTGCAATGACTTCTCTGCTTTGCCTGTGTCAAATGATGACTGATTTTGAATTGAACTCAACTATCTTCCCTATGCTACTATTGGTAATATGATAGATGGAAAGAAGATTGTGTGACAATTCTGGAATGAAGAGAACATTTTGCAATTTTCCTACGCCTATGTCAACTATGCCTTTCCCACAAAAAACCATATATGTTTTGTTTGCAATCAATATTTTTGAAATGGATGTAGGGCCTAATTTTGAGAATAGAAGTGGGTCAGAAGTCATGTGATGTGATGCTCTAGAATGAAGAATCCATCACCAAGACTTAGAGACTACAGATTCGATGAGTGCTTTGCCCTTAGATTTTTCTGATGTCGATGGAGAAGATGAAAAAATACAAGCTTTGAGTTCAGAATTTTCAAGGTCTTTTTGTTGAATAATTCTTTTGAACTCAACTTCTTTCTTTTTAAAACATTTGCTTTCTTCATGCCTAGTTTTCTTGCAATAAGAACAAGTAGGCCTCTCCTTAGAACTTTTCCCTTTTGTTGAGGGAGATGAATTAGATTGAGCTTGTGAATTTGATCCTTTGTCTGAATTTCCCTTATCTTGATCCTTAGATTTGTTCTTTGCCTTGTGATTGGAAGACAATGATGCAACAAGAGCATGTGAAGTTCAAGACTTAAATACACCCATTTGAATTAGCTTATCTTGCTCTTGTGTCAATTGAACATCAAAATCGGCAAGTGTAGGCATAGAATAGGTTGCACCAATTACACTCCTAGTAGTATGAAAAGTAGAAACAAATACAAAATATTGTGGACCAAGTTTGGATAATATACTGAGGACCAATTTCTCATCTTTCTTGTCAATACCACATTGTTTTAGTTGAAATCTAAGTAGATTTAGCTTAGTGAAAAAATCTTGGATTGTTGTGAAGTCCTATGGATTAAGAACAATTAATTCATTTTCAAGTTGATGCCCTCTCATGACATCTTGTTTACCAAACAAACTTTCTAACTATGTCCATATATTGTTAGGTGTGGTGGTCCCCTTAGGGTTTAGGGTTTTAGGTCCGAAGAATTATAAGTCTTTGCCCTTTGAGAAAACCCATTAAACTTAGATCACTAAGCTCATGCACTTTATTTCTAATTCTTTGTTAACCACTTGTTATAGGTTTCTAGTCCCTTAAGTCACAACTTTAAGCCTTTGTGCTTGTTAGGTGATCTATCCCATGTCCTAGGTTTTACCTCCTATGGCCCGTGATAAATTAAAATTATATCCTAAGTC
Organism: Cunninghamia lanceolata; assembly: GCA_027924645.1. NCBI lineage: Eukaryota > Viridiplantae > Streptophyta > Pinopsida > Cupressales > Cupressaceae > Cunninghamia > Cunninghamia lanceolata. Next base: position 6,326,317 of record BSBN01000865.1, on the reverse strand, counting down.
TTCCCATAAGTTATAAAGTTTAATAAAGTGAAAATTGCAGCATCGCAGCGCATCATCAATGACGTCACCACCACGCTATGCGGCCACGACATGGTGACACCTGTCACAAGAATCTATGCTTACGTCCCATTACATTAGGAATCCTATGCTTGCCAACCATATGTTACCAGATGTCAGTATAAAAGTGGTCCAAAGGAAAGTCTTGATCCAACGGTTGCGCATCGTCATAGGGGTATCTCGCCCAAAAGAAATCTTTGCCGCGCGGTCGTGAGATGGTGATATGTGGCCCTGTTTTACGAAGGAGTTCAGAAGCAAATAAAAGGATGTGTGGGGGCTTTATCACACCTACACGAGGTAGGTAAAGTGGTGGTCCACTGATGGTTGTGATGCCGTGAGGTGGTGCCACATGTCTAGGTAGGAGAAAAGGTCATGCGGTCAACAATGGATGTACATCCTATGTGCCTCGTCCTGATTGGTCAAAGACTTTTCAAACATGATGACCCAGATTTTCAAATCTCACAAGTGAATGATGGCCATGGCTCATACAGGAGTAAATTCAAATCAACGGTGCAGGTTTAAACTTTTATGGTGAACATTGAAGGTGCCCTGTAACATCAATGAAGGGTAATGGCCAAGGCTACCTCCATTAATACAATAGAAGCTAGGATACAAAGCTTAAAAGGAAGAAGGGTTAGGGCTTTGTGCATCACTTCTTTGAGCACATACAATTTTTAGGCGCACAAAGAATTCTCAAGTGGGCAAAAAGTGAAAATATGGGACTCTACAAGTTTAAACCAGTAAGTTCATTCTGTGCTCGACATATTTTAAGATTGACTACTTGATTAAGGAGATAGTGTTGATCATGATTGTTAGTCATTCACAAACATAGAATAAAAGTTACACAACAACCTTTACTCATCTTGAAAGATACGATGAATTCAGAGAATTCATGATCCCAAGTCTCTGTTGATTGGGTCTTAATCTACTGACGTTACTCAGTGGTTGATGTGTGTTGTTGTTTTCCATTCAGGGGCCTTACGTATTTCTACAAAGTTCATCATTATTCCTCCAAATATCCTGCTCTGTATGTCTGCTCTGCATAAATCTCCAACAATTCTACCTCTGCACTGTGAATTTAGTCAAATAAAGTGCCTACAGGCTGATATTTGCATGATTTCTACCATTATTTGCAATTCTTTGCATGATATTTTCAATACTACATGCATTTAACTCAAATATGCTAATAATTTTCAGTTACCTACGGGATGTCAGCATATTTCTCTATTCTGCTTATTATTTATCATGATTTGCAGTTATGGTGATGAATTTATGAAATTAAAAAAAGGAAAAGGGTTAAAGAATGAGATTCCCAAAACTACTTGACTTAGATCACTGATCCACATACAAGCTCCCATACATGCAATAAAAAGAAGGAAACTAGAATCATACTTCACCAGGACATTCCACAAATCCGCATGATTTAGTGCAAATCTTCAAAGGAAAAGTTGACAACAACATGTAATGAAATGAAAGCGCTTCCAGTTGAACACAGCATTCACCAGTACATATCTAGAAATCAACAGGAAGATTACATAAAATTTACAATCAGGATGTAATCTGAAACTTCATATCCATTCAGTATGCTCAAGAACAGGTACATTTATAGTGATATGAAGAAAGAACCTTGACATTTCAACAATTCTATCCTCATTAGTCTCAGTAATCCGATCTCCTAATTGATTCTACAGTAATTGGCCTTAATGCGCCAGATGCGTCTGTGTATCTATTAATGTATTGATGTCTCAAGCTCTAGCTCTTATATAGAGCAAATGCCAGAAAATAGTTACAATGATCCAAGGATCAGGATCCTCTCATAATAATCAATGGTCCAGATGAAAAGCACATGCTTCGCCAGTTGGCAAATGTACAGCTGGCACAGAATATTCCAGCATCTTTGATTTGATTCAGTCTCCAGCTGGCAAACAGCATATTTGACAATATCCTCCTCACTTCTGGTTCATGTTGCCTTCGTGTGCAACTTTGCAATTATCAGCTTCATCAGTAGCATCATGACTTCCTGCAATAAACAGACAAACATTAAGTTCATCATCATGTGGATAAACAACAGGAAGTAAAACGTTTTATTAAACATGCTTCAAAATGTGCAGCTACAGGCAATCGGGCTTCAAAACAGTGAAAATTATGCACTAAATGCATAAACAGCGTCAAAAACACTCGGATCAACCATCGTTGACCAAAAATCAGGCAGTCGGGCTTTCAAATTTCCATCGCTTCATTTTCCCGCCCATTTTCTTGTGTATCGGGTTCAAATATGATCATGTATCGGCGTGACTACACACTGTCGGAGTGACAAATTTAAACTCGGCTGATGGCAACAGTTATACCGACGCCAAAAATCATGATGATGTCCTTCCATCGGGAAGACATGCTCTATCGGCGAGAAAAAATCCAGACCTGGCCGATAGCAAGACTTAAAACTTTCGTCTGCATGATATTTTGGAAATGTGATGCTCCCCCTTCCGAATGTCCAGATGATGCAACCGTTATGTTTCGCTTCTGTATATTAGGGAAAAGAAAGACATCATCATCATCATCATGTCGAAGGAAAATAGGAGGATATGAAATATGATCCTGCTGCTGAGGAATGGAATATCATGGTGACGTCATCGTCATATTCGGGCTTCATTAAAATGCAAAAGATGACGTCACCGTCATGTTTAGTTAAGATCAGGGGATAAATGTAATATCGGGTCACCTAATAAAGATGATCAGGTGGTGAATGTAATATGACCCCTTTGCGGCCAAGGTAACCCTCTCGAAAGATCAGGATGATGATGATCATCAGGATATCCGGGGCTTTTGTTAAACTTAGAACATGACGTCATCGTCATATTCGCGAACCGGATCATGCTTTGGAAAATATCCTACCGAAGGAGAAATGTGATGATGATGTCATCTAGATATTTGCTTCTTCGTTTATTAGATCGGGATGACGTCATCAGGATATTTGTTAAGGGTGATATTTTTCGGCAGGAGGACATTACGAAATGTCGGGTAGACAAACAAGATCATGATGATCTTGACAACATGACTGAGGAATGGAATATCACCCTCCCTTAAAAGATAGGGTGATCATCAGGACTTGCAAAAGGAGATCAGGAGGATATGAAATATGATCCTTCCTTGAAAGATCAGGATGATGACCCTCCGATAGGACTTTGACATGCGCATGCAAATTATGCAGACGGTGGATTTTCTAAGCAGGGGGATATTATAATATCAACATGATATTATAATATCAGGTGATGTTAAAAACATGATGCTCACGATGCGCACAAGGTCATTTGACGGGTAAAACACACTATCACCTAAGATTGACGTCCGGATATTGGGACTGCATGATTTTTATCGGGTGATAGACCAAGATCATGATGATGACCTTTCGCGATACAAAAGACCGCTCGACGGGGAAAACTTACTATGACTTAAAGTTGACGTCTGGATATTTGAACCTCAGGATATTATCGAGGGGGGCATTTCAAATATGATGATGATGTTCTTCAAACAGCAAAACTGAGTTTATAAAATATGACCCTCTTCTTGCGAATATCAGGTTTGACCAAAACTTTGACTGTGCATAACTCCCTCATATGGACGAATTTTCAGGTGATGTAAAAGGCAAACCTGCATGGAATTTCAAGCTCTTTCTAATATGAGGTCATAGAAACAAAATATGAACTTTGACAAATTGACCTCATGATGATGACCAACCTCATCGAATATCATGATGATGATGCACCTGACTCATTTTTACCAAACCGCCAGAAAGCAGACAACACAAACCAAGCCAAAAGTTGGGTCCCTGTTTTGCCAAGTTAAAATGGGGCGTGTTGTGTAACCACACAACAACTTGCCACCAAAGAAAACCACAAAATTCAAATAATTCAAGTAATATGATCATATTCATCTATAGTATTCCAATTCTTTCTAAGTAAAATCATCATGATCTTTGAATGATAAAGTTTCATCAAGGTAACAGTGCTAACAAAGGATCATGTGTGTGCATATGATTAATTATCCTCATCTTGAAAGCAAGTTGAAAATATAAGTAACTGGTGTTAAACTACATAGTTGGAGATCATCCCTCATAGCCAACCTGGATAGAGCCTTGCTGCCAGCAGGCGTCCATAGCCCCGCCAAGGTTATCTATACAATCTCCCTAAGTAGAGCCCCACTGCCAGCAGGCATCTATAGCCCCGGTAGAGTTACTTAGATGGCCTAAGTTTATTGTTTATATATTTTTTTATTTATATATCTGATATCATCATGTCAGCTCATTTGTACAAGGTATGGTCACTTGCAGCTTTAGGTTGGAGATTGTATTGGTAGCAAGGGAGTCCCTTTAGATTTTTCACTTAACACCTATACTCATATCTTCAACAAGCCCAAGGCTGTTAGGTGTTTCATTGTGTTTGATTCACTTTGGACAAGAAAAGGCACCTGATGAAAAGATATTATAAAACCTGATCATGAGTATTTATTAGAATGAATTACAATCTATATCTAAATCTGATCTCATCACTTGAATCCTAACAATTTAGTTATTTTTTTAGGTGATGAAGTGCATCATCTTGACTTACCAAAACAAAACTCAACCAAAACAACACAAAATAGAAGAAACACTATACAAACAACTAACCTACAAAAGGAAACACCAGAAACAGAACAAGAAAGCAAAACAAGCAGACTGTACAAACAACTAACCTACAAAATTATATACAAACCACTACTAGGCAAACAAGAACCAGCAAAAGACCCAAGTACACATGTATTTGCATACTTCTTTTGATTGTGCAAGAGCATTAGGGTATGAGTTATGGTTCTCAACCTAGCAAATCTATCTTTATATTCTGAAAAATATTCTGATATTCTGAATTCACTGTATTCAACAGAACAACTCTTGATGATCAGCAACTGAGGAAGCTCATCATGTTCATGATTAATCCATATGCATGTCTTATCTCCTGAATTTCCATAATCAAAATAGTATTCAACATCATTTACTGTGGAAAGGAGAAATACAACCTGGTGTATTTCTGATTTTGCTGGACATGTTTCTTCATTGGCAATTGGTCTTCCATTTGTCATTATATTTTCACTGCTTGGCTCAGTGCCTGGTCTCTCTTCAAATTGAAGGATATATGACTCTTGATGTATTAATTCTTCATCTTTATCCAACTTTATCCCTTCATTCTGGATGTTCAGTTTATCCTCCAGTTCAGGAAACTTCTCAATATTTTCTTCAATTTCCTGCACATCAGCATCTAAATAAGTATCTTTATTATCACAACCTAATATACAGAAATTTATCATTTCTAAATCACTTGACTGTAAAGGAGAAACAACTTTCACTTGATAAGGACACTCCCCTGTTTCATTCTCAAAATATTTCTGGGGTGACATCTGATTATGCATAACAACTCCAAAGTCTTCTACATCTTTATCTTTCAGGAATTGTTCATTAAATAGCTCACATCTTCTATCTAGTAAAGGATCTGGTTCCATTAACCTGCAACATTCTTGCATTTGATCATTTAATTCAACCCAGTTAGGTAGTAAATCAGCATTTATTCTCTTCTTTATGGCTCCCTGAGTTACTATCATAGGAACTTCATCATCAGCAGTGAATTTAAATTGCTCTACTATCTGTTTACACTTCTCTTTACCATAGAATGACTCCAGGAAAGATGTTTCATCTTCTTTATCAAAAGTATTAGGATCAGAATCAAAAATATTATCCTGATGAGTGATTTCTTCTCTAGAATTTTCACAAGATTCATACCTGCATACTGACTGATCCTTACTTGTATTAGGAAGTAGAGAACTCCTATCAATCTCACCATAGAATGAATCCAGGAAAGATGTTTCCTCTTCATTACCTTCTGGAACCGACTCAGCTATTATATTTTCTAGAGTCTTTTTCAACATGACCAAGCAAGTGTAGCAATCTCTCTCTGAATGCTCTTCATCATGTAATCTGCACCAGCTTTCAATCAAGACATCATCAATGGGTAAACCTAATAATTGACTACACTGTATACTTCTAGACAAGTATAAATCAAAATCTTCAGAGCGGTCCACTTCAGTGTCTAGATAATTAATAACTTCTGGTGCTGCATCTGCTTGTTGCTCCAGAATTTCTTTATTTTCCTGCACATCTTCTTCATTTTCCTGGAGAATTTCAACCCTGAACACATCTGGAAAGAATATTAGTCCTTTCAAATATAAATCCAACCTTGTAAGGAAAGTTAAACAATTTATTTCACTGTGTTCTACAGTCTGGTGTATCCTGCAACAGGTAGATAAACCAAAGTTAGACAAACTGTGAGGGTAAAGCTGCCTATTCAAAGTTTCCTGAAATAAAGGAATGTTAATTTGACAATTATTTTCATATACATCCATCAAAATGAGACTCTATTTTTCAATTTTTTTTTGTATTTTGAAATTTTAATGAGATCTATCATATCTCAGAATAAAACTTGAAAGTTCAGAAAATCAAACTAATCTTTGATGTTTCGAGCTAGATCTTTGCAAAGGTGCAACCAAAACATCTTAGATAAGAGATATTTGCAGACATTTAACTGAAATGCTGAAATATTTATGCAATATTTGTAGAAATCCAGAAATTCACAGCTCAGGCCCTCCTTCTAGCACTAATTTATGTTGCGTTAGAAGCGAGGGGCCTGCATAAAATGAATGATGACTTAAGCAGTGGCGTCTTTTCCAGTTCTGCCCTCCTTCTAGCGCCAATTTATGTTGCGTTAGAAGCGAGGGGCCTACATAAAATGAATGATGACTTAAGCAGTGGCGTCTTTTCCAGTTCTGCCCTCCTTCTAGCGCCAATTTATGTTGAGTTAGAAGCGAGGGGCCTGCACATATGTTAGCAAGATTTAAAGCGGGCTGCTATACTAAGGCAGGGGATATCACTTCTGTTGATAACTGAGAGGGGGGGGGTGAATCAGTTATCCTAATTATTTCCCTTGTTGAATTTTCTTTTTAATTGATGCAGCATAAAATCAAACATAAAACATTAACCATAAAACAAGAAACACATGACACAGTATTTTTGACGTGGAAACCCTGTTAAGGGAGAAAACCACGGGGTGATTAACCCAAAATTATTCTCTGTTAGAAGAATAGGAAATTACAAAAATGGCACTTGCCAATTAGGGCTCACTGCCCGAGCACACTGCTCACAAGAGGCCCACTGCCTACAAGAAGACACACTGTCTACAAAGTGATGAGAATCACAGTCTTGAACTGATTGGAAGCATCTGCATATGCTGGAGTTCAGTTCCGGTTAGGCTCAGTACACTGATCTGCTGCACTTCATCTTTCCTCTGTTCTTTATTCTGCTATCTTTCACATACCGGATCCTTTTTGCTACTTCTCCTCTTTATCTGGACTTATTCGCATATATCTCCACAACAACACACACTTCACAACTAAATCCATCCTCTATATATATCCGCACAAGTAATTTCATCACCTTTCTAGTCGGCATCCGGAACAGTCCAGTTTCTTACAAACTTTTGTTCTGTCGGCTGAATCCTTCCTCACCAAGCAATGCGGATCAAGCATGTACTTGTAGATATCATTAATCATGTCGGCCAAACATGATTCAAGCCTTCACAACCTCTGTCATCAACAGTAACCCATCCGGAAAGCAGTCTGATACTCTGCCAGTCAGTTCTTCCTCTGTTTTCACTGTCTCTCAGGAATCCGGTACTCAACCATTCATATCTTTTTCCTTGTCCATCACCGGAGGCTAAATCCTTGGAATATACCACTCAAGGTAGTCCTCTTGACTTCCCCAAATCCGCACTGCACCAAGACACTTCCTCTGAGAGATCCGGACCAATCTGTCAGACCTTGCCACATGCTCTGTTCTTCTTCACCGGACCACAACATTCTTTATTCTGACTTCCAGTAGAGGCACATCATGACTTGCGGATATGTGGGATGACCTTTGTTGCCATCAATGACAACAACCATGAATCCATATAGTGTCTCTTGCCAACAACTTCAACTGAAAAAGAATTTATTATTCAGCCCTCCTTCTAGCGCCAATTTATGTTGATCATGATTGTTAGTCATTCACAAACATAGAATAAAAGTTACACAACAACCTTTACTCATCTTGAAAGATACGATGAATTCAGAGAATTCATGATCCCAAGTCTCCGTTGATTAGGTCTTAATCTACTGACGTTACTCAGTGGTTGATGTGTGTTGCTGTTTTCCATTCAGGGGCCTTACGTATTTCTGCAAAGTTCATCATTATTCCTCCAAATATCCTGCTCTGTATGTCTGCTCTGCATAAATCTCCAACAATTCTACCTCTGCACTGTGAATTTAGTCAAATAATGTGCCTACAGGCTGATATTTGCATGATTTCTACCATTATTTGCAATTCTTTGCATGATATTTTCAATACTACATGCATTTAACTCAAATATGCTAATGATTTTCAGTTACCTACGGGATGTCAGCATATTTCTCTGTTCTGCTTATTATTTATCATGATTTGCAGTTATGGTGATGAATTTATGAAATTAAAAAAAGGAAAAGGGTTAAAGAATGAGATTCCCAAAACTACTTGACTTAGATCACTGATCCACATACAAGCTCCCATACATGCAATGAAAAGAAGGAAACTAGAATCATACTTCACCAGGACATTCCACAAATCCGCATGATTTAGTGCAAATCTTCAAAGGAAAAGTTGACAACAACATGTAATGAAATGAAAGCGCTTCCAGTTGAACACAGCATTCACCAGTACATATCTAGAAATCAACAGGAAGATTACATAAAATTTACAATCAGGATGTAATCTGAAACTTCATATCCATTCAGTATGCTCAAGAACAGGTACATTTATAGTGATATGAAGAAAGAACCTTGACATTTCAACAATTCTATCCTCATTAGTCTCAGTAATCCGATCTCCTAATTGATTCTACAGTAATTGGCCTTAATGCGCCAGATGCGTCTGTGTATCTATTAATGTATTGATGTCTCAAGCTCTAGCTCTTATATAGAGCAAATGCCAGAAAATAGTTACAATGATCCAAGGATCAGGATCCTCTCATAATAATCAATGGTCCAGATGAAAAGCACATGCTTCGCCAGTTGGCAAATGTACAGCTGGCACAGAATATTCCAGCATCTTTGATTTGATTCAGTCTCCAGCTGGCAAACAGCATATTTGACAATATCCTCCTCACTTCTGGTTCATGTTGCCTTCGTGTGCAACTTTGCAATTATCAGCTTCATCAGTAGCATCATGACTTCCTGCAATAAACAGACAAACATTAAGTTCATCATCATGTGGATAAACAACAGGAAGTAAAACGTTTTATTAAACATGCTTCAAAATGTGCAGCTACAGGCAATCGGGCTTCAAAACAGTGAAAATTATGCACTAAATGCATAAACAGCGTCAAAAACACTCGGATCAACCATCGTTGACCAAAAATCAGGCAGTCGGGCTTTCAAATTTCCATCGCTTCATTTTCCCGCCCATTTTCTTGTGTATCGGGTTCAAATATGATCATGTATCGGCGTGACTACACACTGTCGGAGTGACAAATTTAAACTCGGCCGATGGCAACAGTTATACCGACGCCAAAAATCATGATGATGTCCTTCCATCGGGAAGACATGCTCTATCAGCGAGAAAAAATCCAGACCTGGCCAATAGCAAGACTTAAAACTTTCGTCTGCATGATATTTTGGAAATGTGATGCTCCCCCTTCCGAATGTCCAGATGATGCAACCGTTATGTTTCGCTTCTGTATATTGGGGAAAAGAAAGACATCATCATCATCATCATGTCGAAGGAAAATAGGAGGATATGAAATATGATCCTGCTGCTGAGGAATGGAATATCATGGTGACGTCATCGTCATATTCGGGCTTCATTAAAATGCAAAAGATGACGTCACCGTCATGTTTAGTTAAGATCAGGGGATAAATGTAATATCGGGTCACCTAATGAAGATGATCAGGTGGTGAATGTAATATGACCCCTTTGCGGCCAAGGTAACCCTCTCGAAAGATCAGGATGATGATGATCATCAGGATATCCGGGGCTTTTGTTAAACTTAGAACATGATGCCATCGTCATATTTGCGAACCGGATCATGCTTTGGAAAATATCCTGCCGAAGGAGAAATGTGATGATGATGTCATCCAGATATTTGCTTCTTCGTTTATCAGATCGGGATGACGTCATCAGGATATTTGTTAAGGGTGATATTTTTCGGCAGGAGGACATTACGAAATGTCGGGTAGACAAACAAGATCATGATGATCTTGACAACATGACTGAGGAATGGAATATCACCCTCCCTTAAAAGATAGGGTGATCATCAGGACTTGCAAAAGGAGATCAGGAGGATATGAAATATGATCCTTCCTTGAAAGATCAGGATGATGACCCTCCGATAGGACTTTGACATGTGCATGCAAATTATGCAGACGGTGGATTTTCTAAGCAGGGGGATATTATAATATCAGCATGATATTATAATATCAGGTGATGTTAAAAACATGATGCTCACGATGCGCACAAGGTCATTTGATGGGTAAAACACACTATCACCTAAGATTGATGTCCGGATATTGGGACTGCATGATTTTTATCGGGTGATAGACCAAGATCATGATGATGACCTTTCGCGATACAAAAGACCGCTCGACGGGGAAAACTTACTATGACTTAAAGTTGACGTCCGGATATTTGAACCTCAGGATATTATCGGGGGGGCGTTTCAAATATGATGATGATGTTCTTCAAACAGCAAAACTGAGTTTATAAAATATGACCCTCTTCTTGCGAATATCAGGTTTGACCAAAACTTTGACTGTGCATAACTCCCTCATATGGACGAATTTTCAGGTGATGTAAAAGGCAAACCTGCATGGAATTTCAAGCTCTTTCTAAATATGAGGTCATAGAAACAAAATATGAACTTTGACAAACTGACCTCATGACGATGACCAACCTCATCGAATATCATGATGATGATGCACCTGACTCATTTTTACCAAACCGCCAGAAAGCAGACAACACAAACCAAGCCAAAAGTTGGGTCCCTGTTTTGCCAAGTTAAAATGGGGCGTGTTGTGTAACCACACAACAGATAGTTAGTTGCCTGTGTAAGAAGCCCTAGCCTATTAAAATAAGTCTAAAAAAAAAAAGAGTTAATCTAGTCATCCCTCCACCTCTCAGTGCGGCTTAGATGAGGATCTCATGATCCAACTTCTAGGTTCTGCTAGAAGGGCTTTGAATCTGAATGGTCTAGGCGGGCTAGATGATAAATTTCTTGATTATTGCTACAACTATAGAGATGCTATACTACCTATTCCTGGTTGGATCCTATTTGAGCAATGGCAAAGAAGAATGGATTATAAGGGACCTATCTATCATTCTTGGCAATTTGATCTGGCCAACCTTATTTGCTCCAATGTCTTCCCTAACCCTGACCTAGTTAGGGCGATAGCAATGGGATATGATCCTGCTACAAGGACGGTTATAGAAGGGAATGGTTCAAAAATAATTAAACTCACTAAAGGATATATTACCACTATATTCAACTTGGACCCTGCGGCTAAAAAGCCAATTGACCTAGATGCTTTTAAGAAGAAATATTAGATTGTTAAACGTGTTTATAGGGAATACAACCTAGCCAAGCATAGGCCGAAAGGTGTAGATGGCAAACTGGTGAAGATTTCAACCATTGAATAGGAGCCTTTTCATTGCAGCATGTTCATGGATTACTTTGTCAGGAATTATCATAGTTTGTGCTAGGTATTGGGCAAGGATGCCTATGATAATATGCACATTTCTCTAATGATGATGGCAGTTGACATTCAGAGTTAGGATCCCAAAGAGCCATATGATTATGCCACTTATATTGCTAACAAGATGCACAAACAGATGACAGAAATCAAGAATAATCTATCTAAGCCAGATGTCCATGTTGAATTCACATGGTACTCCATGTTATGCCACATGCTTCTATTTTCTTTATCTAGGATGTGGCACCATAATTTGCATGTCAGAACAATAGATGCTCAAGGAAATATGTTGCCAGAGTAGGTGTGGACTTGCATGCTGGATATGCATTGTACTACTATAGATTATGTAATTTTTGAAGAATATTTTGTGAGAAGGATACTTGATTTCCTGGAGCTAGAGGGTGAGAGGTTGCACCCAGACGTATTAGATTTCCTAAGGCGTTTGGACAGAACCCCTCACTTGGGAATTGACCACAATTGGGGGTGATTGATTCTTTCATGAGAACACTACTTACATTAGGGTCTATGAATATCAGACCCCACCCCACATCTGGCATAAATATGTGCCTAAAAGAGTGGCATTCTTAGAAATCATTAGGCAATTGAATGATTCAGACAAGGAGCACCTAAGGTGACACAAGAAGGGTTCATTCTTTCCTTCCCTTAGATTTGGTGATTTCTTGATAGCTAACAAGAGTGGGCTTGATCAGATCAAATTACTTCAATAATGCAGTGTTTTGGGATGTATTTTGAGCATCCAAGAATCTTTGACCCTTAGGGCTTCATCAACAAGATAAGGGTCAACAAGAGAAGGCTAATGTATACTCATTAGGTCAACCTAAAAGAGGATCATGTCAGAAACTGCTTCACAATGGATGAGGTCCATCACTTAAGAATCAAGTGGGAGACAATAATGGCAGGTGAGAGAATGAGAAAAAGTATAAATGCAACATATTAGGGTGCCTTCTCAGAAGTGAAAGATCCTATTCAGAGAATTGAAAAGATGCTAGAAAATGCAGAGCAACTAATTGCTACTATCCCTGCAGGAGAAGAGAGACCAACATATCAGCCTTGCAGCTCAAGCAGGGGATATACTGCCAAAAGGGAGTTAATTGACCCCTCCCCTGCCAAGAAAGCAAAAGTTATTGATTTGGAAAATCTTGAAGAGATTGAAGTAGTAGATTTATAAGAGGAGGTAGAGGAACATGTACAAGAAGCTACCCCTCAGGTGAATTCACTTGATAGAGTAAGACCCTATTCTTCCCCTAAAAATAGGGTCGTCAGAACAATGAGAAACCAAACTGTGGACATTGAAGATGTTAGGGTAATGGCTTGTAACACATTTTTAGAATTTATAAATACTCCTGAATTAAGGAGTTATGTTCTAAAATTTAGAAGTGAAGAGTTTCAGAAAAAGGATCGAAGATGCTAAAAGTGGAGCAGACCCTAGTGAATATGAGGCCATAACTCAAAGGGTCTTAAAAGAAGCTAATCAATCCATTAGCTCAATGACTTCAGAGGAGGGGAGAGATTTGGTTGCAAAGAGTAATATCTTGCTCCTCCCTCATTGGACCCTATTAGATGCAATTGCATTTGATACAATTACCAGGGAGGACTCAGAGATCACAGGTGAACAAATAGATAAGGCTCTCTCTGGTGCAGCCTTCAATCCTAGGTTTCAAACATTGGCTATATGGGCTCTAGCCCCAAATAATAATAAGCCTAGGGTTGAATTGGGGGACTTGGTAGGATATGTGATAATAAAGAGGGTATCTGACACCCCTTCCCCCCAAGCTGCAAGCTTGAATGTATAGACTGCCCAATTTGTAGAAGCAGTCACCAACAAATTGCAGAAAGATCATAATGATTTGTAGCTCAATTATGCCCAAGCAGTTGCAGAGATAAATAGGTTGAAGTGCAGCAATTGTCATTAGGGGCTAGTACTTCCACTCCCCCACCAGTAATTCCAACAACAAAGTCCTTCCCAGTTGATATAGAACCTTTATTAACTAAAATCAAGGAGTTGAAGAAAGAGGTGAATAAATTGGAGGAGGAGAAATAGAATACAGTGAAAGACATAGTCTCCAATTTGATACATAACAGGGTGACTAAAATTTTGGCAAGGGTAGATGAGACATGGATGTCTTATTCACAATTAAGGATTGCCTATGAAAAGCATGAATCAAATAAGGAGAGGCTCTGAGATGTGAAAACTAGATGGTTGCCAAGAACTATAGAGGTAAGATATTTCCTCAAGTGTTCTAAGTTTGATGCAAATGCACCCCCTGAGTTGAAATTGATAATGGATATGTTGACACATTTTGAGGGAGTTGCCAATTTCTAGTCAAGATTAGATAAAGTTTTGGTAGAGAAGAAGCAGGCTATAGAAAAAAGGGATACAAAGTGGCTACCAAATATTTTGGAAGGTGATCATGGGAAAACTAAAGACTTAGACAAGTGGAAAACAAAAATAAATGAAAATTCCTACCAGCTAATTCGTACTTGTTGTACTGATGGCGATCCAACTATGAAGATGTTGAGCCTAGCACTTGATAAGTTACACATAGTTGAGATAAATTTTGAAATATTTTGTAAGGAAGTGAAGATTTTGTTGGATGCCCAGTACGTCAATCATAATGGTAGAATTGCAGAGATAATCTCATTCTAGTGGCCATCTGAAAAGACATACAACGAATGGATAGAAAAGTATGGGCTAGCAAATTGAAAGGAAAGGCCAACTACCACTTCCCCTACATTGATGAGGCAGATTTCCTTTGAGCGGCTACACATTTTCTAAGCTCATCTACCTTCTCTCTTCTTCTCTCTATTGTAGTAAATGTTCTCAACACCAAAGTGGGTGGTGCATTGTATCAAACATTCTCTGGAATGACATTGTAATTAATGTTGAGTACACGATCTTGGTCTATAAAAGAACCGTGTTACTCATTTTATTGTTGTTGAAGATTTTGGAAACTTTTGAAGAGTAAATAAAATACAAGTTCTACTGGGTTGTCTCATGTCTTATCTTGTAAGTCAATGAGTTATGTGTTGAATGCATTCTTTGCATTAGTTTTATCAGTTTCATGTTGATTATAAATGAAAAATGCTATATGCATGTGTTTTGTTAACTGTCTCCATGGTTGTATGCATTCTTATTTTGAATCTAATAACTAATGGTTATCTGAGATTCTGGAATATAGGTTTTCTATATTGCATACTTAATCTTGTACTTCTATTCAAGGGATAGATTAAATGTTTTGGGTTAAGTATGGGGAAGAATGTATTACAATAGGGATATATGTAAGTAGGGTTAGCAGGATACTCTATTTTGGGTGTGTCTGTAAGGTAAATACTGATTATCCATTGAAACTTGATTGTTAGTTTAGTTTATGCAAGTTATTCACATATATATGTCAATGTGACTCCATGCCCTGAGATAAGATTCAATCAGAAGTGGTATTGAGTTTATGAATCAAAACCCAAGTCTTGTAGCCAGGCATAAAAGAAAAAATTGAACACTTATAAACATTTAGGATTTTAGGAGTAGTTTAGGTTTAAAATCCTTTGGTGCACAACTGGAGTAGGGTCCAAAGCTAGCCCCTTTGCATTTATCTTATAGTTTTGGCCTCCAAAAGAAAGGATTTATCTACTTTATGTCAATACTAGGTCACAGTTAGAGATTTATCCTATAGGTGTTGATTAGGAAATACCCCCTAGGTCTTGCAGAGCCTAAAGAAGGAGAGGAGACATTTACAGTCTGTATCTTGTACTGTTGGCCTCTGACCTGAGAACCTTGTTGATAAGAGATGGCTACCTTGTAGGGGAACTTAGGACTGATCAGTGGGAAGAAACCCAACAGATTTGGTGACTTTACTAGGGAGTGAAAAGGAATCTGGAACTTAAGTTAAATCCCAGTTGTGGGTGGCAACTCTGAACAAATCTCCCAGCTGGTAAAATAGAAGTTGTATGCAAAGTAGAAGATCCCTGCATAATCCTTTGCTCCAAGAATTACCAAGAGAGATGTATAGAGGAAAGGGAACTACTCAACCCAATCATGAAGGCTCCCCAAGTACTAGGAACAATAATGACTCCCAAGACAATCTTAGGTCTTCTGAACAACAACCACCATATTTCTGAAACACAAAAGCTGAAATTTAGGAAATGTATAAAAGACAACAAGGTGACGGGTTGAGAATGAGATCATAAGTTTTCTAAGAGTGTCCTTTTTTGGATCCCCTTGATAGATTTGAAGACACAGAATCCCCAAGGGATACTAATAACCCCATTGGAAAAGGACCATCCTCTTCTATGCCAAGAGATGATGAGTTGGTAGAAGAAATTAGGAATCTCAAGGTAGAACTTGATTATTTACAGGCCCTAAGAATCAGAGATGATATAAAACAAAAAGTGCAAGATTTGAAAATGGCTCAACAAGATTTAGTTCCCAAACTTAACAATGCAAATGTGTTGAGAAACTAGCAGACATACGAGGTTCAAAACCAACAAGATGATCAAAACATCCTTGGAAATGATTAGGGACTTAACCAACATGTGAACCAAAATCCACAAAATAATCAGAGACAAAATGTGCATAACAATAGGGTACTGCAGAATAATGTGAGAAGTCAGAATAATAATGTTAATGCTAATAGGAATGAAAATGCCAACCAGTTTGGTAGAAGACCTATGTAGTTGGATAGGTTCAAGACAACTAGATTTCATTGGTATTCCTAGATACCCAAATCCTATTGATAAGCATGTCAGGGCTGAAATACCCAAATTCTCTAGTAACAATGCTGTGTCAGGTGAAGATCATTTAAAAGCTTTCCTCAATATAATGGATAACTTTGAAGTGGAACATGAGGATGTGTCTATGAAATTATTTTTTCAATCTTTGATGGATGAAGCTAGAGAATGGTATAAGGGTTTTCCTGACCAGATTATTACATCATGGGATGACTTTAGAAGGATTTTATGGAGATAAGATTGACCCAAGATTTATTATTAATGAATTTATTGGTATTGCTAAGGGGTCAAATGAGCCTATTGCTAATTTCAATGCTAGGTTTACCAGAGTGTTGAACAAATTGCCACCTCACATGAGTCCAAATGAACCAATGTGTATGGTGTTATACACAAATTCCTTTGATGCCAAAACTACATATGAGTTAAGAGATAAGAGTCCAACTAGTCTTAGGTATGCTTTCAAAATTGTGGCAAATTTTGAAAATAATAGGAAAGCATCTGGTAAGACAAATAGAAGAGATGATGTAAGGATTCTGTAGAACCCAAATAATAGGTGTCAGAAAACTCAAATTAATACTTCCATTTTGAAGATAAACTAGATAAACTGACATATGTTGTTAAGGACTTAAGTTACAAGCTTTCTAAGAATGAGAAAGGGCTTGGTCTTGAAAAACAAGTTTATCAGAGGCAAGAAAAGAGACCTCAGTTGCATGATATGCCATATAATACAAATTGGTACAATGGAAAACCCATTCTTAATAATAACAAGACTGATCAAAGAATTCAGAACACTAAGGAAGCTTCTGATCCCTTGAAGAAGACTGTAAATATTGTTGAAGATAATCCTTGGTGCATAATTTGTCAAATGCCTCATTCATAGTCACAATGTATGATTGTTAGTCTTTTTACAATGATGTTGTTCCATGTGATGAATGTAATGAACCACACTATGTAGAAAAGAATAGTGTTAATATGCTCTCTATAAGTGGAGATTACTCCTCCTCTAATGAGGTTGATATGGAGACAAATGTGAATGAAAGTAAGTGCTATAATGGTGAAATCCATCAACAAGATTTTTCTGATGATGAAGATCAGGATCATCAAGTTTATGCTTAGGATTCACATGTCCCTTTAGTTAATTTAAGGAGGCCTTCTGATGAATAAATTAGAGCTCTTACAACTGCTGTAGTAGCCCAGGTTAAGAGTAATTATAACCTCAAGAGTAAGGCTCAAGGAGGATACTCTAGCCAATCAAGAGGTATCTTTGCAAAACAACCTCAGTACAAACATAAAGACCCTAAAACACAAAAGAAACAAGGTAATAATAGTAAGAAAGACTCAAGGGATAAAATTGGTAAAAATACTGAGTCCAAAGAATAAGGTTTCTCATAATGTAGAAAGAATTGAAGGTTCACAGGTTATAGATGACAGTAAAAAAACCACAAAGGCCAGGGTAGGACAAACTCAAGATAAGAGTAAAAGCCATGCTCAAGCTACAACTGTTATTCAAAATCATGCCCCCTTTGACATAACCCAAGCTTTATCTCAGATGAAATTCTTTGTCCCATTAATGGAAATGATGAAAATTGAGGAATAGAAAAATAAGGCATTATCTTTAATTTCAAGGGTAGCTCATCAAGTAGAACAGAGTGTTGGGGATCACAATAAAAAAACAAGAATTGTGTGCTGATGAAGAAGAGGTTCCAGAGGTTTATTTTGGAATGACAATGACAAAATTTCCTTCACAAGTGGAACCATTTTATGTATCCCTTGTCATCAATGGAAAGATAGTCAAGAACTGTATGCTTGATTCTAGTGCATCAACAAATATTATGCCTTTGGTTATTATGCAACAAATTGGGTTAAAAATAGATAAGGCCTATGGAAAATGTTATGCAATGGATGCTAGAGAAGTACCAGTCATAGGAATTATGAAAGATGTGAATTTTATGCTTGCAACCTATCCATAAAAGACCTACAAAATGAATGTGACAGTAGTTGATACTAAACCACAATATGGCATGTTACTATCTAGAAGCTGGGCAAAATTGGTTGGAGGAAGTATGCAATTGGATCTATCATATGCCATTATTCCCATGAATGGTAAAGATGTCAAGATAATTAGAGAAGAAAGATCACTATAAACAGTTGAAAATCAAGAACCAAATGATTAGATTTGCTTTGTGGATACAGATTGTGAGAATTTTAAGGTTATATCCTGTGATCAAGATGAAAGAAAGAAGGAACCTATTGATGAAGAGCCTGACCAGCATGGTCTTTGGACTATGTACTTTGATGGTGCTTGCTCAAAAGAGGGCTATAGTGCAAGAGTGGTGTTTCTGTCTCCCATTGGTAAAGTTCTCAAATTCTCTTTTTTGCTTAAGTTTGCTTGCACAAATAATATTGCAGAATATGAAGCTTTGTTGTTAGGATTTAATGTTGCCCTCAAACATGGCATTAAAATGTTAAAGGTATTTAGAGATTCAGATTTAATAGATTCCCAAGTAAGAGATAGATATGCTTCAAAGCATAAGAGGTTAAAACAATATAAGCATGTTGTTTGGGATACTATTGAGTTGTTTGATGCATTCTCAATAAACTGGATAGAAAGAACACAAAATGTCATGGAAGATTTCTTTTATAATGTAGCAGTTAGGCTAGATGATGTCACATTATCTAATGTTACAAATGTTGAATTAAAAATTAGACTTGCAGTGCCAGACACCATATGTAGTTGGCAGGTGTTCGATGATGATAAGGATTTATTAAGATTCCTGCTTCCCATAGATGAATATGAGAATCAGGAGATTGATTTCCATAATTTTGTGGAAGTTATAGATGGGAAAGAGACTCGTTTGGGAAAGGAAGTAATACAACTCAAAACAAATAAAATCCCCAAAGGGTTAGTAGCCTTAGAAAGAGCATTTGATAGTAGAGATCATCTTGTTACAAAGGCATTTCCTACAAACAAAGATGATTTGGAAGAAGTGAATTTGGGGACGTACCATGCCCCAAGAAAGGTATACATTGGTAAGCAGCTTAAACCACATATCAGGACAATGTTGATAGCATTATTGAGGAAATACAAACATGTCTTTGCTTGGTCATATGAAGACCTAAAAGCCTATATAGAAGATTTATTTCAGCATGAGATCCCTTTGAAGATTGGAGCTAAGCCATTCATATAGAAGCAAAGGCCCCATCAATCCTACTTTGGCTCCAAAAATGCAAGAAGAACTTATGAATCTTAGGGATACTGGAATAATTGAACCTATAAGGCACTCAACTTGGGTGTCAAATCTTGTCCCAGTTAGAAAAAATAATGGGGACATAAGACTTTGTGTAGATTTTAGGAATTTGAATGTGTCTTTCCTGAAAGATAATTACCCACTCCCTAACATAGAAGCTATGTTGCAGAGAGTAACATGGTGTGAGCTATTGTCCATGATGGATGGATTTTTAGGATATAATTAGGTAAAGGTAAAGGAATCAGAGAAATACAAAACTGCCTTCACAAATCCATGGGGAACCTATGTATATGTAAGAATGACATTTGGGCTGACAAATGCAGGTGCTACATTCCAAAGAGATATGGATGTTGCTTTTGCAGGATTGATTGACTCAATCTTGGTTGTGTATCAGGATGATTTAACTACTTATTCAAAGAAGGAAGAGCAACATTGTTTGCATTTAGAACATATTTTTATTAGAATATTAGAGTATGGCATTTCAGTTAATCCTACGAAGTGTGCTTTTGGGGTAGTTAAAGGAAAATTATTAGGGCACATTATTTCTAAGGATGGAGTCAGAATTGATCCTGAAAGGGTTGCAACAATTGATAAAATTTAGATAGCCAAGACAGTGAAAAGTATTCAATCTTTCTTTGGGCAGATCAATTTTGTTAGGAGATTTATTCCCAACTTTGCAGAAATCACTAAGGACATTTCTAAAATGTTAAAGAAGGGTGAATCTATAAGATGGGGAAGTGAAGCATCCCAATCTTTTAAGAACATCAAAGAATCTATCAAGATGGCTCCTGTTCTAAAGTCTCCTAATTTTTCTAAGCCATTCCATTTGTTCTCATTTGCTTCCTTTCACACAATTGTTGCATGCCTATTACAGAAAAATGAAGATGGTTTCGAGCAGCCTATTGCTTTCTTTAGCAAATCATTGTAGGCAACAGAACTAAAATATGACATTAGGGAGAAACAAGCTTATGCATTGGTCAGAGCAGTTAAAAGTTTTAGACCCTATTTGGTAGGATCTTAGATTATTGCATATGTGCCCCATGCAGTAGTCAAAGACATATTCACTCAACATGAGGTGACAGGAAAAAGATGCAGATGGATAAATAAGCTACAGGAGTTCAATATTGAAATATAGATTACCAAATTGGTAAGGGGACAAGGTTTGGCTAAATTAATAGCACAATCAAATTTGGAGGCATGTCAAATCAATATGACCTAGGATGGGACAATAAACATGGAAGAGTCAGAATGGTATAAGGATGTTGTGTATTTTTTGTAGAACTTAAATTGTCCAACCCATTTGAATGATAACCAAAAAAGAACTCTGAAGCTGCATGCTATCAAGTATGTTATTGTCCAAGGGGAATTATATTGGAAGAATCCTGATGGTGTGTTGCTTAAGTGTAAGCTAAGAATATTTTAAGTGACATGCATAAGGGAGTGTGTGGTGGACATAATACTACCAAGACAATAACTCACATAATCCTTAGAGTAGAATATTGATAGCCAACACTCTTCTCAGATGCACTTAAGATGGTAAGAAAGTGTGATCCTTGTCAGAAATTTTTAGGAAAGCTCAAATATGAAGGTGCATTACCCCTCAAAACTGTAACAATGGAGGCTCCATTTCAGCAATGGGGAATTGACTTTATAGGGGAAATTACAGAGAAATCAAGTGGACATAGTTGGATTTTAGTTGCTACTAATTATTTCACTAAGTGGATTGAAGCCATCCCAACTAAGAAAGCTACAAGCAAAGTGGTGCGTGATTTCATTTTAAAGAACATAATTATTAGATTTAGAGTGCCAACAAAATTAGTCATAGACAATGCTATGTGCTTCAGATCTGGTGAGTTTATTGACTTCAGCAACAATTATAGAATTAATCTATCCCATGCATCACCATATCATCCATAGGGAAATGGTCAAGTAGAATCAAGCAATAAGCATCTCATTAAAATCATTAAAAGGATAATTGATAAGAATAAGAGGCATGGGATTCAAAGTTGAAATTAGCACTATGGGCTGATAGGGTGACAGTAAAGAAGGCAATTGGGAAGTCACCTTTTGAGTTGGTACATGGTACAGAGGCTAAGTTTCTGGTGAACAATCTCTTGCCATTATATAAATTCATACAAAAGAATGATGAAGAAATAGAAGATCTAATGAATGAAAGAATAAACCAGTTTGTTGCACTGGATGAGATGAGAAGAGAAGCACAAAAGACTAATCTTACGAAACAAAAAAGGTAAAATATCTGTTTGACAAAAGGACTACAGAAAGAAAATTTTAGATAAATGAATTAGTCCTTATATGGAACACAAGAGATCAGGACAAGGGCAAACATGGCAAGTTTGAGCCTTATGGATGGGCCCATATCTAATAAGTAATACTCATGGAGAGGATTCTTATTTTCTCCAAGCCCTGAATGGTGAATTACAAGAATTACTAGTGCACGGTCAATTCCTTAAATCCTATTTCTCATGAATAAATTATCTATCTTTGTGCACAGTGTAAAATAAGTGTATATATTTTGTAAATACTATATATTCCTATATAGTTAGTTTTGTCTATGTTTTGGTCTAGTCTTCCCCAGAGCCATGTGGTTCTCACTGCAATTTCATGCTTGCACATCCCCAGTCCGATCTAATGGTGGTCCCCTTAGGATTTAAGGTTTTAGGTCTGAAGAATTATAAGTCTTTTCCCTTTGAGAAAACCCATAAAATCTAGGTCACTAATCTCATACACTTTATTTCTAATTCTTTGTTGATCGATTGTTATAGGTTTCTGGTCCCTTAAGTCACAACTTTAAGCCTTTGCGACCGTTAGGTGATTTGCCCCGTGTCCTAGGTTTTACCTCCTATGGCCCATGATAAATTAAAATTATATCATAAGTCTTCCCGTAAGTTATAAAGTTTAATAAAGTGAAAATTGTAGCATCACAGTGCATCATCAATGATATCACCACCTTGATGCATAGCCATGACATGGTGACACCTATCACAAGAATCTATGCTTATGTCCCATTACATTAGGAATCTTTCACTTGCCAAGAATATGTTCCCAAATGTCAGTATAAAAGTGGTCCAAGGGAAAGTCTTGATCCAATAGTTGCACATTAGCGTAGGAGTATCTTGCCCAAAATGAATCTTCACCGTGTGGTCTGGAGATGGCAACACGTGGCCCTATTTTACGAAGGAGTTCAGAAGCAAATAAAAGGACACATGAAGGCTTTATCGCGCTTGCACAAGGTAGATAAAGTGGTGGTCCACTGATGACTGCGACACCATGAGGTGGTGCCACGTGTCTAGGCAGGACAAAAGGTCATGCGGTCATCAATGGATGTACATCCTATGTGCCTCATCCTGATTGGTCGAAGAATTTTCAAACATGATGACCCAGATTTTCAAATCTCATGGGCGAATGATGGTCATAGATCTTGCAGGAGTAAATTCAAATCAACAACGTAGCTTTAAAATTTTATGGTGGACGTTGAAGGCACCCTATAACATGAATGAAGGGTAATGACCAAGGTTACCTCCATTAATGCAGTAGAAGCTAGCTATGAAGCTTAAAAGGAAGAAGGGTTAGGGCTTTGTGCATCACTTCTTTGAGTACATAAAATTTTTAGGTGCACAAAGAATTCTCAAGTGGGCAAAAAGTGAAAATTTGACACTTTGCAACTTCAAACCAGTAAGTTTATTTTGTGCCTGACATATTTTAAGATTGATAGCTTGATTAAGGAGATAGTTAGTTGCCTGTGTAAGAAGCCCTAGCTTGTTAAAATAAGTCTAAAAAAATGAGTCGAGCTAGTTAGACCTCCACCTCTAAGCACAACTTAGATGAGAATCTCATGATCCAACTTCTAGGTTATGCTAGAAGGGCTTTGAATATGCATGGTCCAGGTGGGCCCGATGATAAATTTCTTGATTATTTCTACAACTGTAGAGATTCTATATTGCCTGTTCCTGGTTGGATCATGTTTGAGCACTAACACAGAAGAATGGATTATAAGGCCCTGGCCTGTCATGGCTGGCAATTTGATCTCGCCAAGCTTATTTGCTCCAATGTCTTCCCTAACCCTAACCTAGTTAGGGTGATAGCAATGAGAAATGATCCTACTACAAGGATGGTTATAGCAGGGAATGGTTCAAAAATAATTAAACTCACAAAAGGATATATTGCCACTGTATTCAACTTGGACCCTACGGCTAAAATGCCAATTGACCTATCTGCTTTGAAGAAGAAATATCAGACTATTAAATGTGTTTATACGGAATACAACCTAGGTAAGCACAGGCCAAAAGGTGTCTATGGCAAACTGGTCAAGATTTCAGCTAGTGAACAGGAGCCTTTTCACTGTAGCATATTCGTGGATTACTTTGTCAGGACTTATCATAGTTTGTGCCAAGTATTGAGCATGGATGCCTCAGATAATATGCCCATTTCTCTAATGATGATGGCAGTTGACATTCAGAGTTAGGATCCCAAAGAGCCATATGATTATGCCACTTATATTGCTAACATGATGCACAAATAGATGGCAGAAATCAAGAACAATCTATCTAAGCCAGATGTCCATGTTGAATTCACATGGTACTTCATACTATGCCACATGCTTCTCTTTGCTTTATCTAGGATGTGGCACCATAATTTTCATGTTAGAACAATAGATGCTTAGGGAAATATGTCACTAGTGCAGGTGTGGACTTGCATGCTTGATATGCACTGCACTACTCCAGATTATGTAATTTTTGAAGAATATTTTGTAAGAAGAATACTTGGTTTCCTAGAGCCAGAGGGTGAGAGGTTGCACCTAGATGTATTGGATTTCCTGAGGCCTTTGGACATAACTCCTCACTTGGGAATTGACCACAATTGGAGTGATTGGTTCTTTCATGAGAACACTACTTTCATTAGGGTCTATGGATGTCAGATCCCACCCCACATCTTGCCTAAATATGTTCCTAAAATAGTGGCATCTTAGAAATCATTACGCAATTGAATGATTCAAACAAGGAGCACATGAGGTGACACAAGAAGGGTTCATTCTTTCCTTCTTCCCTTAGATTTGGTGATTTCTTGATAGCTGATAAGAGTGGGCTTGATCAGATTACTTCAATAATGCAGTGTTTTGGGATGTATTTTGAGCATTCAAGAATCTTTGACCCTGAGGGCTTCATCAACAGGATAAGGGTCAACAAGGGAAGGCCAATGTATACTCATCAGGTCAACCTAAAAGAGGATCTTGTCAAAAACTGCTTCATAATGGATGAGGCCCATCACTTGAGAATCAAGTGGGACACAATAATGGTAGGTGAGAGAATGAGATATAGTATAAATGCAGCATATTAGAGTGCTTTCTTAGAAGTGCAAGACCCTATTCAAAGAATTGAAAAGATGTTATTAAATGTAGAGAAGCTAATTGCTACTGCCCCTGCAAGAGAAGAGAGACCAACATATCAGCCTAGCAGCTGAAGTAGGGGATATGCTACCAATAGGGAGTCAATTGACCCCTCTGCTACCAAGAAAGTAAAAATTACTGATTTGGAAAATCATGAAGAGATTGAAGTAGTAGATTTAGAAGGGAAGGTAGAGGAACATGTACAAGAAGTTGCCCCTCAGGTGAATTCACGTGATAGAGTGAGACCCTATTCTTCCCCTGAAAACAGGGCAGTTAGAACAATGAGAAGCCAAACTGTGGACATTGAAGATGTTAGGGTAATGGCTTGTAACAAATTTTTAGAAGATGATGAATTTATAAATACTCCTAAATTTAGGAGTTATGTGCTAAAAGTATTAAGTGAAGAGTTTCAAAAAAGGATCAAAGATGCTAAAAGTGGAGCAAACCCCAATGAATATGAGGCCATAACTTAAAGGGTCTTAAGAGAAGTTAATCAATCCATTAGTGCAATGACTCCAGAGGACTGGAGAGCTTTGGTTGTAAAGAGTAATATCTTGCTCCTCCCTCACTAGACTTTGTCAGATGCAATTGGATTTGATACAATTACCAGAGAGAACTCAGAGATCACATGTGAACAAATAGATAAGGCTCTCTCTGGTGCATCCTTCAATCCTAGGTTTGAAACATGGATGTATGGGCTCTAGCCTCAAATAATAATAAGCCTAGGGTTAAATTGGGGGAATTGCTAGGAGATATGATAGTAAATAGGGTATCTGAAACCCCTACCCCCAAGCTACAAGCTTGAATGTCTAGATTGCCCAATTTGTAGAAGCAGTCACCAACAAATTGTAGAAAGATCATAATGAGCTGCAGCTCAATTATGCCCAGGCAGTTGCAGAGATAAACAAGTTGAAGCAGCAATTGTCATTAGGGGCTAGTACTTCCACTCCTCTACCAGTGATTCCAATAGCAGATTCCTTCCCAATTGATACATAACCTTTACTAACTGAAATCGGGGAGCTGAAGGAAGAGATGAAGAAGTTGGAGGAGGAGAAAAAGAATACAATGAAAGACATAGTCACCAATTTGATACATAACAGGGTTAGTAAACTTTTGGCAAGGGTAGATGAGACCTGGAGGTCTTATTCACAATTGAGGATTGCCTATGAAAAGCATGAATCATATAAGGAGAGGCTCTCAGCTGTGAAAACTAGATGGTTGCCAAGAACTGTAGAGGTAAGAGATCTCTGATGTTCTAGGTTTGATGCAAACACACCACCTGAATTGAAATTGGTAATGGATATGTTGACACATTTTGAGGGAGTTGCCAATTTCCAGTCAAGATTAGATAAAGTTTTGGTACAGAAGAAGTAGGCTATAGAAAAAATGGATACAAAGTGGCTACAAATATTTTGGAAGGTGATGGGCAAACTAAAGACTTAGACAAGTGGAAAACATAAATAAAATAAAATGCCTACTAGCTAATTCCTACTTGTTGTACTGATGGTGATCCAACTATGAAGATGTTGAGCCTAGCACTTGATAAGTTGCACATAGTTGAGATAAATTTTGAAATATTTTGTGAGGAAGTGAAGATTTTGTTGGATGCCCAGTACGTCAGTCATAATGGCAAAATTGCAGAGATAATCTCATTCCAGTGGCCATCTAAAAAGACATATAGTGAATGGACAGAAAAGTATGGGCCAACAAATTGAAAGGAAAGGCCAACTACCACTTCCCCTACATTGATGAGGCAGATCTCCTTCGAGTGACTGCACATTTTCCAAGCTCATCTACCTTCTCTCTTCTTCTCTCTATTGTAGTAAATATTCTCAATGCCAAAGTGGGTGGTGCATTGTATCAAACATTATCTAAAATGACATTGTAATTAATGTTGATTACACGTTCTTGGTCTATAAAAGAACTGTGTTACTCATTTTGTTGTTGAAGATTTTGGAATTTTTTTAAGAGTAAATAAAATATAAGTTCTGCTGGGTTGTCTCATCTCTTATCTTGTGAGTCAATGAGTCATGTATTGAATGTATTCTTTGCATTAGTTTTATCAGTTTCATGTTGATTATAAATGAAAAATCTTATATGCATGTGTTTTGTTAATTGTCTCCATGGTTGTATGAGTTCTTCTTTTGAATCTAATGACTAAGGGTTATCTGAGATTCTAGAATATAGGTTTACTATATTGCATACTTAATCTTTTACTTCTATTCAAGGGATAGATTAAATGATCTGGGTTAAGTATGGGGAAGAATGTATTGCAGCAGGGATATATGTAAGTAGGTTTAACAGGATACTCTATTTTGGGTGTGTCTGTAAGGAAGATATTGATTATCTCTTGAAACCTAATTGTTAGTCTAGTTTATGCAATTTGTTCACATATATATGTCAATGTGATTCCATGCCCTGATATAAGCACTAGTCAGAAGTGGTATTGAGTTTATGATTCAAAACCCAAGTCTTGTAGCCAAGCATAAAACAAAAAATTGAACAACACTTATAAACATTTAGGATTTTAGGAGTAGTTTAGGTTTAAAATCCTTTGGTGCACAACTGGAGTAGGGTCCAAAGCTAGCCCCTTTGCATTTATCTTACAGTTTTGGGCTTCAAAAGAAAGGATTTATCTACTTTATGTCAATACCAAGTCACAGTCAGAGATTTATCCTATAGGTGTTGATTAGGGAATACCCCCCATGTCTTGCAGACCCTAAAGAAGGAGAAGAGACATTTAGAGTCTGTCTCCTATACTATTGGCCTTTGAACTAAGATCCCTATTGATAAGAGATGGCTACCTTGTAAGGGAACTTAGGACTGATCAGTGGGAAAAAACCCAACAAGGTGTTGTTGCAGAATCAAGATGGAAGAGAAG
Source organism: Cunninghamia lanceolata (assembly GCA_027924645.1). NCBI lineage: Eukaryota > Viridiplantae > Streptophyta > Pinopsida > Cupressales > Cupressaceae > Cunninghamia > Cunninghamia lanceolata. The sequence goes on along the minus strand of BSBN01000865.1, from coordinate 6,298,149 downwards.
ATCTTGAGAAATTGAAAACACAGAGTACCATAGGCTTCATCAATATGATTATACCACTTGTACTTTTTAGATGCGGAAGTAGATTCAAGTCCCAAACCCATTGTGACACGATACAACCCAAGCTTCTTGAGTTGGATTTCCATTTTCTGCTTCCATGAATGGAATTTAATGGAGTGAGTAGGAGATCTATACTGTGGAAAATACACACAAGATAACCCTCCTGATATTATTTTTCTTTTTAGAAACACCCTAGAAAGAAATGCAAGAAAAATTACAACTTTTTAAAAGACTGGATGCCAAATCGACCATTTATAATTTGTGGTGATTTTTACAAAAAGGCCAAATCTAAATCTTAAATTTTTTATAATTTTAAATTCCTTGTGAGATTCTAAGTACTTAAAAAAAAATCATTAATTTTTGATAGTGTGGGCAAAAGTTATTCCCTATCGAAAATTGTGTGTTCAATGGGGTTCAGAGTTTAAAAAACCTATCAAAAAAGAAAAATAAAAATAGTTTGACTTTGCCAAAGTGAAGTGGATGGAAAAAGATTTCCTTCGACTACAAATTTGCAAAAAACTAACTCTATAGGATAAAGTTAGAGAAAAATGAAAGAAAGTCCTTTTTTGTAAACACTATGCAAAAAGAAGGCATCAGCTTGGCATAAAATGTTATAATAGGTGTGACATAAGCTATTGTTTTAACATTTAATGCTCATGGTTATAAAATTTAACAAATGATGACAAGTGCTATCAATGTAATGCTACATTACAATGCAAAGAGCTTAACAACAAGTGTTAAGTAAACCGCTATCTATTGTTAGGAAAGGTGTCTCAACCTTGCAACTACAAAAGGTTTCTATTCTTTCCAATTTTGGTATTTTTGAATACCCTTTATCTTGAAGAATGGTTTAGAACTTTCAAAGTTTCTAAAATGGGGTAAAAATGGCAAGGATTACTATTTTTAGTAACTCTACATTTGAGCATAGATGGATGCAAAATTTTACCAAAAGTTGTGGAACTACCAAGTAAACATATTGGGTGAGTTTTGACTCAATATCATACCTAGATTGCAAGATATTAAAGTTTCCATTTTTTTAAACACCTAAAAAAAATTTCAAACTCATATATTTGAGGCACTTAGAGGTTCCTAAATACCCTGAAATTTGTCATAACTAATGAAGGCATTTATAGATTGATAGATCTCTTCACGAGCTTTCCAACGCATTAAACAGTTCATCAATCAGACACCCAGATCAAAAGTTATGGCCCCCAGAAGTTGGACCTCCTATTTTGGGAAATGTGAAAACATGTTGGACTCTTCAAAGAGTTGTAAAAGGGAGAGTTACACATGTTGGTGTGTGATTTGGCACATCACAAGCATCTTTGATTGGAGATAATTTGGGTGCCACTTTTGGGTGGTTTTGGCTCATGGTTTTGTAATTACTGTAGACAATTTACTGTATTGTATCTCCTCTATATCAGGAGCTTGAGATAGAGGTTGTTTGTAAGAGTCTTATAGATGTTAATTTGCCTCTGGATCTCTGGTTGGTTATACTCCTATGAAAGCTTGCTCTGCAATTATATTGTAATCTCCTTGATTCTTGAATAATATATTGGGTGGCTTTGGAGTGTGGGCTTTTTATCTCGAAAAGGTTTCCCCACATAATTATTGTGTCTTGGTATGATTGTTATTTGTGTTTATTTCTGTAAATGTTGTAAACATCTGTAAATGTTTTGCATATCCCTCCCCTCAAGATTAGTGTAGGAAGTTGTTCCACTACCTTATCTTCCTTACAAATGGTATCAGAGCTTGATCACCTTTGGTTTCAGTTGTGGGTTGTTGGGTTTTTTGAACTAATCCAATTTTGAGTGGGAGATTGTGCAGAAGATACTTTGTGATCTTGTTATAGGGATTTTTAGACAGTGAGTACATAAGGGAGAATAGAGGTAGAATGTTTTTCTGGTAACAATTTTTATGTGGAAGTTGAAGATGGAGGATTTGTTAATTGATTGAGATCTGTGGCATTCTATTGATGAGAATGTTTCAAGGCCCATAGATGCTACTTTGGCTACTATATATAATGTTATGGACCATAAAGACAAGGGTCTAATCAGATTTTCCCTGGAAGACTCTTTTTTAATCAATGTTCGTGAAGAGCCCTCTGTAAAGAAAATCGGTGAGATATATCAAGCCAAATCTTTAGTGAAAAAGATTTTCTTGTGGAAGAAATTGTATTCCTTGAGAATGGAAGAGGGTGGATAAATTGTAGATGACCTAGATGCATTCAATATGTTGGTGGCTCAATTGGCATCAATTGGTGTAAAAATGGATGAGGAGGAAAGATATCAGATCCTATTTTGTTCTTTACCTGATTCACAGGATTCTCTTATTATGGCGATTGGGAGTACTTCTGTTGTCTTGAAAGTTGAAGATGTTGTGGGTTCTTTTCTTTATGAAGAAATGAGGAGGAAGGTATCCATTAGTGCCAAAGAATCCCTAAGTTTTCATGGAAGACCAAAAGAAAAAGGAAAGAGGAGCGAGAAGTATGACAAATCCAAGTCCAAGGGGAGATCCAAATCTCCTAGAAAGTCCAAAGTTATTTGCTGGAATTGCAGTAAGTCGGGACACTTCTATAAGGAGTGTAAAGAAGAAAAGAAAAAGAAAAAGAAGAAGTTTGATTCTGATTCTAAGTTTGAGAAGGAAGATGGTGATGCATTCATTGCATCTTTGGCCACTCGTGCAAGTAATGATGCATGGTTAATTGACTCAGGTTCATCTTTCCATATGACCCCTAATAGAGATTGGTTTTCTAAATATGAAGAATTTGATGGAGGTAAGGTGCACTTGGGTGATGATTCTCATTTAAATATTGTTGGTCATGGTAAAGTTAAAATCAAATTTCTTGATGATAGAATAAAAAGGATTAATGGTGTGTTTCATATCCCTGGATTAGCATGAAATTTATTATTTGTGAGCAAACTAATAGATGTAGGTGTGCAAGTAGTCTTTTCTAATTCAAGATGCAAGATGGGAAGAGGTGCTATGGTGATTTCTAGAGGTGTCAAATTTGGCACATTGTATAAGCTTGATGTATGCACTGTTGAGTGCAATAGTACTTCTGCAAAAAGTAAATCTATGACTACTTCATTGGAAAAGGAGAGGGTTTCATTTTCAGTGGATGGTCATGGCTTTTGGGTAACTAAGGGTGCTAATTCTTTTGAATCAAAATTTCCTCCAAAGAAGACTATGTTATGGCACTAGAGATTAGGCCACATAGGAGAAAAAGGTCTAAGGACCTTGAAAAATAAAAACCTTGTTGAAGGGTTGATTGATTGTAATCTTGATTTTGATTTCTATGAGAATTACATTTATGGTAAACAAAACTACATTCAGTTTTACTCAATTTCTCATAAATCTTGTGGTGTATTGGATCTTATTCATTCTGATGTGTTTGGTCCTATAGATGTTCCGGTTGCAAGGATGTGCCTAATTGGTGTTGTCATTGATGGCAACATATGATGTGGTCAGGACCTATTTTGTAAATGTTTGTAATACCAACCTTGGAGATTGTTCCAATGGTTGATGCTAACCTTGATGATCATTCCAAGGTTGATGTAGTGTATAAATACTTGTAGCTGAGTCATGGAAAAGTTGTCCTTGAGTAGAAATGATAAGATATTAAGAAAGGTCCAAAGGTAGAGTAGAGAAGAGGCAGAGGAAATTGTTGGCAGTGAGCTGCCCCCTTGTCAATGAGGCGTTCAACACTAACCTTAGGATTTGTGACATGGCAGTGAGCCTCCCGTGGATCTAGGTTAAATCTGGCGTTTGTAGCGAGCGTTGATAGCTCAAGCTTTTGGCGCAATGGCAAACGATTCCATCAATTGGTATCAGAGCCATGGGTCACGAGTTCGAATCCCTTGGGTTGCATTGAGGGGGGGATTGTTCGTGTCCACGAGCCTACATAGTAGTTATTGATCTTCATCAGTGTCTTTGATAGAAGCATTAATATTATTAATGGCAGATATAAGAGGTTTATATCATTAAAATCCTAAGTCATGTCATATTTTGCATATCATATAAAATTCTAATATGACCACCATGTGATATGTGCTCTTTTGTTTTAATCTGTAAATGACTTCCTATAGCAGGTTATACCACTTAAGCAAACCTGCTTAAGGGCTCCTAGTCCATCTTGCAACCGGCCCCCTTGAAAATGATAACATGAAACACCAGTCATCTTATAATGTGTTTAAGCAGGAATGAGACTTTCAAAGCATAAACATTGAAATGCTTTAAGGAAACAAATTAAGTTTTTAAAGCCCGATGAAATGAAGGTCTCATATTATTTAAGGCATCGAATTGCCTTTTTAGAGGAGCTTACTATATGTTCATTAAAGTTTCTATTATGGATGCCAAGTCACTAAGCCTTTTATGGCTTTAAGTTTTTTTTACAAAACTTTGTTTAAATTCTAAGTGGTTGGCCCATACCACGTTTAGGCCTTTTAAAAATGGAGAGTTTTATTTTTAAAAGAAAGCTATCAATTTCTTTTTTTTATGGTGATAAGTCTTTTTTAAATTAGAAATTTTTAATTTATCAACTCCAAGAGATGATATTAGGATTTTTTGAGGAGATTTTTTGTAAGGGAAATATTTATGGAGAATTGGAGATTGTTTTTGAAAGGATTGTTTTGAGAGAATATAAAAAATATATAATGCAGAGTGATTATATTTTTGAGAAGAGAACAAAATGGTTTTTGAAGAAATGTTTTTATGAGATCTTGAAAAAAAATATCAGATGATTTTATTGCAGATTAGTGAAGTTATTTTTGCAGAGATATTTTGAAAGATTTTTTTTTAAGAAGACAAAGGAGATTTTCTTTTGCAGAGAAGATGAAAGTTCTTAGAGATTTTATTGATCATATTTTATTGAAGATGTTTGGACTACTTTCATGATTTTGTTTATGCAGGGAAGATGAAAGAATACAAGGGAAGATTGAAAAATAAATTGTTGAAGACATTCAATTTGATGAAAATTGAAGTGAAGATGAAAGGTTTTGTAAAGAGGATAATGAAAATTTGTTTGAAGGATTTTGCAGGCAGAGAAGATAATCAGATTGAAGGGTTTTGTGATTTGGAGAATATGAAAGGTCATGAAATTGTTTTTGCAGAATGCAGAGAGGGATCATATATTTATTGGCTTCACATGAATATTGGATGTGTTGTTGAGTGGATCAGGATACGGGGTTGATTATTTTGAATATCTGAGTTTTGTATATGATTTGGGTAGATGAGATGAATGGCCATTTTGACAGACACATGTGAGAGAAGAAGTGTTTTGTATTGAAACAGAGAAAACCTCTGAGTTCTTGTTTCAATTTGTTCTATATTAGGGGTTGGTGTTCCTTGAAGTAGGTGCTTCTAAATGAATCAGGGGTTGGTGCTCCTTGAAGTTGGTGCTTCTAAACTATGTAATTAGTGAGATTCTTGATAAAGCCAGTGAGGCAGTTTTGGAGTGGTTTTTCTACCCCTGGAGGGTTTTCCACTCGTACAAATCTTGTGTCATAATTTTCTCTGTGTGTATGTGATTTACTTATGAAGTTTTGTTCTCTTTCTGCATTCACAGTCATGTGCATATGTATTTGACAAATCAATGGCTGCACACATATTTGACAAATCAATGGTTGCACATGTATTTGACAAATCAATGGTATCTTCCTCTCCTTGTCCTCTGAAAGTTAAAGTTTGTAACAAAAAGATTTGAAAATTCACACAACACTGATTCACCCCCCTCTCAGTGTTGTCCTTGACTCCTATAGAAAGAAGAGGAAGAGCAGAGTAGAGGAAGAGCATGGTAGAGGAAGAGCAGAGCTAAGGAATTGTTTATTCACAATAAAGAAAGGTGTTTGATCATGACAGTGAATGCGGCAGTAAGACACCAGTAGGGTTTAACAGCCCTCAAGGTTTAATAACCCTTATTGTAATCTTGCTAGGTTTACGGTTGAGGTAGTGAGCTTGCTAGACCTAGTTGTTCTTCATGGCAGTAATCTAGTATATTTAGGCCCATGGGGTGACCAAGCCTAAACATCACTATTTCAAGATTGCAATATATATTGAGAGTTAATCCTCTCCATGGTTTTCCCCACCTTGGGGTTTTCCATGTAAATTTGGTGTCTTTTGTGTTTGATGTTGCTTTTGTGGCTAAGTTTCTAATTTCATGCTCTCATTGTTAAATCATAATAATTGTGGATAAGTGATGAATGTTTAAATTGCAGAAAGTGTTTAAGTTTTTGTGATAACTGATTCACACCCCCCCTCTCAGTTGTCTAGCACATATCAACAATTGGTATCAAAGTGAGGTTCCTCTGAAGAAAGTTTAACAGCTTGAGGAAGATCCAAAATGTCTTACAAGAAGGAAGCACCACATTTTGATGGAACTAATTATGTTCTCTGCAAGGCTCGGATGAAAAGCCATCTTCTTTCTCTTGGTATCAAAGTTTGGAAAGCTGCAGAAATAGAATACACCATTCCTCAAAATGGTCTGATGACTGAAGATGAAATAAAAAATATGAGATAGATATCAAGGCAAGGGATGCTCTGCTAAGCTCATTAATCGACTCAATACTGAAGAAAGTGGTGGATCTTCAAACTATGAATAAGGTATGGGAAAAGTTGAAAAATTTGTATGAAGGAGATGATTTTGTGAAGGAAGCCAAGTTACAAAGTCTGGAAGTGAAATATGAAAGCTTGAAGATGAACAATAATGAAAACATATCAGCTTTTATGCAAAGAGTTGATGAGCTTTTTACAGGGATAAAAGACATAGGCGAAACTCTTGAAGAAAAGGAAATTGTTATGAAAATACTCAGATCTCTGCGCAAGTCTTACTGTCACAAGGTGGTCATGATTGAAGAATTCATGCAAGTAAAAATAGTCAATAGGGATCAGTTACTTGGTAAGCTTACTGCTTTTGAAATGAGGGAGTTAGATGATGCTCTGCTAAAAGTTGAGACTACCTTCAAAGCCAGTACTCCTGAAAGTACTTCTAGATCAGAAAGGTATAAGGTAGAATTTGATGATGAGATAGATGAAGTTGAAGCCAACTTTGTGGACAGGCTACAAAGAGGATCTAGTAAGTATAAAGGAAAATTACCTTTCAAATGTTTTTCCTATGGTAAAGTAGCTCATTTTCCTTCCAAATGTCCTAAAAGAATTGAAAGAAATAGAAGAAGATATGAGAATAGGCCTAGGACCCGAAAGAAGTGTTATTATGTTGAAGATTTTGATGATGATGAAGGAGTATCAAATAATGGTGAACCATATAATGCTAATCCCTCTATAAATGAATGCTTGTTCATTGCTATTAAGGAAGATCTTGTGTCTACTAATTCTTCTAGCTGTATAAAGGAAGATAAACTAATGGAAAGTGCGTTGGCTTCTCAGGTCATTATGGACAAAGATGAATGGGTTATTGATAGTGGTTGCTCTCACCACATGACTAATGACAAAATTAAGTTTGTAAGTTTGGAAAGATATGATGGTGGACTGGTTAGGTTTGGAGATGATATAGCTGGTAGGATTTGTGGAAAAAGATCTATTTCTTTTGATGGCAAGCATAATACTGAAGATGTCCTGTATGTGAAAGGATTAAAGCACAATCTTCTAAGTGTGGGTCAGATGTGTGACAAGGGCTATGACTTAAGCTTCAAGGACAATGGATGCAAGATCAGGGAAAGCTCTGAAATAGTCATTATAATTGGTAAGAAGACCAGAGGTAATATCTATCACTTGAAAGGAACTGAGAACTATTGCTTGTTGACTCAGATTGATGAGAGTTGGTTATGACATAGAAGGTTGTGTCACATAAATTTTGATAATATTATGAAGATAAGTACTGCATAGATTGTTAGAGATTTGCCTAAGCTTGTGAAGCCTGCTAATCCAATTTGCAAGGAGTGTCAATTTGGGAAACAAACAAGAACAATTTTCAAAAGAAAGGATCAATTAGTTGGAGGACTACTTGAGCTAGTAAATATAGACTTGTGTGGACCTACTAGAGTAAGAAGTCTGCAAGGAGATAGGTATTTCATGCTGCTCATTGATGATTATTCTAGAATGACTTGGGATACCTTTTTGAAAGAGAAAGTTGAAGCTCTAGATAAATTCAAGGCATTTAAAGCAATGGTTGAAAATGAAATGGATTTAAAAATCAAATGTTTGAGGTTTGATAGAGGAGGAGAGTTCATGTCAAATGAATTCAATTTCTTTTGTGAAGAGCATGGAATAAAGAGACATCTATCTGTGCCCAAATCTCCACAACAAAATGGAGTTGTTGAAAGGAAAAATAGAATAGTTCAAGAAGCTGCTAGAACCATGATGAAGGAAGGTCATCTTCTAAAAGCATATTGGAGAGAAGAAATTCACACCACAGTATATATCCTAAATAGAGTTCAAGTAAAAGGTAACAGTTCAAAAATTCCCTATGAATTGTGGCATGGTAGAGTTCCTATTGTGACATATTTCAAAGTTTTTGGTATTAGATGTTATATCAAAAGAGAAGAAGATTTAGGCAAGTTTGATGCTAGATGTGATGAAGGAATTTTCCTTGGTTACTCCACCAAGAGCAAGGCCTACCAGTGCTATAATAAGAGGTTGAATAAAATCATTGAAAGTGCAAATGTTAAAGTTGATGAATGTAAGGAAAGGTCTTCAGAATCAAGTGGATATGAGTATGATGATCCAAATACTTCAAAAGTGGTGCAACATGAAGACAACATAGATTAAGAATGGTGCAGGAGCACCCCTACAATACAGGATATAGTCCGCATGACAGGACATTAGTCTATTTTTAGCATGTTTGACTTCATAATGTAATAAGATCCATTGGACCAATGCATATGTAGTAGATCAGCCTAGGAGAATGTGCAGGCAGTTAGAGTTCGTGATCAGGTAGTATGAGCTATCTTCTCTCCCAGCCGCTTGGAAGCTCCCAGCCGTTGGGAATCGAGTTGGTAGTACTCGTAGGATATTGTTATAAATAACTTAGATCAGTTAGGGTTGGAGATCATGTTGAAGTAGTAGTTGTGTTATGTAGTACTGGTGATTGAGTGAGTTCCAGAGATCAGTCCAGACATTGTGAAACATTGTTCAGGACATTTGTGTTTCATCTGAATAAGATCTCATCAATTGCATTATCTAGTTTATCAGTTGTTATTGTTTTGATTTCTGTTCTGATTACAAGTGGATGGATTCTTTCAACCCTTCCACCGGTTGATTCTGTGAATCGGTGGAATGGTCATGTATGATAGTTTAGTTTGCATTTTAGTTTTCTGCATTTCATTGTTTGAGAGATCAGTTGGTAGCATGCTATGAATCAACCTAGCATCCTCATGTGCTAGGGTTCAGGAAGATAAATTGTTAAGTTTTGATCTGAAGGTGATCCGGCCCGATCATCATATTTTCTTTATGAAATTGTACGGTTCTGTGAGTTTGCATGCAGCTGACGGATATACAGGAAACTGTATGTGCTTTTCCAGCTGAAGTGAATCGCATCGCCATCTGTGAGTATATCGCTATCCGGATCGGGTTATGAAGCTGTCGAAGACTGTATGTTTCAAGTGCATCAGGATGATATAAGTCAGATATATACTCAGTGTGTATATCGTCGTCAGGATCATCTTTCGTGTGTACCCATCATCCGCATATCGCTATTGTATGTGGGAGTGAAAGTTCATTTTTTTGGCTAAGGACCAGAAAGGTCATCATCAGGATATTGAAAAGATCACCCGATATTTCATTATCATGCTGCGGAGGATATAAAGATCTTATATCTAGGTGACATCATCATCAGGTGCATGTGACGTCATCATCATCAGGATATTGCGAATATCACCCTATGCAAGTTTATCCTGCTGTCGCTAAGTGTTTTGGCATCGGCGTAAGTCATCGGCATAAAGTTTGGTTAACATCATCAGGATGTTTCAATATGACCGGATAAGTCATATCATGATGCTGTTGTTGGAGTAGTCGGATATCGGGGTGACGTAAGCATCGAAGGAAAGGTGCTTGAAGTTGACGTCATCAGGATATTTGGAGGGAACCGGATATTTTATATCCTGCTGATGAAGGTGATGCTGAACATCATGATGATGAAGATAGAGTTCAGCAGTAAGATGAATAGTGAACATCAGGAGGATGTTTGCGCTTGTTGAATATCATGATGCTGCTGACAGGCGAAAGGCGAAAGGTGATAAGGGAGTGAACAGTAGTCAGCAGGAGGATATTTCGTGCCTCTTCGAAATATGATGATGCTGTCTGTGTTAGCAAGAAATATGATGATGATGATAAGCCGATAGGTATTATAACATGTTGGTTGTGTTAGTGACTCCTCCTTCCCAGTTGTAAGCTCCCGTTGCATTTACCTCTGCATCATAGTGGTATCAGAGCAAAGGAAGGATCTTCTGGAAAAGATAAGGATATAGCAGGATGTCAGGTGACGAAGGAACATCGGAGATTCTGGCAAGGATGACCAACGTTGAGTTGGCAGTTCTGGTAAAGAAACAGATTGCAGAGAGCAAGGCCGTGAAGGCTCATAATCAGGAATTGAAGGATGAGTTAGCGAAGTTGAGGAGTAGAGTAGGTTCTGGTAGAGAAGAAGATAGGGAAGAAGAAGAGATCCCTAGTTGGAGCGAGGAGGTCATTCCTGCAGACCAGAGACCACTGTTGAACGCCCTCAAGGCCATGGAGAGGAGAACCATGGATGTGAAACTGGATTTGCCAGTGTTTACAGGAAAGATGGAACCTGATTCAGTGATGGAGTGGATAGACTCCTTAAACAATTTCTTTGAAACAGAGGAGATACCAGAACAACAGAGGGTGAAAATAGCCCAGTCAAAGATGAAAGAAGCTGCCTTGACATGGTGGAATTTCGTCCAAGATGATAGAGTACAGGAAGGAAAGCATAGAGTCGCTACATGGAAGAAGATGATGGCATTAGTAAAAGAAGCTTATGTCCCATTGGATTACAGTATCCAATTACACAAGAGGAAGCAAAACCTGAAGCAGAAGGAGCTAGATGTCAGCTCATATACAGAGGAGTTCATGAAACTTTGTATGAAAACGAAGGTAAAGGAAAGTGAAGAAGAGAAGGTAGCCAGATACCTTAATGGATTGAGGTTCAACATTCAGGAAGATTTAAGTCTGCATAATCCAGATACAGTTCAGAAATGCTTTCAGTTGGCATTGAAAGTGGAAGAGAAGTTAAAGAGAAAACAAGAACAACACAATAGAGGAAGAGGAAGACAACAAAGAGGTGGAAGAGGTCCTTTTAGAGGTAGAGGACATGGACAGGGATATCAAGGAGAATCCAGTCATGACAATAGTAAGGGAAACAATAGTCAGAACCAGAGGGAAAATTATAGTCAGCAAGGAGACTTCAAAGGTAGAAGACCTTTCAGAGGAAGATCCCAGGGCAGAGGATCCATCAGATGTTATAATTGTAACAAAGAAGGCCATATAGCCAGCAGATGTCCAGAAAAGGCCACAAGCTCAACAGGAGAAAGGAGAACAAATCTGATCCAAGAACCTGATAATCAAAGTATGACAGGCTCTACTTCTTTTCAGAGTGTGAATGCTCCTGATAATTATGGATACCCAGAAAGTGGAGAGTCTCTAATGATGAGAAGGACAGTGACTACCATGAAAGTACCTGACAAAGAATCCCCTCAAAGAAAGTCTCTTTTCAGGACTATTTGCAAAGCAGGAGGTAAGGCATGTAAAGTTTTGATTGATTCTGGTTCTACTGAAAATTTTGTGTCTGAAGAAATGGTGACAAAGCTTAAGCTTAGGAGATTGCCTCACCCATCCCCATATAAAGTCTCATGGCTTACCCAAGGTCAGCAGACAACTGTAGAAGAGCAGGCTTGGGTAGAATTTCAGATTGGTGCATATAAGGATAAGTTGTTGTTTGATATTACCAAGATGGACGCTTGCAATCTTTTATTTGGTAGACCATGGCAGTATGATTTGAAGGCACAACATGATGGTGTTAGAAACACCTATAAAATCACTAAAGATGGTAAGGATATAACGTTACTACCATTGAAGGAGAAAGAGGAGAAATCTAAAGGAAAAGAGGTGAAGGTAATGCTGATGGAAGGTAAACAGTTCATGAAAGAAGTAGCAGCAGAAGGTGCAGTTGCATATGCCCTAATCCCATGTATGAGTGTGAATAAAGAATAGCAGCAAGAAGTCAAGGAAGAGAAGAAGCAAAGGTTCATAGACCCAGCTATCCAAGAGCTATTGGATAAGTACAAAGGTGTCATCTCAGAAGGAATGCCAAGATCCCTACCACCTGTCAGGGATATCAGTCACTGCATAGACTTAATTCCAGGGTCAACACTTCCAAACAAAGCAGCCTATAAGCTAACTCCTGAACAGAATGCAGAAGTAGCCAGACAAATTGAAGAATTATTGGATTCAGGTCTAATTGGGAAAAGTTTAAGTCCATGTGCAGTACCAGCTGTACTAGCACCGAAGAAGGAAGGTACTTGGAGGCTTTGCACAGATTCTAGAGCTATCAACAAGATCACAATCAGGTATAGGTTTCCAATCCCTAGGATAGAGGATTTACTTGACTGTTTGGGAGGTGCTAAGTATTTTACAAAAATAGATTTGAAGAGTGGATATCATCAGATCAGGATTAGACCAGGAGATGAATGGAAAACAGCATTCAGAACTAATGAAGGGTTATATGAGTGGAAGGTTATGCCTTTTGGTTTATCTAATGCACCTAGTACTTTTATGAGGTTGATGAATGAGGTTTTGAAAGAGTTCATTGGTAAGTTTGTCATAGTATATCTAGATGACATTCTGATTTTCAGCAACACAAAAGAAGAACATCTCAGACACATAGATTTGGTTCTTAAGAGGTTACATGAAGAGCAGCTGATGATAAATTTAGACAAGTGTTTGTTCATGCAAGAGGAGATCACATATTTGGGTTTTGTCATTTCACAAGGAAAGTTACAGATGGATAAGGAGAAGGTAAGTGCCATATTGTCTTGGCCAACCCCAAAGACTATGAATGATGTCAGAAGTTTCCATGGGTTAGCAACCTTCTACAGGAAGTTTATAAGAGGATTCAGTCATATTTGTGCACCCATGCTTGATACCATCAAAGGAGGACAGAAGTGCAGATTTGTTTGGACTCAAAGAGCAGATGATTCTTTTGAGACATTGAAGAAGAAGGTGGCACAGCAGCCAGTCCTTGCACTTCCAGACTTTAACAAAATCTTTCAGGTGGAATGTGATGCCAGTCACATGGCTATTGGAGCAGTACTCAGCCAAGAAGGTAGACCTATTGCATTTTTCAGTGAGAAGCTCAATGATGCTAAGAAGAGGTATTCCTCATATGATTTGGAAATGTATGCTTTAGTCCAGTCACTCAAGAAATGGAGGCATTACTTGATGCCAAAGGAATTCATAGTATTCATAGATAACTAGGCTCTGAGTTTCATAAACAGCTAGGAAAAGCTGAACCACAGACACATGAAATGGGTAGAAACCTTACAAGCTTTTACTTTTACATTGAAGCATAAGAAAGGAGTCAAGAATAAAGTTGCAGATGCTTTGAGCAGGAGAGTTCTCACAGTCAACCAGATTCAGCTAGAAAGTGTTGGCATTGATTCACTAAAGACCATGTATCAGACTGATGAAGATTTTGGAGAGATATATCATGTATGTACTTCTTTTGGAGAGAAATATCATGCTGAATTCTCTGAATTTTTGATTCAGGATGGATTGTTGTTCAGAGGTGGACAGTTATGTATTCCCAGGTGTTCTATGAGGTTAAACATCATTAAGGAGAAACATTGTGGAGCTATGGCAGGTCATTTTGGTCTAGATAAGACTCTTGATCTTGTCCGAAGACATTACTTTTGGCCTAAGTTACAATCAGATGTCAGAAAATTTGTAGAGACATGTGTGATATGTCAGAAAGCTAAAGGCAGGTCAACTAATGCAGGTTTATATCAGCCCTTACCCATTCGTTCCAGACCATGGGAAAGCATAAGTATGGATTTTGTCTTGGGTTTACCAAGGACAAGGAAAGGGTTTGACAGTGTTTTTGTTGTAGTGGATAGATTCAGCAAAATGGCACATTTCTTGCCATGCAAAACCACTGCTGATGCTTCATACATTGTAGATTTGTTTTTCAGGGAGATTGTCAGAATCCATGGATTGCCATTGAGTATAGTGTCAGATAGGGATGTGAAGTTTATTGGTCACTTCTGGAGAACTCTTTGGAGGAAGCTTGGAACAAATTTGTCTTTTTCCTCTGCATATCATCCTCAAACGGATGGACAGACTGAAGTAGTGAACCGTTCCTTAGGAAATTTGCTTAGGTGTTTGACAAAACAACATGGAGAAAAGTGGGATAATATTCTATCTCAAGCTAAATTTTCCTATAATGATACTGTCAATAGGAGCACAAGGAAATCACCTTTTCAGATCGTTTATGGTATGCATCAAGAGGAATTTTGGAATTGAGAGATCTACCTACAGTAGACCCTGTTAGTGCAGAAGGAGAAGCTTTTGCAGAAGCCATCAAAGAGGTTCATGATCAAGTCAAGACCTAACTACAGCAAACCACCTTGAAGTATAAGGAATATGCTGATAAACAGAAGAAGGATGTTCAGTTTGATGTTGGAGATTTGGTATGGGTTCATTTGAAGAAGGATAGACTTCCTAAGGGAAAATATACTAAACTCATGCAGAGAAAGGTTGGACCATGTCAGATCTTGCACAAGCATGGACAGAATGCTTATGAGATAAAACTCCCACCTGATCTTGGTTTGTCCCCTATATTCAATGTATGTGATTTAACTCCATACAAGTCTTATCCAGATGCAGATCAGGAACTCCTACAGGATACAGTCAATGATGACATTCCTAAGCATGATCCTCCACAGTTGCAGAAGGTTTTGGACACCAGAGTGGTCAAACAGACCCGGAATAAACAGTACTTGGAGTATCTAGTCTCTTGGAAGGGAAAACCTAATTCTGAAGCAGTATGGATGACTGAAGAGCAGATCCAGAAACATGGTGCAGATCTTCATACTCTCATCTCAAGTGGACTTGAGATTTCTTCTTCTGGGGAGTATGGTGCAGGAGCACCCCTACAAGACAGGATATAGTCCGCATGACAGGACATTAGTCTATTTTTAGCATGTTTGACTTCATAATGTAATAAGGTCCATTGGACCAATGCATATGTAGTAGATCAGCCTAGGAGAATGTGCAGGTAGTTAGAGTTCGTGATCAGGTAGTATGAGCTGTCTTCTCTCCCAGCCGCTTGGAAGCTCCCAGCCGCTGGGAATCGAGTTGGTAGTACTCGTAGGATATTGTTATAAATAACTCAGATCAGTTAGGGTTGGAGATCATGTTGAAGTAGTAGTTGTGTTATGTAGTACTGGTGATTGAGTGAGTTCCAGAGATCAGTCCAGACATTGTGAAACATTGTTCAGGACATTTGTGTTTCATCTGAATAAGATCTCATCAATTGCATTATTTGGTTTATCAGTTATTATTGTTTTGATTTCTGTTCTAATTACAAGTGGATGGATTCTTTCAACCCTTCCACCGGTTGATTCTGTGAATCGGTGGAATGGTCATGTATGATAGTTTAGTTTGCATTTTAGTTTTCTGCATTTCATTGTTTGAGAGATCAGTTGGTAGCATGCTATGAATCAACCTAGCATCCTCATGTGCTAGGGTTCAGGAAGATAGATTGTTAAGTTTTGATCTGAAGGTGATCCGGCCCGATCATCATATTTTCTTTATGAAATTGTGCGGTTCTGTGAGTTTGCATGCAGCTGACGGATATACAGGAAACTGCATGTGCTTTTCCAGCCGAAGTGAATCACAACGCCATCTATGAGTATATCGCTATCCGGATCGAGTTATGAAGCTGTTGAAGACTGTATGTTTCAAGTGCATCAGGATGATATAAGTCGGATATATACTCAATGTGTATATCGTCGTCAGGATCATCTTTTGTGTGTACCCATCATCTGCATATCGCTATCGTATGCGGGAGTGAAAGTTCATTTTTTTGGCTAAGGACCGGAAAGGTCATCATCAGGATATTGAAAAGATCACCCGATATTTCATTATCATGCTGCGGAGGATATAAGGATCTTATATCTGGGTGACATCATCATCAGGTTCATGTGACGTCATCGTCATCAGGATATTGCGAATATCACCCTATGCAAGTTTATCCTGCTGTCGCTAAGTGTTTTGGCATCGGCGTAAGTCATCGGCATAAAGTTTGGTTAACATCATCAGGATGTTTCAATATGACCGGATAAGTCATATCATGATGTTGTTGTTGGAGTAGTCAGATATCGGGGTGACGTAAGCATCGAAGGAAAGGTGCTTGAAGTTGACGTCATCAGGATATTTGGAGGGAACCGGATATTTTATATCCTGCTGATGAAGGTGATGCTGAACATCATGATGATGAAGGTAGAGTTCAGCGGTAAGATGAATAGTGAACATCAGGAGGATGTTTGCGTTTGTTGAATATCATGATGCTGCTGACAGGCGAAAGGCGAAAGGTGATAAGGGAGTGAATAGTAGTCAGCAGGAGGATATTTCGTGCCTCTTCAAAATATGATGATGCTGTCTGTGTTAGCAAGAAATATGATGATGATGATAAGCCGATAGGTATTATAACATGTTGGTTGTGTTAGTGACTCCTCCTTCCCAGTTGTAAGCTCCCGTTGTGTTTACCTCTGCATCAAAGAAGAACAAGCTCCAGTAAGTGCTACCAAAACTCCAAGATATGTAAAAATCAGTCATTCTAAAAATCAAATCATAGGAGATAAGAGTAAAGGGATCTTAACTAGAAGAAAAGATGCAGAAGAATAAGTAAATTTCTGCCTAATCTCTAAGATTGAACCTAAAACTGTGGATGAGGCTTGCAAAGATGAGAATTAGGTAAAGGACATGGAAGAAGAATTGATGCAGATAGAGAAGAATCAGACTTGGGATCTTGTTCCCAGACCTACAGACAAGAATGTAATTGGTATAAAGTGGGTGTTTAGAAACAAAATGAATGAGAATGATGAAGTGGTAAGAAACAAATCAAGATTGGTATGCAAAGGGTACGCTCAGGTTGAAGGAATATACTTTGAAGAAACTTTTTCTCCAGTAGCAAGGATTGAAGAAATAAGGATGTTTTTGGCTTTTGCAGCATACAAAGATTTCAAGGTTTATCAAATGGAGAGTTGGAAGAAGAAGTCTATATTGAACAACCGGAAGGATTTCAGTCATCAGAACAAGGGGACATGGTATGTAGATTGAAGAAAGCATTGTATGGATTGAAGCAAGCTCCCAGGGCATGGTATGCACAGTTGGATAGGTACCTGATACATATAGGGTTCAGTAAAG
Organism: Cunninghamia lanceolata; assembly: GCA_027924645.1. Lineage (NCBI taxonomy): Eukaryota > Viridiplantae > Streptophyta > Pinopsida > Cupressales > Cupressaceae > Cunninghamia > Cunninghamia lanceolata. Next base: position 6,280,698 of record BSBN01000865.1, on the reverse strand, counting down.
GTATGACAAATAGTAATCTCTACTTCAAGATCAATGATGAACAAACCCTAATTGTTGTAATTTTTGTTGATGACATTATTTTTGGAGGCAATGAAGGTATGTACTCAATTTTTGCTAGATAAATGCAAAGTGAATTTGAAATGTCTATGTTTGGGGAGATGGACTTATTTTTATGTCTGTAAATAAGTCAATCAGATAAGGGTATCTTTGTTTCTTAGTCTAAGTATGTGAAAGAGTTGTTAAATAAATTTGGGATGGAAGACTCTAAACCAGTATGCACACCTATTATAACTAGTTGTAAGTTGAGCAAAGATGATAACTCACCCATGGAAGACCAGAAAAAGTATAGATCTATAATTGGAGGATTACTTTATCTGACTAAAACCTGACCTAACATAATGCATGTAGTGTGTCTTGTGGCAAGATTTCAGGCGGAGCCCAAGGAATCACATGTGATGGCATTCAAGAGAATTCTGAGATATTTAAAAGGCACAATAGATTATGGTTTGTGGTACCCCAGGGATAGTGACTTTGTTCTTAGTGCATATACTGATGCAGATTGGGTCAGAGATGTGGATGACAGAAAAAGCACAAGTGGAGTTGCATTCTTCTTGGGAAAAAGATTAGTATCTTGGTTGAGCAAGAAATAGGATTCAAGATTCCTGTCTAATGCAAAAGTAGAATACATTGCAACAACATGTAATTACACTCAAGTGTTGTGGATGAAGTAGACTTTGAAGGACATCAGGGTTGTGTATGAAGATCCAATTACAATCTTTTGTGATAATACAAGTGCCATCAACATATCAAAGAATCTAGTGATGCATTCAAGGACAAAACACATATCCATTAGGTATCATTTTTTGAGAGAAAAGGTGACAAAGAATGAAGTGAAGTTGGAGTATGTTTCTACCAAGGATCAAATTGCAGACATTTTTACCAAGCCTTTCCCTAAAGATACTTTTGAGTATCTCAGAGAAAAGTTAGGGGTTATCACCCTGCCTACTCTAAACTAAGATGCACAATAGTACATCAGTTTGGATGTGCTCAGAGGTCTAGATTAATTATTTTTAGGGTTACTTCTCAGGGGGAGTAGTCAAGAGTGTTTAGAAGAGAGACTAGATCAGAAAAGATGAGTGCACGTATGTGCCCTTTGCCATTGATGTCAAAGGGGAAGAGAAGTCATGTGAAAAACTTAGAGTGCAGATGTGTAAGAGAAAGTGGGAGAATTTTGGAGAAAGCAAGAGTGCAGGTGTGTAAAGAGAAAGGGGAAGAATCTTGTCTTGATGGTTGTTGTAGTTTTTCACATCATATGTTTCCATCAATGACAAAGGGGCAGATTGTTGCAAGTATGTGCCTAATCGGTGTTGTCATTGATGTCAACATATTCTTGTTGTCATTGGTGTCAACTATATCTTATTCTATTACTTGTTTAGAAGACTTGTATGTTGAGGATATTGAGAAAATTAGCCTCTTCAGAAGAAACAAGTAAGTTACAGAGAAGTGCAGTACAGACTAGTGAGTTGTATGCCGAAGAACAGTCTGGTAAACTGCTTCGCATTTATTCCTACTTGAAGATAGTGGTCTGCAAATTGGAAGTAAGTTAGAGGTATGTCTAATGATGCTACATTTCAATTCTGAGCTAGCCCCATGAAGATTTGAGTGAGTTGTGTTCACCAGAGTGAAGCCTTCTTTTTCTGTAAGTTCAGTTGAGACAGGAAGACAGTATTTGGCTCCGCATTCCTCCACAATAAAGTCTATTGCTCTACTATTCTAGAGGTAGGTTTGGGATGATGATAAGTGCCTACATTTGCAATGGTTCATGGTTTGGTGGTCTACAAGCTATCTTTCTTTTATGACAGTTGAAGATAGTAAAGTTCATGTACTCTGGTGAGAAGATTCCTATGGATAAAGTGGTTAAAGTTCATGCAGTTGCTCTTGATGATTATAGTGTGCTTGTGGATATCTCCTAATCATGTTCTTATCTGGACTTTGGTCCATGTTAAGAAATTGATATGGTGTGTGAAGATTGTTCCTAGATAACGTAGTGTGTAACCAGTCTTGGACGACCTGGTTGATCCCAGTGATTGTAGACATCTCTAGAAGATTGTGGAAGCATGTTGTGGCATGGAAGATCATGTTTGAGTTCCAACTAATTCATGGCGCAATCTGCATTTCATTCCCTTTTCATGATGTTGCAATAGGTCAGGACCTATTTTGTAAATGTTTGTAATATCGACCTTGGAGATTGTTCTAATGGTTGATGCCAACCTTGATGATCATTCCAAGGTTGATGTAGTGTATAAATACTTGTAGCTGAGTTGTGGAAAAGTTGTCCTTGAGTGGAAATGATAAGATATTAAGAAAGGTCCAAAAGCAGAGCAGAGAAGAGGCAGAGGAAAGAAGAGGAAGAGTAGAGCGGAGGAAGAGTAGGGCAGAGGAAGAGCAAAGCTGAGGAATTGTTATTCACAATAAAGAAAGGTGGTTGATCATGACAGTGAATCTGGCAGTAAGCCACCAGTAGGGTTTACCAACCCTCAGGGTTTAATAGCCCTTATTGTAATCTTGCTAGTTTTAGGGTTGAGGCAATGAGCCTGCTAGACCTAGTTGTTCTTCATGGTAGTTAGCTAGTATGTTTAGGCCCATGGGGTGATCAAGCCTGAACATCACTATTTCAAGATTGCAATATATATTGAGAGTTAATCATCTCTGTGGTTTTTCCCCACCTTGGGGTTTTCCACGTAAATCTGGTGTCTTTTGTGTTTGATGTTACTTTTGTGGCTAAGTTTCTGATTTCATGCTCTCATTGTTAAATCATAATAATTGTGGATAAGTGATGAATGTTTAAATTACAGAAAGTATTTAAGTTTTTGTGACAACTAATTCACCCCCCCGCAGTTGTCCAGTGCATATCAACAATTCCTTCCATTGTGAAATCCACATATTATGTTTCATTTATTGATGATTATAGCATAAGGACATGGGTATATTTTCTAAAGAATAAATCTAAAGTTTACAGTCAATTTAAAGAATTTAAAGCAATGGTTGAGTTGTGTTGTGTGGTTACACAACACGCCCCATTTTGACTTGGCAAAACAGGGACCCAGCTTTTGTTTTGGCTTGTGTTGTCTGTTTCTGGCGGTTTGGTAAAAATAAGTCAGGTGCATCATCATCATGAAGGTCAGGATGGGATAAGGTCATCATCATGAGGTTAGTTTGTCAAAGTTCATATTTTGTTTCTATAACTTCATGGTTAGAAAGAGCTTGAAATTCCATGCAGGTTTGCCTTTTGCATCACTTGAAAATTCGTCCATATGAGGGAGTTGTGAGCAGTCAAAGTTTTGGTCAAACCTGATAATTGCTATATGAACATCATCATCATGATATTTGGAAAGCCCCCCGATAATATCCTGAGGTCGAAACATCCGGACGTCAAGTTTAAGTCGTAGTAATCTTTTCCCGTCAGGCGGTCTTTTGTATCGCCAAAGGTCATCATCATGATCTTACTCTATCACCTGATAAAAATCATGCAGTCCCGAAACATCCGGACGTCAATCTTAAGTGCAGGTGTGTTTTACCCGTCGAGTAACCTTGGAAACATTGCGAGCATCATGATATTCCAACATCACCCGATATTATAATATCATGCTGATATTATAATATCACCTTACTTAGAGAAATCTGCCATCTGCATAATTTGCGCGCGCACGACAGTCTTGGTGATCAGCATCATCATGATATTTCGAGACCCGACATTTCCTAATATCCTCCTGACCTCCTTTTGCGTGATCATGATGATCATCTTATCTTTCGAAGCGGAGGGTGATTTTTCATTTCTTAAGTCATGTTGAACAAGATCATCATGATCTTGTTCGTCTCTCCCAACAGTTCGTAATATCATCCTGCCGACGAGTATAACCTTTTGCAAATATGATGATGACGATGACGTCACCATCACCTTTGTCCTTCGGCAGGATATTTTCCAAGGCGTGATCCATTTCACCAATATGATGATGACGGTGACGTCATGTTCGAAGATTAACACAAGCCCCGGATATCCTGATGACGTCATCAGGACTTTCGGCAGGATCATATTTTTGATCACCCAGTGCGTATATGATGATGATGATGTTCATCATCCTGATCTTTCAAGCGGATTGCCTTGGCCGAAAAAAGGGTCATACTGCTTTCATGACCTGATCATCTTCCTTAGAGGGAACCCGATATTCCATTTACCTCCTGATCTTCACGAAACACGACGATGACGTCATCCCTTGGCATTTTATTGAAGCCTGATGATGACGATGACGTCATCATGATTTTCCTCAGCGGCAGGATCATTTTCCAAGTCCTCCTGTTTGTCTTCATCATGATGATGATGACGTTGTCTTTCTTTCCCGAATGTGCAAGAACAAAACATCCTGATGTGCTTTTCATCGGAGCATTAGGAAAGGAGGATCATCATATTTTGTGATATCCTGCGGCCACTTTGAAGGTATTGTTGGTCATCATCATGATTTTTGGCGTCGGTATAACTGTTGCCGTCGGCCTAAGGAAAAATTGTCACCCTGATCATATGTAGTCACGCCGATGCAAATATGATGATGATGCAAAGCCGGATTCTAAGGATGGTTGAAAGGCGATTATTTCTTTGTATAATCTGAGATCATCATCATCATATTTCGAACCCGATATACAAGAAAATGGGCAAAAACATGAAGCGATAGAAATTTGAAAGCCCGACTGCCTGATTTTGGTCAACGAGGGTTGACCTGGTTGTTTTTATGCCGTTTATGCATTTAGTGCATATTTTTCACAGGTAAAGCCTGATTGCCTGTGGCTGCACATGGGGGGGTATGTTTAATAAAGTGTTTACTTCCTGTTGTTTATCATGATGATGATGAACTTAATGTTTGTCTGTTTACTTGCAGGAAATCATCATGATGCTGCTGAAGCTGAACATTGAAGTCATGATGCTGCTGATGCTGAGCGTGGAAATCATGATGATGCTGCTGAGGCTGAGCATTACAAAGTTGCGCATGGAGGCAACATGAGCCAGAAATGAGGAGGATATTGTCAAACATGCTGTTCGCCAGCTGGAGACCGAATCAAGTTGAAGATGCTGGAATATTCTGTGCCAGCTGTACATTTGCTAACTGGCGAAGCATGTGCTTTTCATCTGGACCGTTGTTTGTTGTGAGAGGATCCTGATCCTTGGATCATTGTAACCGTTTTCTGGCAGTTGCTTTATATAACATCCAGAGCTTGTCATTTTAGAGAGAGGAATACATTAGAATACACAGACGCATCTGGCGCAAAAAGTCAATTACTGTAGAATAGATTAGGAGATCGGATTACTGAGACTAATGAGGATAGAATTGTTGAAATGTCAAGGTTCTTTCTTCAGATCACTGTAAATGTACCTGTTCTTGAGCATACTGAATGAATATGAAGTTCCAGATTACATCCTGATGATAAATTTTACGTAATCTTCTTGTTGATTTCTGGATATGTACTGGTGAATGCTGTGTTCAACTGGAAGCGCTTTCATTTCATTACATGTTGTTGTCAACTTTCCTTTGAAGCTTTGCACTAGATCATGCGGATTTGTGGAATGTCCTGGTGAAGTGTGATTTCTAGTTTTTCCTTCTTTTCATTGCAAGTATGGGAGCTTGTATGTGAATCAGTGATCTAAGTCCAGTAATTTTAGGAATCTCACTCTCTAACCCTCTTCTTTTTTTAATTTCATTAATTCATCACCATAACTGCAAATCATGATAAATAACAAGCAGAAACAGTGAAATATGCTGAAATCCCGTAGGTAACTGAAGATCCTTAGCATATTTGGTTAAATGCATGTAGTATTGAAAATATCATGCAAAGAATCATAAATAATGGTAGAAATCATGCAAATATCGGCCTGTATGCACATTATTTGACTAAATTTACAGTGCAGAGGTAGAATTGTTGGAGCTTATGCAGAGCGAACATCCAGAGCAGGATATCTGAAGATGATGATGATGAACAGTGCAGAAACACGTAAGGCCCCTGAATGGAAAACAGCAACACACATCAACCACTGAGTAACGTCAGTAGATTAAGACCTAATCAACGGAGACTTGGGATCATGAATTCTTTGAATTCATCGTATCTTTCAAGATGAGTAAAGGTTGTTGTATAACTTTTATTCTATGTTTGTGAATGACTAACATCATGACCAACATAAATTGGCGCTAGAAGGAGGGCCTGAGTCCGGAAGATCACTTTCATCATCAGTACTTTCAGGTTTGATGACGCTCAGGGTAAGGTAACTTCAGATCATTTGTGAATTTCACCAAATTGCGTAAATATTTGCTGCGACAAGTTTGTATTTGCACATTCTGTGTAAAGATTTCCAAATTTCAGATAAATATTGCAAGCTTTACAGTAGATTTCTTTAAATTCACTAAATATTGGCCAAAGATGCATAAATTTGTTCAAGCTTTGAGAATTTGAGCCTTAGACACGCGAGATCTGGTGCTACCGGTCGAAATATCCCAATATCCTGTCATATTTGCAGTATCTTCGCAAATATCGCGTAAATATTCAGTCTGATTTGCAAGTTGACCGCAAATATCACCTCGTCCGGTGGAATCCAGCCAATATTTGCAAAGTTTCAGCTAATTGGCCTCCAAATTGAGAAATCCTGGCTCACAGGATAAATACCAGGTCTAGACATAGTGAAATTTTCGAAGAATTGCCTGTTAGAGGTTTTAGACCTAGGACTGTAGACGTTCACCATACTCCAGAGTCTAGTACGTCCAGAGCTTCACCAGGACCTCCCCCTATAACTCTTGTTGGTTTGCAAATACCTTCAGGTATACCCGTGACACCTCCTGTTCAACCTCAGGGTATACCTTTAGTCCAACCTCAGCCAACTGCACCACCAGTTCAGCCCCCTCAGGTTGCAATGTCGTTCTTTGCAGCAGAATCACCATTGACCTTTACTGCGTATCATGAGTTACCAAAATATCCGGACAAGCTTTGTCCAAAATACCATCCTTATCAGGATGCGGATGATCATATCAGGACGTTTAAAGAAGCTTGCTGCAGAACCAGAATAGAGCATCAGGATGTGGTGTGCAGATTATTCCCTTTTTCCTTAGGGGAAGAGGCTTATAATTGGTTCATCAGTCTTGGTCAATCTTCTATAGGTTCGTGGGCTGTCTTAGAGAAGGCCTTTCTTGACAGATTCAAGGTCCCTATTGATCCATCCATGAATTACCACCTGTTTGCCACAATTAAGAGATTGGAGCATGAACCTATTGCAAATTTCAATGCTAGGTTCCAGAAAATGTTGTCCAAGCTAGTTACCCCATATGTGGTGGCTGATGATGCTGCTAGAGGTATTTATTATTCAGCCCTGGATCCATTAACCGCCATGTTCATCAGGAGAACACATCCTGCAATCACCACATTGACAGGAGCTTTTCAAGAAGCTATCAAGGTAAATCAACAGCTGATACCTGCTCCTACTCCAAATATAGCATTCCCTGCTTTGCCTGGCATGCAGTCACAATATCCAGCACAGTATCCTGCAGCTTATCCTTCGCAATATCCTGCACAATATCCAAATGGAGCAGTGATGCCCCCAGCAATCATGCCTGCACCTTTGCAAGTACCTCCATTGAGTATCATGCCTCCTCCTAATGGAAATGGCCAATTGCCACAATATCCTGCACATACTCAGACACCTCAGGGTACAGACCTATCCCACAATAACCATGGATCTTCCTTTTTCCAGCCTCAGACTGAAAATGTAGTGGCCAAAGCTCAAGAGGAGAAAGAGGAAATCAAAGAAATGTCTGCTCAGTTGAGAAAGCTCACCACAGAAGTAACACACTTGAGAAATCAAGGGTTTTATTCACAGTCAGGTCAGAATAGGAGTTATTCCAATGACAGACCAAATTACCCTGACAGAGGATACAACAATAACTTCAACAGTAATGCTGCAAATAACAATAATCCTCCTAGGCAGCCCAGAGTGTGGAACTCCAGGCCAAATAATGGTTCATTACCATCACCCCTAGACAATCAGCCTCCTGGTGAAGCCAAACAGACTACTAGAGTCAATCTTGCTGAAGCAGCCCTTACCAATTGGTGCAGGATTCACAATACCAATGCACATGCAGAATTAGATTGTCCACAATTTAGGATTGCTGCCAGCATCTTTCAGACTGAAGTGTCTAATACTTCTGGAAATCCACCTCAGGCAGAAGGAAATGAAATAGTTCCTTGTGGATATGACTCAGCTTTTGTGCTGGAAACCTACACTAATCAGCCTCATCAGGATTATAATCAGACCTGTGAAGAATCTGCCTTAACCTTTGAAGCAAATTATGTCTTCCCTTTTGAGGATGAAAATGAACCTACAAGAGAGCATGAGGAAGTACATGCATACCAGCAGCAATACCCTGGTAAGCACAATTATAACCTGAGGAGTAATGCCAACAGACCTGCCGGTCCATTGACATCATCTCTACCTCCAAATAACTTCAACACACCTCCTGACCCTAAGGCTAACAATAACCCTGGTTTCCCTAAGGTGAATGCTCAGTACTTGTCTCCTCAAAGCACAGTAACAAAAGTCGCAAATGCACCTCATGAGTCTGACAGGTTGGTCAGCTATTTGGCTGATGAAATGAAGAAAATCAAGATCAGCCTGTCCCTATCTGAGTTACTGAAAACGCCTGCCATCAAAAGGGCATTCATGAAGTCGCTGGATGATCCTGCTTCTAAAGAGGATAATCACCTTTCGAGTCAATCCAATAGCAGAGACCATACTGCTAAAGATAGCACTGTCAAGCCCAAAGTGTCTGCCACAGTCCAAGCTGCTGAAACCTCTCACATGACCTTGTACAGAGATAAAACTGAATCACCTCCGTTTCTCCTCACCAAAAGAATGTTCAGTAAGAATTTGCACAATTGTTTAGTTGATTCGGGAGCCTCAACTAATGTTATGCCTTTGTCAATATGCAACGCATTAGGACTGCATCCTGCTAAATCCTTAAAGAAGGTCACTCAACTGGACAAGACAGAAGTAAGTGTCGTAGGAGAACTCACTCATATTCACATGCAGCTAGCGTCTGATCCTAGGATCCAGTATTACATTGACATTCAGGTAGTTGACATACCTGATACATACGGGATGTTGCTTAGCCGGGACTGGTCTAAAACGCTTAACAGATACATGTCCACAGACTTCAGTCACATGTGGTTGCCATGGAAAGGTATAACTAATCAGATCAGGATTGATGCTGAGCCTAGGATGAAACATATGATCACGGAATATAACAGAACAAATGAGATCATGTATGTAAACGTAGAACCTGGAGTTTATCACATCAGGCCGCAAACTGTCCAAATAGAAGAGGTCCTGATGCTTGATGTTCATCATCATCATGATGATGATTATCATGAGGATATGCCAGTCGTAGAACCTAATAATGATCCTGATAATGAGAATGAAATAGATCGCTTCAGGGATTTTCAGATGCATTTATCTACTCAGATAAAACGTTGTCAATTATTAAATATACCTGCTAATGATATTTTGATCGACGGATGGTGCAGATTGCATGGAGAAGCACACTCGGAAAAGACTTGCGAACCATGCTTAGACATGATCATGCTGGAGCAGACGTATAGTGAAGCATCATCATCATATTCCGATGTGAGTGCTACATCTGATGATGATGATGATACTAATTTTTATTTGTCTTCTGCAGGAACAGAAGAGTCGACGGATCCTGATGAGGATCATATCCAAAAAACAGAAGAGATCCTGGTGTCCAATCAGACAAATGATGCGAGAAAGGAAAAGATCACTCCTGGTAGTGATTGCTTCATGGAACCGGATTACGAGTTGTCTGATGAGGATAAAGGCAGTGACCTGACGAAGTTCGAAGAATTTCTGGTCAAAGAAATAAAAAAAATGACACAACAGTGTAGATCTCCCCAGGAGGTTTTAATCAAAGGTTGGTGTAGGCTGCATGAGGCGCCTCACTCAGAAACCACTTGCTCACTGTGCTTACACATTTTGAAGAAGCATGCAGTTGTATGTGCTGAGCATCATCCTCCTGCTAGGATGGAAGAGAAAACAGAAAAGCCATCAGGCTCATCAGATAAAGGAAAGGAGCAACAAGCAGATGCAGCACCAGAAGTTATTAATTGTCCAGACACTGAAGTAGATCATTCTGAAGATTTTGAATTATATTTGTCTAGAAATATACAGCGTAGTCAAATATTAGGTTTGCCCATTGATGATGTCTTGATTGAAAGCTGGTGCAGATTACATGATGAAGAGCATTCAGAAAAAGATTGTTACCCTTGCTTGGTCATGTTGAAAAAGATTCTAGAAAATACAATAGCTGAGGCAGTTTCAGAAGGTAATGAAGATGAAACATCTTTCCTGGATTCATTTTATGCTGGGATTGATAGGAGTTCTCTACTTCCTAATACAAGTAAGGATCAGTCAGTATGCATGTATGAATCTTGTGAAAATTTTAGAGAAGAAATCACTCATCAGGATAATAGTTTTGATTCTGATCCTAATACTTTTGATAAAGAAGATGAAACATCTTTCCTGGAGTCATTCTATGGTAAAGAGAAGTGTAAACAGATGCTAGAGCAATTTAAATGCACTCCTGATGATGAAGTTCCTATGATGGTAACTCAGGGAGTCACAGAGAAGAAAATAAATGCTGATTTATTACCTGACTTCTTTGAATTAAATGATCAAATGCAAGAATGTTGCAGGTTAAAGGAACCAGATCCTCTAATAGATAGAAAATGTGAATTATTTAATGAACAATTCCTGAAAAATGAAGATGTAGAAGACTTTGGAGTTGTTATGCATAATCAGATGTCACTCCAGAAATATTTTGAAAATGAAACAGGGGAGTGTCCTCATCAAGTGAAAGTTGTTTCTCCTTTACAGTCAAATGATTTAGAAATGATAAATTTCTGTATATCAGATTGTGATAATAAAGATACTTATTTAGATGCTGATGTGCAGGAAATTGAAGAAAATACTGAGAAGTTTCCTGAACTGGAGGATAAACTGAACATCCAGAATGAAGGGATAAGGCTGGATAAAGATGAAGAATCAATACATCAAGAGTCATACATCCTTCAATTTGAGGAGGGACCAGGCACTGAACCAAGCAGTGAAAATATAAATGAAAGACCAACTGCCAATGAAGAAGCATGTCCAGCAAAGCCAGAAATACACCAGGTTGTATTTCTCCTTTCCACAGTAAATAATGTTGAATATTATTTTAATTATGGAAATTCAGAAGATAAGACATGCATATGGATTAATCATGAACATGATGAGCGTCCTCAGTTGCTGATCATCAAGAGTTGTTCTGTTGAATACAGTGAATTCAGAATACCAGAATATTCTTCAGAATATAAAGATAAATTTGCTAGGTTGAGAACCATAACTAATACCCTGATGCTCCTGCACAATCAAAAGAAGTATGCAAATACAGGTGTCCTTAGGTCTTTTTCTGGATTTTGGTTGCCTAGTAGTTGTTTGTACAGTTTGCTTGTTGTTGTTGTTGTTTGTTGGTTGGGACCTTGTTCTGGTAAGTCAGGATGATGCACTTCATCACCTAAGAAAATAACTAAATTGTTAGGATTCAAGTGATGAGATCAGATTTAGATATAGATTGTAATTCATTCTGATAAATACTCATGATCAGGTTTATGATGTCTTTTCATCAGGGTACTTTTTCTTGTCCAAAGTGAATCAAACACAATGAAACACCTAACAGCCTTGGGTTTGTTGAAGATATGAGTATAGGTGTTAAGTGAAAAATCTAAAGGGACTCCCTTGCTACCAATACAATCTCCAACCTAAAGCTGCAAGTGACTACACCTTGTACAAATGAGCAGACATGATGATATCAAATTTAAATTTTTAAAGGAAAATCAGAAACAAAATAAAATTAGGCCATCTAAGTAACTCTGCCGGGGCTATGGACGCCTGCTGGCAGTGGGGCTCTACTTAGGGAGATTGTACAGATAACCTTGCCGGGGTTATAGACACCTGCTGGCAGCAAGGCTCTATCCAGGTTGGCTATGAGGGATGATCTCCAACTATGTAGTTTAACACCAGTTACTTATGTTTTCAACTTACTTTCAAGATGAGGATAATTAATCATCTGCACACACCTGATCCTTTGTTAGCTTTATCACCATAATGAAATTTTATCATTCAAAGATCATGATGATTTTACTTAGACAGAATTAGAACACTATAGATAAATGTGATTACATCACTTGAATTATTTGAATTTTGTTGTTTTCTTTGGTGGCAAGTTGTTGTGTGGTTACACAACACGCCCCATTTTGACTTGGCAAAACAGGGACCCAGCTTTTGTTTTGGCTTGTGTTGTCTGTTTCTGGCGGTTTGGTAAAAATAAGTCAGGTGCATCATCATCATGAAGGTCAGGATGGGATAAGGTCATCATCATGAGGTTAGTTTGTCAAAGTTCATATTTTGTTTCTATAACTTCATGGTTAGAAAGAGCTTGAAATTCCATGCAGGTTTGCCTTTTGCATCACTTGAAAATTCATCCATATGAGGGAGTTGTGAGCAGTCAAAGTTTTGGTCAAACCTGATAATTGCTATATGAACATCATCATCATGATATTTGGAAAGCCCCCCGATAATATCCTGAGGTCGAAACATCCGGACGTCAAGTTTAAGTCGTAGTAATCTTTTCCCGTCAGGCGGTCTTTTGTATCGCCAAAGGTCATCATCATGATCTTACTCTATCACCTGATAAAAATCATGCAGTCCCGAAACATCCGGACGTCAATCTTAAGTGCAGGTGTGTTTTACCCATCAAGTAACCTTGGAAACATTGCGAGCATCATGATATTCCAACATCACCTGATATTATAATATCATGCTGATATTATAATATCACCTTACTTAGAGAAATCTGCCATCTGCATAATTTGCGCGCGCACGACAGTCTTGGTGATCAGCATCATCATGATATTTCGAGACCCGACATTTCCTAATATCCTCCTGACCTCCTTTTGCGTGATCATGATGATCATCTTATCTTTCGAAGCGGAGGGTGATTTTTCATTTCTTAAGTCATGTTGAACAAGATCATCATGATCTTGTTCGTCTCTCCCAACAGTTCGTAATATCATCCTGCCGACGAGTATAACCTTTTGCAAATATGATGATGACGATGACGTCACCATCACCTTTGTCCTTCGGCAGGATATTTTCCAAGGCGTGATCCATTTCACCAATATGATGATGACGGTGACGTCATGTTCGAAGATTAACACAAGCCCCGGATATCCTGATGACGTCATCAGGACTTTCGGCAGGATCATATTTTTGATCACCCAGTGCGTATATGATGATGATGATGTTCATCATCCTGATCTTTCAAGCGGATTGCCTTGGCCGAAAAAGGGTCATACTGCTTTCATGACCTGATCATCTTCCTTAGAGGGAACCCGATATTCCATTTACCTCCTGATCTTCACGAAACACGACGATGACGTCATCCCTTGGCATTTTATTGAAGCCTGATGATGACGATGACGTCATCATGATTTTCCTCAGCGGCAGGATCATTTTCCAAGTCCTCCTGTTTGTCTTCATCATGATGATGATGACGTTGTCTTTCTTTCCCGAATGTGCAAGAACAAAACATCCTGATGTGCTTTTCATTGGAGCATTAGGAAAGGAGGATCATCATATTTTGTGATATCCTGTGGCCACTTTGAAGGTATTGTTGGTCATCATCATGATTTTTGGCGTCGGTATAACTGTTGCCGTCGGCCTAAGGAAAAATTGTCACCCTGATCATATGTAGTCACGCCGATGCAAATATGATGATGATGCAAAGCCGGATTCTAAGGATGGTTGAAAGGCGATTATTTCTTTGTATAATCTGAGATCATCATCATCATATTTCGAACCCGATATACAAGAAAATGGGCAAAAACATGAAGCGATAGAAATTTGAAAGCCCGACTGCCTGATTTTGGTCAACGAGGGTTGACCTGGTTGTTTTTATGCCGTTTATGCATTTAGTGCATATTTTTCACAGGTAAAGCCTGATTGCCTGTGGCTGCACATGGGGGGGTATGTTTAATAAAGTGTTTACTTCCTGTTGTTTATCATGATGATGATGAACTTAATGTTTGTCTGTTTACTTGCAGGAAATCATCATGATGCTGCTGAAGCTGAACATTGAAGTCATGATGCTGCTGATGCTGAGCGTGGAAATCATGATGATGCTGCTGAGGCTGAGCATTACAAAGTTGCGCATGGAGGCAACATGAGCCAGAAATGAGGAGGATATTGTCAAACATGCTGTTCGCCAGCTGGAGACCGAATCAAGTTGAAGATGCTGGAATATTCTGTGCCAGCTGTACATTTGCTAACTGGCGAAGCATGTGCTTTTCATCTGGACCGTTGTTTGTTGTGAGAGGATCCTGATCCTTGGATCATTGTAACCGTTTTCTGGCAGTTGCTTTATATAACATCCAGAGCTTGTCATTTTAGAGAGAGGAATACATTAGAATACACAGACGCATCTGGCGCAAAAAGTCAATTACTGTAGAATAGATTAGGAGATCGGATTACTGAGACTAATGAGGATAGAATTGTTGAAATGTCAAGGTTCTTTCTTCAGATCACTGTAAATGTACCTGTTCTTGAGCATACTGAATGAATATGAAGTTCCAGATTACATCCTGATGATAAATTTTACGTAATCTTCTTGTTGATTTCTAGATATGTACTGGTGAATGCTGTGTTCAACTGGAAGCGCTTTCATTTCATTACATGTTGTTGTCAACTTTCCTTTGAAGCTTTGCACTAGATCATGCGGATTTGTGGAATGTCCTGGTGAAGTATGATTTCTAGTTTTTCCTTCTTTTCATTGCAAGTATGGGAGCTTGTATGTGAATCAGTGATCTAAGTCCAGTAATTTTAGGAATCTCACTCTCTAACCCTCTTCTTTTTTTAATTTCATTAATTCATCACCATAACTGCAAATCATGATAAATAACAAGCAGAAACAGTGAAATATGCTGAAATCCCGTAGGTAACTGAAGATCCTTAGCATATTTGGTTAAATGCATGTAGTATTGAAAATATCATGCAAAGAATCATAAATAATGGTAGAAATCATGCAAATATCGGCCTGTATGCACATTATTTGACTAAATTTACAGTGCAGAGGTAGAATTGTTGGAGCTTATGCAGAGCGAACATCCAGAGCAGGATATCTGAAGATGATGATGATGAACAGTGCAGAAACACGTAAGGCCCCTGAATGGAAAACAGCAACACACATCAACCACTGAGTAACGTCAGTAGATTAAGACCTAATCAACAGAGACTTGGGATGATGAATTCTTTGAATTCATCGTATCTTTCAAGATGAGTAAAGGTTGTTGTATAACTTTTATTCTATGTTTGTGAATGACTAACATCATGACCAACAAGTTGTAGACTGGAAAGAAAATAATTTTTTTGAGGATTGACAATGATGGTGAATTTTTCTCTAATGATTTTGATAGATTCTGTAAAGATTGTGGCATTCAGAGACAAAAGACAACTCCATATTCTCTATAACAGAATGGATTTGCAGAAATAATGAACAAGACATTGATGAAGAAGGATAGGAGTATGCTTAGTGGTGCTATTCTAGAACAAAGGTTTTGGGCTAAATATGTTGCTACTGCTTTCTACCTGATTAGTAGGTCTCCTACATTAGTGCTTGTTGATAAAACACCTATGGAGGCGTGGTCGGGGCACAAGCCTTCATTGAGACATTTTAGAGTTTTTGGTTGCAAGGCATATGCACATGTGCCAAAGGAGAAGCAAACAAAGTTAGAGAACAAAGCTATGAAATGTATCTTCATTGGGTATAGTTATGGTGTGAAAGGATACAAGACTTGGGACCCTATTGCATAGAAGGTAATATATAGTAGAAGTGTTATTTTTAGAGAAACTAAGCCTTCTTCTATTACATTGCAGCTAGAACAAAGTGAATAAAAAGATGTGATTCAACTCCCTTCTACACCTGAGAAATTTGAATCGAGGCCCCTAGATAGACATGAAGTTGAGGAGAGATCATCTATCTTTGAATCTTCAGAAGAGGAGGAAGAACCTCCAACTTAACTTGTTCGAAGGTCTATAAGGCATAGACAACCACATGAAAGGTATTCACCTGATGAGTGGAGATGTATTTTTTCTTGGATACTAACATAGATGAACCTAGATCTGTAGAAGAGGCATTAGGGATGAATGATCCAGAGTCTTAGAAGATTTCTATGGATGAAGAAATGGAAGCTTTGAAAAAGAATGATACATGGGCCATTGCTTGAGGGACGAAAACCTATTAGTTGAAAATGGGTGTTTAAGAAAAATATTGGTTTAGATGGAGGTATTGATAAGTACAAAGCATGGTTGTTTGCAAAAGGTTACTCTCAGGTTGAGGGTGTTGATTTTGGTGAGATATTTTCTCTTGTTACAAAAATGGCGTCCATTAGATTCTTGCTTTCTATTGTTGTTGCTTATGATCTAGAGGTTGAAAAAATGGATGTGAAAATGACTTTCCTTCATGGTGATTTGGAGGAGGACATTTCTATGACACAACTAGAGCACTACATGGTTAAAGGTAAAAGTAATTTTGTTTGTAAATTGAAGAAATCTTTGTATGGCCTCAAACAATGTCCTAGGATGTGGTACTAGAAATTTGATACATATGTGTTGAGTTTGGGATTTGAGCATTCTAAATTTGATCACTGTGTTTATTATAAATCTGATGATTGTTTCCTATTTATTGCATCATATGTTGATGATATGTTAATTATTGGTAAAAGGAAAGAAATGATTTCAGAACTAAAATCTTAACTTGTAGCTAAATTTGAAATGAAAAATCTTGGTGCAACTAAACACATTCTTGGGATGGAAATAAGAAGAGATAAATTAAACAATAAAATATGGCTTGGCTAGAGTAAGTATATCAATTCATTTTTATAGAGCTTTAACATGCAGGATTGTAGACCATTATGTGTTCCTTTTACAATTGGAATGAAGTTATCTGCTTCACAATGTCCAACATCCACATCAAAGATGGAGGACATGAACATAGTACCTTACCAGAGAGTAGTCAGAAGTTTGATGTATGCTATGGTATGAACTAGACCAGATATTGCCCAAGTAGTGGGAGTTCTTTCTAGATATATGTCTAATCTTGGTAGAGTTTATTGGGATGTAGTTAAAAGAGTTCAAATATTTGGGGGGTACCTCAGAGTATTTATTGTGTTATCATGGTAATTTGATAGGAGACTGTTGTGATGTTCACAACATGCCCCATTTTACCCTCTAGCAAAATGAGGACCCTATGTGCTTTTGCTTTTTTTGTGGTTTGGTCATGATTGGTGGTAAAAGGGAAAAGGTACTTGGTGTTGGAAATATGTGAAAAATCATAAATGCACTGTACTAGAGAGAAACATGGGTTACTAGTGAATTTTGCATGAAAAATGATTTAGGGTTGTTTTTTGAACCAACTTGAAATTCTTAGTATTTCGTGAAATAAGGCGGTTTTGGTAAAAATGTAGTGTTCAATTAGATTTGTATCTCATGTACAAATTTCTTTGTTTATGAGGTGCTAATGTTGTCATATTGTGGTGCAATCAGGTTTTTGTATTGTGTTTTTTGCATGTATATCTTAAATGTTCAAACTTAAGTATGCAAAGAAGGACCCAATTAGGTTCTGAGGTGAATTGTATAGGCATTGGATTCTGTAATTGTATTTGTGTATTGTATTTTATGTCTAAACTTGTGCATTTAGTATACAGATAAGGGAATGTACATGGCTGAACCCAAAAGAGTATATAATCTAGTTTATAAAAGTCAAAATCTGAACAAATGTTATATAGTATATTTGTATATACATTTGTTTGCATCTAACGTACAAGTACAATATTGGGTTTCAAAAAGAAGTTAAAAGTGATTAAAGTGGGCGGGACCCATAGAGGTATTATCATAAGATGTATCCAATATACAAAAGGTAATATACATAAAGTTAGATACAAAGGTGGAACTGATAGTAATTCAAATGTGGTTCATAACAAACTGAGGTCCGTGCTATTTGTATGTATATTATGTTGTATGTATTATGTAAATGTGATATACAAAAAGGCAAAGATACAATGCCAGAATTAACATAAAGTCAAAGCTAAGTTGATACATCTTTCAATTCCATGCTTGTATGTTTGAATGTATGTATTGCATGTACATTGTGAAATACAAAAGTTAGATACAAGGCCAGATGTGAAATTAAATGCAATATGTTTCATAAACCCGCTAGAGTCTGAGTTTGTATGTTTTGATGATTGTATGAAATATACATAGGAATATAGAAAAATTGATATACAAAGTTTCGAATGGTGAAGTATGTATACATGACATACAAAGTAAGTGGGAATTAGTGTATACAAAGTTCAAAATATGAAATAAATGGAAAAGTTAGACACAGACTAAACTGTATGCATTAATTACAACATTCAATGTGCATCTACTACTAGAAACTTAGAATTTGAACAAATTGAAAGGTGAAATTTGATTATGTTTATTTTCATAATTGCATTCAAAGGTTAAAATTTTAGAGAATTTCACATAGCTAGAGAAAAAGGCAATTCAAGAGCTGAACAGAAATTCAAGAACGGTAATGGAGTGAAGTTTGAATGGTAAATCTTTGTTGACATTCTTAAGGTCAAACCAGTTGCGAATACAGGTATGTACCTCAAACACTATTGAATTTCAGTCAAAAAGAAATTGGGATTAGTTATAATAATTTCAATTAAGAAAAAAATGCAAGTTAGTGCACATTATTGTAGTTAATTATAGGAAATGATTTGATAGTGTTAAATTCTATAAATTCCAAATAGCGAAAACGACCAAAAAAACCCTAGGGTAACTGGTAAAAGAGTAAAAAATCCATGGTGAAACCCTAGAATTGTGTGTGAACGAGAGGGTAAAATGTATATTTTTTCTTGGCATGATAACACCTAAGCAAAAGAAGGTGGATACCACATCAGCTGGTGAAAAAGAGAAGGTTAAAAAGGAAAGGGAACTAAAGAAAGAAGTGGTTAGGGAAGAATTGCCGTCAATCAGGGGATATTCATCTTTGATATATAGCATAGGGGGAACGGTCACAGATACAAACATTGGTCATTATGATGCAGAGGATGTGTTATAGAAAATCACAGCACTAGATGCCACTCTAGACATGAAAAAAATTTGGGAAAAGGGGTTGTACAGAGCTGCTGGTTTTCTGTTGGCAATGGAGGCCAAAGATTTGATATTAGAATGCATAAGCCGATATAATTTGAGTTCTAGAAAAGTAATGCACAATGGGCAAACTATTGCAGATTTGTCCACAGAGGGAATAGCTAGAACATTTGTCTTGGAGATTAAAGATCAAATGATGGATGTTGATATAGATCAATTTGCTTTGGATTTTACTAAAAATGAGAAAGAGTGTAAAACTGCAATTTTCTACGGGTGGTATACAGTAGAAAATAAACCAAAGGCTACAATAAGAGTGCCGAAGAATTTATACAGGATTGACTTCAAAGAAGAAATACACATAATGATCACATTGTTGAGCAAGATGGCTGGATTAAAAGATGCAACAAAGTTCGAGCCATGGATGTTCACCATTATTCAATATATTAGAGAAAAGCCTGGAACAATTCATTGGGCTAGGGTTATCAGTACTGCAATATACAAACAAGTAATGGCATTTAAGAAGAATAGAAAATTCTATTTGTCTTCTTATGTGATTTATGCATGTGTAGTTGAAATGTCACCGTTGGCTGGGATTGACAGAGTAGGTACCCTAGGAAATGGCCTAGGCCAAAAATTGGTTTATGATCATTATCCTGACCTATAGGAGGAGAATGCACTACGAAAGTATGCAAGAGTTAATGATGTATTTTATACTTATTTGGTAAGGGTTCTAACAAGAGATAAGGATAGAAGGTTATTAGAAGAAGCAACAAATGCCATAAGCCTTTTCAGCTCTTGGTATATACAATTCCCTACCTTCACATACATTAGAACTAAAGGATTTGAGAGAAAACCATTCAAGTTGCTAAGGTATCCTCCAGACATATTAATTGTATTAGAATTCCTGAGGTAGATTCTGAATGTGTTTAGAATGTATAAGAAGAAATTTGGTAGAGGAAACATCAAATTCCCCTGGATAATTGGTAATTATTCATAATATAATGAGGATATAGCTCAAGAATTAGAGAGGGAGCTGAGATACTATGGGTTTGAAGAATTTGACTTAAACATTTTAAGCCTTTCCATAGAATCCAAAATTATATTGATAAGAAATATAGACATCAAGTCCACATTGAGGACTTTTGATCAGATTGTGGGAATGAGAAAGAGGTGAGGAAAAGGGCTCATCAAAGATTGACCTTAGAGCCAATGAAAACCATGGGGGAAATCAGTGTACCCCAAGAAGTTACAAAAGATGATGGTAAAGTATTACATAAAAGTTCTGAAAGTAAGAGACTGGCACTACTTCCCATTAATGAACCAAATTGGGAAAAGACAGAGGAGACATCCTTGGAGGTGATAGCCAAGCTAGTTATTTTGTTTTCTAAGAGATGGCTAAATGATAAGATGGAAGAGCTTAAGGCTCAGGGTATTGTAGCCACATATCAAAAGAAGGGAAAGAAGAGAGAAAGAGAAAATGAGGATGATTTACTGTGTTTTTATGAAAAGAGGAGAAAATTTGTAGAAAATACAATTCTTGATAAGAAAAAGAATGCCACCCTTATGGATCCTTATGCTCTTGGTATCACAGTCACCATTCCTTCAGGTACATTCATAGAAGAAGGTGAAGAGAACTTGTGTCTCAAATTACTACTTGAACCTCTTAGTTGAACCTATGCATTGAACCACTTCGTTGAACCTCTTGTTTGAACCTCTTTGTTGAACCTTTCTAAAGTTCATTTGGTAGGTTCAATGAATTTTAGTTCAACTGTTCCTTGGTTCATTGGTTTGAGGATATGCGATGTTGGCATCGCTGTGACAAAGTACTATCGGCAGGACCGTGTTGAAGACCATTGGCATCGCTGAGACAAGGGCCGTCGAAATAAGCATCGAAGGTTTGTCCGATGCTGAGTGTCACCCCGATGGAAGCATTCAACTGTCGGCACGACAAGGCCTATCGGCCAAACTTTGTGGAGTTACTCCGACAGGAGTAGTCACTCCGACGAAGGTTACGGGTTGGTCGTCAGCGAGACAAGGCCTATCGGCCAAGCTATGTGGAGTTACTCCGATGACTTATATCTATCGGCGGGAGTCTGAGGTTCGGTGTGACTTTTGAGGTCTTGTCCGATATGGGTTGTTACATCGATGGCCTAAAGGTTGTGAGCCGATGTACTGTGGTCATTCCGATGGAGGTATCGGTGAGACAGAGCACTGTTAGAGTGGGAGCTAATTCTTGTGCCGATAGTGAAAGTTATTCCGATGGTACCATTGGTGATCGGGGAGACTATGCTCATCGATGGAGGGTGAAGTCTATGGGCCGATGGTAGTTGTTATGCCGATGGACTTGGAGGCTTGGAGGCTTGGTATTGTCGGCAACAAAATTGCCGACAATAGCCTTTGGTTCGTTGGCATTTATAAACTGCGATGTCATTGGTGACTTGGTATATGTGGGACTAAATATCTCACTGAAATATGAACCGTTGCGATGGTTAGATGGCTGCGACGCCTAAGGAATTTGTTCTATCAGTTAGAGTAGAAGTGTGTAACGACTCCTGTTCTTGCAGACTGGAAATAGAATGATATGTCTACAGGTGTCGTTGGTATTATGATGATGAGACTTGAATAAAGGTTCGTTCTGTAAATGTACAGAGAAGCGAACTGTGTATGAGGTCGAGAATCAAACACCAGAGCAAGAAGCTGAGTTCTTTATTGTAACTGTATATCTTACTGTGATAAAGATTGTTTTCTTGTGGTGGTGGGTTTTTTACCCGTAAGGGTTTTCCCACGTAAT
Source organism: Cunninghamia lanceolata (assembly GCA_027924645.1). Taxonomy (NCBI): domain Eukaryota; kingdom Viridiplantae; phylum Streptophyta; class Pinopsida; order Cupressales; family Cupressaceae; genus Cunninghamia; species Cunninghamia lanceolata. The sequence goes on along the minus strand of BSBN01000865.1, from coordinate 6,258,571 downwards.
TCTGTGTGTCTGTGTTCTAAATATTGTCTATTTTGGTTTCTCTTGTGTATTCATCTGTGTTATTGTAATTTAAAAAGTGACTGGTCTACACTGTCCCCTGGGAATTAACATTAGGAAGCTGTTTTCCGCACCTGTGTTTTCCTTACAAGTGGTATCAGAGCCTGGCCCGTTGTGTTATCCTTGTCGGTAGTTTGGGTTTTTTGTGTTAATTCTATTGTGTGGGAGTTCTGTAGAGTGTTATTTTTAAATTAAATAAAGATGGCTAGTACATCAGACAAAATAGACATTGAGAAATTCAATGGCACAAACTTTGAGTTGTGGAAACTTAAAGTTGAAGACATGTTAGTCTATAGAGATCTTTGGGTTGCTGTGTCTGGAGTTCAACCTACAGGCATGAAGCAAGAAGATTGGGATCTGATATGCAGAAAAGCCAAAGGACTGATAAGACTGAGTTTATCTGACTCTGTTCTATTGAACATCCATGAGGAGAAGTCTGCAAGTGATTTGTGGAAGAAGTTGAATAATATTTATCAGGGCAAGTCCTTGGTAAATAAACTTTTTCTCAGAAAGAAATTGTATTCTCTGAAGATGGAGGAAGGTGCATCTGTAGCAGAACATCTGAGTGCATTCAATACGATTGTTACTCAGTTGACTTCTATAGGTGTAAAAATAGAAGAGGAGGATCACTGTATGCTTCTGTTATGTTCCTTACCTGACTCGTGGGATCATCTAGTAATGGCTATTGGAAGTACAACAACTACGTTTTCATAGGAAACTGTTGTTGCCTCTTTGTTGTCTGAAGAGATGCGGAGGAAGTCTTCTGGAATGGCCAAAGAGGCCCTGTCAGTTCGTGGTAGATCAAAGGAAAGAGGCAAGAAGAAGGATAAGAAGTCTAAGTCCAAATCAGAGGGGAAATCAAAATCTCCTGGCAAGAAGTCCAAGGTGAAGTGCTGGAATTGTGGGCAGAAAGGTCATGTCAAGAAAGACTGCAAAGAGGAGAAAAAGAAGAAGAAGAACTTCACTGACTCTGAGTCTTCACATAGTGATGCTGATGCTTTCATTGTTGCTCTGGCAACACCTGCTTCTGAAGATGTTTGGCTGATTGATTCAGGAGCATCTTTTCATATGACATCTCATAGAGAGTGGTTCACTAAGTATGAACCCTATGCTGGTGGCAAGGTGTTCCTGGCTAGTGATTCAACACTGGAAATTGTTGGCCGAGGTCGAGTCAGAATCCAGTTCCCAGATGGCAGAATAAAGGGAATGAATGGAGTTCTTCATATACCAGGTCTGGCTCGAAATTTACTTTCTGTTAGTAAGCTTAATGATGTTGGAGTGCAAGTTACTTTTGTGAATGGTGGCTGTAAGATGACTAGAGGTTCTATTGTTCTGGCAAAATGTGAACGCATTGGAACTCTGTATAGGTTAGATGCTAAACCAGTGTGCTGTAATAATGTCTCTGCAAAATCTGAAAAAGCTACTATTGTAACACATGACGTAAATTCTATGGAAGTTAAACTTCCTGCAGAGAAAACAATGCTCTGGCATCATAGACTTGGTCACATAGGTGAGAAAGGTTTAAAAACCTTGAAAAACAAAAATCTCGTAGATGGGCTGATTGATTGTAATCTGGAGTTCGATTTCTGCGAACATTGTATATATGGAAAGCAAAACCGTGTTTCATTTTACTCTAGTTCTCATAAATCTTCTGGTGTTCTGGACTATGTGCATTCTGATGTTTTTGGTCTAGTTGATGTTCCTTCTTTATCTAAATCAAGATACTATGTATCGTTCATTGATGATTATTCAAGAAGGGCATTTGTATATTTTTTGAAAAACAAATTAGAAGTGTTCAGTCGATTTAAAGAATTTAAAACTCTTGTGGAAAATCAAACTGGTAGAAAACTAAAATGCTTGAGAACAGATAACGGTGGTGAATATTGCAATGCGGATTTTGATAAGTATTGTGTAGACCATAGAATTAAAAGGCATAAAACTACACCTTATACTCCACAACAGAATGGAGTTGCTGAAAGGTTAAATCGATCGTTGATGGAGAAAGCAAGAAGTATGTTGAGTTATGCTGGTCTTGAACAGAAGTTCTGGGCTGAGGCAGTTGCTACAGCTTGTTACTTGCTGAATCGTTCTCCTACATCAGCATTGGTTGATAAGACACCTATGGAAGCATGGTCTGGTAAGAAGCCCTCTCTAAGGCATATTCGAGTCTTTGGCTGTGAGGCATATGCTCATATTCCTGAAGTTAAAAGATCTAAGTTGGATAACAAGGCAGTTAAATGTATCTTTGTTGGCTATGGAGTCGGTATTAAAGGATACAAGCTTTGGAATCCTGAAATTGAAAAGGTAATCTACAGCAGGAATGTAATTTTCAGAGAGCTGAAACCATTGGTTGTTGATCCTCAGCCAGAAAAGACAGAAGAAAAGAAAGAAAAGAGTGTTGTGAATGTTCCTCTGACCCCTGTAAAAGAGGAACAACAAGCACCAAGTGTAGATGGTTCAGATGAGAGTTCAAGTAGCTCCGAAGATTCTGATCCAGAGCAAGAACCTGAACCTACACCTCAACCTTTGAGGAGATCTACACGTGAAAGAAGACAACCAAATAGGTATGGATTTTCAGTACTTGATTCAACTTGTGCCTATGCTTTACTTACTAATACTGATGAACCTAGGACTGTGAAAGAAGCTATTAGTGTACCTGATTCAGATTCTTGGTTGGAAGCCATGCATAGTGAAATGACATCATTGGAGAAGAATGGAACCTGGGATCTGGTGCCCTTGCCTGAAGGAAGAAAACCTGTAGGCTGTAAGTGGGCATTTAAGAAGAAATATGGTCCAGATGGTAGTATTGAGAAGTACAAGGCAAGACTGGTTGCTAAGGGGTATTCCCAAAAGGAAGGTATTGATTATGGAGAAATTTTTTCTCCTGTAGCTAAGCTGACATCCATTAGATTTCTGTTGTCACTTGCAGCAGCATATGATTTTGAAATTGAGCAGATGGATGTGACAACAGCGTTTCTTCATGGAGACCTTGAAGAAGAAATTTATATGTCCCAGCTAGAGCATTTTGTGGAAAAAGGTAAAGAACATCTGGTATGTAAACTTAAAAAGTCTCTTTATGGTTTGAAACAGTCTCCCAGAATGTGGTATCAAAAGTTTGATATGTATGTTTTATCCTTGGGGTATGTGAGATCTAAATCTGATCATTGTGTCTATTATAAAACTGAAGGTGACCAGATTCTTATAATTGCACTATATGTGGATGACATGTTGTTCATTGGCAATGGTAAGGGGATGATCTCAGAATTAAAATCTTAGTTGTCCTTGAAATTTGAAATGAAAAATCTGGGGGCAGCAAAGTACATTCTGGGAATGGAGATCAAAAGGGACAGATCTAAGAGAAAAATTTGGCTCAGCCAGAGGAAGTATATTACCAATGTTCTTGATAAGTTTCATATGTCTGATTCTAAACAGTTAGTTGCTCCAGTTTTGCAGGGAATGAAATTATCTATTGAAGATTGTCCAGAATCTTCAAATGAAATTGATGACATGAAGAGAGTACCTTATGCAAGTGCTGTTGGCAGTTTAATGTATGCAATGGTCTATACCAGACCAGACATTGCCCAAGCAGTGGGAGTTTTGAGCCGGTTTATGGCGAATCCAGGCAGATCACATTGGGATGCTGTGAAAAGAGTTATGAGGTATTTGAAGGGAACTTCTGACTATGCTATTTGTTATCATGGAAACTCAGAAGGGTCTAAGAGATCTATCAGTATTCAGGGATATGTTGATTCTGATTGGGCAGGGGACATTGACAGTCGGAGATCCACCAGTGGATACGTGTTCACGTTACATGGTGGTGCTATCAGTTGGATGAGCAAGCGACAGGCTGTAGTCGCTTTGTCCACAACAGAGGCAGAGTACATGGCAGCCACTCGTGCATGCCAAGAAGCTGTTTGGTTGAAGAGGTTGTGTTCTGATATTGGTTTTAATGCAGGGCAAATACAAATTCATTGTGACAGTCAAAGTGCCATATGTTTGGCAAAGAATCCTACATTTCATGCTAGGACAAAACATATTGATGTCCAATATCACTTTGTTCGTGATATGGTGGAAGACAGGAAGGTGAAGCTGGAAAAAGTTGACACTTTGGAAAATGTTGCTGATGCCTTAACTAAACCAGTGAACACAGCCAAGTTCAAATGGTGCTCAGATGAAATGGGTCTTCGGGCCCATAGTTATCAATAATCGAATAAGGACTAAGAGGTAGCAGTAATGTCTTCAGGCAAATACAAATTCATTGTGACAGTCAAAGTGCCATATGTTTGGCAAAGAATCCTACATTTCATGCTAGGACAAAACATATTGATGTCCAATATCACTTTGTTCGTGATATGGTGGAAGACAGGAAGGTGAAGCTAGAAAAAGTTGACACTTTGGAAAATGTTGCTGATGCCTTAACTAAACCAGTGAACACAGCCAAGTTCAAATGGTGCTCAGATGAAATGGGTCTTCGGGCCCATAGTTCTCAGTAATCAAATAGTGCTCAAATTGAAGAGAACTTGTGTCTCAAATTACTACTTGAACCTCTTAGTTGAACCTATGCATTGAACCACTTCGTTGAACCTCTTGTTTGAACCTCTTTGTTGAACCTTTCTAAAGTTCATTTGGTAGGTTCAATGAATTTTAGTTCAACTGTTCCTTGGTTCATTGGTTTGAGGATATGCGATGTTGGCATCGCTGTGACGAAGTACTATCGGCAGGACCGTGTTGAAGACCATTGGCATCGGTGAGACAAGGGCTGTCAGAATAAGCATCGAAGGTTTGTCCGATGCTGAGTGTCACCCCAATGGAAGCATTCAACCGTCGGCAAGACAAGGCCTATCGGCCAAACTTTGTGGAGTTACTCCGACAGTAGTAGTCACTCCGACGAAGGTTACGGGTTGGTCGTCAGCGAGACAAGGCCTATCGGCCAAGCTATGTGGAGTTACTCCGATGACTTATATCTATCGGCGGGAGTCTGAGGTTCGGTGTGACTTTTGAGGTCTTGTCCGATATGGGTTGTTACATCGATGGCCTAAAGGTTGTGAGCCGATGTACTGCGGTCATTCCGATGGAGGTATCGGTGAGACAGAGCACTGTCGGAGCGGGAGCTAATTCTTGTGCCGATAGTGAAAGTTATTTTGATGGTACCATTGGTGATCGGGGAGACTATGCTCATCAGTGGAGGGTGAAGTCTGTGGGCCGATGGTAGTTGTTATGCCAATGGACTTGGAGGCTTGGAGGCTTGGTATTGTCGGCAACAAAATTGTCGACAATAGCCTTTGGTTCGTTGGCATTTATAAATTGCGATGTCATTGGCGACTTGGTATATGTGGGACTAAATGTCTCACTGAAATATGAACCGTTGCGATGGTTAGATGGTTGCGACGCCTAAGGAATTTGTTCTATCAGTTAGAGCAGAAGTGTGTAACGACTCCTGTTCTTGCAGACTGGAAATAGAATGATATGTCTACAGGTGTCATTGGTATTATGATGATGAGACTTGAATAAAGGTTCGTTCTGTAAATGTACAGAGAAGTGAACTGTGTATGAGGTTGAGAATCAAACACCAGAGCAAGAAGCTGAGTTCTTTATTGTAACTGTATATCTTACTGTGATAAAGATTGTTTTCTTATGGTGGTGGGTTTTTTACCCGTAAGGGTTTTCCCACGTAATTCTGTGTGTCTATGTTCTAAATATTGTCTATTTTGGTTTCTCTTGTGTATTCATCTGTGTTATTGTAATTTAAAAAGTGACTGGTCTACACTGTCCCCTGGGAATTAACATTAGGGAAGCTATTTTCTGCACCTGTGTTTTCCTTACAGAAGGGACATCAAGCTAAGGAGCTAATGTGGAATAGGCACAAACACCAAGGGTTGTTGTAGAGCAAGTGCAAAATCCAAAGGTGCCAGCAGAACAACGTACAATAAAAGCTATGATCATAGATACCCCAAAAGGGAAGGCACATATACCCATTGTGATTGTTGATGCTCCACAGGTAGGAACAAGACACAAGCCTGTATCCACTAATTCTACACATGAAGAGAGAAGACAAAGCTACATAAAAGTCAAACAAGAATTGAATGAAGAGAAGATGCAAGAGTCAAAAAGCCAAGAGGTCAAAAAGGTGGGTGAAATTGTAAACATTGATAATGATAGTAGTGATGATGAAGAGACACAATTTGGAGCAAATATAGGGGTAGAGAATGAAGAGGAAGAAGGAACATCAAAGAGCTCCCCTATACTGGAAGAACACAGTGCTCAGATGTCTATGAAGAGGACACAAACCCCAATGGAAAAAGGAGAAAGTATATAAGATAACCTTGAGGTAGTGGACCCTTTTGGTCAACTTGTGATGCCAGAAATCATAAAAGAAGTGCAAGTTGTTGCACAATAGGTAGCAGAGCAAGAAAAAGAAGAAAAAATTACAGAGGAGCTGGATGTATCTTCAAGTCAACCGTCACAATTAAGATAGGCAAGCATGCTTGAGAATGTACAAGTTCAAACTAAGGTGCAAATAGGGGAAATAATGTCATTAGGTATTTCTGGTATTAATGTTTCAAGTGTTCCTAATGTTAATATTGAACAAAGCAAACAAGAAGAGAACCCAGAGGAAGAAGATACAAAGAAGGATACTGGAGAAGATATAGAAGAGGAGGAAGAAGAAAAGGATAATGAAGAAGAAGAGCCACAACAACAAAAAAATGCATCACCATCGTCTCCACATGGGCAACCACCTCCAGATCAAAATCTTCCACCACAGCAACAACAACAACAGGAACAAATGGAAATATAGAAACCTCAAGAAGAGGTGGTAAATGAAAAAGAGGTAGAAACTAGTAGGGAAGCACCAACTTGGATAGTGATGCAGAGTAAGTGCAACAGAAACATGGAGCACTGATGTCAGGTCTTCACCAACAAACATTTACAGTTGTTTGTTTGTCCATCGGTCAGATGTTGCACTATTGGCCAGAGAAAACAACCTTCCTCCGATCGCATACCTTAGGTCGATGTATGTGCTTTGTATCGGTTGCCTGTCAGCAATCGCATGAACTATCGGCCTCCCCAATCCTAGTCACCTGATACATTTAGTTTTGTAGAGTAGAATTGTTGAACTATCTATGTGGTTGAACTTTTGAACCACTTGAAACATCCTCTGTTCATTGAACCCATGAATCTGCCGAACCAAATAAACCTTGGTACCTTTGAACCATTGAACTTTCACCTATCGGCTCAATATACTTCCATCGCACAGTCCTAACACTGTTGGCAACTCTCAGTTGAACCTTTGAACCATTGATCCATTGAACCATTGAACCGGTTCAACCAACGGTTCAATTATCGGCACTCCTTGCTCCGCTAAACCAATGGACTCATTGAACCCAATGCTCCTTATTGAACCAACAACCAAATGAACCCTCTATGTCCATTGAACTGTTGAACAGGTTCAATCGTTGGTTCAATTATCAACAACACTTACTGCGATGAACTAATTGAATTTGTTGAACCTTTGAATTGGTTCAACCACCCACAACCATCTACCATCGGTTTCCTGATATACTACAACCTTTCTTTTTTCACAGATGCAGGATACACACAAAATGTATATTCGTGTATAGATGTAATATACACATGAAATGTACTTAGATTTATCAGTGATATACACACTGCTTGTATTTTCAGCAAACTACACGAACTTAACCCAAAAAGACTTTTATATGTACCTTTCTTCGCAGGATGCACACAGGTTGATACTCGCAAGCAAGAGCAATATACTCACAAACTGTTCTAGCATGTAATTGACATATACACATAAAATGTATATTTGAATCTCAAATCAAATAACCTCCTCTATAACAAAATCTCACAATTTCTATTCTGCCATGTCCACGAACACAAGGAAAACAACCAGAGAACTAATATACATAATCCATTCCACTGATTTCATAGAAATCCACTAGTGGAATGGATTTAATTTCGCATCTCAACCACAAAGGAACTAAATTAAATATAACACTATGTTATATAGATAATATACACAGAACAATTTACTATATAGAGTATTTACATAGAACCTCTGAATTTGTGAAACAAAAACAGGTAGAATTTCTATTTCTTCATTCCAGCTTTAGACAATTCATAATTATAGAGGAAAAAAATATGAAAAAGACTCCCTTCTCCTCGACTACTTCTCTCCCTTTTGTTCCTCCACTCCTTTCTCCTCTATTTTCAGGATTTTGATTAAACCAAGATTAGTCATAAACCCTAACTAATCCCATGACACTTGTTTTGTATAAGACATCAAGACAACTAATGATAAGACACCTAGGTTTAATTCTCCACATAACCCAATATGTCTAAAATATCAAATTTCATGTTTACAAACATGAAATGCTACACAAAATGCTAAATTTGACAATGACATACAAATGCTTCATGGTAACATAAAATGTCTAAAACATATTAGAATCTTATTCCTCTCCCTTTTTTGCATATTTATATTATTTAAGGGGTGCTCCTGCACCATACTCTCCGGGAGAAGAAATCTCAAGCCCCTTTGAGATCAGAGTTTGTAAATCTACACCCGTGTTTGTTATCTGATCTTCAGTCATCCAAGCTACCTCTGAATCAGGTTGCCCCTGCCAAGCCACCAAGTACTCCACATACTCTTTATTCCTTGTCTTCTTGATCACTCTTGAGTCAAAAATCTTTTCTAATTGCGGTGGATCATGCTTAGGAATATCATTAGCTGTTGCATCCTGTAATGGTTCCTGTGTTACATCTGTATTTGGCTTGTATGGGGTTAAATCACATACATTGAATATGGGTGACAATCCAAGATTAGGAGGAAGTTGGATCTCATAGGCATTATGCCCACATTTCTTCAAAATCTGACATGGTCCAATCTTCCTCTGCATTAGCTTGGTATATTTACCTTTTGGGAGCCTCTCCTTCTTCAGATTAACCCACACCAAATCTCTAACATCAAATTGTACATCCCTCTTCTTTTTGTCAGCATATGTTTTGTACTTCAAGGTAGTCTGTTGAAGTTGGGTCTTGACTTGATCATGCACTTCTTTGATAGCTGAAGCAAAAGACTCTCCACCTGCACTAATAGGCTCTCCTATAGGCAGATCTCTCATCTCCAAAATATCTTTGGGATGAATACCATATACTACCTGAAAAGGTGACTTCCCTGTACTCCTATTGATGGTGTCATTGTAGGAAAATTCTGCTTGTGGTAGGATGTTATCCCACTTATCTCCATGCTGCCTTGTCAAACATCTTAACAGATTTCCCAATGAAGGATTAACAACTTCAGTCTACCCATCTGTTTGAGGATGGTAGGCTGATGAGAAGGACAAATTTGTTCCAAGCTTCTTCCAAAGAGTCCTCCAAAAATGGCCAATAAACTTTACATCTCTATCTGAGACTATGCTCAATGGCAATCCATGTATCCTCACTATTTCCTTGAAAAATAGATCAACAACATATGAAGCATCACAAGTAGTTTTGCATGGAAAGAAATGTGCCATTTTACTAAATCTGTCTACTACCACAAAAACACTGTCATATCCTTTCCTTGTTCTAGGTAAACCCAATACAAATTCCATGCTGATGCTCTCCCATGGCCTAGAAGGAATGGGTAGTGGTTGATACAAACCTGCATTTGTGGATCATCCTTTAGCTTTCTGGCATATCACACATGCCTCCACAAATTTCCTCACATCTGACTGTAACTTGGGCCAATAGTAATGTCTCCTTACTAGATCAAGAGTCTTATCTGGACCAAAATGTCCTGCCATAGCCCCACAATGTTTCTCCTGAATAATATTCAGTCTCATAGAACACCTTGGAATACATAACTGTCCACCCTTGAAAAGTAATCTATTTTGGATCAGAAATTCAGAGAACTCAACATGATACTTGTCACCAAAGGAAGTACATACCTTGTAGATCTCTCCAAAGTCTACATCATCATCATACATGGTCTTCAAAGAGTCAATGCCAACACTCTCCAATTGGATTTGATTTATGGTTAGGACCCTCCTGCTCAAAACATCTGCTACTTTGTTCTTGACCCCTTTCTTGTGCTTGAGTGTGAAGGTGAAAGCTTGCAAAGTTTCCACCCACTTCATATGCCTATGGTTCAGCTTCTCTTGACTATTTATAAAACTGAGGGCCTGATTGTCTGTGAAGACTATGAATTCTTTTGGCATCAAGTAATGCCTCCATTTCTTGAGTGACTGCACAAGAGCATACATCTCCAAATCTTATGATGAGTATCTCTTCTTGGAATCATTGAGTTTCTCACTGAAAAATGCAATAGGCCTACCTTCTTGACTAAGTACTGCTCCAATTGCCATGTGACTGGCAACACATTCTACTTGAAAAACCTTGCTGAAGTTAGGAAGTGCAAGAACTAGTTGCTCTACCACCTTCCTCTTCAATGTTTCAAAGGAATCATCTGCCTCCTCTGTCCAAGTGAACCTACATTTCTGTCCTCCTTTTATGGTGTCAAGCATGGGTGCACAAACATGACTAAACCCTTTTATAAATTTCCTATAAAAGGTTGCTAACCCATGGAAACTTCTAACATCACTCAAGGTTTTAAGAGTTGGCCAAGACAATATGGCACTTACCTTCTCTTGATTCATTTTCAGTTTGTTATGTGAGATAACAAATCCCAAGTAGAGGATCTCTTCGTGCATGAACAAACACTTTGCTAAGTTGATCATTAGTTGTTCTTCATGTAAATTTCTGAGGACCAAGTCTATATGGTTGAGGTGCTCTTCCCTTGTATTACTAAAAATCAGGATGTCATCTAAATATACTATGACAAATTTACCTATGAATTCCCTCAGGACCTCATTCATCAATCTCATAAAGGTACTAGGGGCATTGGACAAACCAAAAGGCATGACCTTCCACTCATATAACCCCTTATTGGTCTTGAATGCAGTTTTCCATTCATCTCTTGGCCTAATCCTAATTTGATGATAGCCACTCTTTAAATCTATTTTTGTGAAATATTTAGCACCCCCCAAGAAATCAAGTAAATCTTTTATCCTAGGGATTGGGAACCTATACCTGATTGTTATCTTGTTGATAGCCCTTGAATCAGTACAAAGTCTCCAAGTGCCTTCCTTCTTTGGTGCTAGTACAGCCGGTACTGCACATGGACTTAAACTTTTGCCAATTAGGCCTGTCTCCAACAATTCCTCAATCTACCTTGCTACCTCTGTATTCTGCTCTGGGGTAAGCTTGTATGCTACTTTGCTTGGGAGTGTAGATCCAAGGATCAGATCTATGCAATGGCTGATGTCCCTCATAGGTGGTAGGGACCTTGGTATTCCATCATAGATGATGCCTTGGTACTTGTCCAATTGTTCTTGGACAGTAGGATCTATCAACCTTTGCCTCTTCTCTCCCTTGACTTCTTGCTGTTGTTCCTTGTTCACCTGTAGGCATGGAATTAGAGCATATGCAACTGCTCCTTCTTCTACTACCCCTTTCATGAATTGTTTACCTTCTACCATCATCACCTTAACTTCTTTTCCTTTTGATTCCACCTCATTCTCCATTAATGGTAGTAGCTCTATCACCTTACCATTCTTGGTGATTGAATATGTGTTCCTAACTCCATCATGGTATGCTTTTAAGTCATACTGCCATGGTCTTCCAAATAGGAGATGGCAAGCATCTATCTTGGCAATGTCAAACAGCAACCTATCCTTGTATGGTCCAATCTAAAGTTCTACCCAAGCCTGTTCTTCTACAATTGTTTGATGACCTTGGGTGAGCCATGAAATTTTATAGGGGCAAGGATGTGGCAGCCTCCTAAGCTTGAGCTTTTCCACCATCTCAATGGACACAAAATTCTTAGTAAATCCAGAGTCAATCAGAACTTTACATACCTTTCCTCCTGCCTTGCAAGTAGTTCTGAAGAGAGACTTCCTTTGTGGAGGTTCTTTTCCAAGCACCTTCATGGTGGTCATTGCTCTCCTAATCATCAAAGATTCCCCATTCTCAGGATACCCATAACTGTCAGGAGCATTCACACTTTGATTTGTGCTTGAGCTTGCTACACTTTGACAATCAGATTCTTGGATCAGATTTATCCTTTGTTCTCCTATTGGGCTTGTTGCCTTTGCTAGACATCTGCTAGCTATGTGACCTTCTTGATTGCAATTGTAACATCTGATAGGTCCTCTGCCCTGAGATCTTCTTCTAAATGGTGGCCTTCTACCCCTAAAGTTCCCTCTTTGATTGTAGCTTCCCCCTTGGTTTTGACTGTTGTCTTCTCTGATGTTCTCTTGATTGGGTTCACCCTGGTATCCAAATCTGTTTCCTCTACCTCTGAAAGGACTTCTTCCTCCCCTTTGCTGTCTCCCTTTTCCTCTATTGTTCTGCTCATGCCTTCTTTTTAATTTCTCTTCCACTTTGAGTGCTAACTGGTAGCACTTTTGGACTGTATCTGGATTATGCAGACTTATGTCTTCTTGGATGTTAAATCTCAATCCATTGAGGTATCTTGCTACCTTCTCTTCCTCACCCTCCTTTACCTTTGTCTTGACACATAGTTTCATGAACTCTTCTATGTAAGAACTGACATCTAATTCCTTCTACTTCAAATTTTGTTTCCTCTTATGTAGTTGGATGTTGTAATCCAATGGGACATAGGCCTCCTTTACTAAAGCCATCATTCTCTTCCAAGTAGCAACTCTATTCTTTCCCTCTTTCACCCTATCATCTTGGATGAAATTACACCAAGTTAGTGTAGCTCCTTTCATTTTTGACTAAGCAATCTTCACTATTTGGTGGTCTGGTATTTCCTCGGTCTCAAAGAAATTACTCAAGGAGTCTATCCACTCCATCACCAAATTAGGTTCCATTTTTCCTGCAAACACTGGCAGGTCTATTTTCATATCCATGGTTCTTCTTTCCATGGATTTGAGGGCATTGAGCAAGGGTATCTGGTCTACAAGAACCTCTATCTCTTCTTGCTTAGGGACCTCCTCTTCATCCCTGTCTTCTCGCTTACCAGAATCTTCTTCCCCTTTCTCTACTCTGTCCCTCAACTTCTCTAGCTCTTCTTTCAATGCCTGATTCTGAGCTCGATCTACTCTGCTCTCTACCATTTGCTTTTTCACTAAAGCCGTCAACTCAGCGTTGGTCATCTTTGCTAGGTATGTTTCTGACCCTTCTCCTTCTGACATCTTGACTTCTTCTTCTACCTAAAGAACACTTCAAGCTCTGATACCACTATGATGCAGAGTAAGTGCAACAAAAATGTGGAGCACTAATGTCAAGTCTTCACCAACAAACATTTACAGTTGTTTGTTTGTCCATCAGTCAGATGTTGCACTATTGGCTAGAGAAAACAACCTTCCTCTGAGCGCATACCTTAGGTTGATGTATGTGCTTTGTATCGGTTGCCTGTCAGCAATCGCATGAACTGTTGACCTCCCCAATCTGAGTCAACTGATACATTCAGTTTTGTAGAGCAGAATTGCTGAACTATCTATGTGGTTGAACTTTTGAACCACTTGAAACATCCTCTATTCATTGAACCCATGAATCCTCTGAACCAAATAAACCTTGGTACCTTTGAACCGTTGAACTTTCACCTATCAGCTCAATATACTTCCATCGCACAGTCCTAATACTATCGGTAACTCTCGGTTGAACCTTTAAACCATTGAACCAGTTCAATCGACAGTTCAATTATCGGCACTCCTTGCTCCGCTAAACCAATGGACTCATTGAACCTGATGCTTCTTATTGAACCGACAACCAAACAAACCCACTATGTCCGTTGAACCGTTGAACCATTGAACAGGTTCAACCATCGGTTCAACTATCGACAACACTTACTACGATGAACCAATTGAATTTGTTGAACCTTTGAATTGGTTCAACCACCCACAACCATCTACCATCAGTTTCCTGATATACTACAACCTTTCTTTCTTCACAAATGCAAGATACACACAAAATGTATATTCGTATACAAATGTAATATACGCATGAAATGTACTCAGATTTATCAACGATATACATGTTGCTTGTATTTTTAGCAAACTACATGAACTTAACCCAAAAAGACTTTTATACATACCTTTCTTCGTAGGATGCACACAGGTTGATACCCGTAAACAAGAGTGATATACTCACAGACTGTTCCAGCATGCAATTGACATATATGCATAAAATGTATATTTGAATCTCAAATCAAATAACCTCCTCTGTAAGAAAATCTCACAATTTATATTCTGCCATGTCCACGAACACAAGGAAAACAAGCAAAGAACTAATATACATAATCCATTCCACTGATTTCATAGAAATCCACCAATAGAATGGATTTAATTTCGTATCTCAACCACAGAGGAACTAAATTAAATATAACACTATGTTATACAAATAATATACTAACAATTTACTATACAGAGTATTTACATAGAACCTCCGAATTTGTGAAACAAAAACAGGTAGAATTTCTATTTCTTCATTCCAGCTTTAGACAATTCATAATTACAGAGGAAAAAAATATGAAAAAGACTCCCTTCTCCTCAACTACTTCTCTCCCTTTTGTTCCTCCACTCCTTTCTCCTCTATTTTCAAGATTTTGATTAAACCAAGATTAGTCATAAACCCTAACTAATCCCATGACACCTGTTTTGTATAAGACAACAAGAAAACTAGTGATAAGACACCTAGATTTAATTCTCCACATAACCCAATATGTCTAAAATGTCAAATTTCATGTTTACAAACATGAAATGTTACACAAAATGGTAAATTTGACAATGACATACAAATGCTTCATGGTAACATAAAATGTCTGAAACATATTAAAATCTTATTCCTCTCCCTTTTTTGCATATTTATATTATTTAAGGGGTGTTCCTGCACCAGATAGGCTCAGAGGTCAGAAGAGAAAAGGCAGAGGTGCAGCTAGTCCCTATAGATATAAAGAGCTTATTGGGTGGTCACACTTCACAAAAAGAAACAAGAAAAGAAAGGACCATGTCTGCTATAAAGAGAGGCTCATCTGGCTCAAGAACTTCAGAACTAGCCATACCCTAGAAAGACAAAGCAAAGGGATAAATGAGCCTCAAAGATTATCAATTGCTCAACATAGATCTTGGGTATGTGACTAGAGAACAACCCAGTGCAGAGTGGGAGGACATGAACAAGGTAACCATTGAGATGATGAGAAAAGATAAGGATAAATTTGATTATTTGAAGGGACACATTGTCCAATTGCAACAGTTTATTTAGGGGATGTTTGATCCCAATGTTAGTATGCCAGATTTACCTGTAGACCTAGCCATTTTATCAAAGGATCAAGTGACTGAAGTGGAAAATAAGAAAATTGAAGAAAACATTTTTGAAGAATGGCTAGGTACATTTATTCAAAAAGGAGAGAACACAGTAAGGTAGGCAATTACCAATTAGGCCATTGCCCTTGCAGAGAAAAACAATTGCAGTATCAATATACATCATTGCCAATCCAGAGTGAAGGAAAATAGTTATGAGTTGAAACAGGTTGAGACCATGAATGAGAGGGTTGAGGAATTGATAAAAGAAGGAATAATTACACCTCAGATAGAAAACCAAATGCCAAAGTACATATTGGAGTTGAAATTTGAAGAGGACATTTTAAGAGGTTGCATTGAGAATGCTCAGGATTTGGAGGAAATGTCTAATGATATAGTAAAGAAACACATGAAGATAATATAGAAAATTATTGGGCACGAGGGCCTAGAGATACCAGTGTATGGTGCTGGTATGGTAGTAAAAGAATTCAAGGCCATTTACTCACCTTGCCTAGAATGTCCTACAACTAATCTGAGTACAGAAATGATTGATTCCATTATGGAATTAAATGCCAAGATAAAGAAGTATCAGAAAAATAGAGAAGAGGTAGAAAAGAAAACAAGGATATTGAAGGAAAAGGTTGAATTACATCAATATACATGGATGGAAAGCCAAAGGAGTACTCATACTTCTATGGTGGCATTGATAGATAGGTATCCATAATACTTGAAGAAAAGGGGAGAAGATGCAAAGACAGGCACTAGCGGCAGCGAGTAATTCCCTTTTTGGGATATTTCAAGTGCTTTGATATTTTCTAATTTTGTCTTTTGTGAGAAATCAGCAAATGGGGAAAAGTCAATGGAAAACATTTCATGTTTAAAAGATCCTAATGGCATCCTTTGAGCCAAAGGGAATATTCCTAGAGATATTTTGAAAGGCGGTTGGGAAATGTTTTCCACCATTGATTTTGTAAGTTTGAATTGGAACCATTGATGGGTTTTTTGTAACCGTAGTGGAGGGAGATTCAAATCTATATATGGAACCTTGCTACTTGTATTTTAATTACATAGGGATTCATTTACTGCAAAAGGAAGTGATTCTTAAGTGAATACTTTGAGCATTTATTGATTTAGAGAGGAGGTCGCCTGTGTCTACATCAAGGAGCGTGAGGAATGTCCTGCCTCTTTCATGTATCTGTAAAGATGTTTGTGAGTTTTAGTAATTTTGATCAATCCAATAAAAGTCATAGTTACATTGTAAATTCAAAATGACTTCGTATATCAAATGAATGCAAACCTCATAATTCTACATCTAATTCAAAGCATTTTTTGATTCAGGTGTTTGTTTGATGTATTTTCTTTAAAAGATTGCAATTCTTTACGTATGTTCATGAAAATGCTAAGGATTTACATACAAGAATTTAATTGTTGTTGAATTGTTCAGGATCATTTAAGCTTGTCATACTTGGATAGTAGAATGTTAGATCCTGTCTAAAATAGATGTTTCTAACTCTATCTTTTCTAACTTTTCTCAAAAAAGTCTTTAAATAATTAGCAGGCACGCATCTATCTAAAGGAAATTTCTATTGATTTGCATAAATACTGGTGAATTATAATGAACTTAGCATCTTTCATATAAATGTGAGGTACAAAGCGAGTTTTATCCATATTCATGTAAAGATTTGTAGTAAAGTGGTAAATACATGCAAAGGATCACTAATCATAGTGTAATTTGTAGTTATTTGCAAAAAAAAAGTAAATACAGTCAGTACACATATCTCAAGTTACATAAGGCCCCTTAAAACAAAATAGCTTCACATTGAACACTGAATGAGTCCAACACAACCATGACCTAGTTAACATAGCCTCGGAATTGAGAATTATTTTCTGATATTTCTCCATATTCTTCAAGATAGATTAAGTTCTTTGTGAATTTATCTCTTGTTATGCATGTGTAAAGGCATACATCAATAGAGACATGCATTCCCTTGATATCCATGTTTATGTGGATTCAAACTGGGTAGGTGATGTTGATAGCAGATGATCTACCAGTTCTTATGTATCTACTTTATTTGGTGGTGTAATTAGTTGGATGAGTAAGTGACAGGCTATGGTTGCTTCAAGTCCACTACTAAAGTTGAGTATATGGCAGCTACTCATGCTTGTAAAGAAGCCATTTGGCTTAAGAGACTTTGTTCAGATATCAAAATAAAACAAGGTGCAGTGACAGTTTATTGTGATAGTCACAGTGCGATCTGCCTAGCTAAGAACCCAACATTTCATGCCAGGGCCAAGCATATTGATGTACAATATCATTTTGTTAGAATTATGGTCGAGGATGGCATGGTTAAGCTAGTTAAGGTACAGACTTTGATGAATGTTGTAGATTCATTCTCTAAACCTGTGAGCACAAAGAAGTTGAAATGGTGCTCAGAGTCTATGGGACTCTCGGCCCCTAGCAATTAAATCATGGTGTTGATACTCCCTTTGATCTTGCAAGGTGTTCGATAAGTGGGAGAATGTTAGAAAAGGTCTCTCAACCTTGCAACTACAATAGGTTTCTATTCTTCCCAATTTTGGTCTTTTCAAATACCCTTTATCTTGAAGAATGGTTTAGAACTTTAAAAGTTGCCAAAAGGGGCTAAAAATTGCAAGGCTTACTATTTTTAGTAACTCTACATTTGAGCACATGTGGACATGGAATTTTCCCAAAAGGTGTGGAACTGCCAAGTAAACATCTTGGGTGAGTTTTGACTCAAGATCATACTTGGATTGCAAGATATTAAAGTTTCCATTTTTTGAAACTCTTGGAAAAAGTTTTAAACTCATATTTGAGGAATTCATAGGTCCTTAAATACCCTGAAAGTTTTTGTAACTCATGAAATAGGTTATGTATTGATAGATCTCTTCATTATCTTTCCAACACATCAAACGGTTCATCAATTAGACACCCAGATCAAAAGTTATGGCCTTCAAAAGTTGGACCCCCTATTTTGGGAAATGTGAAAACGTGTTGGACACTTAAAAGAGATATAAAGGGGAGAGTTACACAAGTTGGTGTGTGATTTGGCACATCACAAGGCATCTTTGATTGGAGATAATTTTGGCACCACTTTTGGGTGCTTTTGGCTCATGGTTTTGTAATTATTGTTGACGGTTTACTGTATTGTATCTCCTATATATCAAGAGCTTGAGATGGAGGTTGTGTGTAAGAGTTGTATAGATGTTGAGTTGCCTTTGGATCTCTAGTTGGTTATATTCTTGTGAAAGATTGCTCTGCAAGTATATTGTAATTTTCTTGATTTCTCCCAAAAGGGTTTCCCCATGTAATTGCCATGTCGTGGTATGATTTCTATTTGTGTTTATTTCTGTAACTGTTGTAAAGATATGAAAAAGTTCTACATATCCCTCCCCTCATGATTAGTGTAGGAAGTTGTTCCACTACCTTAGCTTCCTTACATCTATGAGCCAAGTGTTAAAAAATAAATGTTGGCTGGATGAAATACTGGACGTCTACCTCCAAATGAGTTGTGATGAGCAATATGTGAGTGGTTTGAGTAGGGAAACCATCATTGAATGTGGTGGAGGCGACTTCAATGAGACCTTGTAGGCAAATACAAATGGCAACCATGCAAAACACACAAAATGCTAAGAAAATTTTGTTGATGGGGTCAACCAAATCACAATTGCAAACTACAACTTGGAAAATGGATGGATGGCGGCCAGAGGTTGCACCCTGAATGGAACGACCATCGAGAAGGACTAAACAACCTGAATGGGTTGAAATTGGAGCTGAATGCTCAGAAACAAGACAAGCATCCAAGAAATAGGGTGTTAAGTGTCGATGTGAGGCCCACCCTTGTGTGATAGGTTTTAGTTACACTATTTGACCCGATTGTGTTTGTTACATTTGGAATTGTGATGTGGCATATGGAATTAAGATCCTATTATGTGGACAATATTGGAATCAAGGTTGGATTTAAATAGTTGACTTTTTCAATCCTAATTCTTGCCACAAAAGGTAGGCAACATCTCCTTCAATTTAATTTTTAATGATATTTTTTTTGGTTGCATGTTTTCCATGAATTTTATATCTTATATAGATGCAGATCTTAGTAGATGATAATGTTCTCTATTTGTGTGTGTAAGATACACATCTTGATTTGATAAAAAATTATATTGTTTAATTATGAAGGGGATGAATTAGTAAGGAGTGATTATGATTAACTCTTGATTGTATTGAAAAGATGATTCTCTTTCCTTTGTTGTTTCAATAATATTAGTGAATGAAATTTACCCATCTAGATTATTGCAAAATGATTATAATTGAAATATTAATATTCTAGTGAGATTGAATTGTTTCAGTGGTTATTATAACACCTAAATTTTGATGGTTAGAAAAAGAATTGTGAAAAGGTCGAAATGAGATTATGTATTGATATTTGAAAGTTATTGAAATTGTGTTTGAAACATTTGGTTATTGAGTGACTCCGTGTGAAGCAACAATACACACACACACATTTGACCTATTGATGTGTGTGTAAGTGTGCAAGTTAATTCCATGGCCAATGGAAATCGAAGGTCTCACAAGTAACCCTAGTTAATAATCCCTGTGATGCCTACCTAGTTCTTAAGGTGGACTAAGGGTTTATGTTATTTGAGAATGAATTTTATTGTTTTAATGATTTGTTTTGTTTTATTTGAGTCTCCTAAGGTTGAATTAGGATGAGGTGGATGATGAGTGTCATCCATGTGTCCATTTTCGTTCTTGGGTTTTAGGGGCTACTTAAATGTTAATTTTTGAATTTTTATATGTTTATTTCATGTGTTTTAGGGCCCTAGGTCAAGTACCTATGGGTCAGGTACCATTTAGACCCCAAATCATGAGTTTTAATTCATATTTGACCACTCTATTTGACCATGGGAGTTAAGTGACGAATTAGGGTTTTGGGATGAGGGATGGGTGACTTGTCACATCCTAATCCCACTACCTTAGGTTCATAATCCCACTACCTTAGGTTCATAATCCCACTACCCTAGGTTCATGTATGAGCTTGGGGGAATCCCAAAGGTCTCACATGTGTGAGCACACATTGTAAGAGCCTTTGGGAAGAGAACCCCAAGTACTCCCCTTTCCCCAATGTCTCACACATGTGTGAGGACATTTGTGGGGAGGTGTGCTCTTGAGGAGGAATGACAAGATGACAAGTGTCACCTCCTTACTCCTCAATATTTCACACATGTGTGAGAGCACATGTGGGGAGATGTTGTTGAGCACACCCGGATATTGAGAGGGGGGTGAATCAGTATCCAAACAAACTTCAATTCCTTCAGAGCAGATTAAAACTTAAACTTTACAACATTAACATAACCATGAAAGATCAACACAATGCATAACAACACATTACACCAAATATACATGGAAAACCCCAAAAGGGGAAAAACCATGGTGAGGATTAACTCATATTATATGAAGCTCATTGTAATAAAAGATTACAACTTTGTTTTAGGGTTACAACCCAAGGAAGCTACTACTCCATGCAGACTTTATTTTTGGGCTACAACCCAAGGAAGCTACTACTCCTTGAAGAAAGGTTTTAGGGTCACTCCCTACAAAATTTGTTTTAGGTATACAACCCAAGGAAGAAAGTACTCCCTAAACTGAGAACAAACTCATAAATGATTACAGCATGATAGTCCTTCTACTATCTGAAACTGATAATGAAGCTCACTCCTTTTGATGATTGCAATTGTTCTTTGACACTCCTCTTTTGATGATTGATTATCTAGGCACACTCTTCACTTCCATTTTGTCACAAAAATATCTTCAAGATGAATTAGGATAGGCTCTAACACTTATGTTCTTTCTCTTTCAGTCGCACATCATAATGTATTACATATTCATATTCTTCTCTTCACACACTCATATTTGCAATCATACTTTACCTAGAATAATTGTGTCTACAATATATGCGTGATATTACATTGATTACATTACAAGTCATCTAATGACAATAAGAACATTTCAATTACAAGTCAGCCAAATATCAAACATCATGAAACATGTAAAGAGCAAGTCCTAACATGAACTCCACATAACACCAGGAAAAGGAACACGCCTTGTAGATCCAAACACATGCGTAACCTGGTCCTAAACATTCCTCATGTCATCATCCTTCAAGGAATAACATCCACATGTCATGCTCATTTGAAATAGGTCACCCTTAAGCAATAAAACATGAAACTTGTAGCACTTCGGCCATTACAACTTGGCGGTACTCACGAAAGATTGAACATTGCTCGCGTTTCTACTAGATGAGTCAGCATGACCTATACACCATCTCCAAACACTCCTTGAACTCCACACAACAAGAAGTTTGTGGTGCACATCACCAACATGTATTGTGAGAATAATTAGGCATCCAAAACTATCTCTATCTCACTGTCATTTGGAAAACTGAACTTGCAGACCACCAAATCTCCTAATACTACAAATTAGCATGCATTGAACATCCCTAAACATGTACACAAAACCGCATTGATAAATCTTCACTTGTAGAGGCATGCAGAGAATTCTAAACAACCTTCATCATCATCTTATTCTTCCAGAGTAGAGACTAGAACTTTATCACTTATAACTTTCACTGTGGAGGAGTAAATGCTATCAAACTTTGGATTTAACACATTTACAACATACTAAACTTAACATTTGAACCACATGACCATATATTCAAATGCAGAGGAATGTAGAGCATTTTACTAAGCTATCTTCTAGGAAGCTTCCTGCAATAGCAACCTTCACCAACATATGGAGATCTGAACCTTCTTATAGCAACACATACTTTCTTGGGAACAACAAGAGAGAGCATACAACAAGCTATAGGCCATCAGTAACATCTTTTCAACATTAGCATTAAGGCTTCTAATTTCCATCTTAATGCTTCTACTTTTCATTGTAATGCTTCTAATTCCCATCTTAATATACCATCATGCTATCATCTCTGCTGATAAAAAATATACTCAATACAACTTAACAATACATGACACCAACCATGGACATCAACAATATCACTGTTAGCACATCATCAAAATAAGCATCAATGACAGTCCAAATTGAGTGTTGACATCAATGAAAACCACAACAGTGACAACCATATGTAACATATATGCAACAAATGTGCTTGAGAGAGTGAATGAGAAGGTGACAAGTGTCACCTCCTCATTTATTTGGATGTTTTTTGAGACCTATTTATCTCCTGCTTGTTGAGGTGAGAAGGGTTCTTCTTTTGTTTTTGATTTAGATTTTCGAAGGGGTTCCTTTCTTTTTAGGCTTGGAAAGGAGATTTGAGCTAAGGAGGTCTTGGAGTAGGCTCTTAGGAGGCTTCTTCAATGATATTCATTTACTTGAAGGATTGAGAGGTAGGCTCTCAAGGCTTCAATACTCTCTTGTTTATTGAATTTTACTTCATGTGTGTATTAAAGACATGTTTATGTTTTTTTTTCTATTTTGTGAAAGGATTATGGGTTATTGGTATGAGCTCTCCATGTGAGAGAGTTTAGCTTATGTAGGGAGAGAGGAGTGAACCTCTTAGGGGGAAGTCACTCCTTGATAAGGAGATTTGGTAGGCATTGGCCTTTTTTGGGTGGTGTTGGTATAAGTTTGGAAGACATGAGTGCCTTGGGGTTTTGGACCTATAAGTATGGTTATTTTGATAGAAAGAGGCTATGTTGTTCTTTAGAAATGAGTCTTGGTTCTATGATTATTTGATCATCTTTCCCCTTGAGTGAGTGATGTCCACTCTCTTCCCCTTTGGAATCCTTATTTATGGATTTGGTTATTGTAGAGCAAAAAACCCTACATTTTGTTATGTTCTTTGTTTCGCTAAGGAGATGAGTCATGATTCAATTTTGGTAGTATATATGCTGATACATGTTGGGAGGCATCAATAGAAACAATGGGTAAAAATCAAACAAGGGCTTAGGCGCTAAAGATTCCATGGCAATTTCCTTTCCCACCAAACTTTTTATTGGAGTCAACATTGAAAACAACTCGACGTGCCTTTGCGTTGCATCTCCTAAAGTTTAGATATTCACAGTCGAGTTTCTTTTTTGCCATTGGCTAGAACCTTCCACACATCGTAGCCACAGATCATTCTAGACTGACAAGTATTGGTAGTATTTCCTGTTGCACAATTTTCTGGATCATTGAAAGTGGAATCTATGTGTTTGTCTCCCTCACATTTGTAAACTTTATAGTTCTGACACTATTTCCTGTTTTGCCATTGGCTTAGGGTTTACACGTGGTATTACTACACATAAAGATGAATTTTGAAAGGTAAAGCATAATATATTTGGTGGGTCTCATCAGAGTTTGCAACGTGCCAAACATTTAGTATCATTTGGTGGGGCCCAACAGAGGAGGGAAAGAAGTGGACATGAAGTATCACTGCGCATCTCTAAGGAGAAATGATTCTGATAGATAATCCCTATTGTGCTATTGGTTGAAGCTTGTTCTTCATGCGAAGCCTCTTCATCATGCATATTCTTGTGTTGCATGTAAATCTAGAGAGTCTCTAAGCTATAGTTTGAACTAATATCAACATTTTCTATGCTTTTGAAGTTTTAGTTAACTATTGATCTTCTTTTGGAATCTTCAGTTGGATATTGGTTTAAATAGGTCTGTGATTGTTGTTATCAATATAGAGGAAATTCAATAGATTAGTTAGAACTAGAAAGCATTGACAAACATTCCTTAGGGAGGATTGAATATTGTATGTCTATGCAAACTTTAGCCTTGTATACTTTGTTCTCTAATCAACAATAAAGGGTGATGATGTTCTATGCCAATTTTTTTAGATTCTTATTTATCATACGTGAGGTATTGTGGCTTATGTGATCTATTATCAAGTGATAACATTCAAAATCAATTATAAAATCATCCATGTATGCTCTTTGAAAGCTACGATTTGTTTGTTATTATTAGTAACTGAAAGCATTGAGTCTTCTCATTTCTAAGGTCTGAAATCTTCTTCAACACATCATCATAGTTTAGATTCTATTTATGGTTGTTTACTATTCAATATCTCTTTCTCTTTTTACATATTGAAGATTCAAGGAAGAGCCGACTTCTATAAAACCTGGAGGTTATCTCATAAATCAAGTCCCACATTTTGAGATTTCCCATTGTTGTTGGTTACATGCAAATTTAATCATCAATAGTTTTTGGCATGCTTGATGGGACACATTTTAGTTGCTTGGTTGTGTTGGCAAGAGACACTATATGGATTCATGATTATTGTCATTGATGGCAACAAAGTTCATCACACACATCCGCATGACATGGTGTGTCTATACTGGAAGTCAAAGTGAAGAATGTTGTGGTCCAGTAAACAAGAACAGAGCATGTGGCGAGGTCTGACAGTCAAGTCTAGATCCCTCAGAGGAAGTATCTTGGTAAAGTGCGGATTTGGGGAAGTCAAGAGGACTACCTTGAGTAATAGATTCCAAGGATTTAGCCTCCGGTGATAGATGAAGAAAAAGATATGAATACTTGAGTATCAGGTTCCTGATTGGCAGTGTGAACAGAGGAAGAACTGACTGGCAGAACATTAGACACTATTCCGGATGTGTTCCTGATGATGGTAAAGATTCTTAAGGCATAAGATATGATTGGTTGACATGATTGATGACTTCCACAAGTATATCCTTGATCTGCATTACTTGGTAAGCAAGGATTCAGCTGACAGATCAGAGTTTGTGGAAAATATTGACTATTCTGGGTGCCGACTGGAAAGGTGATGAAATCACTTGTGCACATATATATACAAGATGGATTTAGTTGTGAGAGGTGTTGTGGTTTTTAGGGATGTGTGAAGAAAAGTAGTAGAGCTGAATAAAAGCAGAAAGGAAGGTCCAGTATGTGAAAGGAGAGCAGCACAAAAGAAGAGGAAAGATGAAGTGCAACAAATCAGTATACAGAGCCTAACTGGAACTAAACTCCAGCATATGTTGATGCTCCTTATCAGTTCAAGCATTGCATTACACTCTTTATAAATTGTAGACAGTGTGTCTCTTGTAGGCAGTGTGCCTCTTGTGAGCAGTGTGCTCGGGCAGTGAGCCCTAATTGGCAAGTGCCATTTTGTATTTCCATTCTTTTAACAAAGAATACAATCTTGGGTTAATCACCCCGTGGTTTTTTCCCTTAACAAGGTTTCCACGTCAAAAATATTGTGTCATGTGTATTTCCATTTCATGGTTATGTTTGCTTAATTATTTAATACTACATTGATTATTAAGAAAGTTCAAAAAGCATAAATAATTAGGATAACTGATTCACCCCCCCTCTCAGTTATCAACAATTGGTATCAGAGCTAAGTTCCTCCTAACAGAGTCTAACAGCTAGAGGAAGATCTGGGAATTCAAATGGACATATATGGTTTAAGGGAGCAACTCAAGACTGCCCTTGATGATCTTGAGCAGTCAAACTCTGAAGTCAATGAATTAAAGGAAAGACTCAAACAGGCTGATGATTTCATGAGAGAACTAAAAGACAAATTAAGTCTCTCTATGAAAAAGAGAAAGGAGCTACTTCAGCAATTGGCAAGTCAAGGTGAAGCCAATGATACAAATGAAGATCTAAAGGAGAAAACCAAGTTATGTGAAAAGTTATCAAAATAAATCATTATGGTAAGACATGAAATGGAATCAAGAGTTATGAAGTTTACCCAAGAGGTTGAAGAGAAAAGAAAAACTGAAGATAATCTAAGACAATCTCTCAAGGAGAAATCAGAAGATTGTCACAAGATGGATAGAATTATCAGACATCTTGAATCTGATCTTGAAGATGCTAAAGATAATGAAGAAAAACTCGAGGATCAAATTGTCTCTCTCAAAAGGGATCTTCAAACAGCAAATGAATATAAAGAGAAATTCAAGATAAGTTCTGCTCAACTTGAAGTTCTTCTTGAAAGTCAAAAGAGGGTAGATGACAAGTGTGGTTTGGGATATGAGAAAGGAGAAAGCTCTGGATTCGGTTAGAAGAATTTTGGATCAGAAAATCCAAGTAACAGGTCTAGAAGATCTCTGGTAAGGCAACCTAATGCTCAAAGATATCCATCCTTCAATGGATACTACCACAACTGCAATAACTTTGGTCATAAAGCTAATCAGTGTAGAAAGAGAATGAATCAGACTAATACATCCTTCTCTGGATAGTGTTTCAACTACAAAAGGTATGGTCACAAATCTCATGAATGCAGAAATATGCAAATGAACAAATCATTCAATGATAGATGCTTTGCATGCAATAGAATAGGTCATATGGCTAATCAATGCAGATCAAGAGGATATCAATCAAATATGCATAGAAATGTTGTTTGCAAAATTCTGTAGAAACAAGAATCAGGACAAAAGAGGTCTGGTATATCATAATCAGAATCAAGACAAAAGAAAAACAAAGGTGAATGCGGATGAAGTTAAAAGTGAAATGAACAAGATTTGGGTAAAGAGAAGTACAAAGAATGTAGAGGATGGATCCACACCAGAATCTGGTGCTAATATGCCTTCCAGAAATTAAAGGGTGAGCTTTGGCTCAGGGGGAGTCACAAGGAAAAACTCTTTTTCCCCCAGCCAGACTTTTAGTGCCTAAATTCGGCACAAGAGGTGTTGCGGATTAAAGGGTCTTCATAGAATCATCTAAAATAGTTTTGATCAGGCAAATCTTTCAAGTTAGATCCGGTTTATCACTCTTTCAGTAAGAACAGGAGCTTCTCAGATCAAATTCAGTATTGAGGAATCTTAATCTGCGGACAAATGGATTGTCTGAAGAAAGGTATGAAAGCCTATAGGAAATCACCGAGGACAACTCTAAGTATATCATTGTGATCCAGAAAGATACATATTTCAGAGTAAAGAAAATAGAGCAACCGGAACAACTTAGGTCGAGCATTTATTGCAACTTGACATTAGGGTTTATGGAGCAATATAAGGGTTTTCTCATTAAGCATTTGTTCATTCTACATTCAAGAAGAAATGAAAAGTGAGGCTCTGCAACAAAATTCCTCAAGCTCACCAAAGATCATTTATAGAAGTCAATTCATCCAGAAATCGATCTGGCTAACTCCATGAAACCAAAAGGTGCAAAAGGTATTCTCTGTTATCAAATATCTCTCTATAAATCCTTGAATGATGGGTACTCCAAATATTGTGAAAATCTCTGATAGGCCTTGTCCCAAATTCAAGAAACATCCATACAAATCTTTAGAAGTAGATCCCCTAGGAGCATTTTCCAGTGTTCCGCATGGTGTGTTGCATACAGAAGACATTAGGGTTTACATACATGCAAATATTGAAGAATTTGGGGAATCAAAGTTAATGGATATCTATCACAAGAAGTTAATGGATTATTCTTTTGAGATCAAACCTTAGTATAAAGCCATCCGGGATAAGCATTTTGCACAGTGCATACATTTCCCTTGTTTTGAAGAAGATGAATGGGTTCGGTATATGTTGAGTAGAGTGCATGACAATTTCTTATGGTTGAATAGACCATTTAAGATCACCAAAGATGCAATTAGGGTAGTAACCAGTCTGCACTCATCCGATGGAATACCTATTCTCAAATCTGTCAAGAATCAGACAGTAAGTGATGCAACCAGATCAAAATTTGACAAGAGAGCTATGACAATTGAAGACATCACTGAACCGGATGTCAAATTTGCATCCATGATAATTGGTTACAAGATTTATCACTCCAGTAGGGAAAATTTAGTACTAGGAATTGTAGTTTACACAGCCTATCAAATGCTAAAAGAAAATGCTGACTATGATCTGTGTGAACTTCTTCTAAGCCAACTTTTGGAAAATCTGCAAAAGATTAAGAAGGATAAGAACTCCTTCAAGTATGGGAGCTTGATACTCTGCCTATTCTTTTATTAAATGAATGAGCTTCCTAGATCCAATGGCTGGGTATGGCAAAATGACAGACCGGTTGCCATCCAAATCAGAGACTATTTGCATGGGCTTGGGGATGCTAAAGCAAGAAATATAGCCCTGTGGGGATATTTCAAGAATTTTTAGAACATGATGCAAGCAAGAGAGAGAATTCCCCAGTCTCTTATTGAAAAATACAAAGACATAGTATGCTTTACGGTAGAGACTGATCAGTGCCTAATGGAGGCAGTGGAACCAAGAACTATATGGATCATGCCTATGGGGTATGACGTTGATGAACAAATTGTGGAGCTGCATGTTCAACACATGCTAAGTCAGCCAAAGGATCCAAAGGCAAAAAGGTTTGGAACCTTTGAAGAGCTAAGTGTAAAAGTTCATGTGGAACTCAGACAATCAGAAATAAAGCAGAAAGTAAGAAAAGAAGTTGAAGATGTTGCAAAAGGCTTTGGTATATCAAAGGAGGCACTTGATGCCAACAGGGAAAAGATGGAAAGGGCTGAGGAAGAGAAGAAAAAGGCAGAAAAGAAAAGTGAGGAAAGTGTTCCAGTAAAATCTTCCACCCAGACCAGATCATCAAAGAGATCTGCACCTACCACTACCAAAAGCTCAAGGCCATCAAAACCGGAAGCAAAATTATCCAGCAAAGGAGAGAAAAGAACAAAGACAAAAGCCACAAGGGCTTATGCCAGTCAAAGGGATGAAGAGAAGACTAAATCTGATGAAGAAATCAAGAAAGTGAAGAAAAAGAAGAAAACATCCGGTGAACCCTCTACTGGACAAGAGGAAGAAGAAAAGACAAAGGAATATGTTGAAAAACCCACTCTTCACATTGATGATATAATCAAATCAGTCACAGTGGATGGAAATCTTCAGCCAATGATTGAGTTCTATGATGATTATGGTGAAGCAGATCAGAAGATATTGCAAGATGCCACAGTCAGGTACCTAAATATCTACAACAAAGCATTTATTGAAATTATATCTCTGATCCCCAAAAGCTTGGAGAAGGAACTAGAAATAAGAAAGAACAATGCTCAAGCCAAAGACCTAGAAATCTGGGAACAGATAGCAATTCATCTATATCCTTCAATCGATCCCAAGAAAATGAATATGGTATTCAAAGATTGTAAGGATGAGTTTAGAAGCAAAGCAAGGATGAATAAACTTATGCTTGGAGAGACTGACAAAGTTGCAAAAGAGACAGAAGAGATCCTTTGGAATGCATTCAAAAGATTCAACATTCTAATTATAGAGGACTTGGGCACTGACCCCTCGACCACAAGTGTTGCAGAAGAGGTAATGGATACCAGTGTAGAAACAGCTAAGGACTTGGAATCCTTTGTGCTGGAAGAGGTGGCCCATGAACAGACTAACATTTCTCCTCCAGATTCTCCTGTTGACCCCAGATCTAAAGAAGAAGAAATAATAAAGGAGAAAGAAAAAGAGGTGAAAAGTAAAGAAGGAAGTCACGCTGAAAAGAACATAAGTGACACTGGAGAAGAGAAGAAGAATCTATCTCCGGCAAGAGACACTACAGAATCTGTCAAGGACTTCTTGACAAAAGAAACTAATGAGATGGATGAACTGGAATTACTAAAAGGGCCATTAGATTTTGACTCTCTATCTCTGGTACAAACAATGAAGATAGATTCATTTACAAATGCGAAGGCCAAAGAGAAACTACTGAAATCTCACATGGAAGACTGTGAGCTTATAGAGGTAGCATCCGGAGTGTTGGAAAAGATCATGCCATCTTTTCAAAAGGACCCCATAGCCTCTTCCTCCAGTAATCTCAAAACTCTAGTCAATAGTATTAGCAAACATTTTAATTCTCTAGAGAAATCAGCTGAGGAGAAGGTCAGGAAAGAATTTTTGGATAAGAGATTCTCAGAGCTGCAAGGGTTAATATCAAATGACAGAAGAGTTATGGGTATTGGGATAAAAAGTTTGGAAAATGCCCTTAAGGATGGAGGTGATGTATACAAATTTTGTATATCCTGGTCTAAAACAATAGTGGAGATTGAGAAGAAAATGAAAGAACAGGACGATAAACTGATAAAACTTTCTCAAAATTTTGATCCACTTACTATATCCATAATAAATCAAGAATGTCAAATGGTTGCAGTTTTGAATGAAATTAAGAAGCTTGAAAAAGAGAAGAAAAATAGAATTAGTAGTTGAGTGAGCTCAGAGGGATAATTGTCCCTAAGTTAGAGGCCATGCATGAGGCCATAAAAGAAGCTCAAATCACCGCCCAGACCACTGATCCAACAGATCTAAAAAGGGCAGATGCTTTTGCATTCCTGTTGAGCAGTCATATATCAATTTTGGACAGAATGAAGCAAAGTTGGGGTATAGAATTCATTCAATTGAAGACAACTTTTGCAGACATTCTTCAGTTTATGTGAGTATATTATGCAGCCAAGTATAGTTAAATTTTTGAAAATTTCGGTGCGCGGTTTCCACCCTTTGCCATTGATGTCAAAGGGGGAGTGAAGAGCAGTGAAAAATGAGGAATCCACTAAGGGGGAGCTCTGAAAAATGTATATAAAAATAGAGCATCAGCCAAGGGGGAGCATAGTGTAAACACTTAGTCATTTTTCACTAAGTGTTGCCATCAATGCCAAAGGGGGAGATTGTTGGCAAGAGACACTATATGGATTCATGATTGTTGTCATTGATGGCAACAAAGTTCATCCCACACATCCACAGGACATGGTGTGTCTATACCAGAAGTCAGAGTGAAGAATGTTGTGGTTCAGTAAACAAGAACAGAGCATGTGGCGAGGTCAAATAGTCAGGTCCGGATCCCTTAGAGGAAGTATCTTGGTGAAGTACAGATTTGGGGAAGTCAAGAGGACTACCTTGAGTAATAGATTCCAAGGATTTAGCCTCCGGTGATAGATGAAGAAAAAGATATGAATACTTGAGTATCGGGTTCCTGATTGGCAGTGTGAACAGAGGAAGAACTGACTGGCAGAACATCAGACACTATTCCAGATGTGTTGCTGATGATGGTAAAGATTCTTAAGGCATAAGATATAATTGGCCGACATGATTGATGACTTCCACAAGTATATCCTTGATCCGCATTACTTGGTAAGCAAAGATTCAGCCGACAGATCAGAGTTTGTGGAAAATATGGACTATTCCAGGTGCTGAATAGAAAGGTGATGAAATCACTTGTGCGCATATATATACAAGATGGATTTATTTGTGAGAGGTGTTGTGGTTTTTAGGGATGTGTGAAGAAAAGTAGTAGAGCCGAATAAAAGCAGAAAGGAAGGTCCAGTATGTGAAAGGAGAGCAGTACAAAAGAAGAGGAAAGATGAAGTGCAGCAGATCAGTATACAGAGCCTAACCGGAACTGAACTCCAGCATATATTGATGCTCCTTATCAGTTCAAGCATTGTATTACACTCTTTATAAATTGTAGACAGTGTGTCTCTTGTAGGCAGTGTGCCTCTTATGAGCAGTGTGCTCAGGCAGTGAGCCCTAATTGGCAAGTGCCATTTTGTATTTCCATTCTTTTAACAGAGAATACAATCTTGGGTTAATCACCCTATGGTTTTTTTCCCTTAACATGGTTTCCACATCAAAAATATTGTGTCATGTGTATTTCCATTTCATGGTTATGTTTGCTTAATTATTTAATACTGCATTGATTATTAAGAAAGTTCAGAAAGCAGAAATAATTAGGATAACTGATTCACCCCCCCCTCTTAGTTATCAATAGGTTGAAAGTATGCTTGCATGAGCCAAGGACCTACTATGAGGACTCGTTCAGCTTGGGACTTCTAGTTCTGCCATTGGTGACTGTTACTTGAAGAAGGACAACCAGAGTAGGCACATCAATAGTACATATGGCTGCACCAGAACCTCCTAGAAATTTTGTCAATTGGAATAGTGGTAGCCCACTTACTCCCCCAACAACCCAAAATACATGGGATCCTATCCTAACCAATGCTCTAAAAGCACTCCGAAAATTAATGGGAGAAAATTTTAAGACTCTAGCTGAACATTTGCAGGATGTGGTAGATGTATGCATTGTGCATCATGTAATGGAGTAGAATGCAGCTTTGCGATTACTCACTACATATTTTAAGGGAAAATCTCTAGAATAGTATTGGTCTCTCCAACCAAATTCTATTAGCACATGGGATCAATTTGGAGATCTATTTTTTAATAGATCCAATGAGAAGGGAGACAAGTCATCCATGTTGCAACAATTGATTACTATAAGAAGATATCCCAAGAGGCTATAATGAATTTCAACATGAGATTCCAAAAGACATGGCAAAGGATTCCAATGGCAGCCCGACCCCCAGCAGGTATACCAATTATCTTTTATTTAAAGGATTTTAGTTCAGCTATAATAGCTATGCTTCAATCATTAGAAGGACAAATGCTTTCGGTTGCTTATGATTTAGCTATAAGAGTTGAGAAGAATTTGAATGATGTCAATGTTGGAGTATAGGACAACACTGAGAGGGTGGGTGAATCAGTGTTGTATAAAATTTTAAAAAAATTTGCACATTTTAACTTACAACACAAAGAGAGAGGAAGACTTCAATGATCTGTTAAACACATATGCACAAGTATGATAATAAAAAGTATAAATTAGGACCTTAAGAACAAATCATTAGGGCACATGAACACATGAAGACAAACAAGAAACATAACACCTAATTGGATGAGTGGAAAACCCTCATAGGGATGAAAAACCATTTAGAAAATGTCTCACTGGCTTAATCAAAATCATGCCTCACTAGCTACAAGATGCCTCATTGGATACAAGATGCCTCACTGGCTGAATGTGAACATGAGAAAGAGAAAATCAATTTAGAGGGATACCCTAATTCACTACTACACATCAACATATATAAAACTCCAATGTTCATACAACCTCTTATCTCTCCTTGTATACATTTGATAATCACTCTAAAAAAAACTCTATCACATATCAATCAAACTCACACATGTGCCTTACCCTTATCATCACACCTACCTTTGTCACAAGCATAAGATTAGCAAATATTGTATTCATCATACTTTGCCCTTGTTGTTTACTCTCCCCTTTTTGTACATGTCTGATAAGCCATCATGATTATATTCTCTGCCATAACCCTCTGACAAACCAAGACCTCTCCAAATAACTTATGTCTCCTTTTGTCTTGAATTCAACACATTCTTCAAACACAATAATAAATACAATATCATGGCTTCAATCCTTTGCAGACCTAATCATAAGACCATATGGACAGTAATACAAAGAACTTGTTTTCCCTGTTGTGTCAACATATATCCTTCTTATACATTGTTCTTTAACTCTTTCTCACTATGTATTGTCAGAACACAACCATAGTACTGATTTCTTCAACATTCTTTCACTGAGCACAAGTCTCTATCATCATACTATTGGCAAGAGACACTATGTGGCTTCATTAGTGTTGTCATTGATGGAAACAAAGTCCATCCCACACATCCACAGGACATGGTGTGTCTTTACCGGAAGTCAGATTGAAGAAGTGTTGTGGTCAAGTAAGCAAGAACAGAGCAGGGAGCAAGGTCTGACAGTCAAGTCTGGATCTCTTAGAGGAAGTATCTTAGTAAAGTGTGGATTTGGGGAAGTCAAGAGGAGTACCTTGATTGATATATTCCAAGGACTAAGCCTCCAGTGGTAGAAGAGTGAACTGATATGAGCACTTGAGTGTTGGGTTCCTGATTGGCAGAGTAGATAGAGGAAGACCTAACCGGTAGAGCATCAGACCTAAATCTAGATGAGATATTGATGATGATCAATCTTACTAAGGTATCATTCATGATTGGCCGACATGATTGATGACTTCTATGAGCATCTCTTTGATACGCATCACTTGATAAGAAAGGATTCAGCCAATAGACCAAGAGTTTGGGAAAATAATAAGTATTCTGGATGTCGACTAGAAAGTGGATGAAATCCTCAGTGCAGATATATATACCAGATTATTTTCAGTATGAGTGGAGGTGTGTGTGTTGAAATGTGTGAATAAAATTAGAAGAGTAATGTGGAAGCAGTAAGGCAAGTCCGATATGTGACAAGACAGTATCACCAAGAAGAGGAAGAATGAAGTGTAGCAGATCAGTGTTTTGAACCTAACCAGAACTGAACCTCAGCATATGTGGATGCTTCTCATCAGTTCAAGTATCTAGTTTCCTTGTATAAACTATTGTAGGTAGTGAGCCTCTTGTGAGCAGTGTGCTCGGGCAGTGAGCCCTAATTGGCAAGTACCATTTTGTACTATCTTATTCTTCTAACAAAGAATACAATCTTGGGTTAATCACCCCGTGGTTTTTCCCCAAACAGGGTTTTCCACATCAAAATCATTGTGTCATGTGTATTGATGTTATTTCCATTTCATGGTTATGTTTGCTTATTTGATTTGATGTTGCATTAATTGTTAAGGAAGTTCAGAAAGATGAAATAATTAAGATAACTGATTCATCCCCCCCTCTCAGTTATCAACAATTGGTATCAAAGCCAAGTTCCTCCAAACAGAGCCTAACAGCTTGAGGAAGATTTGGGAAATCAAATGGATGTGTATGGTATGAGGGAACAACTTCAGTCTACCCTAGATGATCTTGAGCAATCTAACTCTGAAGTCAATGAATTGAAGGAAAGACTCAAATAGGCCGATGATTTCATAAATGAACTAAAAGGGAAACTAAGTATCTCTATGGAAAAGAGAAAAGATCTACTTCAGCAATTGGCAAGTCAAAGTGAAGACAATGGTACAAATGAAGATCTGAAGGAGAAAACCAAGTTATGTGAAAAGTTATCAAAAGAGGTCATTATGGTAAGACATGAAATGGAATCAGGAGTTATGAAATTTACGCAAGAAATTGAAGAAAAAAGAAGAACTGAAGATGATTTAAGACAATCTCTCAAAGAGAAATCAAAAGACTACCACAAATGGATAGAATAATTAGGCATCTTGAATCTAATCTTGAAGAAGCTAGGGATAAGGAAGAACAACTTGAGAATCAGATTGACACTCTTAAAAAGGATCTTCAAACAGCAAATGAATACAAAGAGAAATTCAAGATAAGCTCTGCCCAACTTGAAGTTCTTCAAAGCCAAAAGAGGGTAGATGACAAGCAAGGCTTGGGGTATGAGAAAGGTGAAAGCTCTGGAACTAGTCAGAAGAACTCCAGATCAGAAAATCCAAGAAACAGGCCTAGAAGACCTCCAGTAAGGCAACCAAATGCTCAAAGATATCCATCCTTCAATGGATACTACCACAACTACAATAATTTTGGTCATAAAGCAAATCAGTGTAGAAGAAGAATGAACCAGTATGATTCATCCTTCTCTGGACAGTGTTTTAATTGCAAAAGGTATGGTCACAAATCTCATGAGTGTAGAAATATGCAAATAAACAATTCATTCAATAGAAGATGCTTTGCATGCAATAGAATGGGACATATGGCTAATCAGTGTAGATCAAGAGGATATCAGTCAAATATGCAAAGAAATGTTATCTGCTTCAACTGCAATAGATCCAGTCATATTGCCAAATTCTGCAAAAGTAAGAATTAGAACAATAAGGGTTTGGTACATCATATTCAAAACCAAGACAAAGGAAAAGGAAAAATGAATGCAGATGAAATTCAAAGGGAGATGAACATGATTTGGGTAAAGAGGAGTATAGAAAATGTTGAGGATGGATCCGCACCAGAATCTGGTGTTGATATTCCTTCCAGAAACTAAATAGATGAGCTCTGGCTCAGGGGGAGTAACAAAAGAAAAACATTTTCCCCCAGCCAGTCATTAGGTGCCCAAAATTGGCACATGAAAGGTTGCGGATTAAAGGATTCTCAGAGAAACATCTAAAGAAGGTTTGGTAAAGATATAAAAGATCCACAAGAAGGTTTAAAGAGTCTAATCTTCCAAGATAGATCTGGTTTGACTGTCATCTGGTAAAAGTAGGATTCTCATAGTTAGATCCGGCTTGATTCAAAATTGAGGAATCTTGATCTGCAGAGAGATTAAATGATTGAGGAAAGAAAGATAGATTGTCAATAATCACCAAGTATAATTCGAAGCATATCTCAGTGATCCAGAAAAAGATCTTTCTTAGAACAAGGAGAACAAGGCAACCAGAATGACTTGAGTTGCGCATTTATTGCAATATGAAATTAGGGTTTTCCAAGAAATAAAAGGGTTCATTCATTTGTCATTTGCACATTTGCATTCAAGAAGAAGAGAAAAGGAGCTCTGCAACAAATTGTTTAAAATTATCAAAGATCAACCGTTGAAGTTGATTCATCCAGCAAATTAATCTGGCTCATTCAGCGAACCCTAGAAGCGTAAAAGGTATTTTCCGTTGTTGAATTTCTCTCTGTAAATCTTTTGAAGATGGCTACTCCAAATGTTGTAAAGATTTTTGATAGGCCTCGACCCAAATTTAAGAAACATCCTTACAAATCTCTAGAAGTGAATCCCTTAGGGGCTTTTTCTAGCATTTCGCATGGGGTTTTGCATGTTGAAGATGTTAGGGCATATATTCATGTGAACATTGAAAATTTTGGGGAATCCAAGCTGTCAGATATCTATCACAATTAGTTAATAGATGACTCTTTTGATCTCAAACCTCAGTATAAGGCTATCCGAGACAAACATTTTGCACAATGCATTCATTTCCCCTGTTTTCTAGAAGATGAATGGGTTTGGTATGTTCTAAGTAGAATACATGATAACTTTATATGGTTGAACAAGCCGTTTAAGATCACTAAGGATGCCATTAGGGCAGTAACTAGATTACACTCAACCGGTGGGATGCCTACTCTCAAATCTGTCAAAAACCAAATTGTAAGTGAGGCTACCGGATCGAAATTTGATAAAAGAGTAATGATAATTGAGGATATCATAGATCCGGATATCAAGTTTGCATTAATGATAATTGGATATAAGATATATCATTCCAGTAGGGAAAATTTAGTATCTGAAACTACTGTATATACTTCCTATGAAATGTTAAGGAAGAATGCTGACTATGATATCTGTGAGCTCCTTCTGAACCAATTTTTTGAAAATTTGCAGAAGATAAAGAAGGACAAGAAGAACTCCTTCAAATACGGTGGCTTGATACTCTGTTTGTTCTTTTATTATATGAATGAGCTACCTGGATCTAGTGGCTAGATATGGCAAAATGATAGACCGATTGCCATACAAATCAGGGATTACTTGCATGGACTTGGTGATGCCAAGGCATAAAACATAGCACTCTGGGGCTATTTCAAGAACTTTTAGAACATGATGCAAACCAAAGAAAGAATTCCTCAATCACTAGTTGAAAAATATAAGAATACAATATGCTTTATGGTAGAAACTGATCAATGCCTAATGGAGGCAGTGGAACCAAGAACAGTGTGGATCATGCCAATGGGGTATGAAGTTGATGAGAAAATTGTAGAGCTACATGTTCAACACATGCTAAGTCAGCCCAAGGATCCTAAGGTAGAAATGTTTGGAACCTTTGAAGAATTAAGTGTAAAAATCCATGTGGAGCTTAGACAACCAGAGATGAAGAGAAAAGTGAGAAAAGAGGTAGAAGAATTTGCCAAGAGGCATGGAATCTCAAAAGAGGCACTTGATGCCAATAGAGAGAAAATGGAAAGGGCGGAGAAAAAAAGCAAGAAACTGGAAAAGAAAGTGCTCTGGTGCAAGCCCCCTCCTAGACCAGATCAACCAAAATCTCTACACCTGCCACTTCCAAGGGTCAAAAGGCTTCAAAACTGGAAGCTCAGACATCTGGAAAAGGAGAGAAGAGAACCAAGAAAAAGACAACAAGGTCTTGCACAAGCCAAAAGGATGAAGAAGAGACAGAATCAGATGAGGAAGTAAAGAAAATGAAGAAGAAAAGGAAAACATCCGGTGAACCCTCTACTGAAGAAGTAACAGAATAATTTATTGAGAAGCCTACTCTGTACATTGATGACATCAAAAAATCAGTTACCGTGGATGGGAACCTTCAACCAATGGCTGAATTCTATGATGATTATAATGAAGCTGACCAAAAGATCTTGCAAGAAGCCACAGTCAGGTATTTGAATAACTACAACAAGGCTTTTATTGAAATCATATCTCTTATTCCCAAAATCTTAGAAAAGGAATTAGAAATAAGAAAGAATAATGCTATGGCAAAGGATCTTGAGATCTGAGAATAGATAGCTATTTAGCTATATCCTTCAATCACTCCTAAGAAAAAGAATATGATGTTCAAAGATTGTAAGGATGAGTTCTGGAGCAAAGCTAGAATGAATCAACTTATGCTCGGAGAAACTAAAAAAGTAGCAAAAGAGACAAAAGAGATCCTCCAGAATGCATACAAAAGATTCAACATTCCTATTATAGAGGACTTAGGTAATGATCCCTCAGCTACATATGTTGAAGAAGAGTCTACTGAGACAGTGGAAGAAGAGGTAAAGGAGACAGGTGAAGAAAAAGGTAAGGACTTAGATTCCTCTACTCCAGAAGAGGAGGTCCATGATCAAGCAAACATCTCTCCTTCGGTTTCCCCTGCAGACTCTGGATCCAAAGAAAAAGAAAGAGTACAAGAGAAGATCAGTCAAGAAGCAGAGGAGAAGGAACAAGAAGATGACTGTAGTAAGGCTACAGAAGGAGAGAAAAGTCCAATAGAGAAGGCCATAGATGATAGTGGTAAGGGTGCAGAAGGGGAGAAAACTCTATCTTCGGTAAGAGACACAGCAGAGGCAGTCAAAGAGTTCTTAACCAAAGAGATGATGGAATTTGATGAACTAGAACTTCTTTAAAGACCGTTCAATTTTGACTCCATCTCCCCGGTTCAACCCATGAAGCTAGCATCCTTTACTTTAGAAAAGGCAAAAGAAAAAATTTTGAAGTCTCACATGGAAGACTGCAAGCTTATAGAAATTGCATCTGGTGTATTAGAGAAGATCTTGCCATCTTTTTAGAAGGATCCCTCAGCCTCTTCATCCAATAATCTCAAATCTCTAGTTAATAGTGTTAGCACACATTTTGATTCCTTAGAAAAGTCAGCAGAAGATAAGGTTTGGAAGGAGTTTTTGGTAAAAAGATTATCAGAGGTACAAGGGTTAATATCAAATGATTGGAGAGTTATGGATATTGGAATAAAGAACCTAGAAAATGCTCTCAAAGATGGGGGAGATATATATAAATTTTGTTTATCCTAGCCTAAAGTGACCAAGGACATTGAGAAGAAAGTAAAAGAGCAAGAGGATAAACTGTTAAGTTTATCTCAAAGTTTTGATCCTCTATCCTCCTCCATAGTAAATCAAGAGTGTCAGACTATTGCAGTCATAAATGAAATAAAGACACTTGAGAAGGAGAAGAAAAATAGAATAAACAGGTTGAGTGAACTTAGAGGGATCATTATCCCTAAGTTAGAGGCCATGCATGAAGCCCTAACTGATGCTCAGGCCATAGCTCGGACCAGTGATCTGATAGATCTCAAGAAGGCAGAAGCTTTTGCATTCCTGTTGAGTGGTCACATCTCAATTTTGGACAGGATGAAGCTGAGTTGGGCAACAGAACTTGTACAATTGAAAATCACTTTTGTAGATATACTAAAGTATATGTAAAGTATAACCGGATAATATACTTATGCGATTAAGTATAGATTGAGTTTTGCAAATTTTGGTGTGCGGACCCCACCCTTTGCCATTGATGTCAAAGGGGGAGTGAAGAGTAGTGAAAAATGAGGAATCCAGCTAAGGGGGAGCTCTGGAAAATGTTCATAAGAACAGAGCATTAGCCAAGGGGGAGTATAGTGTGACACTTAGTCATTTTTCACTAAGTGTTGCCATCAATGCCAAAGGGGGAGATTGTTGGCAAGAGACACTGTGTGGCTTCATTAGTGTTTTCATTGATGGCAACAAATTCCATCCCACACATCCGTAGGACATGGTGTGTCTTTACCGGAAGTCAGATTGAAGAAGTGTTGTGGTCTGGTAAGCAAGAACAGAGCAGACAGCAAGGTCCGACAGTCAAGTCCGGATCTCTCAGAGGAAGTATCTCAGTAAAGTGCAGATTTGGGGAAGTCAAGAGGAGTACCTTGACTGATATATTACAAGGACCTAGCCTCTAGTGGTAGAAGAGTGAACAGATATGAGCACTTGAGTGTTGGGTTCCTGATTGGCAGAGTAGATAGAGGAAGACCTAACCGGTAGAGCATCAGACCTAAATCTAGATGAGATATTGATGATGATCAAGCTTACTAAAGTATCATTCATGATTAGCTAACATGATTGATGACTTCTATCAGCATCTCTTTGATACGCATCACTTGATAAGCAAGGATTCAGCTGACAGACCAAGAGTTTGGGAAAATAATAAGTATTCTGGATGCCGACTAGAACGTGGATGAAATACTCGGTGCGGATATATATACCAGATTATTTTCAGTATGAGTGGAGGTGTGTGTGTTGAAATGTGTGAATAAAAGTAGAAGAGTAGTGTGGAAGTAGTAAGGCAGGTCTGATATGTGGTAGGACAGCAGCACTAAGAAGAGGAAGAATGAAGTGCAGCAGATCAGTGTTTTGAACCTAACCAGAACTGAACTTCAGCATATGTGGATGCTTCTCATCAGTTCAAGTATCTAGTTTCCTTTTATAAACTATTGTAGGTAGTGAGCCTCTTGTGAGCAGTGTGCTCAGGCAGTGAGCCCTAATTGGTAAGTGTCATTTTGTACTATCTTATTCTTCTAACAAAGAATACAATCTTGGGTTAATCACCCTGTGGTTTTTCTCCTAACAAGGTTTTCCACATCAAAATCATTGTGTCATGTGTATTGATGTTATTTCCATTTCATGGTTATGTTTACTTATTTGATTTGATGTTGCATTAATTGTTAAGGAAGTCCAGAAAGCTAAAATAATTAAGATAACTGATTCACCCCCCCTCTCAGTTATCAACACATACCTCTGCATACATTACACATTCTGCATCCTCTGCTTTTTAAGTCACCCTTCAAATTCATTGTCTCCCCAAGAATATACAAACTTGTATGACTGTGTAGATATGTCTCTTGAGCACACAGATCACCTTCAACCAATATATAGGTATTACTCTCTTGATCCTTAATCATCAATCCAAATCCCTACCTCCTTGACAAAACTGTATAAAAAAATTATATGAGTAGATAGAGATCACCCCATACTCAACATCCATTCAAGTCTCTCATTGTGATATGTCACACACAGAAAGAAATTATTTTCTCTGGCCCTTTGGTTTCATAACTACATGCAAGGTCATTACAACTTCTTAAAAAACTGACCGTCAAAGTTAAGATGGTAAGCATAACCATTAAAATTTGAATGTCTTTTGAAATGTGGTTGTAGATCTTTGTTTCCATCCTTTGAAATCAAGGGTGTTGATTAGTTTAAACTTTGTTTTAAAAACAAACCCTCAAATGACGGTTCCTCTAAATGACAGGGATGGTCACCTTACAAGGTTCAAAGGCTTAAGTTTGTAACTTAAGTTATTTTCACCTTTAGTCACCAGTCAAGTTAAAAAGAACATAAAGTGCCCTCCTTTGGTGACGGTTAGGGAAAAAACACAAAGGATTAAAGTAGGGTTTAAGACTTGAGATATTTTCTTAGGGTTTGAAGCTCCTAAAACATAACATAATGTGAATTCTATCAAAGGATATTCTCTACAACCATTCATTACATAAGATGATTATTCATAAAGTAGTGTATGTCTAGTGAATTAATCCTTCCATATTTGATGACTCTACCACAATTACAACCTTCTCCATGAAATCCTTTATGCCATGATGCAGTCCCATGATGAAATCTTGTAAGCTAGAACAACATAAGGTGAGAGATGAACATCCTTTGTGAAGTCCTGTAAGTAAATCACTTGAATGGCCCCATGATCTAATGTCACATGTATAACAACTATATCAAAACTCATACCCCATCAACAGTTCAAACCTTTGAAGCAACCTGTGATAATCCTGTGAACATTTGAGTATTGAAGTAATAAGACACCACTATCGATACCATAAAAACCCTAATTCAACATGGTGTAGAGTGCCCTTGTATATTATCAATACTCCTGTTTGCATTATAATGTAGTCCTATGATAATCAACCAAACACATATGCAAACATCTAACATATGCTGATCCACCTTATAATGATATGAGAACTCTTCCAACCCTATACCAAACTGATACATGTCATGAAGAATCCTAACAAGAAGACATTGGAAGACATGGGATCATGAAAGCATAAGACCATCCTAAAGATCAACATGAATACCCTTGTATATCAATGCCAACTGATCCCTATGCTTGCATCCAACTCAACAACTCAACATTACTAACAAACTCTTGTCTTTTCTTGACATCAATGACAAACTTCTCCACCATCTCCCCCTTTGCCATTGATGGCAAAACTAACAGCCATACCTCCTCTCTCACTCCCCCTTTTTATCATTCAATGACAAAGGACTTGCTCCCCCTAACAAAATAGGCAACTAGTCATCATTATCTTGAAGAGAAGGAATATGTTGGAGCTCGATGTTCTATCACAACATCATGAAAGAGGGAATATGTCAAAGATGCCATAGCTATGTGTCTTGTTTTGCTATTGTGTTGCATATGACCTTTTTCCATATACAATGATTACAGTCCTATGTCATTGAGAAAGTATTCAACAAAGGCATGTCCTGTCATAACACCATCACAGTACAAAATGAAGCATAAAACAATCTTGTCACACAAAATGTCTGCTATACTACATCAATCTAAACAATTTTTCATGCAACAAGACTTGTAACCCACTATACTGCACTTTCCCATCAAATCTCAGCAAGAAAGAAGAGCTCTCTACTGCACATAAACACTATCAATAGGCAAGAGACTGAAAAGATCACTATTCTAATTACTGATCATCAATAAAACACTGATCCTTCATAGTCTACACAGTCACCAAGACTGCTACAAAGGTTTATTGTTAAATCTCTTGAAGGATACTATACCCTTATCACCATGATGAACATAGCATAGATCCACTGTCCAACTGACGCATGGTGAATAGACCACACTTCTTTGAGACATATTGTTTGATCCTTAAGTCATTTGATAGATCCAAAACAAAATGATCCCTTGACATCCTAAAACATCCACTGCATTGTACAACTTCACTAACAAGAAGCTACTTCACACAATATGCCAACATTGAGAGCCAATCATTGTCAAAGACACTATTCATATTTTGAGTTTTGATAACACATGAGCATCACTGTGATTCCATGCACACCTTCAACATCATCATGTATTCCTGTTCAACAAAACTACTAATTGATTGCTCTGGAAGCATAACTAATGTGTTGCACCATAATGCAACTTCACTATCACACAATGCAGAATGCTCAAAACTACTTTTTCATTTAAATGTGAAGAACATTGACACATCTAGACATAATCCAATCATGTACTATTATGCACAAAGGTAACACTATCAAAATGGTTGGCAAGAACTACTGATATACTGATTGTTAAAGGTATTTGTATTACCAAATGATAAATTAAATGTCAACCAAGTCAATTGTAATAAATGGGGTAAGCATCTCCTGACTCAATCTTTGCAAAGTTTGACATCAATAACAACTTGTGAAATTAGAATAACAAGCTCCCACTGACTAGTAGATTTTATTATAAAAATAGTACCATCTACTAATGATCAACATACCTCTTCCTCACTAAGAATCATTTCAACAAGTCTTCATGTAGATTCAAACATCCTACAATATCTAGACTGAACATGATGATCCTGAATGAAGTATGACAAGAATCTCCTTCCTTTGATGAAGAATGTTCACTCATTGAAGCATAAACACCAGCCAACCAGACTCCCTGTCTACATTATTCATATTTCAACTTTGTGACAAGAAACCTTAATGAAGAATGAAGACATCCAACTCAATTCTTCCTAATTACTCTTGACCAAAGATAAGGACCACATTATCAATTCAATTCAAAACACTAGATGTGAAGAGGACGAGACTATACAATCATGCAACCTGTCAATACACCTACTAAACTTTCTTAAGGTTTAAGAGATGAAACATTTGATAACTCCCCCTATCTTTATGCTTATCTTTTAAGATGTTAAGCATGTTTCTTGTGTAGCATGCACAAGATTAGGCTCAACCTTTTCTTTCACTTGACTTCATTTTCTTTTCCAAACCTATATAGGCTTTTTCTTTTCTTTGAGAAAGATGTTTGCACTAGATGTCTTCAATTTAATCCTACAAAACTGTTCCTTATGCCCAAGATTATGACACTTAAAGCATGTGACATTATAACTAATTAGAGGAGTAAAGGAATTATATCTCTTTGACATGTCAAAAGTGCTTCTATGACCATACATTTCATGCATCCAACAATCCCTTTCTATGTGACCATCTTGATTGCATTTGTAACACACAATATTGTAACTCTGATTTGAAGACTTACTAGGACCTTTAGTCTTATT
Source organism: Cunninghamia lanceolata (assembly GCA_027924645.1). NCBI lineage: Eukaryota > Viridiplantae > Streptophyta > Pinopsida > Cupressales > Cupressaceae > Cunninghamia > Cunninghamia lanceolata. The sequence continues at coordinate 6,213,708 of BSBN01000865.1, read as the reverse complement.
CCACTCTAAACAATAACTTCCTTGAGTTTTACAATTTCTAGCTCTATGACCATAAGCATGACAACAATGGCAATAGCCATGAAATTGAGAATAGTTGTACCTCATTGAACAATGTTGCTTGATGTCTCCTCTTCTTCTCCTTCTATCAAAGACCCGATCTACTGTCTTCTTCTTTTCTTTAGGAGTAGCAGCATGAAAACTCAAGTCTATCTTCCTTTTAGGTGTCTTTCTAACTTTAGAACATTGTCCTCCCTCATATCCTAAGCCAGTGGTGCCTTAATAGTGTTTTTGTTTTCCCAACATTTCATGCAACTTGCTTGTGCTCTCTTCAAACTCCTGATATCTCTTAGATAGAACCTTTAGACCTTCATAATCTTTACTCAAATTGACAATTTATGCCTCTAATTTTAGACATTCAATTCTTTTCACCTCAAGGTTAGAATGTGTTACATCTATTATTCTTATGGCTTCCTTAATTTTAGTCTTTAGACCAATAATCAATTTATTAGATTCATCAACATGACTCATTAAGTTTGCAATCTGATTTCTTGCCTCTTCAAACTCTAAAGAAACTTTTGCAAAATCTAAACATACCTTGTCTTTGGAGTCTTTTTCTTGTTGAAGTTGATCTTCTAATCTCTGATTCTCCTTTCTAAGTTGCTTGATCTGATCCAAGGTACACAAGAGTTCTCCTACTAAATTAACTTCACAATCATTTTCATCAAACTCCTATCCATCTTCATCCATAAAGAGGTCTCCTTCTATGCCATCAATTTCAACAAAAAAGTCATTTTCTTTATCACACTTGTTAACAACTTTTAGGATTGGCTCATGCAACAACTCATCACAAGACTTGACTAAGGTTTGTTGTTCAACCTTTTTCTTGGCTTCTTTCTTTTCTCTATTTATTTTACACTTTCCCATGGTACTCCACTATCAGGTCCTACCCAAGCCTTTTAAACTTCTATAGGGAACCGATGCTCTGATACAACTTGTTGGAGTATAGGACAACACTGAGAGGGGGGGTGAATTGGTGTTGTATAAACTTTTAAAAAAAATTACACCTTTTAATTTACAAGACAAAGAGAGAGGAAGACTTCAATGATCTGTTAAACACATATGCACAAGTATGATAATGAAAAGTATAAATTAGGACCTTAAGAACAAATCATTAGGGCACATGAACATATGAAGACAAACAAGAAACATAACACCTAATTTGATGAGTGGAAAACCCTCATAGGGATGAAAAAACACTCAAAAAATGTCTCACTGGATTAATCAAAATCATGCCTCACTAGCTACAAGATGCCTCACTGGCTACAAGATGCCTCACTGGTTGCAAGATGCCTCACTAGCTGCAAGATGCCTCACTAGCTACAAGATGCCTCACTGGCTGAATGTGAACATGAGAAAGAGAAAATCAATTTAGGGGGATACCCTGATTCAATATAACTCCAATGTTCATACAACCTCTTATCTCTCCTTGTATACATTTGATAATCACTCTACAAACAAACTCTATCACATATCAATCAAACTCACACATGTGCCTTACCCTTATCATCACACCTATCTCTGTCACAAGCATAACATTAGCAAATGTTGTATTCATCATACTTTGCCCTTGTTGTTTACTCTCCCCTTTCTGTACATGTCTCATAAGCAATCATGATTATATTCTCTGCCATAACCCTCTGACAAACCAAGAGCTCTACAAATAACTTATGTCTCCTTTTGTCTCCAATTCAACACATTCTTTAAACACAATAATAAATATAAAATCATGGCTTCAATCTTCTGCAGACCTAATCATAAGACCATATGGATAGTAATACAAAGAACTTGTTTTCCTTGTTGTGGCAACATATATCCTTCTTATACATTTTTCTTTAACTCTTCCTCACTATGCATTATTAGAACACAACCATAGTACTAATGTCTTCAACATTCTTTCACTGAGCACAAGCCTCTATCATCATAACTCTGCGTACATTGCACATTTTGCATCCTCTGCTCATTAAGTCACCCTTCAAATTCATTGTCTCTCCAAGAATACACAAACTCATATGAATGTGTAGATATGTCTCCTGAGCACACGGATCGCCTTCAACCAATATATAGGTATTACTCTCTTGATCCTAAATCATCGATCCAAATCCCCACCTCCTTGACAAAATTGCATAAAAAAACTATATGAGAAGATAGAGCTCACCTCATATTCAACATCCATTCAAGTCTCTCATTGTGATATGTCACACATAGAAGAAATTAATTTCTCTAGCCCTTCAGTTTCATAACTGCATGAAAGGTCATTACAACTTCTCAAAAAACCAACCGTCAAAGTTAATATGGTAAGCATAACCATTGAAATTTGAATATCTTTTGAAATGTGGTCATAGATCTCTATTTCCCTCCTTCAAAATCAAGGGTGGCGATTAGCTTAAAATTTATTTTAAAAACAAACCCTCAAATGCCAGTTTCTCTAGGTGACAGGGTCGGTCACCTTACGAGGTTCAAAGGCTTAAGTTTGTAACTTAAGTTATTTTCACCTTTAGTCACCGGTCAACTTAAAAAAGAACATAAAGTGCACTCCTTTGGTGACGGTTAGGGAAAAAACACAAAGGCTTAAAGTAGGGTTTAAGACTTGAGATATTTGTTTAGGGTTTGAAGCTCCTAAAAGACAACATAATGTGAATTCTGTCAAAGGATATTCTCTGCAACCATTCATTACATAAGATGATTATTCATAAAGCAGTGTATATCTAGTGAACTAATCCTTCCATATTTGAAATCCTTTATGCCATGATGCAGTCCCATGATTGAATCCTGTAAGCTAGAACAACATAAGGTGAGAGATGAACATCCTTTGTGAAGTCCTGTAAGTAAATCACATGAATGGCCCCATGATCTAATGTCACATGTATAACAACTATATCAATACTCATACCCCATCAATAATTCAAACATTTGAAGCAAACTATCATAATCTTGTGAACATTTGAGTATTGAAGCAATAAGACACCACTATTGATACCATAAAAACCCTAATTCAACATGGTGTAGAGTGCCCTTGTATATTATCAATACTCTTGTTTGCATTGCAATGTAGTCCTATGATATTCAACCAAACACATATGCAAACATCTAACATATGTTGATCCACCTTATAATGATATAAGAACTCTTCCAACCCCATACCAAATTGATACATATTATCATGAAGAATCCTAACAAGAAGACATTGGAAGACATATGATCATGAAAGCATAAGACCATCCTGCAGATCAACATGAATACCCTTGTATATCAATACCATATCAATGCCAACTGATCCCGATGCTTGCATCCAACTCAACAACTCAGCATTACTAACAAACTCTTCTCTTTTCTTGACATCAATGAAAATCTTCTTCGCAGTCAAGAAACTTCGTCCAAGACCTCCTATGCTCATATTCCCTGAGTTGTCCATACCCGCTCAAGCAGAAGTTCCTAACTTACCACAGTCTAGCCCTTCCATGTATGTATATCCTACATCTCAAGCCCTAGCAGCCTCAATATCAACACCTCAAGCATATGAAATGGAAGATATGAAGAATTTCTTGCAAAGTTTTTCAAATGAAATTATAATCTTGAAAAGGTAACAAGTCACTTATCCAAGGTCCCCTTACCAAGGTTTCTAAGGAGACAAACCTCCATACCAATCCAATCATTATCAGGGATCCCAGAGGCCAGGTCCATATCAGCCATCAAATAAAATTGTCTTGGTTTCAACACCACTACAAACTATTGTGCCTAACTCTCATCGAGAACTAGTCGTGGGTTAGAACATTTTGGTAGAGGAATCAAATGCTTGGTTTTTCCTTACAATAATGCTCATATGCCCAAACATTTTCCTTGGGGAAACTTGTAGAGAAAAGTGGCAGAACAAAGATGGCAATCAATGCAAATGAAAATTCCATTGGTACAATATCAATACCAATCACTCAGCATGCAAAATGTGGTCCTAGTATCTCAAATAGGAATGTCTATAGAGAAAGAATGCATAAATCACTCTAGAAAACACACTCTTTTCATGGGTTGAAGAAGAAGATATGGTGTTTACAAATGAGGCTTCTAGTTCAAGGGCCCCACAGGTACAATCTAACTACTATACTCGGTCTAAGAGGAAGATCATTGAGGTTATAGAAAATGCACCATGTCCTGAAGTTACATTCAGAAAGATTCTAGTGATTTAGGCCTCTCACTCACAAATGTTGAAGCAAGATACTACCATAATAGCATTGAGTAATGGTGTTACAAATCAATCAGCTAAAAGGATGAAACATCCTAGGTATCTCTAGAGATCACAAGCACCAGGTCCATTGAATGTGGTGGAACAATTAAAGAGGGTACCTACGAATGTTTCACTATGGGATGTTTTATCTATCTCAAAACAAAAGACTCTACTTCAAGAAGCACTGAACAAGTAGAAAAAACCAGCGACGACAATCCACATAGGAAGCATTGGCAGAAACAAAGGATTGACCGAAGAACAGCCAAAGTCTTCTCATCCAAATCTAACAACTTCTCTGGTGATTTCAAAGGAAGAGGTGGGTAAGACTAAACCTACACCCTTTTATTTGACTCTCATGGTAGGGAAAAAATTACTACACAATTCTATGATAGACTCAGGTGCAAGTGCCACTGTGATGCCCAAACAATTAGTGGATGCCCTTCAAATAAAATATGAACCAATGGAAAAGGGGGTGATGCAATTAGATGGGAAGAAGGTCCAAATAGTAGGATTCCTCAAGGAACTTCCACTTACATTGTATGCATGCCCAAATATCATTGTGCTACAAGAGGTCTTTGTAATAGATATTCCCCTAGTCTTTGGATTATGCTTATCTAGAGATTTTATAGAAAAAATTAGGGGTTATATTTCTTTATTTTAGTCCCATCTAATGGTTAGAACCAAATATGGTTCAAAGATGAAAGCATTGTCGAAACCATTACATAAAGAGTATAGTATTGAAGAAGTGATGGTAAATTTTGAAGTGACACATGCTATGATCACTAAAGATGAGAGGCTCAACATGGAAATGTTTGATGAGGAAGATGTACTAAGTGGCAGAAATGAAAAGGAAGAGGTGCTTCTATTGGAAGCTATGCAAAATGATCATTTTGGGAATTATGATTCCACTGGGTTAGGAGCATATGTGATTTTTGAAGAGGATTTTCTGATTCCAGAAGTAGAGGGAGATTTTATTCTCTGGACTTTGTTGGTATACATATTTTGTCACCTAACTCTATATTCTCTCACCCAAATAGATGACAATTGAACCAACAGTTGAATCGATTGCAATGATATTTTGCAATGATTCTCTACTTATTTTACAAGGTGCAACTACCTTCAAATGATATACAAAGAATGAAACTAATGTATGATTTTTACCAGAAAGCAAGAAAGGTGGTGCTTTTAACTAGAAAACATTAAAGGCAATGGATCACCATATAATTTGAAATACAAAGAAGCACAAAGAATTCAATCACAAACAACACAAATTTATATCCATTATCATACAATCATCACTGTGAATCATTAATTGAAAGAAAAACATCCACAGCAATGAGCTAGAATAAAAAATCTCCAATCACTTTGATATAGACTGCAAGTCAATAAGTTGATAATATATTCAACATAAGAAGAATAAACACTCATTCACCATAACACAAAGTTCATGATTTCAGAAATCAACTGCACCAACTTCCATTCATATATTCAAAAGCAACTAAAAAGTAACATCACATCAAAATTGACCTTCTACCGAAACAAAGTTTGCCAAAAGATTCTATGCATCAATAGACTTTTCAAATATATAGCCTTTCCAACCATAACTGTCTTTAAAATCATAATGGCTTCTTGGGGAAAACTGATTAAATGATACTTAAAATAAGTCATTAAACTTAAAAGAAAGCTCTCTAAAGCCAATTTTTTTTTTGCAAGAAACATAAATAAAGCATATAAAAAGTCACCAATTGACAATTGTCACATCCTCCTCTTGTGTCGCCTGCTTTTTCTTGTTTTGTCCTTCACCTGTAGTTGAATCGACCTATGTCGTTTGAGTTGCTAGTGCTCATAAATTTTCTTTGTATGCTAGTGATGTGAGTCTGAAGCTTCTGTTTACTTATCATTCGATCTACATTCACCATTCTTTTGTGAATCTCTTCAATCTCACACTTGAAGTTTTGAAGGTACATAGCTATCCTCCCAAGCTTTCCTATTGACTTGCCAATCACTATGGCAGTGCCCACAAGTTCCTTAGTAATCATTTTCTTAAAACTTTGTTTTACCTCTTTGACCTCAAACAATTTGTCTTCATCTTCATCGAAGGCTTCTATTTCCAAGATTGCAAAATTACTTTTGAGGTCTTTTTGATTAGTAAAATATTGAGTCAATGTATTCCTTAGTTCTTCCTTGACTCCCCCCAATATAGTCATTCTCCATTCAAGTGTATCTAACCATACTATAGATTCATTTTCCTTGGGGTCATTGAAGATCTTTTCATCTATGAGGATGCTTGTGTCAATCTTGGTCATTTCTTGAACTTCTTTAAAAACCATCAAAAGATTACTATTATCTTTCCTAACATTTTGTAATTTGGCATCCAATGTTATCCTTTTGTCAGAGATTAGGGCACACAATTTCATAGCCTCCTCAATATAAAACAACCCATCAAGAGTAATTTTCTCCACCCATTGTTCAATGGCTTTACCTATAGCCTGATACCTCTTCATTTGTTGCAGCAAATTGGGGTCTAGACCATCCATAGTTATGCTTAGTGTCTCGTCTAAAGGCTAAGCAGTAATCCTCAAAATAGATTGAATAAATGAAGTTAAAGTTCTCACATGAACTTGTAGTTTGGCTTTCTCCCGCTACTCAGTTTTGGCCCTTTTTAATAATGTACTCACAAAAAACTTGGCATGGTAATATCACCTTTATCCATAGAGCATCCCATATCAATTCTGCTCATGTTAAAATCTGCTTTGGTAATGTCATCTTCATTCTTCTCACCAATAGGATCTACAATTTCCAAAATACGGTGTCCATTAGAGGGATCCGCCAGCATTCTCAACATATTCTTAGCCCTCTTGGGCTTAGGTGTATCTTTTAGCAACTTGGCTACAATGTATATATTTGTGTCTATCATAGGGGCATACCTCTTTTTATTTTCTACTACTATCTTTAACCATGAGGGCGAGGGGGAAGTAGAAACATTGGCACCAATGTTAGTATTTAAAACAACATTATCTGAATGCACAAGAGGAGTACTATGTTTTGGAGGATCACTTAACCCAGGAGAATTAGGATTACCAAACAAAGAATGAAAAACACTATCTTCACTAATTTGATTGAAAATTAAGGAATCACTATTAGGTACCAGAGAGTTGGAAGAAGTCACACGGTCTACTTGCAGTTGTAGCAACACACCTGATTTCTCTTATGTTCCTACTCTTGTAGATGCAGGTTGACCATCTTTTTCGCATGTGGTCTTCAATCTTCTACTATCCTCAGGTTGTTCTCCATCTCCTCCCAATTGTGAGCCAACTCTATGAAGAGTTGTATCCAAACTCATTGTATCTCTAGGAGCACAAGAAGCCTGAGACCTGTTCTACTCCTTAGGGGTAGATTCTTTTTGTGCTAAAGAACCAACATGTTCCCTAAATCTCCTCTCAAACCACTTTTCAATTTTATTTAACACAAAAGAGGAATGGACCATAATATATGTGACTTCTTTTTCAAACCAACATACCTAAGGTAAAGGTTCCAAAAAAACATTGTGATAGCCTTCATCCAAAATATTAGAATTATCATTGATACCTTCTGCAACTTGAAAAGGTAACCTGAAAGCCCAACCTTGGTCTATTGTCAACCTCATCCAACTCCTCTGTTGTACTTCTCGTTCATCAGTGCAATCTCCCCAGTAATCATCGAGGTGAGGTTGATGCTAATACAAGCTACCTCCATGCAAATTCTTCTTAATAAAGTTTTTACTATCAAAAGATGGCCTCACAGGCAATGGGTGAAAATTGTACTTAGCAAAAACCTTCTCAACATTCTTGGCACTATCATTGCTTTTGCATATAAAGAAAGATAAAGACATGGGGAAAGAATACCCCTTCTTTTTCATAGCATGATACCTATTGTTCACAGCTGCCATTTGAGGACAAACTTCCAAAAGAACAAGAAAATCTAATGGGTATCTAGGCAATTTTAACGGGGCATTTTCAAAACCCCCAATCCACAAATAAGTAAATCTATCAAACTAGATGTAGAAACTTCCAAACCTCATTATCAGTGCGACTGCTTTAGGGGAAATTATCTACTCCAATGAGCCTTCAATCTTCTTCGCAGACAACATGAGAAAAGCATCGTTCGCACGGCGAAAATCTTTCATCCCAACTCCTTTCTACAATTGTGAAAAATAATAGTATGCAGGTGTCTCTAGCATAAGGGGCCCTTGAGTCCTCAAACTAGGCCAAACAACCTCTTTATTGGCTAAAATGTAGACCAGAAGAGAACACATGTGAAATGACATTTTCTAATGAAAATTCATTAGCTGCTCATTCATGTGTTCACTTATTAGTTTCATCCAATCCACATATTGAGATTCACTACAAATTACCAGAATAAATTGACACATCTAGTTTTTAAAAGAGTCTGACATCATCACTTTCAATGACATGATACAACAAGGTAATCATACAATAGGGTAATCATGTCAAAAATTTCTTCTTTGAAATGCCCTCTTTTCAAATTGGAGGGGAGTTGATATTTGCCATTCCTTTCAATCTTTAGCCAACTCTTAGCAATACGGTTTTGGCACCAATCCTTTGTTAGACTCACCAAGATACTAAGAGGGGGGGGTGAATAAGTATCTAATCAATCTTCAAATTTAACAACTTTAACATAAGCATCACAACATTAACATGAACATGAAATATTAACACAGTGCACCACAACACATAACACCAGATATATGTGGAAAACCCTAGAAGGGAAAAACCACAGTGAGGATTAACTCACAATATATGAAGCTCAAATAATAACTTTGTTTTAGGGGATTTAACCCAAGGAAGCTTCTACTCCCTAAGTAAATTTGATTTAGGGTCACTCTCAAGGAAGTTTCTACTCCCAGATGACTTTGTTTTAGGGTCACTCCCAAGGAAGCTTCTACTCCCTAAAAAGAATACAAAGGATTATAGTATAACAATCTTTTCTTACTGCCTAAAAACTATCATTGAAGCTCATACTTTGATGATTGCACTTTTTGCCTCCACACACTTTCTTCTAAAGATATGATCAATCAGGAACACTCTATACTTGATTACTGTCACAAATGTGTCTTCAAGATAAATCTAGGCAACATCTACTCTTTCTCCTTCAGTTGCACATCAATAATGCATTTATCCTTCTTTTATCTGCTTACGTATCTTTTACTATCAAGTTGCAATCATACCTTAGTAACTCAATTTGATTCATTATTTATACATGATATTACATTTATTACATTGCTTATCGGCTAGATAAAACATGAAAAATATATTTACAAGATGACCAGACAACACATACTATGAAACGTGTAGAAGATAGGTCCTAATTGAAACAACATGTTCACCAATAGAAGATCTAGGCCTTACGAACTCCAACACATGCTTAAACAGGTCGAAAACATCCCTCACTACTTCAAACATCAAGGAATTACAGCCACACACTCTGCTCATTTGAAAATAGGACAGATTTAAGGAAAACTCATGAAGACTTGAAGAATAATGACCACATCAACTTGAAAACCTTGTGTGGTACAGGAAATAAGAAAGATCTTGGTGAATTTTTTTCCAAATGAGTTCACATGACTCATAAAACACCCCCATACTTACCTTTTCCACCACACATCAAATAATTGTGTTACACAACTTCAAACATTTACTCTGCAAATACTCTGTTATTAGGAACACACTACACCAAGCTATTAATTGAAAAACTGAGTTGCAAACCACCAAGAATCTTAAAATAGAAAAGAGGCACGCCCTACACATCCAAGGACATGTTCACAAAACTACAAGGTCAATTATTCGCTTCTGGAGGAATGCAGAGCATTCCACTGAGTCTTCAACACTGCACCATTCTGCCAGATCACATGCCAATGTTCTATCATAAATAACTTTCACATCGAAGGGAAATCTAATTTGAAACTTTGGAAATAACACCTTTGTTGTCTTCTTGACAACACTACAGAACTACATAGACATATCTACAACTATGGAGGAATGTGTAGCATTCCATCACCCTGCTAGGAACCACTTTACAGAAACCAACTCGATCTTCAAGTTGTCAGTAGAAAAATATCCTTCCAGTGATCAAAACATCATAAAACTTGGAACATACATAAAATAACACTATAAGAATCTATGTTCCAAACCGTAGAAGCTCAATAGCAAAATGATGAAAATGCAGACTAATCTTCTAGATAGTCTTCAAAGAGTAGACATTCTAAAACAAGGATTGTCATCTTCTTCCGGAGGCCAAGTCTTCTTTGCATCACCATATACAACTTAGGAATAGTAGGATGGACCATACAACATGCTTCAAACCATTAGGCATCCATCCTTAACATCTGATTCTTTTAGTGCTTCTAATTCTCATATTAAAAAGGCCTCAAACTCAACTCTACTTTGATTAGAAATATAGCTTTTATGACCTCCAATCATGAGGTTTCTCTTTCTTAGTAAATGTATGACTAATAATAGTATCTTACTTTCTTGACATCATTGTATGCTATGTTGACATCAATGAAAACACATATGGCCAACAAGAAGTACTCGAAACATGCAATATGAATAATATCTGGTGAAGTGGAAAGGAAGGTCTATTGAAGATTCTTCCTGGTTGTCTAAGGTAGAGGTTGACCATTCGGGTTTTCCTCAAACACCTGAGATGTGACAAGGTCACTTCTCAAATTACCCTGGGTGTCTAATGTAGGAGCATATAGTGGTTTAAGGGCAATCTTGCATCACCAAAAAAAATGATGATTTATTTTCTGTTCTTTTTAATTTTTGTGTTTTCAGATACCCATTTGCTTGAATAATCATTCAAAACCTTCAAAGTTTCCAACAGGGCTAAGAATACTAGAAATTACTATTTTTAGTAACCCTATATCAGAGAAGCAGTTGAGCCTAAAAGTTTCCCCAAAGCTTCGGAATAGTCAAATAAGCATACTCGGTAAATTTTAGCTCAAGATCATGTTTGGATTTCAAGATATTAAAGTTTCAATTTTGTGAGGTCCCTGGAAAAGTTTTGAAATCAGATTTGAGATAATTAAACATATGATAACTCCCTGAAAAGTTTACAAAAATCTATTTACATATTTTCGGCATCAAAGTTCACTTCATGATCTTTCCAATGCTTCAAATAGTTCATCAATCAGACACCCAGATTAGAAGTTATGGTTCTTGGAAGTTGTGCTACCAAATTTTAAAATTTGAAAATTCTTTCGTGGGTGGAAAAAGGGCAGCTGGGTTCATTTTGGTGCCCAAATGGGAGTTCCACATTTCAAAGCAAGCCAACATTGGGAAAATTACACTAATTAGTTCCAACGTGTAGGGTAAGTGCAGGAAGATGTTGGGCCAAAAAGGGGTCTTAAGTGGCCACTTGTTTTTCTAAAATAAGGAAATATTGACCTTGGATGAGAAATTGAGCATAGTTACACTCAAAATTTTAAGATGCAACAAAAATAATGTTTGTAGTTCTCTGAGTCTACTTTCTAAACTACTAATTTTTTTTTTAAATGGTATAGATTAAGGGGTTCAAAAAAGGGAGCCATAGAAATTAGTCTTGTTTCTGCCAAAAAAACATAACATAGCGTGTTTTGTGGCTCTCTCAAAAGGTTAACTTTTTTTTCGTATTTTTAAAATTGCTTTGGTGAGAAATTAGGTAACAACATGTAGTTTATGCCCAATTTTTTTGATAATTTTTTAATGAATATTTGATTTTTTACTAATTTTCAAAGTGGACACATCTTGAAAAATAGAATTTTGGCCATGCTACCCCTATAAATTTTGAAAACTAATTGAAAATCAATTTTTTTAATATGTGTAGAATGGAGTCTAGTTTATAAAAATGTAATTTATTTGAAATTTTAATGAACGGTTAATTTATAAATAAAAAATACCAAACACTAGTTTTTGCCAAAAAATGGACACACAAACAAAAGAAATTAAAGATGAAAGGCTTAACATTGTCAAAATGTGAAAAAAATTACATTTTTAAATAGCTAAGAGAAAGATTAACATTACCCAAGTATTCAATTTGTTCAAACTTGAAACACGTGCAAACTTGATGGTTAGCACGAACGTGATTATGTGAAATCCTATAGAATATGCAAAAACACGTCTTTGGATGTTGGGAAGGAACTCCAAGCTTTTGGGTTGGAAATCCAAAGCAAATCCTGAGCCTAAGGCTTTGGATTCCCAAAGAAACATATAACACAAGTGTGTTATAAAGCGCTCGTGTTATGTTTTGCTTTGCATTTTTTTCTTTTTTGCAAAAGGTTGCCCAATGTTTGTCAAGTTTGACATAATGCGAGCACGTTATAACACGCTCACGTTATGTCTCACTTGGAATGTTTTATGTTCAAGCTTTTTATGTATGTTTGATGTATGTATGTTTGTGTATATATATATATTTGTATTTATGTATGTATGTATGTATGCCAAATTGTATGTATGTATGTATGGTTGTATGTATGTATGCATGCATGATTGTATGTATGTATATATGTATGCATATTTGTATGTATGTATGCATGCATGCATGCATGCATGTATGTATGTATGTATGTATGTATGTATGCTTGTATGTATGTATGTAAGGGTTTTGGGCATATAAGGACCTGAGCCCGTATATTTTTTAGGGTTGAGGGTTGAGGGTTGAGCGATTAGGGATTAAGTAATAGGTTGAGGGTAGAGGGTAGAGGGTCATAGTTGAGGGATAATATTTATCTTGTTGAGTGTATAAGATTAAGTGTGTAAGTTATGGGGATTAGAGTTTAGGATATTGGGTTTAAGGTTTATGATATGGATTGAGGGTATATAAGGCATAGGGTGACTTGGGTTGAGAGTGTATGGTTTAGGTTTTAAGTATAGGGTTGAGGCACAATATTTAGGGTTTAGGGTATAAGGGTGAGGTTATAGGGTATAGGGATGAGGGTTTGTGGGTGTAGGTTTTAGGGTTTAAGGTATAGGGTTGAGGATTGAGGGATTAGGGCTTAAGTATATGGTTGAGGGTAGAGGGTAGAGGGTTGAGAGTTTACAGTTTAGGGATAATATTCAAGGTTGAGTGTCTAAGATATAGGGTTTAGGGTTTAAGTTTGAGGGTATAAGGCATATGGATGAGGGTTGAGGGTTTAGGGCATAAGTATAGGGTTGAGGGTATAGGGTATAGGGTAGAGGTTTGAAGGTTGAGGGATAATGTTCAAGGTTGAGTGTCCAAGGTTAAGTGTATAGGGTATAGGGTTTAAGGGTATCTAGGGGTTGAGAGTTTATGGTTTAAGGGTTGATGGATTAGGGTTTAAGACATGATGTTGAGGGTAGAGGGTTTAGGGTTGAAGGTTTAAGGTTGAGGCTTTAGGGTTGAGGGTTAAGGGATTAGGGTTTAAGGTATAGTGTCAAGGGTAGAGGGTTTAGGGATAGGGTTTAGGGTTTAAGGTTTAAGGGTTGAGGGTTGAGGCTTTAGGGATAGGCTTTAGGGTTAAGGGTTAAGGGATTAGGGTTTAAGGTATAGTGTCAAGGGCTAGGGTTTAGGGATAGGGTTTAGGATTTAAGGTTTAAGGGTTGAGGCTTTAGGGATAGGGTTTAGGGTTTAGGGTTAAGTGAGAGACCTAGATGGCTAAGGACAAATGGAGAGGTAGACAAGGATTGATTGAGAGACTTAGAGAGGGGAGAGGTAGAGAGGTGAGGGGGAGATATAGGTGAGGGGAGAGATAGAGGGGAGAGATATAGAGGTGAGGGGAGAGATAAAATAAAATGAGAGAGTGAAGTTGACAACTTGAGGGAAAGATGGGTAAGGAGGGATATAGGTGGAGGGAAGGGAAATAACTAGAGAGCCCTGCGAGCTATACAAGTGAGAGACCTACAACCTAGGGAGAGAGGGGTGAGAGAGGGGAGAGATGTGGGTGAGGCAGATAGGGGAGGAGAGGGGTGGATAAGGGTTGAGGGTTTAAGGCTTTAGGGTTTAAGGGTCAAGGGTTTAAGGTTTAAGGGTTGAGGGTTTAAGGGTTGAGGTATTAAGGGTTTAAGGGTTGAGGGATTAGGGTTTAAGGTATATTGTCAAGGATTGAGGGTTTAGGGATAGGGTTTAGGATTTAAGGTTTAAGGGTTGAGGGTTCAGGATTTAGAGATAGGGTTTAGGGTTAAGCGAGATACCTAGATGACTAAGTATGAATGGAAAGGTGGAAAAGGAGTGACTGAGAGACAGAGGTGAGAGATAGAGATGTGAGGGGAGAGATAAAATAAAATGAGAGAGTGAAGTTGACAACTTGAGGGAAAGATGGGTAAGGAGGAGGGAGAGAGGTGGAGAGGAAGGGAAGTATCTAGAGAGCCCTGAGAGATATATAGTGATAGACCTACAACCTAGGGAGATAGGGGTGAGAGAGATAGGGGAGAGATGGGAGTGAGGCAGATATAGGAGGAGAGGGATGGATAAGGGTTGATGGTTTAAGGCTTTAGGGTTTAAGGGTCAAGGGTTTATGGTTTAGGGATTGAGAGTTTAAGGGTTGAGGTATTAAGGGTTGAGGGATTAGGGTTTAAGGTATAGTGTCGAGGGTTGAGGGTTTAGGGATAGGGTTTAGGATTTAAGGTTTAAGGGTTGAGGGTTGAGGGTTGAGGATTTAGGGATAGGGTTTAGGGTTTAGGTTTAAGGGATTAGGGTTTAAGGTATAGTGTGGAGGGTTGAGTGTTTAGGGATAGGGTTTAGGATTTAAGGTTTAAGGGTTCAGGGTTGAGGCTTTAGGGATAGGGTTTAGGGTTTAGGGTTAAGTGAGATACCTAGATGGCTAAGGAGGGATAGAGAGACAGACAAGGAGTGACTAAGAGACTTAGAGAGGGGAGAGGTAGAGAGGTGAGGGGAGACATAGGTGAGAGATAGAGAGGTGAGGCGAGAGATATAAGAAAATAAGAGAGTGAATTTTACAACTTGAGGGAAATATGGGTAAGGAGGAGGGAGAGAGGTGGAGAGGAAGGGATATAACTAGAGATCCATTTGAGAGATATAGAGGTGAGAGACATATAGCCTAGGGAGAGAGGGGTGAGATACATAGGGGGAAAGATAGGTGTGAGAGAGATAAAGGGGGGAGAGGGGTGGGTAATGAGACAATGAGTTAGAAAACCTTTAGGATATCAACTTTTTGAAGAAGTTGAGATACAACCATTTTGTATAGAAAGCTAAAATGTGCCCGCATTATAATGCGATTGAGTTTACCTTGCTATACAAATGGTAAAATAGCCAGGACACTTGTGATCTAGGCCCACATGCTCTGTTATTCTCTTGTTTATGCACATGCTCTGATAGAAAAAAGCTTTTTGATGCTATTGGGAAGTGCACATGCAAAGTTTTCACATTCTACCACCTTTGTATGAACTTTCCACCACCTTTTTCTGGTTTGCCAACTTAGGAAGGAGGAAATAACATAGTTTTCACATCAAATTTGATATGTATCAATTCAAGTTTCAATTTTTGTAGTTTTGCAATGTTAATTGTGATTGAATTGTAGGAATTTAACATTATACATTGGTTAATTGTATTGTTGTTAGTAATTCTACTTGAGTGATATGCAATTGAACATTGAAAAGGAAGCAAGTTTGTGAAAAACTCAAATTGTTGAGGAGTTTGATACAAGGAGAAAAAAAGACTACATAATTTCGTAGTCTCTCCATTCGAATCTCTATTTTTTAGGTATGTCATGTCTTTACACATGTTCTTTACATTTTCCTTAATTCTATTATGTTTCTTCATCATTCCTTATCATACATGCTTAATACAATGCTTTGATTTTGTTATTATGTATATTCCATGTTCATCATTGTTTTTTTCTCATTATAACCTTAGCCCCTCTTGGCACATTTTAAACTACACAATTCTTTACACTTGCCAATTACATTTGCTTGGAAGTTTCAAAATATCTTTCATGGTGATGGACATGAGACCACATTTCTTTGAGGCATTTTTTTCAAATAGCTCATTGCCTTGTCTATGTTGTTTGATAAAATGCTTTGGTAGACATGTATGTAAAATGTGGTAGCATAGACAAGGCAATTCAAGATGTTTGAAAAAAGACCCCAAAGAGATGGCATCTGAATTATAAAATTTACATGCAAATTAGAGAAGAGAAGAGAATCCAGTAATTGGACACCTTATGTTAGATTGGTTGGCTTTTACACAGTAGCATCTTTTTTCTCGTTGGATTTTAAAGCTTTAGCATTTTTTAATTTTTTTCTATTTTTTTGTTCTTTGATGCAGATTTGAATATATTTTGTGTTTATATCAGTTGTATGTTTTATATGTATATTAGTATTCATTTATTTGATGTGTATATGTCACCAGATCTAGTGGTGGAAAGAACTTTGCAAGGGATGGCTTAGAATCAATCTATGCATTGTTGTAGTATGCAATAATTTGTTGCCTCTATTGTGAAAATGTTCTTTTTATAGGGTTATAAGTTCTATTGCTTTGTGGTTTGGAATGACTGATTAGAAAGAATTTCCATCACCATGAGACCACATTTCTTTGATGCATTTTTTCAAACAACTCATTGCCTTGCCTATGCTAGCACATTTTTCATACATGTCTACCAAATCATTTTGTTCATATTATAAAATCATGGTATTCTGTGAGACAACATTTCTTTGAGCAATTATATGTCAAATAGTTCATGTGCCTTGTCTATGCTTCCACATTTTGCATACATGTCTAATAGGGAATTCACAACTATAACATTTGACAAAAATCCCTCTTCCATTATGCTTTGAGGGATGCCCATACCTTGTTTGAAATAGCCCATTTTGGAAAATGTAGGGGGATGCTATCAAAGGTTGTTGATTTTGGATTTACACTTTCCAATTGCATTAGCTTGAAAGGTTCTAATTTTTTTTTAAAAATCCATTTTGTGCATATTCTACAATCAATATGCTCCATGAGACCATATCTCTTTGAGGCATTTTTCCAAACAATCCACCTATCTTGTCTATGCTTCCACATTTTTTTACACATCTACTAGGGTAAGCTTGATGGTGTCAAATTGTCATTGATGTCAAAAAGGTCTTGCAGAATCTTGGGTTGATATTAGTGAACATATGAAGGTCACTAATCAAGAGGAAAGTGCAAGAGGTTGATGCAAGTTGAGGTTATACTTCAAAAGATAAGGACGTGCTTCATATGTGTGTTCAGGCTTCAGCAAGAGTTGTGTGAAGTTGTTGATAGGAGCAGGAGTACATCATCTTGTGTGTTCTTGGAGTATATCATCTTGTGTGTTCTTGGAGTATATCATCTTGTGTGTTCTTTCTATTGTCATATTGCAGCTTGGTCAGTATGAATGCTTGTTCATCAAGGTTGGAACAAGGATAAGTTTATGATAGTAACATACAGTCTTACAGTGATAGTGGTATATAGTTGGTCTTCATATTTTTATGTTGGCATTGGTATAGATGTTCATCTCATTTGTTTCATTTCAGGAATTCATACTTGGTAATAGTAGAAGTATTGATGTTTGATGTTGTTATTGGGTTGTTGGTATGATCTTATGGTCTTCATGGTTTTCATTCTTTATCATAGTTCAAGTTGAAGAGGGTTCATGTGTGTTGTTACTATACTTCATGAAAGTGAGAGATTAGGAGCCTTTCTTATAGTTTGATGGGCTTCCTTGGAAGGAAGAGTATGCTGACTTCATGCTAACTCCTCTTTCATTAGGATATATTGATGCTTCATACCAATAATGGTTTGAAATGAATTTTTTCTATTGGTGTTGAAAAGGAATAGTTCATGACAAAGTATGCTTTTGATTCAAGGTTAGTACTCAAAAAATTACAAGGATCTCAGAGAATTATGGTGATAACTCTTGTTCAAGTTGTGATGATTGAAATTTGCATCTAAAAGCCTAAGTGCATTCTTAAAGTCCTAAAACCTAGCTGGAATTTTATGCACCCATCATAAACTAAGTTTACTTTTGCTTTATTTACCAAGTGACTTCTTATCATAAGTCACTCACTTAAAATTTACTGGCTAGAGTGCCTTATATTCATGTGGAAACCGGCCTCACCGATGGCATAAGTTTCATATTGTTTGTCCACAAAATGCAAACCGGTGGTAAGAGAGCATCGAATGCTTTTATTAAAAGAAGATTGTTTATAAGAAAGTCCATGGACCCGAGCGGGAAAACAAGTCAAAAGTTTTTTTTTAAAACTATGTGGAGCACGGTTTAATATGGGCATGTTTCATGCCTTTAAGGAAACAAAATAAAGTTTTATTAAGCCCGATAAAAAGAAGATCTCCATTTTAAGGCATCGAATTGCCTTTTTTCAAGGAGCATAGTATTTATTTCTTAAAAAGAGGATGCCTATCACTAAGCCTTTTATGGCTTTAGTTTATTTTTTAGAAACCTTGCTTAAAACCACTAAGTGGTCGGCCCATATACATGATTTTTAAAATGATGATTTTTATTTTAAAAGCTATAAAATTTTTGTGGAGATAAGTTTTTTTTAAATTAGAAATTGTTTTTTTCTAATTTAACAACTCCAAGAGATGACATTAGAATTTTTTTTAGGAGATTTTTGTAAGGCAAATATTTATGGAAAATTGGAGATTATATTTTTGAGAAGATATATTATGAAAATTTGTTTGTGGAGACTTTATTTCTTCATACAGATAGACAAAGAAGATCAATTTTTTTAAAGAAGATGGAGGAAGATGAAGGTTAAAAAGGCAGATTGGAAGAAATTTTTGAAGATTGATATTTCATTGAAGATTTTTTTTTATCTTGTGAAGATATTTGCAAGGGGAAATTGAATAGTTTTTTTTATGCTCAGAGAGCATGAAGAGTTTTTTTTGAGGGTTTGATATTATATGATTTTATTTGGAGATGGATTTTTTGTGAGATGATTACAGGTGCTTTGTTGAGGTAAATTGATTTATTGAAAACATTAAAAGGAGAATATGAAAGGTCATGAAAAGATGAAAATGATTTTGCAGAATGTGGAGAGGTATCTCATATTTATTGGCTTCACATGTACATTAACAGTGAGAGTGTGTGGAAAGTTGTACAGAAATGAAGACATTTTCTACAAGATCCTCTTGAAGAGAAAAGAAAGATGAGAATAAGATATTGGGTATGTGATGAAGAAAGAGTGTTGAGTTATGCAGAGATAATTAGATGAATTGTTATGCAAGTGTGAATGAACTGAGAATTAAATGGAAACAGAGTATCCCTCTGATCTTGTTTATTACTTCTATTGGTGATTTGGTTTGCCAGTGAGGCCTTGCATTAGCCAGTGAGGCTTGTAGGTTAGTGAGACCTATTTGTTTGCCAGTGAGCTATATCTGTGTAGGAAGTTGGTGCTTCTGTTTGGTATTGGAGTTGGTGCTCCATAAGGAGTTGGTGCTCCTAGATACATTTTGTATAGTCAGTGAGGTATGCTTTTTAGTTAAGCCAGTAAGGCAGTTTTGAGTGGTTTTTCTACCCCGAGAGGGTTTTCCACTCCAGTAATCCTTGTGTTAATGATATGCTTCTATGTGTGTATTTGCTTCTATGTTAAGATTTATCTCTATGTGGTCCTGCTCATAATTTTCATTATCAAACTTGTACATATATGTGTAATAGTTTATTGATGACTTGCTCTTTCCGAGTCTTGTAAATTAAAAGTTACAATAAGTTGCAAAAATTTACACAACACTGATTCACCCCCCCTCTCAGTGTTGTCCTAGACTCCTACAAAGCTATAACTATAAATTTAAAAAATGCCTCTATCCTTAATGCTTTGATAGATGCCCATATCCTATTCCAAAGATCCTTTCTTGGCATGGGTACGAAGGATCTTGACAAAGGTTGTAGAATTTGGCTTCACACCCACTGATTGCATTTGCTGGGAAGTTTCCAAAACCTTTTCAACAAATCCATTTTGTGCATATCCCGCAATCATTGCAATCCATGACATATCTCTTTGATGCATTTTGTCAAACAATTCACATGCCTTGTCCATGCTTCCACATTTCTCATACATTTCTATGAAGGGAGTTGCAATTATAACATTTGACAAAAATTCCCCTTTCTTTCAATGATTTGATTGATGCCCATACCTTGTTCCAAAGGTAGGATGTTGAAAAAAGTTGTGGAATTCAGATTTATACTCAAGGCAATTGTATTTTCTTGAAAGTTTGTAATTTCTTTTAAAAAATCCATTTTGTGCTTATCTTGCAATCATGGCATTCCATGAGACCACATTTCTTTAAGGCATTCCATAAAAAAATTCATGTGCTTTGTCTATGCTACCACATTTTGCATACATGTCTATTTCATGTGGACATTATATTGGTAGGTCATATGTTAGAAAATGGATAGAGCAAAGTCACATGATAAACTCTTGCAAGGTAGAAATAATTCAAAAAAATTTGCTTTCCATTTTCCTTATGTTCTTAGTGCACTTGTTTATTCATCATGGTTGAGTGACATTTACTCTTCTACATGATGATTGTATGTACATTTTGTATGAAGGGTTGAATGACATATATTTCATTTATTTGTATGGATTTAATTTTTAGGAACTAATATTTGTATCTTTATCATGCTACAGATAAATTCTCCATCATGCCAAGGAAATGATCAAGGATTAAACCAACACAAGAAGAGAAAGAAGCTAAGAATGCAAAGAAAGTAGCAAGTATGAGGAAACTTCATGAGAAGAGGAAATTGGACATGATTGTTGAAGACATGCCAATAATTGAAGAGGAACCTCAACCATCAACAAGAGATATGGTATTGGTAGTACAAAGGGAATGAATGCAAAAACTTCGTGCTATGAGAGATTTGAATACCATAGTTGGAGACATGTCCTCTACCACAAGTCAAGATGGAGGGACACCATCTACCACATCTCAAGTTGAGAGTACATCATCACTCACATGTGAGGAAGGAGGTACGCCATCATTCCCACCTCAACCTCAAGGTATGTCATCTATTCCATCTCTGATCAAAGGTATGCCATCTAGCCCATATCATTTAAATATTGATGAAATTCCTAATGTTGAGATGAATTTACCTTTCACAACACCACCTAGAATTTGAAATAGAAAGCCAAAGTATTTGATTGATATTGATGAGAATATTTTGTAGCCAATGGAAGGTAAGATTCCAAAACACACTTGTAGAAGATATGCTCATAAGATTTGGAGAGTGTTCTTTGAAAAGTTAAATGGGACCGCAAGATGTCAACTATTCATTGAACTGATGTGAAGTATAAAGTATAGGTCCGTCATGAAGATTCTTGGGTTGAGAACATCAGAGGCTTCAAGTGAAAAATCTATTGTCAAGAATCTAATGAGTGCATATGAGAGTGTGGGTAACTCCTCACACACAAAAGATAGTAATGTCACATGACATGTCATTACATTGATAATAGTAAGTAATCAAACGAGAAAAGCTCATCTCATTAGAAAGATGAGTCAAGCATTGAGAATTAATAGAAAAACCTTATCAAGAGCCGTTGGAAGGCGCCAAAGAATTGAGGACACCAACACCAACAAATTATGGGCGTTCTCAGGGAGACTACCATGAAAAGATAAACCAATTGTTGAAGCATTGAGATCACTAATTGAAGACTTTTGGAAGAATTACACAAAGGTATCTTCGAATCAAAGGGATGTGGTAAGAAGGAGAATTGGTAGTAGAAAACGTGAGCCACATCCAAAGCATTTTTGGATATGACTCAAACATAGTTTTTTGGTAAATTTCTAGAGATGTATCCTCAAATTAATATTTGTCAAAGATATTTTGAAATGCTAAAACCTTTCTATGTCAAAATAAATCACGCACACACTACTTGTTGTAGATTACATATTGAATTTTCTAACCATTTTGATGTTTATTGGTCTATATGTTTAGATTTGCATACTAAAATATTTTATAGGATTGTGGCATACATGCCCCACTAACATCTTCAACAAACTCCATATCAACAATTTTATGTGAAAGAGAGGAAGGCCAAATATTCTACAGGAAATTATGCTTGGATGGCACATGTCAGCATTGCGGTGGCTTGCAACGTATGCCAATATGTGAACATATGGAAAGCACACATGCCATCGAAAATGATCCAGTAGAGTTTAGCAAGTATAAAATAGTGGCCTACAATATAAAAGGTGGTAGAGAAGTAAAGAGGTGTGATTTGGTTATTCAAAAGATTCTAGTGTATCAGTTTATGTCTACATTTTGTGACAATATAGTGTATGAGTATGCAAGGCATACCCATAGAGCTCAATGGTTAGACTTACAATTCAAGTTATTCAAGGACATATTTCCACTTGATAGCATTGTTTCAGTCATTGACTTTGCAGAGAACTACACTCTACAACCACAGTGTGAGGTGCAATCACAATATTACAACTCCACACATGTTTCTATATTTGTGCACATCGCATTCATTCATGTGAATGATAGTATATAAGATGATATAAAGATCATAAGGGAGTATATTTTTATATTAGTGATGATCACATGCATTCTACGGAGTTCATGCAAGGTTGCTTTCAGGTGTTCTACAATGATTTGGCTAGAAGGGGCATATCATTTAGTCATCATATCATATGGTCAGATAACTGTGCATCACAGTTCAAGAACTCGCGGATGTTCTATTGGTTGAGCAAGATGCATAATATTGAAGGTGTTCAACATATGTGGAACTTTTGTGAGGCTGGGAATGGAAAGGGGGAGCATGATGGTGTAGGAGCATGTATCAAAGGAGCCATAGCATGAGAAGAGTTAAAGTATAAAGACAATACAAAGTTGAAAGATGTAAAATCAATCATTGAGTGGTGTAATGCTTTGATGGGTCCAGGTAATGAAGGTAAGTCTTTAGTTCATAGATTTTTTTGGTTGATAGATGATACTAACATTGCACCATATGAGGATTGTTGTACACTGACAGGATCAAGTGAGCTACACTCTTTTAGAAGCTCAAATGTAGGTTCATAGAGTATCCATACACGGAAGATAGCATGCTTTTGTTCTTCATGTATAATTCAAGCCTAGGATGAGTGTGGGTCAAAGGAGTGGGTTGACAAATGGTGGTTAAGTTATCTTAGCCCACTTCACACGTATCAGCCCTCGATGGCACTGGAACTAACATAGATGGAATCATCAGTTGACTTTGACCACATATCAGATCTAGTTCAACTAGGTAATATATCTAGTTGCATAGTTTTTGAAATTCCTAATGTTATCTTACTTTCTAGTGTTTTTGTAATGTTGACTAATTTTATCTAATTTGTTGCACATATCAATGTAGGGCATGTTTATGCAGTTATTACAGATGAAGACAGTGAAGAGGGAATAGATTATTACTTGTGTCATTGTGTTGAGGCCAAAAAGAAATTGAAGGGCCTAGTTATAGATGGAGAAAACATCAAATACCCTATAGGGTCGATGGTTGTTATTAGAACATGTCTTAGAAGGTACCCACATAAGAGTGTTAATGTTTGGCTATTTTGGGACTTTGACATGCATCAGAAGATTCTTCATTACTTGAACCTTGTCGTGGAATCCAATGTTCATTTGATACAATATTAGGCTAGACCTTTGAACAAGACCTTGTGGAAAGTGTGTGAGTCTAACCATGAGGCAATACTTGACACAATAAAGAGTAGAGCAGACCCGGATGGTTAATTGGATTAATTTGTAAGTATGCACATTGATTTTGTAAAGTCATGTTATTAATATTAAAGTATTGCAGTTGATAGTTAGCCCTTTCGGTTCTATATTTCAAATTTACATATGTTTTGGTTCCAAGTTTACATATGTTTGTCTTCTTTTTGCTGCTGCATTTTTACACATATACAGTGAATATTAGGTAGATTATATGCATATTTATTGTTTCACCATTTGACCATCTAGAGACCTCAATTTGCAAACTTGACCTTTGTTTCCCTAGATTAGACTTGGGATACCCTTCCTCAACCATCATCTCACTTGAAACATAATCATGAAAAGGAATAACGACATGTGTTAACAGGTAATAGCCCTTAAGAGTCCAAAGTGCAAAAAAGCAGCAATCTTTGATGAGCTGTTACTCAGAAAGCATGTCAATTAGAAACAATCTGTCTGAGGCTACGGGATCATGTAGGGCCCCTCTACAATAATCTCTCTCATTTTTTGATATCTCTAAAGTGTTTGTCCATGGTGTCAAGTTTTTAGTTGATAGAAAAAGTGTCAAATGCATGCAGTGTAAAGTTGCAAAGGGGTGTAAATTTTATTATGCTCTTCGTACAACCAAACTGATAGTTCCAACACATCTGAATGGGTACGTTTAGGCTAGGTATGGTCCTATTTTGTACCCAAACATGCCGAAACAGTCTGAGCTACATTGTACCAGCGATATCCCTTAAGAGTCCAAAGTGCAAAAGGCAACAATCTTTGACGAGCTATTACTTAGAAAGAATGTCAATTAGAAACAATTCATCTGAGGCTACGAGATCATGTAGGTCCTCTCTACAATAACCTCTCTCAATTTTTGATATCTCTAAGGCGTTTGCCCGTGGTGTCTAGTTTTCAGTTGATGGAGAAAGTGTCAAATGCATGCAGTGTAAAGTTGCAAAGGGGTGTAACTTTAGTTCTACTCCTCATGCAACCAAACCAACAGTTCCAACACATCTACATGGGTACATTTAGGCTAGGTATAGTCCTTCTTTGCATGCAAACATGCCAAAATAGTCTGAGTTACATTGTACCGACGATATCCCTTAAGAGTCCAAAGTGCAAAAAGGCAACAATCTTTGACGAGCTGTTACTCAGAAACCATGTCACTTAAAAACAATCTGTCTAAGGCTATGGGATCATGTAGGGCCCCTAAACAATAACCTCTCTCAATTTTTTATATCTTTGAGGCGTTTTCCCATGGTGAAAGTTTTTTTTATGCTCCAAAAATCATCAGATGCATGTAATGTAAAGTTGCAAGGTAGGCTACTTTTGTTTTGTTCTTCATGGGGCCAAACCATTAGTGCCAACACATCCAGTTGGGCACATCTATGCTAGGCATGGTTACCACCCTTCATTATAAAAGGGTCATAGTCCTTCCTATTCGAAGGGTCATAACTTTTCGCCTTTGAAATGTTAGAACCTAAATCATATCATCACTATTTGTGAGAACCTAAATTCATTTATTTGCAATATTGCCTAAGGTTTTATTCTTAATTGTATTCTTCAAGGATGTTATGGATGTCTTTCTCAATGATAAATTGCTCTCCCTTTTATGTTAGTGCTTATCAACTTAATACACGAAGTATGAGGCGTACATGTGAATACACATAATACGTGAAGTATACATAGGAAGAATGAAGCATACATGTAAATACACATAATACATGAAGTCTACACAAGAAGCATGAAGAATGCACATGAAAACATGAAGTATACATAGGAAGCATGAATCATACACATGAACACATGAAGTATACACAAGAAGCATGAAGATACACATGAATGGTCGCATGACGCATACACATGAATGGTCGCATGAAGCATACATGTGGAATGGTAGCATGAAGCATACACATGGAATGGTTGATGTCTTCCAAGAATTATATGAAAAACTTTTAGAGGTATGAGGTCACATGTAATAATGTCTTGCTCATTTTTAGTTGCATACTTCAAAGTGCATTGTATAATTACATGAATTTCCTTACCATGCTAAAATAATCCTACAGAGTATGGGCTTAGATGTGTAGTGGTAGAGAGATCTAGGTGTTAGATTGCATCATGTATTATTATATTCATATGATTGATTTAATGTTCAATAATCTTAGAGGAGAATAATGTTCAAACTTTATATATTTACAATTATATAAAGGAAGAGTGCATGTAATACAATTGGACTTTAAATATTTGAAGTAAACCATCTACAAATATCCATTGAAGTGTGGATTTATAATGCAAATGTGGACACCATCAACAAAAAAGATGTGTATTAACCCATTGTAAGTAAGTGCTAATTGGTGTTGTCATTGATGTCAACATGTTTGTGTTGTCATTAGTGTCAACAATGTCTTCTGATATTGTTGTTTGTTGATTAATTGAGTTGTCATGTTAAGGACACTATCTGAGTTTTTGCTCCGTTTCCTCTGTGTTAAAGACCAGAGTATGAGATTTGGATATGTTTTAGAGAAGTGTTTGAAGATGCTAAATCTAGAATTTGGTGGTCCAGATCAATGTGTAGTAAAAGTTCTATTCACCAGTTTGAAGACTGTGCCTGGCAGCATTTGTAGTGTGACAGGGAGAAAGTGTTTTTCTCCGCATTTCTCCGTAGTTTGGATTTTGGTCTTGTGGTTTTGGACTTAAGTTTATAAAGTTCTTATCTATCTTCATTCTAAAGGATTTATGATTTGGTCCTCTGGAAAGTAATTTATTAATTAGCAGAGTTTGACAGTGTTTGTTGTGAGTAGTCTATGATATGTCTTCAAGTGATATTTGTTGTCCTCAAGTGAGATCTGTTGCAGTTGGACTTGTTAGCTCCCAGGTGATTCTATGTTGTTCATGGATGTCTCCAGAATGTATTGAAGGTGTGTGCTTGATCCACAAGCTATAATGAAGTTCTTGGAAGCATGTGTCTGAGTATTCTTGATGTTTCTACCAGTTTGGCCAACTTGGGTGTTAACATTCTTTGCAGTTGTGTTTCTTGGATTGTAGAACCGTAAGGAAGCATGTAAGGATGTATTTGGGTCTAAGATGAGCTATGAAATGTTCTTACTTCATTCATTTGCTCTGTAAGTTTGTTTAGGTTCATACCTAATTTGAATTATGTATGTATTCCTACCTTAGAGATAGTTCCAATGGTTGTAAATTGTATTGCTGACCTTGATGAATGTTCCAAAGTTGATAATTGGTATAAATATATGTCATGAATCTGTGAGTGATGTGAGAGTGTGCGAAGATGTGAAGATAAAGTGTGTGTGTTGTAAAGGTAGAGAAGAAGAGATATATTGTGCTTCAATGGAACTAAACTTAGGCATGTTGTAGATGCTATTATATCAGTTCATGGCAGTGAGCCACCCATCTAACAGTGAGCCACCCTTTGGCAGTGAGCCACCCTTTGGTAGTGAGCCACCCCTTGGTAGTGAGCCTTTTTACAGTGAGCATTCATTTGGGCAGTGAGCCTCTTTGTTATTCGGTATTGTTACTACATTATATTGTGAGCTAACACTCACCATAGTTTTTTCCTTTTAGGGTTTTCCACATAAAAATCTGGTGTTCATGTGTGTATGATGTTGATACATTTATGTTTTTATTCTGCTATTCATGTTTAATCTTCATAATAGATTAAGGAGTTAAAGTAAGTAAATGTGAATGTGATTTTGTTTAAAGAAGTTAAGGTTTTTGATACAACTGATTCACCCCCCCTCTCAGTTGTCTTGTGCCTTGAACATAACCAAATAGCCATATAGCCATACATCAATATTTGTTGATATATATATATATAGGCTTACAAGAATGCCATATAGGCATACAACAAAGGAACCCAGTAAAAAGTCATTCCCCTTTGGGTGAAGAAAATAGATCATGGGCAGCCTTTGATTTTCGAGGGGATGGAGATGCATATGAGAGCAGTCTACTTCGAACTTGAGGGCTGCTCCTCCTATTTAGTTCATCATGGAACCTTAGTTGTTACAATAAAAAGTATAGATGTTAATATATAGAAATTACATTATAAAAAATGAAATATTTGACAAAATAATCACTTGCCACTGCTAGATAATCTCTCTCCTCATTTGCCATAGTAGTAGGATTAGGCTATGGCATTGTAATGTCCTATAGAAACCATCTAGATAGAAGTTAAACTTCAAATCAATAATCATTTGATTTTTCAATAATAAACAACTATAACAATCAATGTAATTTGAAATTTACTAATTTTCCTCATACCCCTATCAAAGGCATGGAGCTATCAATTGCGGAAGACACACCATGCTCCATTGCCATATGAATGTCAGGAGGTGTCTCCGCCTGGATCATCTGAAAATAAAACAACATTATTCAATTACGAAAAGTAGAATAGTGATGCAGGTAATGGCTTATAATGTATGAGATAGTCAACAAAATTTTGAGTACTTTGGTAGACGTGTATGAAAATGTGGTAGCATAGACAAGGTAGTGAATTGTTTGAAATTTTTTTGAGAGAATTATTTGATAAAATTCTTTGGTAGACATGTATGGAAAATGTGGTAGCATAGACAAGGCAGTGAACTGTTTGAAAAAATGCCTCAAAGAAATGTGGTCTCATGGTGATGGACATATAACATGGTGATGTACTTATAAGAGTAGCATGGGTCCTTCAAGGGGACTAACATACACAAATGTTCACCTAAACATGGAAGTACACACAATAAAGAACACAAGTCACATGCATATATACAAATTAGACGAAGATACAATGCCTACTCATTGAACTCCTCATACAATAAGTCATCCTTATCCCAATCATGGTCATATGAGGATTCATGACTATTGTGTGGTATAAGGGTCAACAAAGGAGGGACCATAGTAGCATCAAGAGAAGTAGAAAGGGGACATTTTTTAGATGCAACAAGATCAGTGCCCTCCTGAATGTCTATAGAAGGAATGATGGTCATTGAATGAGTGAATATTACTGATAACATGTGAAAATAAACAATTAAGTCAAAGAGACACCCACCAACTACATGGGTTGATGGCTCAAGTAGAGAATATTCCACTAATCTCTGATCCTCTATGATTCCAGTAGACATGAGCATACTAGGATAATGAGGCTTTAGAAAAGGAGCCACCACAATTAGATAGATAGTAGATGTAGAAGAAGTCAGAGAGGGAGTGCAGGTGTTAGTTTAGATTTAGGTTGGTGGTAGGGTGGGGTAGGGTAGTGCTCAAATTTTTGTTTGTTTGGTAGTGATGGAGGTAGGACAATGCCTAAGATAGAGGGTTTTAAGATGTTAGGAAAAGATTGGTGATGGAAATGAGGGGAAGAATAAGGGATACAAGAATGGCACTAGAAATCCCATAGACATTAGGTAAGTTTATGGGTTTACGAGAAGGAAGAATATCAAGAGTTTGTGGGATAATAGGAGGGAGGCAAGATAGGACAAGAAAAACCTTATTTTAATTGTTTTTAATCATTTTCTTTGTCTTGAGGTTTTCTAGGGGATGGGTTAGAAGCAAACTGGTTCTTGGACATCTGGTAGGGGTAGATTAGGAAATAGGTAGGGTAGATATGGGTTGGTTAGTAGGTTAGGTGTAGTGTTGGGGAATTTTCTTAGGCCTACTTTTATAAGTGGATGGGGAAAAGTCCTACACTTTTTCTTTTACTTTATCTTGGAGGGGTGTTAGAGGGGAGATAGAAGTCAACGAGGAAGGTGAAGTAGTAATAGGTGGGATATATAGTGGGGACGATAGGGGCATAGCTAGTGAAGTAGGTGAAGTAATAGAAAGAGGTTGTGGGGTGGGGGGAGCAATGCATTTAGAGGCATAAGATAGGTCAAGGTGAAGGAGGGTATTGGTATGAGGTTAAGGTGGACCAGAAGGGGTTGACAAAAAAATGATCTAAGGAGAAGTGTCTTAAGGTAACAACTAGTTTGTATGGGCTATGAGAATGGTGAAGACATGACCATCATGGGGAATTTAAGGTACTAGTGGATAACAGTTCAGGGACAACCCACATTGCAAGCCAAGGATGACCTAAGAGAATAGATAGTGGTTTGAGGTGGGGATGATATGACATGAGAGATCTAGGCATTTAGGTCCTACCTAGATTAGCAGGGTGAGGGACCCAAAAGTAGGTATTAGAAGTGTCATTATGTGTACACTAGCAGATATCTAAGGGGGATAAGAATATCTTTGTAACCTAGTGATGTATAAGTGTTCCTCTATAACTACATTAATAAGGCTCAAAAGATCCACCTTGATTCAACTATCATCTTATAGTGTACTTGTGCCTCAATATATAGAGGATCATTATAATCATCAGTAGGCACATTGTCAAGCAAGAAGGTCATGACAGGTGTAGGAGTGGATTCAACAATGAAATTATAAGGTTGAATGTCTAATGTGCCTATCATCTCAAAGAATATAGTAGTATTAAAGGAAGGGTCCTCATTAGACAAGTAGGTGGGTTAGATGTAGGATCAAAAGTAGGGATAGAAGAAATTGAGGCAGTAGGATTGACATAGTTTGTAGGGGAATTGGTTAGTGTAGATTTGAAGATTTTGGTTAGGGGTGACTTTGTGTCCCCATAATTAAAACCTAAAATCTAGATGATGTTGGAGTCAATAATATGCTATATAAGATGTCATAGGCTCATGCACCTCTCCGGTGTCATGTCTTGGGGCATGGTGATACTAGAAAAAACCTTTGGGATTGTATGTTTTTAAAAGGGGAAGATTTGTTTCAATGGGTTTAATTGGTGGTAATTGGATAAGTTTATTAGAGAGAATTTGTCGAAGAATAGTGTGGAGGGGATCAACAAGCTTTGGTAGACATGTATGGAAAATGTGGTAGCATAGACAAGGCAGTGAGCTATTTGAAAAAATGCCTCAAAGAAATGTGGTCTCATGGTGATGTCCTTGTCTATGCATTTGCTTGTCATGGCATTTCATGAGTTTCATGTCTCAGACTTTCATATTACTTGATTTGGTTAAACTTATGGGAAATCATTGAACTATATAATCAAGGATAAATTGCTAGAGATATATTATTGGTTTAACATTCAGTTGCCTCGGCTATATTTTGGGACTAACCTATTGATAGTGGGATGAGTTTGATTATCTGTAGGTCTTGTCAAAAGACAAGAAAATGGCTCAGGTAGAGGGGACTTAGCTATTTGGCAACACGTGTTGGGTTCTATCTGGTGTTCCACACACACACTCACGTAGATTTCATGTTTGTTTCGATGAATGTTGCATTGCATGTTGTTTCGAAGGATGTTTGTCGATTTTCCCTTGATTGAAAAATGTCTATTTTCTTGTTTTGTCTTTAACTTAAGTTTGATACCTGTTTATGACAAGGACAAGAAGTTAGTATTACATTTTGATCTAAATAAATATATAGAATTTAAATATCACTTCTTCAAAAATAAAATAAAAATGCCTAATGCATGTAATATACTTGGTTAACTTATTGATTATACTCATATCAACAATCTTAAATTATCATAAGAAGTTGAGTGTTGTATTTAATATACTCCTATTCTAAAGTATTGCAAATCAGATAATATGTAATTATTAAATTATGTTAAAATTTAAGCATTCTTTTTATTCTTCAATAATTTGAAATAAACCTCGATAGCCATATATAATTACTTTCTTATTTATAGATTAATGATAATTAGTGCATGTTATATTTATATAAAAAAAATTAAAAAAATAAAAAGAGGAACAGAATTGCATGCATGGCATGCATAATGGGAGATTTTTCTATATATTAATTGCATGGATAAGTCGATGAAAGAAGGGGGAAATTTTGCATGAGAAAAAGAGAAGAAGAATTAGGTTTTCGAGGATAATAAAGAAAAGAAAGATTGCAAATAAAGATTCACGTTAAGGGTAATCAAGAGGATGGCAGACCAGAGGAGTAAGATCGATATTAGGAGATTCGAAGGAAGGGGTTGCTCAATCGAAGAAAGGAAAATAGAGTGGAAAAAGAAAATATTATATTAGCAATAGTCTTAGGTATGGCCCTATGTTATTTTGATCAGTAACTTTTATATCAATGATTTGGTTGGCCTCTGCTTTTCAATGCCTAAATATCTCCATGCTTTCTTTATTATAATATGTAACTTTTTTTTTATTTTGTCAGTCAATCTACAATGATGAAGTCTTAAAATTCTCTCAATCCGTGTTACTTTAAACTATCCTCTGTCGTCTTGAGATTCATTAATAGTAATGTATGCATATTACTCTTATTTGACCTCAGTATTCTTTTAGCCTGCTTGCGCTTGGCCTTTAACCATATCATCAACCATTTAGACCCATTCGATTGGCCTCAAATGATAAATTTTGTACATCCAATGAATGTTTTTGGGTCTCCTCTTGAGGATCAACTTTTGAGTTCTTTTATTAGATCTGTCTCTCCTCCTTAAAAATCATCCACATCTCCCTTTAATGGGCCTCACAGTATAGGTGGTTGGGTCAACATCATGTATGCTCTGTTTAAAGAAGTTTTGGACTATTTTTTTCATAAGCGACCACCTTTGTTGGAGAGATACTCCCTATCTTATGGCTCGATTTTCTTATAATCTGCAATCTTCTCTTTTGACCTCTGTGACCTTGTTTTCTTTTTCTCTTAAACTTTTCTAAGACTTTTGGGATCGCTTTGAACATTTTCTTTCTGTGTTAGTGCAATCAGCTATAAGGAATCACCACAACTAAAACCAAATCGGCTCTATTCGGCTTCTAAGTATTTGTCTTAAGAAGATCTGAATATGTCTGTAATATTTTTTTCCTTGTTTTCCTAAAAGACCTCAACAATTTTGAAGTGGGTGATTTTTCTTTCTTTTCCAATGGCCTCACATTGAGATTTAGCGACTAGTTTGTCAAGAATGACCTTGCTTTAGTTGTTTTTATCTTCCTTTTGATGGCTTATATTTACCAGTGGAGATTTAGTTTAGCTTTGTATGGCTAGTTTGGAGGTATATAGACTGGCATTTTCATGTAGACTTTTGTTTTTCTTTTCTGGTGGATCACCATCTTGTTCGGTCTCTGCTTTAATATTTATTTAATTCAGTCTCTCTATGAGCAAAGTTTGGACCAGCAAATTAGTTTCAATAGTCTTTAATTAGTTTAACCTTTCTTCTCAAAGCAATTCTTTGAGCCACCAAATCAACTCGTTTAATGTGGCCTCTGTCAAACAATTTGACCACTATCACCGAATATGGCCTGATTACCCTCTAAAAATGTCTTGACTTTGATTTGAACTTA
Organism: Cunninghamia lanceolata; assembly: GCA_027924645.1. Lineage (NCBI taxonomy): Eukaryota > Viridiplantae > Streptophyta > Pinopsida > Cupressales > Cupressaceae > Cunninghamia > Cunninghamia lanceolata. Next base: position 6,180,473 of record BSBN01000865.1, on the reverse strand, counting down.
TCCCCTTTTGATGGACTAGAGTCTTTAACTAGTTGGTCGTTATCTTTAACTTCATTGAATAGTTGTAAATACACTGATATATGTAATAACTTTAAAATGCATTATTAACAGATAAGAAGTTTTCTTTAGACACAGATTCTTGAATTACTATGTATGGTAAGTTAAGAGTTTTTCTTTTCTTGTATATAGATCTAATTCAACTAGTATGTAGAAATACGCTTTTGTTTCACGTTATGATGGAAAAACTATATCCTTTTTATATAACAACAATGAACCTTACCAACTCCGTAAACCAAGACCAATGAAGATGAACAAATTACACTATTAATTCATACTAAGAAACTAGCCGTATTTGAGCAAAGATGGATTGTAGGCATCTTAAACAAATTCTTTCTTCTGTACTTATACTTGGGTGGTAGGAGTTTTATTTTCTGCAACTATATTTTAATAGTGAATGATTACTCAGGTTTTTTTTCTATGCTTTGAGAAAGATTGCCTTCTAGGATAGGTGTTGAGTATGGGAAAAATAGGGAAGTAGGTTTTCTTTTTCAAAACCTACACACCGTTAAAATGGCTAATGCTTTGGCCAAATCGTATGTGATGTTGAAACAGACATATGTACCATTGAGACAAATGGTTTGTTGTCTAGTACATTTATTTATATTTTTCCCTGCCATATCCTGTTGATGAGATGCTTCATTCATGATAGAAATGCATGTAGATTGATAGGCACACACCGGATTCCACCCTGCACTTGTTTATAGGTTGCTAGGCCCTTCGAGAAGGGTCGGGCATCTTTCAGTTTGAAGGATACCAAGGAAGCACAAGCTTTGTGGTTGGGTGGAAAAAGTACCTAAACCATGTTCTTGTCCCTCAATGCAACAAATGGCCAGATGGTCAATGGCAGTCAAGGACTGATTGTTGGATTCATTTGATATTGATGATAGTTGTACCTTGTAAATAAACTCAAATGTTATGTAAGGTGAAAAGCCATATTTGTAATTGTATTTTTTTTATTGTTATTGAAAGCTCTGTAATTAAACTAAGAAAGATGCGTGTATCATATTTCATGATTGGAATAAATTGATGAATTCAAATCTTGTGTTGTCACATGATGTCTCTTATATCTCTTCCACTTGATGTTGCAATAGAAGTTACCTTACTTTACTTTCTTGCAGTAATTTAGCTTACTTCAGTTATGAATGCTTGTGGATTTACAGTACTTTACATTTGGTATCAAAGCGATAGTTCTACTCTAGGCCTTTTTGGACCATTACGCTAAAGTTGTAAACTCTTTGCAGATAATTCATCATGAATACTAGAAATTCTGGACATAGGGGAGCAATCCTAGGATCTGGCAGTAACCCAAACATAGGAAACAATGAAGAAGTCAATGTTGGGAACAATACTAGCACTAATGCAAGAAATAATGCTGGGAATAATGAAGGAAACAGAAATGAGGCAAACAATAATAACAATGTAGGATAGAATAATGATGGACAGAATAACCAACTAACACAAATACTAGCTCTCTTGACTCAGCAAGGAACTCTCTTGACTTAGCAGGGGACTCGAATGAACACTATGGAACAGGAAATCAAAGGAATAAGGGGAAATTGGGATGAGGAACAAAGAGAAGAAGCCAGAGGTCCTAAGGGTGAAGTGAATGGGAACAATCAAAATAGAATTACTAAGGAATTGGGAAAAGATCTCAAAAAGGTTACCCCTCCTAAGTTTGATGGTAAGATTATAGGAGATGGAGCAGAAGCATGGATTATTGATATGGAAGAGGTGGTTACCATAGCTCTATTTTGACAAGAAAATGACAAAATTCCAAAACCTCACTCAAGGAGGTATGACAGTGACGCAATATTGGGAGAAATTCTCTCACCTGTTGAAGTATGTTCCACAGTATCAGCTTGATGAGAGGTTCAGGATTCATAAGTTTATTTTGGGATTAAGGCCATAGATTGGATCTGAAGTGGATATTCATAATCCATTAACCATGGATGAAGTCTTTGAAAAAGCTACTAAACAAGAGCAGAAACTGTAACAGATTGCAAACTATCATAAGAGGAGATGTGAAAAATGGGAATAAAAGGTTTCAGAATGACAGTCTTAATCAGGGTAATAGTAGCAACCAAGGAAATAGCAAGCACTAGATAAGGAATCTTAAAAGAGGCAATAACTATTAGGAAAAGAACAATGGAAACCAAGGTACAAATTATAAGAGAGGTAACTATGGCAACAATAGTAATAATGACAGGAGGGACATGCCAACTAGACACAAAGGACCTAGAGATGGATGTTACAATTGTGGAGGAGAACATTATGCTAATGCATGTCCTCAACAAATAGTGAACTAGAGGAACAAAAATAGACAGGGAGCTCCTCAACACTAGATTCACGTGGCTGTAGATCATCGACAAGCAGATTTCCAAGCTACACTCATTCAGATGTTCGGTAAGCTCTTTGGCCTTCTAGTTTCTATTTTAATTGATACATGGGCTACATAATGTTTTGTTGATCCTAAGATTGTAGCTAAGTTATCTATAAAACTGGGACACATGGAAAATTCTTGAATGGTGCAATATGGTAACAATGTAGAGAAAAGAGTAGATTCATGTCTAGTATGCAGTGAATTAGATCTTCCTACTTTCCAAACACAAGTCAATCTCTATGTTGCACCTCTAGGATCATATGATGTAATTCTTGGAATCAATTAGCTATCTGAACATAAGTCCTTAGTAGATTGTAAAGAGAAAGTAGTGAAATGCCTTGATGACTTTGGGAATCAGGTAGAGATTCATGGATCTAGAACAACCCTAAAGTTAAGGTAGATATCAGCTATGCAATCGAAAAAGGCTAAAAGAAAGGGTTGTTCAATTTATGCAGTGAAGATAAGAGATCTAGATAATTAGGAACCATCTTTTGACAAACCCTAGATGTAAAAACCCTAGCTCTCACATGCCAAGGTAAGCTGAAGGGCGGTGGATTTGGGGTCGTCGGCAGAGGTGGAGGAGCGGCGGAGGACAAGCTTGGGGAAGGCGCGCAGGGAGCGGCAGAGAGTTTGGGATGGTGACGGGGGTCTGTGGGAGGAGGGAGGAGGGAAGGTGAGAGGGTTGGAGGGAGGAAGGTGTGGGAGGCGGGAATGGTGGATGGCGTGGGGGAAGCTTGGAAGCAGGGGAGGCGGGAATGGTGGAAGGCATGGGGGGCAGGAGTTTGGAGAGGTGGGGATGGTGGCGTTGGGAGGAGGGAAGATCGTGGGGGGGTTAGTGAGGGATGCGCAGAGGCGGGGGAAAGGGGGTGGTGATCGGGCGGAAGGGAGCAGGAGGTAGCGGTGACTGTGTAAGGGGCGGCGGGAGATGGCGTCGACAGGTGTGAGGGGCGGCGGGAGGTTTAGCACAGGCAGACAGGGGTTTCAACCAGTAGGTTGCGGGAGGTGACAGGGTTATGCGCGTGGTGTCGACTGGAGGTTTAGCACAGGTGGACAGGGGTTTCAACTAGTAGGTTGCGGGTGGTGATGGTGGCTGAAGCGGTGGTCGGGCGGTGTCAAGACCTTAAACCTGCACAAAAACCATTAAACCTGCAACTCGATAGCAAACAAAAAAAAACATGCCACCAGTGTATGGATCAGTACAACAGGGGTACAGTTCCGTATTGTATGGGTTCGTACGGTATGAACTGTACCCTAAAAAAATTTCAAATTTTTTTCAAAAAATTTTCTCAGAACCTAAGGGTGTTTACTGTCAAAATTCACAGAAACAACATCTTGAACACAAAAATGGAGTCTGTTTCTGCTCAAAATGAAACCTGCAACACTTTACCTCCAAAACTTGAAAAAATTTGTTAGAAAAATGAAGATTTTAACAAGAAACCTTCACCAAACGACGAGTAGATTCGAGACTGTGGGTGCCAAAATGTGAATGGGAATATGGGATTGATCAATTAAGATAATATTAACCCAAACAACAATGAAATGTGCGAATAATAAGAATAAACAAATGAAAGCACAAAACTTACAAACTTGTTACCCTGTGGCTTCCATTGGTCGCCTATTCTTTCTTGATCTTGAATGATGAAGATGGGCCCTCAGGGAGCTTGCTTCCTTGCTTCAATTCCTCAAGATGACAAGGAGAAATGGCTATGATGATTTTTGCATTATGATGGTATGAAGATGATGATATGAGAAGAAGAAGAAGATTCCCTAGAGGAATTTGGGCATAGTGATTGTGCAAATGAAGTTCCTCTCTAATGGCTTAGAAGAGGGTTCTATTTATAGATTTTCTGAAAATAGAATGGAGGGTGAGGATCCAAAGATGAGATCAATGGCTAGGAATAAAAGTGAATCTTTTATTCCTAGTGGATTATGACAATTGAATTAAGAATTCAATAGTGGAGGATAGTGGGTTATGACAATTGAATTAAGAATTCAATAGTGGAGGATAGTGGGGAACATTGAATTAAAATATTCAATGGGTGAAGACTAGTGGGGAACATTGAATAAAATATTCAATGGGTGAAGGCTAGTGGGGAACATTGAATAAAATATTCAATTGGTGAAGGCTAGTGGGGAACATTGAATAGAATATTCAATTGGTGAAGGATAATTGATTTAAAGATTTATTTTGGATAATAGAGGATATTAGCTAATTAAATATTAAGAATATTTAATTACATGTGCAACATGGTGAGGTGGATTTTAGGACTTGGGACATTAGAAGAAATTAGGGATTCTAATTGACAGAAGGAAATAATAATTAAGATAAATATCAAAATATTTACTTAATTCAACTTGAGCCAATTTTAGGTGTATACAGAACCTTACCAACTCCGTAAACCAACACCAATGAAGATGAACAAATTACACTATTAATTCATACTAAGAAACTAGCCATATTTGAGCAAAGATGGATTGTAGGCATCTTAAACGAATTCTTTCTTCTGTACTTATACTTGGGTGGTAGGAGTTTTATTTTCTGCAACTATATTTTGATAGTGAATGATTACTCAGGTTTTTTTTCTATGCTTTGAGAAAGATTTCCTTCCAGGATGGGTGTCGAGTATGGGAAAAATAGGGAAGTAGGTTTTCTTTTTCAAAACCTACACGCTGTTAAAATGGCTAATGCTTTGGCAAAATGGAATGTGATGTTGAAACAGACATATGTACCATTGAGACAACTAGTTTGTTGCTAGTACATTTATTTATATTTTTCCCTACCATATCCTGTTAATGAGATGCTGCATTCATGATAGAAATGCATGTAGGCTAATAGGCACACATTGGATTCCACCCTGCACTTATTTATAGGTTGCTAGGCCCTTTGAGCAGGGTCAGGCATCCTTCAATTTGAAGGATACCGGGGAAGCACAAGTTGGGTGGAAAAAGTATCTAAACCATATTCCTGTCCATCAATGCAGCAGATGGCCAGATGGTCGATGATGGTCGAGGACTGATTGTTGGATTCATTTGATATTGATGATAGTTGTACCTTGTAAATAAACTCAAATGTTATGGAAGGCAAAAAGCCATATCTGTAATTCTATTTTTTTATTGTTATTGAAATCTCTGTAATTGAACTCAGAAAGATGCTTGTATCATATTTCATGATTGGAATAAATTGATGAATTCAAATCTTGTGTTGTCACATGATGTCTCTTATATCTCTTCTACTTGATGTTGCAATAGAAGTTACCTTACTTTACTTTCTTGCAGTAATTTAGCTTACTTCAATTATGAATGCTTGTGGATTTACAGTACTTTGCAATGAGACCACATTTCTTTGAGGCATTTTTTCAAACAGCTCATTGCCTTGTCTATGCTATATCTTACTATTATGCTTTGATAGATTTTTTCCAAGCATCCATAGCATAGACAAGGCAGTGAGCTGTTTGAAAAAATGCCTCAATAAAATGTGGTCTCATGGAATGCCATGACAAGCAAATGAAATTAGCAGCTACTCCTAGTTATTAGTTATGCAATGTGAAGTAATTGCATAACTGCTTATGTTGACTTTCTAAAAAACTATAATGTAATTGAAATTTTGTCATCTATCAACATCTACTTATTAGTTACACAATGTGTAGTAATTCTTTGAGTTTGAAAGATGTGCAATGTAATGTAATCAACGATATGAATATAAACTACAAAAATCTAGTAAGTACAATTCATTAGTTAAACTCTTTATTTTATTACTTGAGTGATGTTTTGAACTCCACCTCCACTGGGAGGTGTTGCCGTGAAATCTCCAAGATTAACCTATTCAACATCCAAAATTAGATATTAGAATACCATTCATATAACAATGCTATTCACATGTAATATTTATAATTGTTTACTAGTTACACACCTCAGCAGTACATGTCATAGTGTAATATGGAGGTGGAGAACCGCTAAAAACTAAATGAATGCTATGACCCTAAAATTTCATTACAATCATTAAACTAAATTAGTTAATCTTACATTTCAAAAATAGAATTTAATAAATTAAATTCAATGAACTTGCTAACATTTACTTGAGTATCAAGGTCGAAAGTCTCATTCAGGAGGGCATCTGTCATCACCATCTACTCAACTGTAGATGTAGCCTGCGCACCTGCATCCTAACTATCCATGGGGTCATAACCATAGGATGACATGCAAGCCTGACAAGTATGGGGTGGAACCCTACTCCTTGAAGTATCCCCCAACTCACATTGTGATGCAGGATTGGCATGCTCTATGATGCTTTGGGTTAAGGAACTAATGGATTGTAGTGTCTTGACCTCAGCACTCTCCTTCACAATGGAAGGGATAGACACCTGCTCATGGGTTGGTTTGGCGAGTGCTTGTCTCACTAGCCATTGTGGGTCAAGACGTGCCCCTGGTCTATCCTGTGCTAACCCCCCACCTCTACCTTTGAAGTCCCACATATCAAAATAGTTTGGCACTTTATTGAGGACAAACTCGTAGTAGAGTTTCCTCAAAAAATATTGTGGGACTTCATTATTATTGCATGGAGGATGGTCAAAAACCATCCACCACCTCTACCCAAAATGGTCCTTTATTGCTTGGTTGCTGCACCAATGTATAGGGAACCTCTTTCATATAAGGGGTAGAGGTTGATTTGTTCATGGGTCTGTGAAAAGGGAAGACAAGTCAAATTTTGTAATTTTTCATTTTTGACTTGTTCGTAAGATAACTTATCTGCATAGAATTGTCTAAACTCTCTCCTCTTATTCGACCAACTAGAGATTTGCTTGCTAATTGAATCTACATTTGACAACATAGATTCAAGAGATTGAGCAAACACGGCTCTATGTGAGGTTGAAGTTGCAGGATCTTTCAACCTTGAAATTATGTCCTCAATTTGTTTTTTATTATTTTCAATTTGCACCCCATTAAATTTTCTTGTGTTCTAGGGGCATATTGAGGAATTATTAGAGGTGTTTGTTGTTGGGGTTGTTCTTCATCAGGTATTTGGTGTTCAGGTGATTGACAATTTTGAGGATTTTCAAAAGGAGGAGGTGCATTATCAATTCCTGTAAATTAAAGAAATTTACATCAAAAAACCACTTAAATCTACCTATTTAGTAACAAATTCACACAAAAAAATAAACAAAATTTACTTTTTTGGCTTCCCTGACGCCGTGACAAAATTTTGATGAAGAATCAATGACAATTTGGTGAAGAATTTGGCCTCCAATAATGCAAGCCCACTCTCAAGGGTTAGCAAGCCACATGTTTGTAAGAAAACACAGATGAAAGAAATGACAATTGTTGCTTTTTTTGGTTATAAATAGTTATAACACACTCGCATTATGGATTTTTTAAAAAAATTATGAATTGTGGCCACTTTTTGGCCCCCCATATTTTTACACCTCCCTTGTATTTAAAGCTTATCTTGGGATAGTTCCGAAGGCAATGGTCAAAGGAAGTGGTTGGCAAGTCTTGTTCATGCGAATCAGGAGGTCAGATAGATATTAGAAGGCTATGTAAGTTAGAGATTTCTATTGTAAGACAATCCATATTGTTGTAATAAGCGAGCATATGACCTTGTAAATTATATTTTAGATTTGTAGCCTTTTACAGGCAAGTTGAATGGAGAAATTCTAAACTAGTTTGCAGATTGTTTAACTAATCTTTCTTGAGATCTTGTTCTTGTCTATTTGAAATCTATAAATTGTTGTTGTATGTGTTTTGGGTGGAGTCCACCCTCATCAATAAGGAATTGTTACATTAGCATTATATCATCATGCTAGGAGCATATTACATGCTTGCTTGTCTTCAATCTTGGTTTATCATCATTGAATCAGTCCACCTAAGACTCTAATTGAGGAGAACATGACCCTCACAATTTAGTAAATTCTCCAAACATGTTTATAAACACCATCATTTCTATACTACACTTCAAATATAAAAAATCATGATAAATTATTTTTAGTCATCAAATTTCAATCAATTTAGATTTGTTAGTGGGGAGTCAAGATTTACCTTTCCTTTCAATCTTTATCCAACTCTTAGCAATACGGTTTTGGCACCAATCCTTTGTTAGACACACCAGGATACTAAGAGGGGGGGTTAATTAGTATCTAATCAATCTTCAAATTTAACAACTTTATCCTATTCAGAGAAGATCAAAACATAAGCATCACAACATTAACATGAACATGGATTAACACAATGCACCACAACACATAACACTAGATATACATGGAAAACCCTAGAAGGGAAAAACCACGGTGAGGATTAACTCACAATATATAAAGCTCAAATAATAACTTTTTTTAGGGGATTTAGCCTAAGGAAGCTACTACTCCCTAAGTAACTTTGATTTAGGGTCACTCCCAAGGAAGCTTCTACTCCCTGAAAAGAATACAAAGGATTACAGTATAACAATCTTTTCTTACTACCTAAAAATGGTCATTGAAGCTCATACTTTGATGATTGCACTTTCTGCCTCCACACACTTTCTTCTAAAGATATGATCAATTAAGCACACTCTATACTTGATTATTGTTGCAAATGTGTCTTCAAGATGAATCTAGACAGCATCAACAACATCTGCTCTTTCTCCTTTAGTCGCACATCAATAATGCATTTATTTTGGTTTTATCTGCTTGTGAATCTTTTACCATCAAGTTGCAATCATACCTTCCTAACTCAATTTGATTCAGTATTTATACATGATATTACATTGATTACATTGCTTGTTATCCAGATACAACATGAAAAATACATTTACAAGATGACTAGACAACACATACTATGAAACATGTAGAAGATAGGTCCTAATTGAAACAAAACGTTACACTAGTAGAAGATCTAGGCCTTGTGGACCCCAGCACATGCTTAACCAGGTCCAAAACATCCTTCACTATTTCAAACATCAAGGAATTACATCTAGACACTCCACTCATTTGAAAATAGGACAACTTTATGGAAAACTCATGAAGACTTGAAGAATAATGACCACATTAACTTGAAAACTTGTGCGGTATAGGAAACAAGAAAGATATTCATGAAACTTTTTCTAGATGAGTTCACATGACTCATAAAACAGCCCCCATACACACCTTTTGTACTACACATCAAAGAATTATGTCGTACAACTTCAAAGATTTACTCTGCAAATACTTTGTTATCTAGAACACACTGCACCACGCTGTCAATTGAAAAACTAAGTTGCGGACCACCAAGAAGCTTGAAATAGAAAAGAGACATGCCATGCACATCCAAGGACATGTTCACAAAACCGCAAGGTCAATTATTCACTTCTAGAGGAATGTAGAGCATTCTAGTGAGTCTTCAACACTGCATCATTTTGCCAGAGCACATGCCGGTGTTCTATCATGTAACTTTCACACTGGAGGGAAATATGATTTGAAACTTTAGAAATAACACCTTTGATGTCTTATTGACACCACTATAGAACTGCATAGCCATATCTATAATTGTAGAGGAATGCAGATCATTCCATCACCCTGTTAGGAACCTCTTTACAAAAACCAACTCTATCTTCAAGCTATTAGAAAAAAGTATCCTTCTAGTGATCAAAGAATCATGAAACTTGGAACATACCTAAAATAACACTGTATGAAGCTATGTTCCAAACTGCAGAAGCTCAATAGCAAAATGATGAAAATGCAGACCAATCTTCCAGGTAGTCTTCAAAGAGCATACATTCTAAAACAAGGACTGTCATCTTCTTCCGAAGGCCAATTCTTCTTTGCATCACCATATACAACTTAGGAATAGTAGGATGGACCACACAACATGCTTCAAACCATCAAGCATCCATCGTTAATAGCTGATTCTTTTAGTACTTCTAATTCTCATATTAAAAAGGCCTCAAACTCAGCTCTGCTTTGATTAGAAATATAGCTTTTATGACCTCCAATCATGAGCTTTCTCTTTCTTAGGAAATGTACAACCAATAACAGTATCTTACTTTCTTGACATTAGCGTATGCAATGTTGACATCAATGTATGATATGTTGACATCAATGACAACACATATGGCCAACAAGAAGTACTCAAAACATGCAATATGAAGAATATCTAGTGAAGTGGAAAGGAAGGTTTGTTGAAGATTCTTCGTGGTTTTCTAAGGTAGAGGTTGACCGTTTGGGTTTTCTTCAAACACCTGAGATGTGACAAGGTCACTTCTCAAATTACCCTAGGGTAAGTGCAAGAAGATGGGGGGCCAAAAAGTGGCCAAATTAATTTCAAAAAAAATTGGGCCATAACGCGAGCGTGCTATAACACGCTCGCGTTATAACGCGCTCGCATTATTCTTTTCTTTGCATTTTTCCTTTTCCACAAAACTTTGTGCTATTTTTCATGTTTTAAATAATGCGAGCGCGTTATGTTCAACTTAAATTTTTTTATGTTTAAGGCTATTAATCATGTATGTATGTATGCCTAAATGTATGTATGTATGTATGTATGTATGCCTATATGTATGTATGTATCTATGTATGCCTATATGTATGTATGTATAGTGTCGAGGGTAGAGGAGGGTAGAGATGGGAGTAAGCCAGATAGGGGAGGAGAGGGGTGGATAAGGATTGAGTGATTAAGGTTTAAGGTTAAGGGTTGAGCATTTAGGGATAGGATTTAGAGTTTAGGGATAAGGGATTAGAGTTTAGGACCTTGAGGGATTAGGGTTTAGGGTTGAGGCTTTAGGGATAGCATTTAGGGTTAAGGGTCGAGGGATTAGGGTTAAGGTAGAGTGTTGAGGGTAGAGGGATTAGGGATAGGGTTTAGGGTTGAAAGTTTAGGGTTGAGGGATTAGGATTTAAGGTATAGTTTAGTAGTTCTTGTGGATAGAGCCAGTAAACAATGGGAGATTATTTGCCTATTTCATAACAATATACCTCCCCCTTAAACCCTAAACCCTAATCCCTCAACCCTCAACCCTAATCCATCATCCCTCAACTCTAATCCCTCATCCCTAAACCCTAAATGCTATCCCTATTCCTAAACCCTCAACAGACTCGATACTATACCTTAAACCCTAATCCCTTATCCCTAAACCCTCCAACCCTATCCCTAATCCTTACACCCTCCACACTCTACTTTAGCCCTAATCCCTTGAACCTCAACCCTATCCCTAAACCCTTGACCCTCGAACCTCAACCCTCAACCCTCGACGTCAAACCCTAATCCCTCAACCCTTAACTCTGATCTGTCAACTCTCAACCCTAACCCTAAACCCTAAACACTAAACCCTCAACCCTCAATGTCAAATCCTAATCCCTCAACCCTTCACTCTAATCCCTCAACCCTAAACCCTATCCCTAAACCCTCAACACTATACCTTAAACCCTAATCCCTCAACCCTAACCCTAAACCTTATCCCTAAACCCTAATCCCTCAACCCTCAACCCTAATTTGTCATTTGTCACCCCTCAACTCTAATCTCTCATCCCTAAACCCTAAACGCTATCCCTATTCCTAGACCCTCAACAGGCTCAATACTATACCTTAAACCCTAATCCCTCTACCCTCGACACTCTTATTTAACCCTAATCCCTTGACCATTAACCCTATCCCTCAACCTCAACCCTCAACCCTCAACCCTCAACCCTCAACCCTCAACTCTCAACATTAAACCCTAATTCATCAACCCTAAACCCTAATCCCTCAAACCTAAACCCTATCGCTAAACCATCAACCCTCAACACTATACCTTAAACCCTAATCCCTATCCCTCAACCCTTAACCCTTAAAACTTAAACCCTATCTCTACACCCTCAACACTTGACACTATATCTTAAGCCTTAAACCCTCATCCCTAAAGCCTTAACCCTTAATCCTTAAACCTTCAACCCTAAACCCTATCCCTAATCCCTCTACCCTCAACACTCTAACCCTAACCTCGACATTAAATGCTAATCCGTCAACCCTAAACTCTAATCCTAAACCCTCAACCCTCAACACTATACCTTAAACCCTAATCCGTCAACCCTCAACCCTAAACCTTATCCCTAAACCCTAATCCCTCAACCCTAATCCATCATCCCTCAACTCGAATCCCTCATCCCTAAACCCTAAATGCTATCCCTATTCCTAAACCCTCAACAGACTCGATACTATACCTTAAACCCTAATCTTTTATCCCTAAACCCTCCAACCTGATGCAGAGTGCCAGCAGAAGCGGATGAAACTTGACTATATCTTCCCTATCGGCAAGAGGTCCTCCAGTGTTTCGCCGAAGTCAAGGATGTCTTCTCTATCGGAAAGACATGAACTATCGGCCGAACCTTATTCTTTTATCCCGATGGCCAAGTTCTCACCGATATCTCCTTAGTGGTTCATTGCCTATCGGCAACACCTCATTCTATCGGACCACGAGAAATTTCTTATGCCGATATACTCCGTCACGCCGATGACCAATCTTTGTCGGCCAGACTTCCTCCTTCGGTGAAGCTTCTTTCACCTACACCGACACCTTGTCTCTCGCCGATATCGTCAGGCACATCGGCCAGACCTCCTGCTTCGGTAAGACTTCGGTTCGTGGTCCCGATGGTTCATCTCACTCCGACGAGTCCTTTTTCGCTGAGACTTCTCGAACTCCTTCCGATGAACTTCTATCGGCGGGACTCTAACGGTCACCGTGACTTCTTCGGCTTCCCCCGACAAGGTTCCTCACGCCGATACTCTTTATCGGCAATACTCCGAGGATGTCTCACCGATCGGTGAAACTTTATGCCGTCGACTAAGTATATTTTCCTTAGCCCGATATCGTTTCTCTCACCGATGCGAACAATGATGGTATGTGCCTCCGGCACTATACCAATCTTCGGCAAGACGGAGGGCCTTTCACGCCGATGGATCTCCAACTGTTCTGAGGCGCCGAACCAGAATTCCCTTCGACAGAACAACGGAATTAGGCCGTTTCATTTATCAAACCCTCGATCACTTGTAGCAATCTGATCCCACATCAAAACTATCCAATTTCACTCCGATTTCCCGACTAGCCACATGACGATGTCTAGTCGAAATTGACTGAGTTCGCTGGCTTCCTGGGTAAGAATTCAACAACAACAAACGTGAGAAGTCTTTCCCCCATCCCACTGTTACTATACAGGGCTTCAGTGGACAGAGGAAAGGGTCTCCATGTATGAATCAAAACCCTACTCCTAGGTTACGAACCAGCCACTATGGAACCGTGGGTTTTACACCGTCTACACACTACAGAGTCACTATGGATTGACGGATAGCATCCGGTTAGGGTTCTATTTACAAAATTAGGATAAAGATATCAAATCACTAAGAACAACCAAGAAAATCAACACAGATCATACCCAGAACTCTCTTTATTCAGTTATCAAAAAAAAGAACTTGTTGTAATACACACTTCTCTCTCTGCTCCGTGTGACATACAACCTGCCTCTAAAGAAGATGTAGAGACAGCAGTTATCCCCTCCAACCGTGCAAACTGATTTTCAAATCAGTTAGCCGTTGGTTTACCCGTCATACAAGCAAAACTACATGTGTGCCTTGCACAATTACATTCATGGGACCAAATTGACCCTTATTACAAAATGAAATGGCTTAAGAGCCTTATGAGACAACAAAAGAAAAGATGATCCTGCACTACAGAGAATGTGCTCCTGCACCACAACCCTATCCCTAATCCTTACACCCTCCACACTCTACTTTAGCCCTAATCCCTTGAACCTCAACCCTATCCCTAAACCCTTGACCCTCGAACCTCAACCCTCAACCCTCGACGTCAAACCCTAATCCCTCAACCCTTAACTCTGATCCCTCAACTCTCAACCCTAACCCTAAACCCTAAACCCTAAACCCTCAACCCTCAACATCAAATCCTAATGCCTCAACCCTTCACTCTAATCCCTCAACCCTAAACCCTATCCCTACACCCTCAACACTATACCTTAAACCTTAATCCCTCAACCCGAACCCTAAACCTTGTCCCTAAACCCTAATCCCTCAACCCTCAACCCTAATCCGTCATCCGTCATCCCTCAACTCTAATCCCTCATCCCTAAACCCTAAACACTATCCCTATTCCTAGACCCTCAATAGGCTTGATACTATACCTTAAACCCTAATCCCTCTACCCTCGACACTCTTATTTAACCCTAATCCCTTGACCATTAACCCTATCCCTCAACCTCAACCCTCAACCGTTAACCCTCAACCCTCAACACTCAACTCTAAACATTAAACCCTAATTCATCAACCGTAAACCCTAATCCCTCAAACCTAAACCCTATCCCTAAATCATCAACCCTCAACACTATACCTTAAACCCTAATCCCTATCCCTTAACCCTTAAAACTTAAACCCTATCCCTATACCCTCAACACTTGACACTATATCTTAAGCCTTAAACCCTTATCCCTAAAGCCTCAACCCTCAATTCTTAAACCTTCAACCCTAAACCCTATCCCTAATCCCTCTACCCTCGACACTCTAACCCTAACCTTGACATTAAACACTAATCCGTCAACCCTAAACCCTAATCTGTCAACCCTAAACCCTCAACCCTCAACACTATACCTTAAACCCTAATCCATCAACCCTAAAACCTAATCCATCAACCCTCATCCCTAAACACTATTAATAAACCCTCAACCCTTGACACTATACCTTAAACCCTAATCTCTCAACCCTCAACCCTAATACCTCAACCCTCAACCCTAATCCCTCATCCCTAAACCCTAAACTCTATCCCTATTCCTAAACCCTCGACACTATACCTTAAACCCTAATCCCTTATCCCTAAACCCTAAACACTATCCCTCAACCCTTAACCCTTAAAAATTAAACCCTAAAACCTATTCATAAACCCTCGACGCTCAACACTATATTTTAAACCCCAATCCCTTAACCCTCAGCCGTAAAGCCTCAACCCTCAATCATTAAACCTTCAACCCTAAACCCTATCCCTAATCCCTCTACCCTTAACACTCTACTTTAACCCTAATCCCTTGACCATCAACCTGATCCCTAAACCCTCAACCCTCAACCCTCAACTCTCAACATTAAACCCTAATCTGTCAACCCTAAACCCTAATCCGTCAACCCTAAACCCTAATCCCTCAACCCTAAATCCTATCCCTAAACCCTCAACCCTCAACACTATACCTTAAACCATAATCCCTCAACTCTAAACCCTAAACCCTCAACCCTAAACCCTCAACACTATACCTTAAACCCTAATCCCTCAACCCTAACCCTAAACCTTGTCCCTAAACCCTAATCCCTCAACCCTCAACCCTAATCCTTTATCCATCATCCCTCAACTCTAATCCCTCATCTGTAAACCCTAAATGCTATCCCTATTCCTATACCCTCAATAGGCTCGATACTATACCTTAAACCCTAATCCCTCTACTCTCGACACTCTTATTTAACCCTAATCCCTTGACCATTAACCCTATCCCTCAACCTCAACCCTCAACCGTCAACCGTCAACCCTCAACTCTAAACATTAAACCCTAATTCATCAACCATAAACCCTAATCCCTCAAACCTAAACCCTATCCCTAAACCATCAACCCTCAACACTATACCTTAAACCCTAATCCCTATCCCTTAACCCTTAAAACTTAAACCCTATCCCTATACCCTCAACACTTGACACTATATCTTAAGCCTTAAACCCTCATCCCTAAAGCCTCAACCCTCAATTCTTAAACCTTCAACCCTAAACCCTATCCCTAATCCCTCTACCCTCGACACTCTAACCCTAACCTTGACATTAAACACTAATCCGTCAACCCTAAACCCTAATCTGTCAACCCTAAACCCTTAACCCTCAACACTATACCTTAAACCCTAATCCATCAACCCTAAAACCTAATCCATCAACCCTCAACCCTAAACACTATTAATAAACCCTCAACCCTTGACACTATACCTTAAACCCTAATCTCTCAACCCTCAACCCTAATACCTCAACCCTCAACCCTAATCCCTCATCCCTAAACCCTAAACTCTATCCCTATTCCTAAACCCTCAACCCTCGACACTATACCTTAAACCCTAATCCCTTATCCCTAAACCCTAAACACTATCCCTCAACCCTTAACCCTTAAAAATTAAACCCTAAAACCTATCCATAAACCCTCAATGCTCAACACTATATTTTAAACCCCTATCCCTTAACCCTCAGCCCTAAAGCCTTAACCCTCAATCATTAAACCTTTAACCCTAAACCCTATCCCTAATCCCTCTACCCTCAACACTCTACTTTAACCCTAATCCCTTGACCATCAACCCTATCCCTAAACCCTCAACCCTCAACCCTCAACTCTCAACATTAAACCCTAATCCGTCAACCCTAACCCTAATCCGTCAACCCTAAACCCTAATCCTAAACCCTCAACCCTCAACACTATACCTTAAACCATAATCCCTCAACACTAAACCCTAATCCCTCAACCCTAAACCCTAAACCCTATCCCTAAACCCAACAAAACTACTTTGCCTTATGTTAGGTTGTTAAACCCATCATTTTTGACACTCTTCTCTTAAAGATATTTGAGTTGCAAGAAAATGTCAGAAAAATGGCTATGAACTTTTTTAATGTTAGTAATGTTATATGGCATGTTTTTCTTGCCCATCTGGGGTTCATTATGCAAATAGGTGTACACACTATGAGAAAAGCTTTGCGTATGGTACATCCATAGTGAGTAATTAACAGTTGAAATCAGAAGGATGATCATTATGAGAAAAGCTTTGCATTGGGGTACATCTATGTTTCTTGCTGTCCACCCCGCACTTAGGGGAGGTATATTGTTATGAATCAGGCAAATAATCTCCCATTGTTTACTGGCTCTATCCACAATAACTACTAAACTATACCTTAAACCCTAATCCCTCAACCCTAAACTTTCAACCCTAAACCCTATCCCTAATCCCTCTACCCTCAACACTCTACCTTAACCCTAATCCCTCGATCCTTAACCCTAAACGCTATCCCTAAAGCCTCAACCCTAAACCCTAATCCCTCAAGGTCCTAAACTCTAATCCCTTATCCCTAAGCTCTAAATCCTATCCCTAAATGCTCAACCCATAACCTTAAACCTTAATCACTCAATCCTTATCCACCCCTCTCCTCCCCTATCTGGCTCACTCCCATCTCTACCCTCCTCTACCGTCGATACTATACATACATACATATAGGCATACATAGATACATACATACATATAGGCATACATAGATACATACATACATACATACATATAGGCATACATACATACATGATTAATAGCCTTAAACATAAAAAATTTAAGTTGAACATAACGCGCTCGCGTTATTTAAAACATGAAAAACAACACAAAGTTTTGTGGAAAAGGAAAAATGCAAAGAAAAGAATAACGCGAGCGCATTATAACGTGCTCGTATTATGTCTTGCTTTGGGAATCCCAAGCCTTGGGCTTGGGATTTGCTTTGGATCTCCAACCCAAAGGCTTGGAGTGCCTTTTGAACAGTAACAGACGTGTTTTTCCATATTCTTCAAGATTTTAGATAATTTTGTTCGTGCTAACCCTCAGATTTGCACGTGTTTCAAGGTCAAACAAATCAAACACCTGGGTAATGTTAGGCTTTCTCTCAGCTATCTGACGATGTAATTTTTTTCACCTTTTAACAATGTTAAGCCTTTCATCTTTAATTTCTTTTATTTGTGTGTCCGTTTTTGGGCAAAAACCACTGTTTGGTCTTTTTTTCATTGTAAATTAACTATTCATTGAAATTTCAAAAAAATTACATATTTAGAAACTAGACTCCATTCTACAAATATTTAAAAAATAAAAAAAATGATTTTCAATTAGTTTTCAAAATTTATAGGGGTAGCACGGCCAAAATTCTATTTTTTAGGATGTCCACTTTGAAAATTAGTAAAAAATCAAATATTCATCAAACAATTATCAGAAAAATTAGGCATAAACTACACGCTATTAGCTAATTTCTCACCGAAGCGATTTTAAAAATACCAAAAAAAAGTTGACCTTTTGAGGGAGCCACAAAACATGCTATGTTATGTTTTTTTGACAGAAACAACACCAATTTCTGTGGCTCCCTCTTTTGAACCCCTTAATCTATGCCATTTTAAAAAAAAAATAGTAGTTTAGAAAGTAGACTTGGAGCACTACGAACATTGTTTTGGTTGCATCTCCAAATTTTGAGTGTAACTATGCTCAATTTCTCATCCAAGGTCAATATTTCCTAATTTCATAAAAAAAGTTGCCACTTAAGACCCCTTTTTGGCCCCCCATCTTCCTGCACTTACCCCCTAGGTGTCTGATGTAGGAGCATCCAGTGGTGTAAGGACAATCTTGCATCACCCAAAAAAAATGATGATTTGTTTTATGTTCTTTTTATTTTTTGTGTTTTCAGATACCCATTTGCTTGAATAATGATTCAGAACCTTCAAAGTTTCCAACAAGGCTAAGAATACTAGAACTTACTATTTTTAGTAAGCCTATATCAGAGATGCAGTTGAGCCTGAAATTTCCCCAAAGCTTCAGAATAGTCAAATAAGCATTCTTGGTAAATTTTAACTCAAGATCATGTCTGGATTTCAAGGTATTAAAGTTTCAATTTTGTGAGGTCCCTGGAAATGTTTTGAAATCAGATTTGAGGTACTTAAATGTCCTATAATTTCCCAAAGAGTTTACTAAAATCTATTTATGTATTTTTAGCATCAAAGTTCACTTCATGAGATTTCCAATGCTTCAAACGGTTCATCAATCGGACACCCGGATCAAAAGTTATGGTTCCTGAAAGTTGTGCTACCAAATTTTAAAATTTTAAAATTCTTTCGTGGGTGGGAAAAGGGTAGTTGGGTTTATTTTGGCACCCAAATGGGAGTTACACATTTCAAAGCAAGCCGACATTGGGAAAATTACACTAATTAGTTCTGAGGTGTATTTAAAGCTTATCTTGGGATAGTTCCAGAGGTAGTGGTCAGAGGAAGTGGTTGGCAAGTCTTGTTCATGCAAATCACGAGGTCAGATAGATATTAAAAGGTTCTGTAAGTTAGATATTTCTATTGTAAGACAATTCATATTTCTATAATAAGCGGGCATATGACTTGGAAATTGTATTTCAGATTTGTAGCCTTTTACATGCATGTTTAATGAAGAAATGTTGAATCAGTTTGCAAATTGTTTAACTAATCATTCTTGATATCTTGTTCTTATCTATTTGAAATCTATAAATTGTTGTTGTATGTGTTTTGGGTGGAGTCCACCCTCATCAATAAGGAATTGTTACATTAGCATTATATCATCATGCTAGGAGCATATTACATGCTTTCTTGTCTTCAATCTTGGTTTATCATCGTTGAATCAATCCACCTAAGACTCTAATTGAGGAGAACATGACCCTCACAATTTAGCAAATTCTCCAAACATGTTTATAAACACCATCAGTTCCATACTACACTTCAAACATAAAAAATCATGATAAATTATTTTTAGTCATCAAATTTCAATCAATTTAGATTCATGAATGTAGGCTTCATTTTGTACATAGGTTCAAATCTCCACTTGTGGAGATTACTTTTGCGCTTGTAGAAGTGAACTAGAGTATTACAATCAAAATTTTAGAATTACATTAATTGTCCACTAAACTATTACTTTTTGAACTACAAGAAATATGATATCTTTATTAAATTTAGAACTAAGTATCCTTGTGTTAATATATTTAATTTGTATATTAATTGCGATATCTTATCTATCTCATCTCATAAACCTTTAGTTAATTATAATTTAATTATTTGCTATAAATAAATTATAATTAAAAACATTAACTTCATTACATATATATATATATAGATATAATATTTAAATATTTATATATCTTTTGCATTATATATATAGATTAATTATTATTAATTATATAAATAAAATATTTAATATATGAACTAATTTATAATTAAATTCTTATATAATTAATATACTATATTAATTATATTATGTGATATCTCAATTTCTTTTTTCTTTTTGATTTGGTAAACTCGGGTTTTTAGCCTAGTCCAAGCCTATATATAGGGCAGCCTAGTCTGAGCCTATATATAGGAGATCTCTTCCCAATGGATTTATTGCTTAGACCATTAATGCATTATCACCTTTGTCCAAACTCGCGAGCTCAACAGTCTAATGAAGGCCCACAACCTACGAGCATAATAACCTAATGAAGGCACACATCCTTCGAGCACAATAACCTAGGAAAGGCACAAGACCTATGAACTTAGTTGCCATATCCCCTCTCTTATATGGTTGACCTCCCTTTTAAATGAGTGCCACATCTAATAAGACAAAAGTATTAGTAACAATAAACATAATAAGGTGATACGATTTGAATATATAGGTGTAACGATCAACACTCTTACTCATAAGATTTGTAGGAAGTGATTTTATGAGACTTGGATGGTACAAGGGCAATGTATTAAGTGAAGAAACTATCATAGCTGACCATGAAGAAAAGCTACAACAATAGCTAAATATTGTAAAGATAAACGATTTCCATTCTAGAGGAGTAGCATTGTCCACAAAGGCAGACAAGACAAAATAGATGAGACAAAAGATAAACTAATTTGTCTTATTATCCACAAAAGACAAGGAGTGATCCATAATAGAAAAGGCAAATTCTATGAGGAGCCATGATTAGCAAGGGGTGTGTCTTCTACCAATTCGCCTCTCTTGGATGGGGTATAAGTTATGAGTCAACCATCAATCGATAGGAGGGGGGAAGTAGAATAGAAGGATAAAATTAGTAATATCTATATATATATATATCAGCAGTAAAAGATATATACTACAATCCCATATATAGATGAATCGATCAACATCTAAAAGCAAAAAGCATCATCATTACTAGAGCATTTGACTCAGAACTTGAAAGCCATTGTGATATTTATATAATACAGTTTTAGATTTGTAGGTCAGACATATATTCTAGTAACCACACTTATTATGCAATGAAAGAAATATAGTGAACATGTCATCTTGAATCTATATAAGCAATTTATTGCTATTTTAAGTCCTCCCTCATATGAGTGAATGATAGATAGATTGAGGCTATGCAGTCCTGCCATACCCCACTAAGGCCAGCTTGGAGGCAATCTGGTCTACACCCCTACCATACCCCCCTGTAAGGGCTAGTATGGAGGCCATGTATGACGGCTTGAACCTGCCAAGCCCCCTTAGGGCCACTATGGAGGAACTGAACATGAGAATTGCCATGCCCTCCTTAAGGACCAGCATGGAGTCATCATGTACAGAGGAATATCATGTCTTCACTACTATAATGGAGTGGAATTCATGAATGTAACTATTGTTTATATGCAGGTTGATATTATCTAACACTTGTGTTTCAAGAGGTATGGCATATATCCATGTATTTTGCATCTATATGTCTATGTTATGAATGTAGATTTAGAGTACAGGAGCAGTAAAAGTTGAAGATAGTCCAAACGATAATTCTAAAACCCTAACCCTAGTTTTGATATTTGAACTTTTCTAGGGCATATTAAGTAGGGGACATTACAATTGGTATCAGAGCATCTTTCTTGCCATCCTGTGAATACTTTGTGCATTATGCGTATTTGAGTGTATACTCTATGACTTTGTATTTGTATACTATGTGACTTTGTATTTAAGTGTATACTTCATGACAATTTATTCGAGTGTATACTCTATGACTTTGTATTTGTATACTCTATGACTTTGTATTCAAGTGTATACTTCATGACAATGTATTCGAGTGCATACTCTATGACCTTGTAATTGTATACTCTGTGACTTTGTATTTAAGTGTATACTTCATGGCAATGTATTTGAGTGTATACTCTATGACTTTGTATTTGTATACTCTGTGACTTTGTATTCAAGTGTATACTTCATGACGATGTATTTGAGTGTATACTCTATGACCTTGTATTTGTATACACTGTGACTTTGTATTCAAGTGTATACTTCATGATGATGTATTCGAGTGTATACTCTATGACTTTGTATTTGTATACTCTATGACTTTGTATTCAAGTGTATACTTCATGACGATTTATTTGAGTGTACTCTATGACTTTGTATTTGTATACTCTGTGACTTTGTATTCAAGTGTACACTTCATGACGATGTATTCTAGTGTATACTCTATGGCTTTGTATTTGTATGCTCTGTGACTTTGCATTCAAGTGTATACTTCATGACGATGTATTTGAGTGTATACTCTATGACCTTGTATTTGTATACTCTGTGACTTTGTATTCAAGTGTATACTTCATGACGATGTATTCGAGTGTATACTCTATGACTTTGTATTTGTATTCAAGTGTATACTCCACATGACTTATATGTATTCAAGTGTATACCTTGTGAATTAAATATTCAAGTGTATTCGTGTATATAACTTATATTCAAGTGTATACCTTTTGGCTTATGTGTATTCAAGTGTATATTTTGTGGCTTATGTGTATTCAAGTGTATACATTGTGGCTTATGTGTATTTGAGTGTATTTAGGTGTATACCTTGTGTCTTATGTGTATACATATGAGTTATGTATTTAAATGTATACTTTACGACTTACATGTATGCTTTTGTGACTTGATGTACTCATACATTATTCACATATACGCTTCATGCTTCTTGTATATACTCTATTTATACCTTATGTATCACATGTATTGATGTGTTACTTCATGTATCTTCAACAAGATGTGTTCTTATAATTACTTTATGCTTAAAACTATGAGAATGTTAAAGATGTTGTTTTTCCAGTAGCTCAAGCTACTCAGTTGCATGCTTGAGCTATCTAGTTGCATGCTTAAGCTACTTGCCTACTTGCTTGAGCTAGTTGCCTACGTGCTTGAGCTACTTGCCTACTTTCTTGAGTTGGTTGCCTATGTGCTTCAACTACTTGCCTACTTGTTTGAGCTAGTTTCCTATGTGATTGAGCTACTTGCCTACTTGCTTGAGCTGGTTGCCTACGTACTTAAGCTACTTGCCTACTTGTTTGAGCTGGTTGCTTACGTGCTTGAGCTTCTAGCCTACTTGCTCGAGCTGGTTGCTTGCGTGCTTGAGCTATTTGGTTGTCTACTTTAATTTTATTATTAAATGTCAATGCATGTAACCTACAAATTGGTGTAATCACTTCTATATTTAACATCTTGAGGAGATCGCTCACCACCATTCGACCTTGAGGTGAAAATGGAAAGAGCAATTCATCTAAGAAAGATATCCAAAACATCATTAAAGAATTCAATTGAGATTTAGGTACACTGAGGTATCATCTTGACATAGAATGATCAATCTCTAAAAAATCAAAACAACAATTTTGGGAGAATGTAATAAAGACAACTCAATTCTTAAGGAACCTACAAATTTGGAGAAATGCTGGAAATTTATCGTAAGATATATTCATCAAGCTTCATGGAAAAGGAACATCATTAGAATTGAATTGTTCTATTCCTTTGGAACAAGAGCCAATGTAAAAATAAGTAATCTATTCCACACTCATGGAGACAATGACTACAATCCAGTCCATACCACGTATGACCTACCTTGTAACCTATAAAATTGATTTAGGGAACTTTGAAGATCACATTCACTTCTATATATAATACCTAGAGTAGATCATTTCATCCAAGGGTTTAAGTTCTTTTTAAGGGTAACTTAGATAAAGTTGATACACATCAAGTTACACAAAGTTGTTACATAAACCTATGCTAAATTATATTATGGGCCATAACCCCCAAATCCCAGGATCATTCTCACCTATCAATCTGGGGATAAATTGATATTGTTTAAATAAATTAGGTACTTTTTCAAAATAGGAAAATAAATTTAGTACCAAACATGGAGATATATCAAAGAAGAGTGATAACCTCCAATTGAATTAGAAGATGGAACAAGAATTGGATATTAGGGTAAACCTATAAATTTAAGTCCTCCCATTACTTGAATTGTACATCTTTCATTTTATGATCAATCCCAGAAATTTGTACTTAAATATTAATTACCTATGGGTATAATAGATGTTTGACTAGGTTAAGTAATACAAAAACCATATAAGTTGCTCATTGGAAACAAGCTTCTCATAAACCTTGTTTGAATGTTTATGCAAAATGAAACATATGGGAAGTTGCCATTCAATCATCTAGGTGGACTGTACACGAAAGAAAAAAGTAATTTTACACAAAAAGAGGTATCTTGATATTCACAACATTTCTGCAATCCATCATAATCTTAGATTTCAACAAGAGTTAATGAAGAGTTTTGTATCATTGCCTAGGGTCCTTGGGGTGAGGAAATGAGAGAAAACTTGTCTTAGGTAATAAGTCTTACCAATTTCCAACTCTTGGTTGTTGGAAAAAGATATAAAGTTAAACATAATAAAAATAATCGTCACTTGGTTTAAAAATTTCCATATCATATCAAAGTATCGCAATAAAGGTTAATGAACTCACAAGGATATGAATCTACAAATTGTGGTAATTCCAAGAGTTTCTTATCTTGCAATTGCTTGAGGACAAGCAATCTTGGGTAGGGCAGACTGCCATATCCCCTCTCTTACATGGCCGACCTCCCTTTTAAATGAGTGCCACATCTAATAAGACAAAAGTATTAGTAACAATAAACACAATAAGGTGATACGATTTGAATATATAGGTGCAACGATCAACACTCTTACTCATAAGATTTGTAGGAAGTGATTTTATGAGATTTGGATGGTACAAGGGCAGTGTATTAAGTGAAGAAACTATCATAGCTAACCATGACGAAAAGCTACAACAATAGCTAAATATTGTAAAGATAAATGATTTCCATTCTAGAGGAGTAGCGCTATCCACAAAGGTAGATAAGACAAGACAAATAAGACAAAACAAATGAGATAAAAGACAAAGTAATTTGTCTAATTATCCACAAAAGACAAGGAGCGATCCATAATAGAAAAGGCAAATTCTATGAGGAGCCACGATCAACAAGGGGTGTGTCTTCTACCAATTCGCCTCTCTTGGATGGGGTATAAGTTATGAGTCAACCATCAATTGTTAGGAGGGGGGAAGCAGAATAGAAGGATAAAATTAGTAATATCTATATATATATCAGCAGTAAAAGATATATACTACAGTCCCATATATAAATGAATCGATCAGCATCTAAAAGCAAAAAGCATCATCAGTACTAGAGCATTCGACTCAGAACTTGAAAGCCTTTGTGATATTTGTATAATACAGTTTCAGATTTGCAGGTTAGACATATATTCTAGTAACCACACTTATTATGCAATGAAAGAAATATAGTGAACATGTCAGCTTGAATCTATATAAGTAATTTATTGTTGTTTTTAGTCCTCCCTCATAGGAGTGAATGACAGATAGACTGAGGCTATGCAGTCCTGCCATACCCCCTAAGGCTAGCTTGGAGGCAATTTGGTCTACACCCCTACCATACCCGTAAGGGCTAGTATGGAGGAACTGAACATGAGAATTGCCATGCCCTCCTTAAGGACCAGCATGGAGTCATCATGTACCGAGGAATATTATGTCTTCACTACTATAATGGAGTGGAATTCATGAATGTAACTATTGTTTAGATCCAGGTTGATATTATCTAACATTTGTGTTTCAAGAGGTATGGCATATATCCATGTATTTTGCATCTATATGTCTATGTTATGAATGTAGATTTAGAGTACAAGAGCAGTAAAAGTTGAAGATAGTCCAAATGATAATTCTAAAACCCTAACCCTAGTTTTGATATTTGAACTTTTCTAGGGCATATTAAGTAGGGGACATTACATCAGTGGCCCAGTGGATGTTTGAACCTTGGTTGCTGACACAACAACGTTGTGACTACGCCCTTATCAATGATATCTCAACATCTTTAAATTTAAATGAATGTCTATAATATATAAGTATATAATATTTACTACACTTTTCAAAGTTAAAACAAAAGAATTTCTAAAATAATAAATAGTAGTCTTTCCAAATAAATAAAACAAAATAAAATGTTATACACAAAAGAAAATAGCTCTTCAAATAAAAAATCATATTCATAAAATAAAATAATTCTTAAATAAAAATAAAAATTTATGTGTCCATGTATGAAATAAACAATGTAGATAAAATAGCTCATAGGATGTAAGACACTAAGCCGCCTTGGATCAATGCATAAGTAAATTATAAAAGAGAAAAATGAAAAATAAAATAATTCTAAAATAAAATAATATAATTCTAAATTAATAGGTAGATTTTTTTAAATAGATATGTATTTAAAATATCTATACTACTTATATAATACTCTACTTAAATATCATCCACTTCAATGGTCAAACAGTGAATAGCAATTTTACACCTCATTTACAATAAAAAGTGGTAAATATTAGTCCTATTTTTATTGGCCAAAATTTGAAATAGATGATATTTAAGAATAACCCCTATATAATATAAACACCATAACAACTATTTGTGAAAACTCTTTATATTGACCTTTGACCATTGAAATGAATGATATTTAAAAATAACCCTAATTAACCGATAGGCTTTTATATGTGAGCATTATATTGCTCAGAATTGTCTCACGCCGGGAAATTCACGCCGCAAAATTTTCTAAAGTCGTTCGTTCTTCCTATCGGCGTATTCCTTGAACCTCCTATCGGTGCAAGTGCTAGTATAATATATGTGCATAGCCTGCCATCGTAAATTAATCCTCGATATTATAACTTTATGGTTTCATTTACTGGTTCTTTTTGCCGGACCAGTGTCCTCGTCCTCTTTTAAATTGCTTTCACCTTAGAATCCATCGATCATATTCATAATGCAGCTATAAACATCCTGTCCCACATAAACAATATTGAATCCTAAGCAAATCAGGATTTGAGTTTCCAAGATAACAAGACAAACAAATACCTTTCAAATGGCTGGCCTGCCAACACTTTTTTCTTTCAGAGGGAAACAAAACAATTGCAGGCATTCCACATTTTTTATTACTAAATTCTCCTCGTTACAAATTAGCCTCCGCCCTAGTCTATGAAAAAACAATGCTCATTTGTCTGCCGTCTAAATGAATCGACACGACATGTGTACGGCCCTCACAGCCAAACGACAAGCGCAAGAATTATTCAAAAATTCATATTTCTAACACCATCCAGTTGTATATATTTCAATCCGAATGTCCACTCCATTCGTAGAGAGCATCGAGTCGAGAGAGATAAAAACATTGGAGTTTCATCTTATAGTTCTCGGCCATGGGTGTTGAAGAGAAAAGCACCAACATGAATTCACTGGAAAACATTAAGAATGAAGCTGTTGATCTTGTAAGCAAACATGGCTGGTTTAATTTTTACAGATCTTTAATATGATGTTGGATTTAAAACAGATGATTAATGATAGGTCTGGTGAATTTTTGTGTGCAGGAAAAGATCCCTGTGGAGGAAGTGTTTCAGCAGTTGCAATGTTCAAGGCAGGGATTGACCTCGGAGGAGGCAGAGAATCGTCTCCAGATTTTTGGATTCAACAAGTTGGAAGAAAAAAAGGTTGAATTTTAGTTTTCTAGACGGTTTAGATACATTCGTACGTTGTTTACTTGCTGTTTTTTCAAAATTTTCCATCTCTGCAATTGTACCCACAGTAAACAGTTGGCACATTGTGTGACTGTTTTTCAAAATTTTAAACTTTTTCTGATGGTCAACTCTTGCCACAGACCAGTTGATTCTATCAGTCTTCATATTATTAACCTCTATAACTGTTGATTGATTTGTTGAAAATCTGCTCTGTCGTTTGATTTCGACTGCTTTCGACTGCCAGTACATTTACAATGTACCGGCTGTTTAAGCCCTTCCCTGCAATTGTTGGCTTTTGTCACAGACCAATTCATTCAATTATTCTCCACATTATCTACCCTCTATTTTGTCATTTGATTTCGACCACCCAACTATTTTACAATGTACCGACTGTTTAAACTCTTCCAAATAGATATCATTGCCCCTCCCTCCCCATTTAACTAGCTAGAATGTTTTAATAACTCATCTTTTATTTTTTCCTTAAAAGAATTGATCTGATCTTCGGAGGCTTCAAATTTTTGCAGGAAAGCAAAATTCTAAAATTTTTGGGCTTTATGTGGAATCCTTTGTCATGGGTGATGGAAGCAGCTGCAATAATGGCCATTGTATTCACAAATGGTAACAGGGTATGTAGTAATATGTATGATGTCTGTGCAAGTGGAATTTGAAGCTTCATATTTATGATACGTTTACAAGCTTCTTACCTTGTTTCTTCAATTTTAGGACAAGGTAACTCGCAAGCTATTGGCGCCAGACTACCATGATTTTATTGGAATCTTGATTTTATTGGTGATCAACTCAACTATCAGTTTTATAGAGGAAAATAACGCTGGTAATGCAGCAGCTGCTCTCATGGCAGGTCTTGCTCCAAAGACCAAGGTACACAACAAATCCTCCATGCTTTATGTTTCTTCAAATTTATAGATCCCAAGAAAATTCACTACAGATGGCCATCAACTTAAATCTATATATTTAATTACGTTGTAATCATAAATATATATTTACACAAGGTTGTATTAGTTTGGAGTTACGTAAAGACTAACAACATATATATTTATAAAATATATTTATATACATAATTTTTTTAATATATATTTGTATTTAGTTTTTGAAAAGATATATTTAAAAACTTTTTAAAAGTATATTAATTTTAGTTAAATTGTATTAGAATTATTAAATAATTAAAAGTTTTTAGTTTATAATAATATATATTAGGTTATTTGTCTATAAGGCGTGGTTCCGTAGTCAAGTCTGTTGTTGTGGCGGCTACCAAGTTTCAAACTCCCGCTGGGCCAAAGGGCTCGCAAGTCTTGTACCTTCACTGGACTGTAAAATAAACAGTGTGCCTTAAAATATATGTAATTTAGCCTTCAGACTTAATACATAAATAAGATTAATTTAACATTAGTAAGAATTACAAAACAAATAATAAATTATTTTCTCCAAAACCTTCAGTAGAAAGAGGGGCTACCAGGTGGAAAGTCCATTATGTTGTCAACCTTATAGAGAATAGTTGTGGTGTGCAGGTTCTGAGAGACGGTGGATGGAAGGAGGAAGAAGCTTCAATTTTAGTTCCAGGGGATATGATTAGCATCAAGCTTGGAGATATTGTTCCTGCAGATGCCCGTCTGCTAGAGGGTGATCCTTTAAAGATTGACCAGTCTGCTCTCACCGGTGAATCTCTTCCCGTTACAAAGTACCCAGGAGGTGAAGTATATTCTGGTTCTACTTGTAAGCAAGGAGAAATTGAAGCCGTTGTAATTGCCACTGGAGTTCACACTTTCTTTGGAAGAGCTGCCCATTTGGTTGACTCCACCAACAACGTTGGACATTTTCAAAAGGTCTATGTCCTACAAATATGATAGGAATATATAAGGTTTGTTTGTCTATGAAGGGTGATATTAATTGTGTGCTCTTTTCTGATCAATATATTCATGCAGGTTCTAACAGCTATTGGTAACTTCTGTATCTGTTCTATTGCTATTGGCATTGCAATAGAGATTATTGTAATGTTTCCTTGGCAAAAAAGAGGTTACTGGAAAGGGATGAACAATCTTCTTGTTTTATTGATCGGTGGTATACCCATTGCAATGCCTACTGTGTTATCTGTAACCATGGCTATTGGTTCCCATCGCCTGTCTCAGCAGGTAATTACAAGATCACCTGTTGGACATTTTTTGTTTTCAATAGATTGCCTAGGACTATTTCATAGGACCTCAAGTGGCTTTGTGTTTATAACCTTCCATTGTGATACTTTTTGCAGGGAGCCATTACAAAGAGAATGACTGCCATTGAAGAAATGGCTGGAATGGATGTCCTCTGTAGTGACAAAACTGGAACTCTAACACTAAATAAGCTGAGTGTGGATAAAAATCTTATAGAGGCAAGTTGATGTTCTTAATGAATGTTTGTATCTCACCATCCAGATTCCATAAGTGCGAGCTTGTACTATGTATTTCTTTTCTAGAAACCTGAGCATTTATATAATGTAAATTAACAGGTCTTTACAAAGGGAGTAGACAAAGAGCATGTAGTGTTGCTGGCAGCAAGGGCATCAAGAGTTGAAAATCAAGATGCCATTGATGCTGCCATGGTTGGAATGTTGTCAGACCCCAAGGAGGTTGGCAACTAACATGGCCTTGTCTCGTTTATCTCTATATGTTTGTTTTCATCATGTTGGTTGTCATGCTAATGAATACAAAATCCTTACAGGCCAGAGCAGGGATCACCGAAGTTCATTTTCTGCCATTCAATCCTGTGGACAAGAGAACTGCTCTTACTTACATTGATTCAAGTGGAAATTGGCACAGAGCCAGTAAAGGAGCACCGGAGCAGGTGGTTTAGAACTTGGACATTTAGTACTATATAATTTGTATATTGAAATCAAATTTATATTATACATAGAACAACCACTTGTCCTTATTATTACAGATATGTTCAATTTGAACTAAAATCAATCTGAGTTTTGGAAAAAAAATATTAAAAGGCTGCTTCCACCATTCATAGATTGTAGAACTTTGCAACTGCAAGGAAGATGTGAAAAGGAAGGTGCATTCAGTTATTGATAAGTTTGCTGAACGTGGCCTTCGATCTCTGGCTGTGGCCAGACAGGTATGTTATTCACATAGCCTAATGTGCTTTGCAAATATACTTATATGTTGAATTCCTTTGGGAGGCTTAATACAGGTAGCAACAAAGAGAGTTTGTTATCGTCCACAAATGACCAAATGGGTCAATGGGACTTTATAAGTACATTCAGTTGAAATAGTGAACATTCCATTATGATATTTATGCAAGGCAGCCTGGCTGGGGCCATTTTGGTCATTGCATTCACAATAAAATTTATTGACTATTAGAAATTGTTATAGCGTATCTACAAGAGGGTATGTGGATAGGAAAAGTGATAACAATGTAATGTAAATATGCAAAACGATGATGCATCTAATGGTATAGGATGCAGTTTTGGTAGTGTATATGTATACTTAAATTTATACCCTGTCATTTGTTAGGAACGTTTAAAGATGAAAGTTACAACACTTTGTTGATGACAGCCACTAAATCTGTAGTTCGTTGCACTTGTAAATAGCTTTATACTTCAAATTCTTTAAATCCAACAATAGATCAATAGATAGTCATATATTGTTGCTGGGATAATAGTTTAAGTTATGTGCAAATTTTTTTAGCTTTTATAGAGAAGAATTTAATTTACAAATCTATATCTAAGTTTGTTAAGTTTTAGCAGTTTTAACTTTCTAATGTTTTAAAAAACCTAATTCCAGCAAGTGCCAGAGAGAAAAAAAGAGAGCGATGGAGCAGCATGGGAATTCATAGGTTTGTTGCCTTTGTTTGACCCTCCTCGCCATGACAGTGGAGAAACTATTCGCAGAGCTCTTAACCTTGGAGTCAATGTAAAGATGATCACCGGTATGTTTTGTGCAAACTCATACAGGCAGTTTCTCCAACCTAATTTTAGAAATTCATTCAATGTTTTAAGTTCGAATTTATGTGCCAGGTGACCAGCTAGCTATTGCTAAAGAAACAGGGCGAAGGCTTGGAATGGGAACTAATATGTATCCTTCATCTGCCTTACTTGGCCAAGACAAGGTCATATCCGAAGCATCTGTTCCTATTGATGAGTTGATTGAAATGGCTGATGGATTTGCTGGGGTATTCCCAGGTATGTGATGATTGGTGCTCTACAGTTATTCATTTTTCTAGTTTCAATACCCTGCTTCCCCTGTGTGAGCATCATCTTATGCAGTGAGTCCTAATCTTAAGAATGGTGGCAATTGATGCTATGAGGTGATTCATTTCTCTAGTTTCAATCACCCGCTTCAGGTGTGTGAGCATCACATTAAGCAATGAGTGATAATCTTTAAGAATTGTGACAATTGATGCTACACAATGGTTCATTTATCTAGTTTCAATTCATTGCTTCCCCAATGTGAGCATCATCTTATGCACATTGCAATAAGCTTTTCATGAACCATTGAAGACAGTCAATGGTATAGTGTTTTTACACTTGAAAAACTTCAATTATTCATTTTAAAATTCAATATCCTTAGGAAAAATCGTTAGGCCAACTTAGCCTAAATATTACAGAGGAGTTTTTCCTTTAGTATATGTAAAGTTACTTCATATCAATTTTGTATTTGTTCATACAGAACACAAGTATGAAATAGTTAAGCGGCTTCAAGAGAGAAAGCACATCTGTGGAATGACTGGGGATGGAGTTAATGATGCTCCAGCTCTGAAGAAGGCAGACATAGGAATAGCTGTGGCTGATGCAACAGATGCTGCAAGGAGTGCTTCTGATATTGTTCTGACAGAGCCCGGTCTCAGTGTAATCATCAGTGCTGTTCTAACAAGTCGAGCTATTTTTCAAAGAATGAAGAATTACACTGTATGTATAAATATTTCTCAGAAAACTACAATACTTCGTTCCTCTTTCCCATATTTGTGCGAGTGAAGATTTGAGCTCATGGTTTGTAATGCTCTTGACATGTCATTCTTGGCTCAGATATATGCAGTCGCTATCACTATTCGTATTGTGGTAAGTATCATCATCAACATTGCAATCATTTTTTTAATTTCTTAAATCAAAACAACCAAAACTTGGGGAATTTATTTTAAAACTAAACAAATATAGAAGCAATCTTCTCAACAAGTAAATATATTTTGAACCATACAAGTTTGGTCTAAAGGATTTCAAAACTCTTATGGCTACAGCTTGGATTCATGCTCATTGCTCTGATATGGAAGTTCGATTTCAGTCCTCTCATGGTCTTGATCATTGCTGTTCTGAATGATGGTCAGTTGCTCATGAACTCCATAAGTATTGTAGTAAGGTTTTCCTAATTATTTTAAAATAGCCTTAATACAAGCAGGGCTGTTGCTTTCTGCTAACTTTTGAGGTTTATGGGTATGATCAGGTACAATTATGACCATTTCTAAGGATCGGGTTAAACCATCTCAATTGCCTGATAGCTGGAAGCTGAAAGAGATATTTGCAACCGGGGTTGTCCTAGGAACATACCTAGCTGTCACAACAGTTCTATTTTTCAAGATCATTAAAGATACAGATTGGTTCCCAGTAAGAATGCACACCATAGAATGGCCACATTGTTGTTTTTCTAAATCCTACATAAAACCCACCTTAAGTTAGTATGCTAACGACAGGGCTTTAGTTATTCAAGAGTGATTAAATTTTCAGCTATCAAATTTGAAAAAAATGGTTACATTCAAAGGAGTCTAATGTTTTAGTGATATTATTTTCATTAAATTTTTGTTAAATTATTGACTCTTTTATTACATGGTGGCTTTGTTTAGAACCATTTCGGTGTGAGTCACATCAAGGACAAGAGTAGTCACCTTATGTCTGCCCTGTATTTGCAAGTGAGCATTATTAGCCAGGCTCTGATTTTCGTCACAAGGTCTCGCAGTTGGTCATTTTTAGAGAGACCTGGCTTTCTGCTTGTCATTGCTTTTGTCATAGCCCAGTTGGTAATTACTCTACTCTATTGACTCTGATTTTTTTTGGTTTAACAAAATTTACATTATGTCATATCATTCCTTTGCCGATTGTTTTTTTCTTTTTCACAGATTGCCACTGTGATTGCGACCTGTGCAACCGAAAGCTGGGTAAAAGTGGCACAGATTGACGGCATAAGTTGGGGTTGGGCAGGAGTGATTTGGCTGTATAGCATTGCGATTTATATACCATTGGATTTGCTCAAGTTTGCTGTTCGCTACATTCTCAGTGGAAAAGCTTGGGATACCATGCTTGATAACAGGGTATGTATGCCTTTTTTGATGTTTAAATTTTCTTTAAAGACTCTTGAGCATTGCTTAATCTACAATGTTCTTCACGCTAAAACTGAGGGGTCTTATTAAGGTGGGAGAATATATAGGTGATTGACCCTTTTTACTCGATTCCCCCATCACCATTATAGCACAATTCTTTCAAGAGTTATTAATAGACTACTCAAATTTGACAATTTGACGTTTTTAACAGTGCCCTCTATTCTAATAGCACAACTCCTTTAGAACCAAGATAGAACCTTACAATGCAGTGGTTAAGATTGAAAGTTTGCGGTTACACGAAAACTTGCCAGTGTTAGTGAACTCTCCAAACCAGCACCTTCACCTAGATCCAAAGTGACGGTTAATCCACCAGATCAATTCCCAAGGTGTGGCGGTTAATCCAACAAAAATGATAGGCCACATGACTTATTCGTACAATAAATACTAACAGATCTTTCAAGCCCTTCATTTTCTCCTGCATTTTGTAGTGAGATTGTGAGTTGAATATCATTAGTAACTGTCAAAATCCAGCACATCCAAAAATTCACAGAACAATCTAATGCAGTAAATCAGTAATAATGAGTGCAGTACGAGCAAATAATTCAAACAAATAATTTTTTCCCATTTCATATAGGAGGATTATTTATCACCTTAGGGTTGATAGAACTAAAAATTGTCTTCTTTAAAATAAGCAGTTCTGAATTCAATTCTCATTTTACTACTTTTCAAAATTACCATTCACCAAATAAAAGACAAGACCTTAAAAGGGCAATTTTTTAGGGTTGAAACTGTTCATACATTGGATGCACTACTAAAAGAAGAGATACCGGTCATGGCATCTAGACTAGCTAAAATGATAATCTTAAACATGTTATCATCATGAACAAATTATTTTTTCCATTTTATGTTTCAGGTGGCATTCACCTCAAAGAAGGACTATGGAAAAGAGGAGAGGGAAGCAGAATGGGCTCGTGCTCAACGTACACTGCATGGCCTCAATCCTTCTCAATCGAAATCTATCATAGAGAAGGCCATAGAAAAGGCCAGCTACGTTGAATTGTCTGAAATCGCTGAACAAGCAAAGAGGCGTGCTGAAATTGCAAGGTAAAATATCCCAACACACAATCCATCTTGAAGATTTTTGAAAAATTCCTCTGAAAAACCTGTGATGGAAATATACTACATCCACCTTTCAATCACAATATGTCATTCATCATCAGCATGAAGCTTGAAAATATTATGATTCTTTCTATCACAAATTTTTAGAGGAATTTTTCTCTTATTATAGATTTAGAAGCTTATTGAAGTTAATTTTTATTAAAAGCATAAATAACATTAACTGAACTTTGAACCTAGCAGGCTAAGGGAGCTGAATACATGGAAGGGGCAAATAGAATCTCAACTAAAGCTCAAGGGACTCGATATTAATAACATCCCACAGAACTACACCGTTTAATCCAGTGGGTTTTGTAATTCTTGCAACCCTCCACCGGCCAATGCATTATATTGTGATACTTCCTCCATTATATTTTAATCTTGCCCTGTGTGTGTTCTAAGTTCTTTGAATGTACTGGGCCTTTCTTTGCCCAAGAAGATTGTCCACCGTTATGGAATGCCTGGATAGGCTCTCTAATCTTAGAGATGATCAAAGAAAAACTATTTTACTATTTTACATCCTAATTCAATAAGGTTCTCTCAATAATGAGTTCATGAATTCAGAGATGAAATTAAAATCTGAATGTTAAAAAGATACTAGTGTTTTCTTTTCCCTTCACTTGTATGATAAAGAAAGAGATGCATGGCATGAGACCATATTTTTAGTCCCGATTGTGGGATACTTATGTTATCATTGGCGCATATTATGTTGAAAACTATGCACATTGAAAATTTATTCTGGCTCCCAATATTAATTTAGTTTTATTTTCTTTTCTAAGAAATAGTTGTTTTGCAATTTTCTTATTCTTTGTTAAGAAATAGTTGTTTTGCAATTTTCTTATTCTTTGTTTAAAATTTTTTGGGTTGAGTTTATAAGTTTTCATTTGTGAAATTAGAAAGAAAAATCACATCCAGTTAGGCCGATAAAAATTAAGGCTCTTTTAAACGTTTCTCTTATTCACCCTTAATTTGCATTGTTATTTGTGATTGGCTGAAAAGCTCTTTTCCAAAGTTTTATAATTTAGTATATTTTTAAAATATGTAATAGTTAATTTTAAAAAAATTATTTGTGAGAGAATTTTGTCGGGTGAGGCCTTTGGAAAAAATAGTTTGAATCTTTAAATAAATATGTGTTATAGTCTTTGGAACTATATTGTTTAGTGATAAATGGTGATGCCTCCTACACTCTAGGTCCTAATAAATAATAGTAATTTTATAAATTATGCATAGAACACACATAAATTGCATCCATAAAAGATTTTATGAAGATTTTATTTATATAGTATTTAGGCCTGAATTTACTGCTTTCTTTTTTACTCTATGTATATTTGCAACTATTGGAGTGACCCCAATAGGTTTTATTTTCTTGAAAGATGTCATAGATCTAGGCTCAAAAGCATTAGATACTAGTATTTCTCCAATAGGTTTTATTTCCTTGAGAGATGCCATAGATGTAGGCTCAAAAGCATTAGATGATAATGTTGCTCGGATATGGTTTGTTTCCTTGAGAGATGCCATAGATATAGACTCAAGAGCTTTAGATACTAGTGTTCTCATTTGAAATATTTTTGTAAGCAATAGCCCATAATGAATTAAGTTTCATATGTTGTTGGCTATCAATGAAGTTGTTTATATACACGTGTTGCACAACACATTCATGATTGCTAAATAAGTAGTTTGTTTTGTTTGTCTTCCCCTTGCTTTTAGACAAACTGAAATTTGTATGTAAATTTGAAATAAAACTAAGAATGGTTCTTGCTTGTTGGCACTTTGCATGCAAGAGCAACTCTTTGTTTTTCTTTATAGTAGAGAGGTTTTCTAAACTAGATATCAATTCACTTGTGAAAATTAACAATCTCATAGACATATTTGGTTAAATCTTGAATGAGATTGGATACTATCTATTTTGAAAAAACCCTCAAATGAAAGAAAATCCCAAATTAAAATTGGTATTGTAGTTGATTTTAATCATGCTTATGTGTTCCTTATTCAACATTAATTTGTCTTGTTATTTATTTTGAGGGAAAAATTAATGTCTTCTCCAAAGTTCTATAATCTAGTAGATTTCCTCAAATACATAATTAGCTAGTTTAAAATAATTATTGGTACAAGGGAATATTGTTAGGTGAGGCCTTTTAAAAATAGTTTAAATTTTTAAATAAATGTGCTTGCTTTAGATTTTTAAACTATTATCAAGTTGCTTGCATGGCACATATATTACATATAGATGTTTAGGGTTTACTAAGTGATACATGGTGGTGACTCCTACAATTTGTAACTTCCAAGAAATAATTACGATTTTATAAATTATGCATAAAACAAATATAAATTACACCCCTAAAAGCTCCTATGAAGATTTTATTTCTATAGTATCCACACCTAAATTTACTACCTTCTCTTTTTCTCCATGTGCAATTGCAATAGCTAGAGTTGCCCCAATAGATTCTTTTTCCTTGAAACATACCATAAATCTAGGCACAAGAGCATTAGATATTGGTGTTACCATTATGTCTTTTCCATAAAGGATAGTTGGATTTCCATAAGCAATATCACATAACAAATTAGGTTTCATATAATGTTGGCTATCAATGAATTTGCTTACACACATGCATTACATAGCACTTTCATGATTGCTAAATAAGTAGGTTGTTTCTATTTTTCTTCCCCTTGCTTTGAGACATGTTAAAATTTGTATTTAAGTTTGAAAGAAAACTAAGGATGGTTGTTACTTTGGCATTATGTATGCAAGAGCAACTATCTCTTAGTCCCTATTGTAGATGTTTTCATCAATGCATATTATTTTGTTTTGAAAATTATGCACAAGGAAAAATTATTTTGGATTCCTAATGTTTACATTTTAGCTTGATTTTATTTTCTAAGAAATAGTTATTTTTCAATTTTTTAATTTGTTGGTTGGAATTTTCCTAGTTGAGTTTGTAAATTTTTGTTTGTAAAATTGTAAGGAAAAACCACATTCACTCATACACCATGAGCAGGTAAAAATTAAAGCTTATTTATAATGCTTCTACTTTTGATTGACAACTAAAGCTGCTCTTTTTCAAATAATTAGTCTACAATCTCATTCAAGATTTTACATTGGATTTTCCATATTAGTAGGTTAAAATTTAGAATAAGGATGGATATAGTGTCCACCAATTTTGTGAAAGTAAGAAATCATGAACCTGCATAATGGAATTTGTAGGTCTAGTAGGTCATCCAACATGTAATACAATGCATTAGCCAATTATGACAAGGGAGCATATGTTAATGTTAGAAAAATGAATATCCACTTATGGATCAATCTTGTAATCAAGATATTAAAATGCAGAGTACCATTGTAGTGTAGTAGAATCCATTTCATAGTGAGTGATTTCTTTTCAAAATTTGTTTTATAATAATTTGTTATTATGTACCACTAGGAAGATCACCAAGAAATAGTTCTAAGGACAATCAAAGCTTTCTCAACTTGACTATCAATTAACATAAGATGGTGTCATAGCTAAAATATATAAGGATCTTTTCCAAGAGATATTTTCTCTACCAAGTCTAACAAGTTCATGCCTTAATAAGAATTTATTTGCAAAGTATGAAGTTGTTAGAAATGAAGAAGAAATGTCTAGGAAATGGTTTGTAGAGGATTACATTTCTTGTGTTTCTTGAGTTGCATTTGTACCATTCTTGTCTATATTCGAGGCTAATATATTAAAATGCATGCATGCATACATATTTCTTGAGATGCATACCATGATGCTTGGTTTCCATAGGATGTTATGTTTATTTGTATTTTGAAGCCTAATGCACACATACATAAAATATGAACACATCTTAAAGTTTTTAATAATATCATTTATAAAAGGATATGGGTGAAAACACAATAGTGTGTCCAAAGTTTTAGCCTTATTAGGTTACAAACAAGCATTCATCACATTTTTTCAATTATACCAAGTAAAATATCAAGAATTTAAATATGATTTAAACTAGTGATTTGTGTCATTTTCTTTATAGATTCAATTTGTATATTTTTTGAAGATCTTAAAAAAGTTGTTTCTATCATTTTTGGTTAGTTTTCAATATTTTTAAATTTTATCGCAACATATAACTTTTACTACAAATAAATCTTTTTAAGATTTCTTGGAATTAGATCATTAACTTCAATATCTAGTGCACGTATATTTTTTTAAAAAATTTCTATTGAATATTTTCTTTATTATTAATATTTTAAGTGGTACTAACAAAAAATTAGACATACATTTACCGTAACATGTTTCTCTTTTCCTCTTTATCAAAATTGAACCTTTTATTTTGTTGAAGCAATGACATCAACATGGATTCCATTCTATTTTTTTAAATGACCTAGATTGTTGTTTTTCCCAATATCTCAAATAGAGGTCTTTATTTTTAGTAATGGACCTATCTTTCTTATAAAATAAATATAAATATAAAAAATATTATATTTATATTTTTTAGAAATATAATTATGAGGCCTACATATGCATAAAATCTTGCCTCTGGGTAATTTCATTTGACTCCCACATGCATGGTGCAAGGTTGATTTTTTGACCTCTAAAATTGCAACATGTGAATAGGAGAAGAAAAAGCTACCACGAAGGAACCACATAAGTAGACCTTTGATCAAATTAGGTTTGATTGAAACACCTTTGATCAAACCTCCCTTGGATCAAAAGAACTTCAACCAAATCTATAGTGTAATTCTATAAAAACACAAATGCCTCCCATTTGCACTTGCAATAAAAATTATAATTGAATTTTAAAACCAAAGTGATGGGATTGAAAAATAATAGAAAAAATAAACCCAATTATCATATCCTAAAAATAAAGTTAAAGAATTAAATATATATCATTTTTTATTATTGTTCAACTAGTAATTATTTTGCTTTATATGCTTTTTTAGATATATTGTAACTAAGATGTCTGTTGGCATAATAGTCATAGTAACAATGGTATTACATTGTTTGCATTTCTAGGTTAGTTTATGCATATTCAATAAATGCTAGTAAATAAAGCAATAGTTAGTTTGTTAGTTTGTGGGAGTTACATTCCCGTATGGAGGTTATGTAGATAGTTATCAAATAGTTAAAGGGAAGAGGCTTTTATAAAGCCAATGTAATGCAATGTAAAAATCATCCGAAGACAATAATATATTATCTTATGTTTTAATATTGCTGTGCAATAATGGTGTAACTATCTGCATTTTGTCCTACCATATTTCAATATGGTATTAGAGCAAGTTTATTCTTGTGCCTGTGTGATCAAATCTAGAGATTGAATGATGAAGAAGTCGTCCCATGTTCAAATCCAGGTGAATGAAGACATTTTTGAAAAGTTTGAAAAACATAGATTGGCTATTTGAAGGTGCAGTCATAAGAAAGAAGGCGTTTTACATTACTAGGCATTGAATGTTTGCTGGGCGTTGAAATTAATAATTGTGTGTTTGTTTCTTGATCAAGCGCTACATCTACTTGTTAAAATCAGCCCAATGTGGATATGAACAGAAATGTCATGATGAGGTGAGAGTTCTTTCTAGATCTGCAAAGTTTAAGAAGGCATTTGAGAATTTTTGAAGACATCTGCAAAGTTTGATAG
Source organism: Cunninghamia lanceolata (assembly GCA_027924645.1). Lineage (NCBI taxonomy): Eukaryota > Viridiplantae > Streptophyta > Pinopsida > Cupressales > Cupressaceae > Cunninghamia > Cunninghamia lanceolata. The sequence goes on along the minus strand of BSBN01000865.1, from coordinate 6,139,373 downwards.
AGAAAAAATGTGAGCCTCCCTACACCGTTGCTAGAATAGAGATCGACCTAATAAACTGTGGCATCTGGATTGTATGCTGCATTGAAGTCTATATAAATGCATTTTGGCCTCTGTGGGTGCTAGATTGCTGAATAAATTTTCAAATTGATTTATTCTAGAGGAGAACTATGATCTTGCTGCATACAGGAAGAGATTTGTAAGTAAAACCTAAATTTTACTCAAGCTGATGCATATGTAACTATTCAACAAACCTCGCATATAAATGTGTGTAGTGGAGTTGGTATATGATTTTGATTTTATTGTAAGTGGTCACAGGATCAAAACTATATAAGGTGTGAAATGAGAAGTTGTTTGAATTTTCTTTATTGATTTAACTTATTAAATTTTTGGAGTAATAAGGTGGAAAACATTGGAGTTATAAGGATATATTTGTGTTTACACTATATTGTAAAAGGTGCACTTTTGGTGGAATCTGACACCTTGTTCATTTTATTTTATCATGGCTACATCAAAGATTGCTTGTGCTCTCGGGGCCATTTATACTACACCTAATGAGACCTACAAAGACTCATCTAAGACATCAGTTGGTTAATATGTAATAGGGTCATATTGGAGGTAGGTGGCATCAGAAGATGGAGGATTTTCCATCATCTCAAGTTAGCTTCTTGCTTTGAGATGATGCTTTGCATGAGAAACATTTTTGGTTTTGGTTGTTTTTCTTTTCTTTGTTGATGCTGACGGATTTGAAGAATGTATGTTTTGTGAATATTTTGTTTTGGAGACAGGTTTGGGATTTGGTGTTGAGCTCAATATGGATTATTGTCCAGTGAGCTTCAGAGTATATGATCAAGAATTATACCCTTTCACGGTCACTAGACAATGATAGAGATCTATCGTATCCCTTAGGGATTGTTGTCGAATAATTCAAGGCTCTGTAATTTGAGAGTTCGGGACTAAGGAGATCAAGAACACAACTCAAAGCTACACCTTTTCGAGGGTAGATGAGATAGCATGATGGAGCCCCGCCTGGTTCATGATTTGTTCTTTAGGAGAAGATCTTCTATAAAATATGTATTCATATTATGTAATTATCTTTGTTAGCATTAAGGGGGGGTCCCTTGGTACTATTGCAGGAACAATGTAATAAGGGGAGGAATGTTGGCATAATAGTTTATGCATATTAAATAAATGTTAGTAAATAAAGCAATAGTTAGTTTGTTAGTTTGTGGGAGTTACATTCATGTATGGAGGTTATGTAGGTAGTTATCAAATAGTTAAAGGGAAGAGGCTTTTATAAAGCCAATGTAATGCAATGTAAAAATCATCCGAAGATAATAATATATTATTTTATGTTTTAATATTGCTGTACAATAATGGTGTAACTATCTGCATTTTGTCCTACCATATTTCAATAATGTCCTCATTGATATATGGTTTTTCTTCTTAATCCTCCTCTCTTCTTAACCCCCTTCTATAATGCACCAAACATAACATTTGATAAGATTACCCTCTTGTATTCTAGGAGTGATGCCTCAAAGATATATTTGAGGGCTATAAAGGTCATGGTGATAAGAAGATTGAAAAAATATCTTCTAGCAATTATTTTTACTTGGCATTTTTCTCTCTTCTTCTTCTATACTTTTACCTCATAGACTTCTCATCTAGCCTCTTTCTTCTTCGAAGATCTATCATTTTTAGCTCATTTGGATTCTCCATAAAGGGTCTAGTAAAGAGAGGAGGGTTTATATTCCAAGTACTAGACCATAGATGGACCATGGACCTTTTAGTACCTTATCTCTTAATGCTACTCTACTCTATTGGGTGGTTTTTCTTATGGACTAGACACGGAAGCATATAAAAAAGAAAGAGTAATATGGTAGAGTAATAAGGGACTCTTCTGGCAATCATAAGGATACAAGTTAATAGTTTGTGGTTTAATAAGGTTTCTAGAATATGGGATTCATGGTTTCTAGGGTTTGAGGTATGTATACATATGTATGTATGTACCCATGTGTTTAGAGTAATAATGGTTTCTTTTGAGAGTGATAAGAAAATTTATAATATATGTGTTTAGGGTTTAGGGATTAGCATTTTAAATTAAGGGTTTATAGTTTATGATTTATGATTTAGGGTTTGGGGTCTATGGTCTAAGGTTTAAGGGTTTAGAATTTATCATTTATGATGTTATGGATGATTATTTATGGTTTACAATGAAAAGGGTTTAAGATTCCTATTTTAGGGTTCGAAGTAAATGTTTTAATAAGGTTTAGGGAATTATTATGGTTTAATGCTTATGTCTTATCATTTATAGAATTTGGGATTTAGGATTTAGGGTTCAAGGTTTATGAAATTTACATCAATTTATAATCTATAAATTAAGATTTGGGGTTTAGATTTTACTATTTAAGGTTTGATATTTTAAAGGTTTATGGTTTATATGTCCTATGGTATAAAGTTTAGGGTTTAGAAAAGCTAAGTATTACTTGTTAAAGGTTTATAGTAAAACTATTTATGGTTTAGCATTTACATCTCACTTATTATTTGGGATTTCTAGGGTTTGTGGTCTATGGTAGATATATGGTTTATTGAGTCTATGTTTTAGGATTAAATAGTTTAACTTATTGGTGAATTAAGGTTTAAGTTTCATAGTAAGGGTTCAAGGTTTACAATTTATGATTTAGTTTTTAAAGATTTGGGGATTGGGGTATATGGGTTTAAGATTCACATTTTTATGGTTCAAAGTATATGTTTTAGGGTTTTGGGTCTAGGTTTTAGGGTTTATGATTTACAATTCTGGGTTTATAGTTTATCATATAGATAGAGTTTGGGTTTTCAGGTTCTAGTTAAATATGATTTATATTTTTTAAATTTATGGTTTAAGATTTGGAATTGGAAGTACAACTTATGGTTTAGGGTTTGGATTTTCCAAATTTTATGGCCTATAGTCTATGGTTTAAGGTATATAGTTTATGATTTAGGCTTTAGTAAACATATGGTAAATAAGGTTTACTGTTTAAGGTTTACCTGATTTATAGTAAATAATGTTTTGAGTTTAGAGTTTATGGAATATGGTATATGGTTTAAGTTGTAGTGTTTGTAGAACTTAGTTTTATGATTTAAGGTTTAGAATTGAAGCCTAGGTTTATGATTTTAAATGTAGGGTTGAGGTTTATCAAGTCTATGGTATATTGGTTTACCTAGTCTATGTTGAATAGGGTTTAAATAGTTTAACTTATTTACAATTTAGGGCATAATAATTGAAGGATTGACCTACATCCTATGGTTTAGTGTTCATAGTTAATGGTTCCTAACTTATGGTTGAATATTTAAAGTTTTAAAAAGGTTAAATTGGATTTAGGGTTTGGGTTTGTAACATTTAAGGGATTAAATTTTTTGTATTAACTAAATTAATAATTTGGATTTGTTGTTCAATATTATTATTTCTATATGTTGGTGTAAATGATGTATATTACCCTACTAGTTCCTCTTTGAAGTCCTTTTCGCACCTAGTTAGTAAAGTTCACTTAGTGTATTTACTTATTGTGTCTCAAGTCATATGATTATGACACTTGTCATAATCCTATGTTGTCCTATGTCTCAACCTTGCCTATATATACAAATATTCTCTATGTACATTTAATTTCATTGCATTGCATACTATTATATGAGTATTTACATTCATATAACATTTTGGTTACATCTCTCTTGTGTGGAAGGTTATTTAAATTGTGTTGTAGATGCTTCTTGCTCCTATGAGTCCTTTTAGTGATATCAACATGGTATCAGAGCTTAAATTTGTAATCCCCTTCTCTTTTTTGGGATATTTTTGCCAAGATTTTTATATGGTACATCCTAACACAAATCTAACCTAATGGTTGAGTCTATAAGACCCAAATCTATTTGGATCAATAATAAAATCAATAGGGTTTGAAGCAACTACAATTTCAACCATTTTTGAAGGGCATCTCTTTTTAGCCATATAGATTTTGTATCGTCTACATAGTCACATGATTTGTATAGCCCACATGGCTCCCATATAGTCCATGATATCATTGCTAACAAGATCTATAAAATACTCTCTGTCTCAACCTATGCAATTCCTACATCACCTGTAACATGCCTTCTCATATTACTCAGAATTACACACACAATTTACTAAGAAAGTAAAAGAACACGATAATCAAGAGCAAAATATTTTTTTTTATCATTTGCATAATTACAAAGAAATAAAAATATATCTTTTTTGAATATTTTTCAAAGATAAATCATAGTGAGAATATTTCACTTTACATTTACAAATATATTTTTGATTATGGTAAGCTGCAAATGAGGGTACAAATCCCTTTAACAAAATGCCACACAGGCAGCAAAATAGGCCAACAAGCCACCAATAGCCGAACAGAAGCACACTAATACCAAATTAACATACTAGATTTTATGAAATACCATAACCAAAAACTAACAGAAAATCATAAACTACATGAGGAGCTTATTCCAGTCCTCCATGAAGAACCCAAGCAATTCATCTTTGCTAGCAGAGGTCTTCTCATCGCCATGTTTGCCACCTTAAATGTCTTGTAGGACCACCAATGAAGTAGTCACCCAATGAGTAACTTTGGAACACACAATAGCCATAACCCTCATCTTATCTTTGAGAGTAGCCATTCTCTCCTTCAACTCTGCCACTTCTCCTTTAATCAAACTGCAACTGTCACATTTGTCCTGGTTGGCAACATCCTTAACCAACAAAACCATATCATTCTAGTCAGAATTAGTTTTAGCATCCTCCTCCACAGTATCATAAAAATAATTATTCAGCTCCTCAAAAAGACTGGCTCCCTCTTGGAAATCAGGTTGCTCCAGAGTAAGCTTAACATCCTTGATTTCAATCTCCTCTTTAGGGTCCAAGGCCGACGAGTAGTCCATAATCTTCACCACCAGGGTTTTAGCACCAACCAACATGCTAGAGTAGCGACTATTGGGTCTACTAGCAGGAGTACTGCCACTAGTCTTCTCCTTGAGAGATTTATACTTCCCTTCAAAAACCTCCTCCTCCCCATTCGCCTGATTGTCACCCTTGTGATTGTCATTAGGGGAGAGATCCTTAGCCTCCTCCCAAAAACTATGCTCTTGATTTTCTTGTTCCTACCAAGTTTCTCTGCAATAAACAACCCATCATTATCCCTATCACATTTTCAATCTCCAAAATGCATGGGGCTATTTTTGAGAATGCATAGGCCCTCGGCCGCCACCTTTTGGGAAGATTGACCAGAGGACCTAGTAGACACAATACCAACAGGGGAGGGTAAATTTGAAGGGCCCACTAGGGAAGAAGCCTTTCTCTTACCACTCGGGGAGGCTTTAGTAGTTTTCTTTTTATTAGGCCAGGGGGCCAAGGTCTTGGCAGCAAGAACCTTAGGGTTCATGGGAGACCTAGGAGGGGTGGGAGCACACTTAACATGGGATCTTCTAGCTTTTTACTTAGAAGGGCTACCCCCAAACTTAACAATCAGTGGGAAATTATCATTAGATTAGTCATCATGAACCTCTTCAACTAGGAAGCCCTAATAGGTTTGGGAGGACACAATGCAAGGTGAAAATGATACAAGCAAAAAATTAAACCTTCATGTAAGGGCACATCAACTATGCTAGGATTATTGGCATGGGCAATTTTTGCCACTTTAATGGAAGACTCAAGAGAAGTCAATAGGTTAAAAGGAAAGTCGATGAGGATTTTATGCCAAAAATGATTTAAGAGGGTGAAATGGTAGTGATAAAAGCATCTGAAATGGCCCTCAAGGGTCACGTATTTCATAAGGAGGAAACATACCTTATCCTAAGGAGGAATTAGGCTATCACATTCAAATCCACCTTGCAGCTGAACAAGTTTCTTACCCTCCTTGAAAAATTGGTTCATACTTTCTTGGTCTTGCACCTTGGTTTGCTTCTTCAAATGTTTCCTGTCACAAGTTAAACCTATGGATTCAGCAATAGTAGCCTCACTGACCTCAAATTAGAACACTCCCACCCGAGCAATCCTCAAGTCATCCCAAGTCATGGAAAATTACACTGAGAGATTCTTATCGTAGCCATTGAGACACTCCAAGAATAGAGTGAGACCACCTGGTGGTACTTGCCTAGGGTTTAGGGTTTTAAATTAGTCTGTGAATGTCTTTCCTTATCTCCCCTTAAAGCACTAAGTCTTACAGTCATGGTTTTACTTTATGTTATAATCTGATGTTGACTGTCTAGGCTAGGTTACTGATCATCTAAGTTATAACATTGAGTCTATTATGTCATGAAGTGACTAGCCCCAAGTCCTATTATTTACCTTCTGTTGCTCGTCCAAGTCATGTTTTATAAAGATCTTAAGTCCTAAGTCTTTATAGGGGCCCGGAGGTGCCACATGGCAGGATATCGTAAGCCCACAAATCATTGAAGATGATGTCATGTTCCTACCACGCAGCTGTGAAATGGAGACAGGTGGAAAGTGTATCGTGGCCTTTGGCCTTAATATTGAGAATGAAGCAAATTGCACTAGGTGTCAAAAGATGGAGCGAGAAGTGGGGCTGACAGGGATCGGATGGTAGCGCAATGTCCCAGAAGAATCTTGTCAGAAGGGAAGATCCACTGCACGGCTGCGAGACAAGGACACATGGATTGTTCTTGAAAGGAAGAAAAATGCTTGTATAAGGAGAGCCATGTGGAAGGATTAGTGCGCTCCTGCAGAACTAAAGGGGGGTGGCCCACCTACTATTGCGCAGCCATGGAATGATACCATGTGGCCACGTAGGACAAAAGGGAAATAAAAGTTAGCAAAAAGAGTGTCTGAGATGGAGAAGGTTGATTAGCTGTTGGTTTTTCAACACAAAAGTTTAGATTTTCAAATCTGGCAGTTCATTCTAGGCTGTCAATCTTGCAGAATAAGGTTCACATCAATGGATGAAATTCAAATCTTCTATGTGAATGTTGGGATGTACCCCTGTGCCATGAATTTACAGTAATGGTCAAAGTGATGAGCAATTATGTTGCAATCATTCATTTGTAAGCCGAATAAAAGTAGAAGGTAAGGGTTTTTCTCATCATTGTCGTAAGCACAAAGATGATCCCTACGCGCAACAAGAACTTGGTTGAAGAAATATTGAAATCCTGAGCTTCTGCAAGTAAAACCAATAAGTTTAATCTCTATTGGCTACATACATTTCAATTAAAGTTGCTACCTTGTTTAAGCAATTTGAGGATTACTGGAAGAGAAAACCCTAGTTTGGTATGAAATTGCTTTGAAGATGAGTCACACAAGCTAGCCTTCAACTTTGAAGAGGAGTCTTGATGAATACTTGATGATTCAGTTGCCTGGGTCTTCAAGAAGGCCCGTAAATGTGCATGGTCCCAATGGGCCAAATGACAAACTTTTAGACCTATGCTATGAATGTTGAGATGCTTAATTGCCTGTGCCTAGATGGATTGTGTTCAAACATTGGTATGACAGGAGGGAGTATAAGGCCCCTATTTGTAATGTGTGGAATTTGGACTTGGCAAAGTTGATATTTCCTAATGTGTTCTTAAATCTAGATTTTGTGAAGGCAGTTGTATAGAGGTATGACCTTGGGTCTAGGGCTATCCTAGCAGGAAATAACACAATCATGATCAGAACCACGAAGGCCTACATCACAAAAGTATTTGGCTTAAACCCTGCTTCCAGCAAAACAATTGATCTTAATACTCTGAAGGAAGAATATAAGACTGTTCGGCGTGGATACAGAGCTTTTAAGTTGCCCAAACATAGACCAAATGACATTGATGGATAATTGGTGAAAATATCAGACAAGGAAGAAGAACCTTTTGATGTGTCACAATTCATGCACTATTTTATGAAGACATATCACACTCTGTGCCATGTGTTGAGAAGAGATGTATTGGACAAAATGCCAGTCTCCCTGATGATGCTAGCTGCCAATGTATAGGATATTTCAACCATGGAGCCCTTTGATTATGCAACATATATAGCAGACAAAATGCATAAGCGATTGATTGAGATTAAGAACAAATTGTATACTATGGATACAAAGGTAGATTTTAAGTGGTATCCCATAATGTGTCATATGTTTTTACATGGTGGATTATGAATGTGGCATAAAGATTTGCAAGTTAGAGAAGTTGATCCAAATGGTACTTTGCTCCTTGTACAGATGTGGACCTGTATGATAGATATGCATTGTACAGATGCAGATTATGTAACTTTTGAGGAGCATTTTGTTAGAAGGATATTGGGTTTCCTAGAACCTAAAGGTGAAAGAATGTATGTGGATGTACTTGAATTTATAAGACCACTGGATAGAACCCCTGAGTTGGGAATTCAAAACAACTGGGGTGATTGGTTTTTGCATACTGACACCACCTATATCAGAGTTTATGGGAGCAGGGTTGCCCCATACATATTTCCAATTTATATCTACCGAAGAGAATTGCATTTTTAGAAATCATAAGGCAATTGAATGAGTCTGATAAAGAGCATCTGAGATTGTAGAAGAAAGGGTTCCTTTTTCCCAACTTCTATCAAGTTTTGTGATTTTTTGGCTACTAATAAAGATGCTCTAGATCAAATTGATTCAGTGTTAATGGTCTACAGGATGGGGTTCGAGTAGCCAAGGGTGTTTGACCCAGAAGGATTTATTAACAAGGTAAGGCTTGGCATCAAAAGACCCCAATTTACCCACTAAGTTTTGTTTGATGAAGATGTAGTAAGGAATTGTGCTACAATGGGAGAAGTTCACTTTTTGAGAAAAATGTGGGAAACAATAATGGAGGCAGAAAGAATGAGAAAGAATTTGAATTCTACATACTTTAGGGCATTTGTAAAAGAGAATGATCCCATAATAAGGATCCAGAAAATTTTTGCCAATGCAGATGATTTGATTGAAAGTGCTCCAGCATGGGAGGAGAGACCTGCATATGATCCAAGCAGTTCAAGGAGAGCATACAGAAGAAGTGAATCACTTGATGTACCTCTAGCTAAGAAAGTAAAAATCATTGATTTGGAGCATGAAGAGGAAGTAGAATTGATAGACTTGGAGGAGGAAATAAATGAACAAGAACAAGAAATCTCCCAATAGGTGAATTCACCTATGAGAATATGGCCTTATGCCTCTCCTAATAACAGATTGGCAAGGTCAATTCATATCCATCAAATAGATACAAAGGATATTAGAGTACTTGTGTGCTCACAATTTTTAGAAGATGATGCCTTTGTAAACACCCCTGGATTCAAGGGATATGTATTAAAGGTGAGGAATGAAGAATTTTAGAAAAAGGTAGAGGAAGCCAAGAGGGGAGCTGATCCAGAAAAATATGAAGAAATAACTCAGAGGGTGCTAAATGAAGTAAGCCAAGATATCAGCAAGATGACCCCTAATGAGGGAAGAGCTTAAGTGGAGAAGAGTGGTTTGCTATTGCTTCCACATTGGACCTTAGAAAATGCAATTTCTTTTGACACTATCACAAGAAGTGGCACAGATGTATCTGATGATCAGGTGGAGAAGGAACTCTCTGCTAGAGGATTTAATCCTAGATTTGAGACCCTGGCAATATGGGCATTGGCCCCAAACAATAATAATCCAAGGGTTGGTTTAGGAGAATTAATAGGGGATGTAATAATAAAGAGAGTGTCAGACATTCCAGCCCCTCAAGCTGCAAGCTTGAATGCTCATACAACCCAATTTGTTGAGGGTGTTACAAACAAATTGTAAAGAGATTATGATGAACTCCTTTTGCAGTATGGGCAAGCCATGTCAGAATTGAATAAATGTAAGGAGCAGATATTGTTGGCTCCAGGTACTTCAACTCAAAGTGTTCCTGCTATTGTAGAGACTACAGAGGCATTTCCAATGGACAAGGAAGCACTACTCTCAAAAATCAAGGGGTTGAAAGAAGTAAAGAAGCTAAAGGATGAGAAAAAGAGCACTATCAAAGAAATGGCTACCAGTTTTATCAATCACAAGTTATCCAAGATCATTGCTAGAGTTTATGACACATGGATGTCTTTTTCAAATTTGAAGATAGCTCTGGATAAACATGAAAGGGATAAGGAAAGCCTGAAGGAAATGCGTAGAGTGTGACTACCAAGAACTAGAGACATAAGGGAAGTCCACAGATGTTCAAGGTTTGCCTTTGATGCGCCACCAGAAATAAATCTGACTCTAGATATGTTGATTTTGTTAGAAGAGGTGGTGGCCTTTCAACTTAAATTGGATAAAGTTTTGAATGAGAAAAGGCAATCAATAGAAAATATAGATAAAAATCTAATGCCAAGCATATTGGAGGATGATGGACAAATCAAAAGTCTAGACAACTGGAAGACTGAATTTGAAAGCATAGTTGGCCAACTTATATCATCAAGTTGTGTAGACGGTGACCTAAGCATGAAAATTTGAAGTTCTACACTTGATAAGTTGCATGTGCTGGAATTGAATTTTGAGATATTTTGCAAGGAATCAAAGATTTTATTGGATGCAAGGTATACAATGCATAATGAAAAGATAGAAAAATTGATTCCTTTCCAATGGCCATCAAAGAAGTCATGTGCAGCCTGGGTGGAGAAATATGAATAAATGTGTCCAATCATGTGATAAGTTTTCTTCATCATTGGAATAAAGTGCCTCCAACAATTTTTTTTCATCCCCAATACAAATTGTATTTTTGTCTTTTCTCTTTCATATGTAATTTGAATTAGTTTCCCAATGCCTATGGGTGGTGGCTTGTAATGTAAGATTCTGTAACCAACATATGGTAACGAGTTTTTGGGCAAATGCTCTTGTGTCTATAAAAGAGCATATTGTACTACTCTGTAAGGTTGTTGAAAGATTTGAAAAACTTTGATAATGAAATATAGAGCAATTCTGGGAGGTTGTCCATATTTTTGAGTTGTAAGTTTAGTTTCTTGCATGTTGAATGTATGTTCTCTATAAGAATTTTATCAGTTTTAGATTGCAATAAATAAAAAATGCCTCTGAGCATGTGTTTCCAATAATTGTATCTTGTATTTTTGGCATTTCTCTTTTGAATAAGGATACTAAAGGTTTCTGAATTCATGAATATACATTTGCTATATTACATGTCAGGTTTGTTGTTTCTATTCAAGGAATAGATTAAAATGCTTTAAGTTAGATATAAAGAGATTTGTTTTACAATAAGGATATCTGTAAGAAGAGTTTTTGGGAATACCCATTCTTGGATTGTTTTCTATAAGATAGGAACATAGTAAATTCTTTGAATCTATATCTTTGTGATGTTTATGAGAAGTACTCTACATTTGTAAGGAATTGACTCCAAACCCTAGGATTGGCACCGATCAGAGTTGGGCTTATTTAAACAAAATACCCATAATCAAACAATCACATACATTAAAAGAAGAGTAAATCAACTTATTATTTTTTAGGAGTAGGGTTCAGTTTCATGTTCTCTGAGCCATCTAATGAACTAATTTCCAAAACTAGCCACTTTGAAGCAATTATACAATTTTGGTCTGCATATAGGAGAACATATCTGCTTTAGGTGTCAATATCCAATGAAATAAGGATTTTTCATATATATATTGAAGAAAGGGAATACCCCCTAGGTCTAGAGTAAAGCCTGAAGTGCAGAGGAGAATGAATAATTATCTCCTATTTGTTGGTCACTAACCTAAGAATCTTGAGCATAAAAGATAGCAATTTTTTTAATGGAAACTTAGAGCATCAGTTGGGAACACCAATAGATTGGAGACTCCTCTGGGGAGTTGATTAGAAAGAACTCATAATTCAACCTGAAATCCCATTTGTGGGTGGCGAATCTAAATTTATCTCCCTGCCAGTAACATTACAATTTGTATGCAAGGAAGAAGATCCCTACAAAACCCCTTGTTCCAAGAACAACCAAAAATGATGTACAAAAAAAAGATGGTAGTCCGTCCAACCAAGAAGGATCTCCAAATACTCAAAATAATGATAATGTGTAGAATGAATTTAGGTCCTCCAAACAACAAAATTTTTTAGCTACAGAAGCTAGCATCCAAGAGATCTATGAGAAACAACAAGGTGATGGGCTGAGGTTAGGATCTGATATCTTTGAAGAACGTCATTTTTTGGATCCACCTGACAGGTTTGAAGATGTAAAATCACCAAGGGATACAATAACCCTAATATGATTAGACCATACTCCTCAATGCCAAAGGAGGAGTTATCAGAAGAAATTAGGAACCATAGGGCTGATATTGACTACTTGCAAGTTGTGAAAATAAGGGATGAGATGAGGCCTAGTGTTGAAGCTCTAAGAACTACTCACCAGAATGCAATTCCAACTATCAATAATACAAACACAGTGGGTAATCAATAGGTCAATAACGTTCCAAACCAGTAGAATAATCAGAATATACTGGGTAATAATCATAATGTACTGGGTAATAACCAAGGGCTTAATCAACATGCAAATAAGAATATGCAAAACAATGAAAGGTAGAATGCCCATAATAACAGAGCACCTCAGAACAATGTAAGAAATTAAAATGCACATGTCCATGGTAATGTGAATCGAAATGCTAATGCAAACCAAAACCAGAATGCAAACTAGAACCAAAATGCAAATCAAAATCATAATGCATTTGGTAGGAGGCCCATGCAGGTGGAAAGATATAGACAGTTGGATTTTACTGGTATCCCTAGGTGTCCTAACCCTATTGAAAATGACATCAGGACTGAATTGCCCAAATTTTCAGGTAATAATGCAGTGTCTGGTGAGGATCATTTGAAATCTTTCTTGAAATTAATGGATAATTTTGAAGTTGAACATGTAGATGTCTTCATAAAGTTGTTCATGCAATCTCTAGTATAAGAGGCTAGGGAATGGTATAGGAATTTTCCTGATAAGAGTATTTCATCATGGGATGATTTCATGTGGGTCTTCAGAGAATAGTATGGAGATAAGACTGACCCTAGTTTCATTATAAATGAATTCGATAGCATAACTAAAGGGTCAAATGAGACTGTCATTGATTTTAATGCAAGGTTTACCAAGGTACTGAATAAACTTCCACCTCATATGAGGCCAAATGAACCTATGTGCATGGTTTTGTACATAAATGCTTTTAATGCCAAAATGGCATATGAACTTAGAGACAAAAGTCTAGCTAGTCTGAGAGATGCTTTTAGGATTGCAACCAATATTGAGAATAATAGAAAAGCATCTGGCAAAGGAAATAAGAGGGATGATGTAAAAATCTTGCAAAATCCAAATAATAGAACTCAGAATACTCAGAGTTATGGTTCCACATCTGAGGATAAATTGGACAAAATGACAAATGCTTTTAAGGACCTAAGTTAAAACTTGCAAGAATAGAGAAAGGATTAGGCCCTGAAAAGCCAAATTATCAGAGATAGGAAAAAAGACCACAATTGCATGATATGCCATACAATACAAACTGGCACAATGGTAAGCCCATCATGAATAATTTAATAATAATCAAAAGTCTCAATATAGTAAGGAAACTCCTGATCCATTAAAGAAGAATGTCAATGTTTTTGAGGATACTCCTTGGTGTATGGTGTGTCAAATGCCTCATTCATCATCACAATGTATGATTGCTCAGTCTTTTCATAATGATTGCAATGAATGTAATGAATCCCACTATGTTGAAGATGACAGTGTTATTATGCTTTTTACTAGTGGGGATTATTCTTGTGATGAGGTTGATGCAGATATAGATGTGGTTCAAAAGAGGTATCATAAGGAGCAAGTTTGTCAAGAGATTTTCTCATATGAAGAGGTTGAAGATCAACATGTTTATGCCCTGGATTCACATATTCTAAATGTAAATTTAAGGAAACCTTCTGATGAGGAGATCAGATCCATAATAGTTGTTGTAGTTGCTGAAGTCAAGTGTAATTATAATCTTAGGAGTCGGGCTCAAACTGGTGATTCTGGTCAACCAAGAAGCATATTTGTGAAGCAGCCTCAGAATAATTCAAAAGCATTTGAGTCATAGAAGAAACATAATACTGACAATAAGAAAGATTCTAAGGAAAAGCCAACCCATAATGACAGAAGTTTAAAAAGTAACGCAACTCAGAATGAGGATAAAAGTAAAAATTCTAGTGGGATGAGTAATAATCAAAATGCCATAGGTACTAAAGTTGCACATACTCATGAAAGAAATAGAAATGTGGGTCAAAGTACAACTATTATACAAAATTATGTCCCATTTGACATTACTCAAGCATTATCCCAAATGAAGGTTTCTATTCCACTACTTGAGATGTTGAAAATCAAAGAATACATGAATAAAGCACCGTCTTTAATTTTAGGGATATCTAATCAGGTAGACCAAGCTGCCATGGATCATGGCAAAGGTCAAGAAAAGGATGCTGATGAAGAAGAGAATTCTAAAGAATATTTAGGAACAAACTTGACAAAATGTCCATCACAGGTAGAACCATTCTATGTATCTCTTATCATTAATGGAAAAGTAATAAGGAATTGTATGCCTGATTCAGGTGCATCCACAAATATCATGCCTTTGGCTATCATGGAACAAAATAGACTAAAAATAGATAAGGCATGTGGTAAGTGCTTTGCTATGGATGCTAGGGAGGTGCCAGTTATTGGAATAATGAAGAATGTAGATTTCATGCTTGTTGGTTATCCTGAGAAAACCTATACTATGAATGTGACTGTGGTTGACATCAAGCCACAATATGGGATGTTACTATCAAGGAGGTGGGAAACACTGATTGAGGGAAGTATGCAATTGGATTTATCTTATGCTATGATTCCTATGAATGGCAGGGATGTCAAACTAGACAGAGAAGAAAGGGCACCTAACATAGTTGAAGAACCTGAACAATTTTTTTTGTTGATACTGATTGTGATAACTTTTAATTAGTATCCTATGACTAGAATATAAACAAGAAGGAACCCATTGATGATGAACTAGAAAGGTTGAAAGATCAAGATGGGCTCTGGTCCATGTATTTTGATGGTGCATTCTCTAAGGAGGGCTCTAGTGCTAGAGTAGTGTTTGTCTCCCCTACAGGTAAGATATTTAAATTTTCTTTCCTTCTAAAGTTTAGGTGCACAAATAATATTGCAGAATATGAGGCTCTTCTACTGGGTTTGAATGTTTCAATTAAGCATGGGATTAAGCTTCAAAAGGTGTTAGGAGATTCAGAATTAAGTGTCTCTCAAGTAAGAGGGAAATATACTTCTAAAAATGAAAGACTGAAACAATATAAGCATGTAGTATGGGATAGTGTGGAACTAGTTGATGCATTCTCTATAAATTGGGTAGAAAGGTATATGAATGTTTTGGGAGACTTCCTAGCTAATGTTGCAATCAGGCTAGATGATATCACATTGGCGGATAGTGCACATGATGAGGTCAAAGTTAGACCTACAATCCCAGACAACATATGTAGCTAGCAAGTTTTTGAGGATGACAAGGATCTATTAAGATTTCTACATTGCATTGATGAGTATGAAAATTAGGAGATAGACTTTCAAAATTTTGTGGAAGTTGTAGATGGAAAAGAAACCCTTTTTGGAAAAGAGGTAATACAGCTCAAGACTAACAAGATTCCAAGAGGGCCGGTAGCTTTGGAAAGAACATTTGATAATAGAGATTAGTTTGCTGCTAAGACTTCTTCCACAAACAAGTAGGATTTCAAAGAAATAAACCTGGGTACAAACAATGCTCCAAAGAAAGTCTATATTGGGAAGCAGCTCAAGCCACACATAAGGGCAATGTTGATTGCACTATTGAGAAAATATAAGCATGTCTTTGCATGGTTATATGATGATCTGAAGGCCTATAGAGAGGATCATTTTCATCATGAAATCCCCTTGAAGCCTGGGGCTAAGCCATTTAGATAGAAGCAAAGGCCCATCAATCCTACTCTGGCCCCAAAGATGCAAGAACTCATGAAGCTTAGAGATGGTGGAATCATAAAGCCCATAAGGCACTCCACTTGGGTGTCAAATCTAGTCTCTGTCAGGAAGAAAAATGGAGACATCAGGCTATGTGTGGATTTTAGAAATTTGAAAGTGTCATCTTTGAAAGGTAATTATCCACTGCCCAACATGGAGACTATGCTCTAGAAAGTGACAAGGTGTGAACTGTTATCCATGATGGATGGGTTTTTAGGCTACAACCATGTGGAAGTGAAAGAATCGGAACAATATAAAACTACCTTCACAACTCCATGGGGGACATATGTATATGTGAGGATGCCATTTGGATTGACAAATGATGGGGCAACATTTCAGAGAGCCATGGATGTAGCATTTGCAGGATTAACTGATTCAATACTGGTGGTGTATTAGGTTGATTTGACTGCTTATTCTAAGAAAGAGGATCAACATTGTATTGACATGGAGAAGATTTTTATCAGAGCATTAGAGTATGGCATTTTATTGAATCCTAAGAAGTGTGCCTTTGGAGTGACTGAGGGAAAACTTTTGGGACATATAGTGTCCAAGGATGGGGTTAGGATTGATCCAGAAAGGGTTGTTGCAATTGACGGAATCCAAATGCCCAAAACTGTGAAGGGTATTTAGTCATTTTTTGGACAGATCAACTTTGCTAGAAGATTTGTTACCAACTTTACAGAAATCACCAAAGCAATATCTAAGATGATGAAGCAATGTGAGATTGTGACATGGGGGGATGAAGCAATTTTGTCATTTCAAAACACAAAAGAAGCCATTTAAAACTACCCCTATTTTGAAATCTCTTGACTTCACTAAGCCTTTTTAGTTATTTTCTTTTGCTTCTTTTCATACAAGTACTGCATGCTTGTTACAGAAGAATGATGATGGATATGAATAGCCTATTGCTTTCTTTAGCAAGTCCTTGCAGGCTATAGAGTTAAAATATGATATAATGGAGAAGCAAGATTATGCTTTGGTTAGGGTGGTGAAGAATTTTAGACCTTATTTAGATGGAGCTCAAATTGTAGCCTATGTTCCCCATTCTATAGTAAAGGCTATATTTACACAACAAGAGGTAACAGGCAGACGGTGTAGGTGGATAAATAAAATTTAGGAGTTTAACATTGATATCCAAATCAACAAGCTAGTAAGGGGACAAGGTCTGGCAAAATTGATGGCAGAGACAAACCTAGAGGCCTGTCAAGTAAATGTAGTTGAAGATCAAATGTTACATCCCCAATTTTGTCTTGCTAACACTTTTTAATTTTTACTTGAACATAAGTAAATTTATTTTGATGTTTAGATTAATATTAGGGAAAGACATAGATTCTATTTGAATGTCATTTATGGAATTATGGAAATGATTATGTTATTATCAATTTAATAATTGCATTATGAGAATTTGGTTTATTATTTGAATAATGATGCACTGTTCATAATCTATTGATTTCAAGTGTTATACAAGATTACAGGTTTTTCAGACGACTCTCAAAGAAAAGAGAGAGAGTATCTTTCGAGGAGAGAGATATAGACCTCAGGGTACGAGTGATTATTTTCCTAAATGAGTATGAGTGTTTAATGAAAATGTGAACCAGTATTGTAAGAGGTAAGTCTTGTCTTGTCAGTGTGCTTTTGAATCTAGTCGACAGGTAGTTGATATATTTTGATTCTTTTTTAGTCAAGTCATTGTGCGTCGACATAGTCATTTGTAAAGTAAACGATGTCATCTGAGTAGAACTTTGACCATTTACGATTAACGTAAATATTACAATGTCATTATTGTAAAATGGTTGCGTTATTATTCTTGAGTCGCTTAACGTTTTATTGTCGATGTTTAACGTCAAGGATGATCTCGTTAAGACAAGATGACATGATTTAATGAGAGATTGTGTAGGGGAGACAAGCTTGACCCCTCCATAATATTCATAAGTCTTTTGATTTATTGTTATTATCATATTTGGATCAAGGCATAAACTATCACATAGGATAGATGCCATGTTGAACCATATTTATTTATATATATATATATAATCATCAAATTGAGGATAATACCTCATGATTGATAATAATACTCACTCACTTGAGAAACCGTAGGCTTACTAATAGGAGTGCCTTTATTGTAATGAGTGGTGGATCGAATCACTCTATGCGATTAATAAATGATCAACGTGGTTTAATTGTCATGTCAACCTTTTCCAAAGAGGAGTCTATGGTATTAACTACCACATTTGATGAACTCCATGAGTTGTTTGTTTTCCATCGACATGTGGAAAAATTTGCAAATTTTGTGGATTAGGTTGAAACTAAATTAGTTTGAGGATTGTTTTGAATTCAATGTGTTTTCAAACTGCAAGAGTGGGGAATGAAAGTTGGGGCGACTCATTATGAATCTCGTTGAGCCTTTTTTATCCACGACTCAGTAAGTTGAGGGAAGGATCAGGAAGTGATATGTTATTTTTGCATAATCATTATCATTGGAATGATATGTTTTGGTAAAGAGTTCATGGTGAGCATAGAGATAACGAGTTAGAGAATGGAAATAATGTGGATTGTCTAGGACAACCACGAAAGTATTTCTATCTACAAATCCTTCTCAGCTTTGACTGCCGCTACCAGGTAACATTTTTGCATTTTATGCATTGAAAGGCAATATGAAGCTGAATGTTTATTAAGTCTTCTATAATGCTTTATCTTGGGCAATTGTTTATACTAGTATGGTTATCCTTTAAGTTCATTGTGTAATATGTTCAAAACAAGATGAACTAACTGTGTCGAATAGAATATCATCGATTTAACTTAGTTAACTCTGTCAACTATGTATAGTTAACTTAGTGGAAACCAAAGAGAAATGACTTATCCTGAAAAGGCCGATGTAAGCAATATAAATGAATTCTATTTCATTGGTACACAAAGTTGACAATATACCTTTTGTTTTTAAACTATTTGATATGTCGAACTATCACATGGAGAATCAAATCACTGTTAGTTATTTTAGAAAATTTCTAAACTACCTACAGGAATTCAATGGAATCAATCAAGCCTAGAAAGGTCGATGCTTGCTGATTTAATCGAATTCTATATCATAGCACATAGAGTCGACCATATTCTTATTGTTTCAAAATTGTTAAACTAGTCTAACTTTCATATGATGATTTATTATTCAATACATTCTCATAGCAAAGAAGGTTACTTTAGATATCAAGTGCCTTGTAATCCAGTCACTTAAATGAATGAGTCTCATCATGTATCAAGTCGATGATACACATATATGTAAAATATGCAATGACTTTCGAAGATAGTAGTGTAAACTGAGAATATATTAGGTATATTTAATAGCTGTGAGTAATACATTTTAAACATTAAGATAGGATATTATTTAAAAACCATTCTTGGTTTAGACTATATTTATATGTCTAAACGATTTCTTTCAAAGAAACTTAGAATCTTAGTAAGCTGTTGAAAGCTATCTTTTATCCAATCAAGTGATAGAACACCAGGAATATTATGATAGGAGAAGTAAGGTGCATAGAACCATCTTATTACCTATTATATTAATCATTATGAGTATAACATTGTAGTAAACCATTATGATGGAATAGACTAAGTCTAACTAGGAATGATCTTGTATGGAATCATATATGAGTATATATAATGTGATTGTTAATGACATCACGTTAAGGAAAGAAGAAGGTATTCATACTCCTTGTATAGGAGGTATTATCTATTACAGAACCATATTAATCTTAATCTTGGTTGAGTTAAACCATAGTATAAACCTTAGTCTTGAAGTTATGAGATAGGGTTATTTTGATATAATGGATTATTCAAGGGTTAAATAAAACCCTAGTTTAACCTAGAAGGGTTAAAGATTATTTGATGACACCTTTATGGTTATAACCCGTTTTAGTTATTTTATGGGGGTAGACATTAAAGGGTTGAGAACCCTAAAATAATAAATGTTCATATTTATATTATTGAAAAGAGATTTGATATTATTCGATAATGTTTAACCTTAGGTAGAGAAACCTATATGTTTGATTACAAGTCAACTTGAGATATAAGTCATAAGCCTCGGGTTTTGCAAGCATGCAAGAGGTACTATCAAATGGTTAGTCAACCATAAAGTTTTTTATACCTTTTTTTGGTCATAGACTTCTCTTAGCTATTACTTGTTGATAAATGGTGAATCTCAAATGTTGCAAAGATACAAAGAGATACCCAAGAATAGATAGTCATTCCATAAGGTCTATGGAGCAATGACAGCGTCATGTGAGTCCACCTAAGTTAGAAAGACTAGTTATGAGTTAGATAAGACTCTTTAATTAAACCTTAACTTGACAAAATAAGGTAATTATTTATATTAAATCATTGTGATCAATATATAGATTGTGATTGAAGGGACAAGTACCCTAACTATGTTTATTTATTCTTACTTGTAAGAAAGGAAATAATTTCCTAGACTATGATGCTTAACCTGGGTAAGGTAACCATCTTAGTTGTTATAAATCGACTTAAATTCTTATGTGTCGATAAGTCTTGGATCTCGAGTATTGCAATGATGCAATGAGAATCCTCGTAAAGAAAGGTAATCGATAAGGTCTATGGAATATAGGTAGTGTATGTAAATTTGTCTAGGACGGGAAGACTAGAATATTGAAGTTGTCAAGACTATATAGTTATACATAATTGACCAAGTCAAACTGTAGGAATATGAAAGTATCCAAGTCGAGTTGGGGTGGGTGAACATTATGACAACGTTCATTGTGAACATCAATTTATATTGAAACTATGGCCATAGTAATGCATATGTCTCTGCATGGATTGTCAGTTCACTATATTTGGATTGCACAACCTATTAGAAATCATACTTAGCTAGAGGGTATCTAGGGTTGTATGCTTGATACAGTTGTGTAGAATACAACACTATGTACTCGGGAAGGCAAATTAGCACTGGTCACCTTTGGTCTATATTCCTCATGAAGGGTAGGGCCACTTCCTATGTGGAAGATGTGTGGGAGACCGCTCGTTTGTGGATGGAGGTAAAGCACTAGGAAGATGCTCTCTCTCTCTCTAGCAGAAGACATGCCAAGGCTTGTGATAAAGATGTCAGATTTTTGGATGTAGTATATCTTTGAGACTATGTAAAACATTATCTATTACAAATATTTGTAATTGTAAAGACAAAATGTCATCTTTGTATATGATATCATGTTGCTTAATTTAGGATAGAAATCTTGCAATTTGTTGTTACTTGATTATATGTTAAATAAAAGAAAAATTTTCTCTCATTTTTACCTTGTTGAATTACTCTATGGTAAATTCTCGAATTTACTATGTTTTTAGAATGTGGATGATACATATGGTATCAGAGCTACCAGGTTCGACACTAGGGCTTATGAGTCCATTGTGCTAACCTGTAGTGAACATTATGCAGTTAGCTAATGTTTGAATTTCATTTGCCAGAATGCAGTGGAGAAGAACCAAGAAAACTGCTAGAAAGTTTGTTCCCCAGCATTTGCCTGAATTAGTAGTTAAAAAGGAACCTATTGAGGAAGTGAAACTTAAAGAGCATATTAATTATACTAAGGGTGCATGGCTGGAGGATTCAGAGACTTTTGCTGATGCACTGAAGTGGATACAACTAGAAAGAAAACAACGTTTTGAACTAGCCAAGAATCCTACTATTTCTACTTGTGTAGTAAAACTTAGTAAACTATAGCCAATCATGACATGCCACTTGGAGGTTGTTGCGTTACTTATGTTTTAGGAAATGAAGTGTTGGAGGAGTATCTATGTGTACATCCACCCTCTAAGTTTGTTTAATTGGAAGATCTTTTAATCAGCAATGACATGTAGTCTTGTCATATCAACTATATAAATAAGGATGTAGTTACTCCTGAATAATTTATAATAAAGATGGGAATGTTTTGTACCAATCTATTGATTGTTATGAGTTAAATATGTTTTGATGTTTTGAGTCACATTAGATTCAGAAAACTATTAGATAACTTATTTTTCTTGCATGAGAAAAATGACATGTTTCATATAAGAACAAACAAGGGTGAGAGTCTAGAAGAGAATAAACCACTAGTTAATCTCTTGGACAAATTGGAGAAATCCTAACCATGTTTATAAAAACCAAGGAGAGACTTGGTATTTTGGAAAAGAAAGTAAGAGATCAAGGAAACCCTAAAGGGGGAAAGTTTTCTCATGGGATGAGCAAGGAAAATCACCAAGAATATAGTGTGAAAACCCTGAAACCATAGACCCTAAAAGGAAGCAAAGGATAGGCTTGCCTTATAACTCCCAAGGTTATAAAGAAAGTCACTCCACTGGAGTTTAATGGAATTAAAAAACCCCATTATAAGAATTATTCACTAAAGTTGTGATTAGATCTAGTATTTTACCATGGGGTACATTAGTTATCTTTGTCAAGAAAAAGGACATAACTCTACAATTGTGTATTTAATATCGTATGCTCATTAAACCAACAATAAAGAATAAATATCCTTTACCACGTATTGATGATCTCTTCGATCAGATGTGTGGAGTTGTAGCATTTTCAAAGATTGCTTTGTGATCAGGATATCATCAGTTAATATTGAAGGATGAGGATACCCATAAAACAACTTTTAGGACAAGAAATGGGCACTATGAGTTTGTAGTGTTACCTTTTGGACTTACAAATGCCTCTATTGCATTCATGAATCTCATGAATAGTGTGTTTAGAGATTGTATAGACAAGTTTGTCCTAATCTTTCTAGATGATATACTTATTTATTCTAAGAATGAAGGAGAACATTATCAACATGTGCAAGTGATTTTGCAATGGTTAAGGGAAATGATTTGAGTGGACAGATAAATGTCAAGAGGCAATTGATCTATTAAAAGAGAAATTACAACAACACTAATTTTGTGAGTTCCTGACCCTGAAGGACAATTTGAGGGAATAACTGATGCCTCAGGAGAAGGATAAGGGGGTGTACTTATACAAGATGAGTGAGTGATAGTCTAAGATTCAAGGTATGATGGGTTTCATTTTCAGTCTAATGGACTATTGAGATACAAAGAAAGAATGCATGTTACTAATGTAGCCAAATTAAGAATTATTATGTGGAGAGAAGTACACACTGCACCATACTTAGGGTAACCAGAAGTAAATAAACTTCTAACGGATGCAAAACCTCTTTAATTCATGAAAAGAATGAAGAATGATAGTGCAAAATTTGTAACAAGTTGTTTGGAGTGCCAGAGGGTAAAAAAAAAAGAACATCAACAGTCTGTAGGACTGATGTATCCACATGATATACCAGAATAGAAGTGGCAAGTCAGAAGTATGGACTTCGTTCATAGTCTTCCAATGTCTAAGAATAGACATGATGCCATTTTAGTTATGGTTGGTAACTTACAAAGGTAGCACATTCCATACGATGGAAATTAACTGATGGAGTACTAGTATTGGCTCGCAAACTTTAAAAGATTATCTCAGGTAGAGAAGCGCATGTAACGTCAAGGTTTTGGCAAACTTTATTTTTTGCGCTAGGGACTAAACTTAATAAGAGTACAACTTATCATCCTGAGAATAGATGGTTAAATTGATCTAGAATTAACCAAGTTTTTGGAGGATTTATTACAACTATATTGCATGGATCAACAATATAAGTGGGAAGACTACTTACCTCTTGTGGAATTTTTCTTATAACAATAACTAAATTTTTGCTATTAAGATAGCTTGAATTAAAACATTGGACAAAAAAGATGCCAAGTTCCTATAAGCTGAGTAAGCTAGAAAATAGGATTAGCATTAGTCCAGAAATGTTGTTAGAAATGGATGAGCAGATTAAGCTAATCAGAAAAGATCAATGGAAACTATTAATAAATAAAAAGTTATATGGATGTTAAGCATACACTAAGATAATTCTTGGTTAGAGAAGAAAAAGTTATTTTGAGGGTCAAATCCCAAAAAAGTTTCAAAAGTATAGAATTTATTCCAAACCAACTCCTAGATATAAAGAAATCTTCTAAATTTTCAAGGTTATCAATTTTATTGATTACAAGAATCAATTTATCACTAGTTATTTCCAGGAGGCATAATGCTTTTTATGATTTATATATGAAAGATATATATATATATATATAATACATGAATATTATATTCTTAGAATGTTTTACAAGTACAGAACCTAAGAATGA
The DNA here is from genome assembly GCA_027924645.1 of Cunninghamia lanceolata. Taxonomy (NCBI): domain Eukaryota; kingdom Viridiplantae; phylum Streptophyta; class Pinopsida; order Cupressales; family Cupressaceae; genus Cunninghamia; species Cunninghamia lanceolata. Next base: position 6,115,226 of record BSBN01000865.1, on the reverse strand, counting down.
TTATAATCGAGCTTCTTAAATGTTTGTGGTTTGCAAACACTGCTTGTGTAACATAGAGGTTATGCAGTGCAAGGTCCAGTGGGACCAATATGTAGAGGATAGTTCTACATGGGGGAAATTACCATGAATTTTATCAGAAATTTTCTCATTTATTTAATGCTTTTAGCAGTTAAACAAAAACTTGCTTTTTAGTTACAATTGGGTACTTTATATCATTGAGGACGATGAATCTTTAGGGGAAGGATATGTTACATCCCCAATTTTGTCTTGCTAACACTTTTTAGTTTTACTTGGACATAAGTAAATTTATTTTGATGTTTAGATTAATATCAAGGAAAGACAGATTCTATTTGAATGTCATTTATGGAATTATGGAAATGATTATGCTATTGTTAAATTAATAATTGCATTATGAGAATTTGGTTTATTATTTGAATAATGATGCACTGATCATAATCTGTTGATTTCAAGTCTTATACATGATTATAGGTTTTCCAGATGACTCTCAGAGAAAAGAGAGAGAGTATCTTTCGAGGAGAGAGATATAGACCTTAGGTTACGAGTGATTATTTTCCTAAATGAGTATGAGTGTTTAACAAAAATGTGAACAAGTATGTTAAGAGGTAAGTCTTGTCTTGTCAGTGTGCTTTTGAATCTAGTTGACAGGTAGTCGATATCTTTTGATTCTTTTTTTAGTCAAGTCGTTGTGTGTTAAAATAGTCATTTGTAAAGTAAATGATGTTGTCTGAGTAGAACTTTGACCATTTATGATTAACATAAATATTACGTCATTGTCGTAAAATGGTTGTGTTATTATTCTTGAGTCACTTAAGGTTTTATTGTTGACATTTAACATCAAGGATGATCTCGTCAAGACAAGATGACGTGATTTAACAAGAGACTATGTAGGGGAGACAAGCTCGACCCTTCCACAATATTCGTAAGTCTTTCGATTTATTGTTATTATCATATTTTGATCAAGGCATAAACTATTACATAGGATAGATGCCATGATGAACCATATTTATTTATATAAACATATATATATGTAATCATCAAATTGAGGATAATACCTAATGATTCATAAGAATACTTACTCACTTGAGCAGCTGTAGGCTTACTAATAAGAGTCACCAAAATTTACCCAAGGGACTTTCTCTCATGCAAAGATACTCACAAGCTGACTGGGATCTCAAGGATCGGAAGGCTAAGGGTCTCATAAGACTTAGTCTTTCCGATTCCGTGTTGTTAAATGTCCATGAGGAGGCTACTGCAACACTCCTTTGGAAGAAGTTGGGGGATGTGTATCAAGCCAAATCCCTTGTCAATAAACTTTTCCTGAGAAAGAAGTTGTACACTCTTTGAATGGAGGACGGAGCATCTGTGGCTGAGCATATGAATGCCTTTAATATGCTGGTTGCACAATTAACATCTATTGGTGTAAAGATGGAGGAGGATCAGTGTATGACCCTGCTTTGTTCTCTGCCGGACTCATGGGATCATCTTGTCATGGCAATCAGAAGCACCACATCCACATTCAAAATGGAAGAGGTGGTCTCTTCGCTGTTATCTGAAGAGATGCAGAGAAAGTCTTCTGAGGTAGCCAAAGAAGCCCTTGTAGTTCGTGGAAGACCCAAGGAGAAAGGGAAGAAGGACAAGAAAGCTAAGAAGGGTAGATCCAAATCCCGTGGGAGATCCAAATCTCCTAGAAAGTCCAAGACTCTTTGTTGGAACTGTGGCAAGACTGGGCACTTCCGAAAGGAATGCAAAGAGGAGAAGAAGAAAAAGAAGAAAGCTCTTGATTCAGATTCTGACAAATCACAAGATGATGGTGATGACTTCATCGCAGCCCTGGCAACCCATGCATCTGATGATGTGGGGCTAATCAACTCTGGTGCATCATTCCACATGACCTTGCATTGAGACTGGTTCACTAAGTATGAGGAGTTCGATGGTGGAAAGGTGTATCTGGGTGACGACTCTCATCTGAAGATCGTTGGTCATGGAAGAGTCTCTATCTGATTCCCTGATGGTTGAGTGAAGGGGATCACTAGGGTTATGCACATCCCAGGCTTAGCACGGAACTTGCTTTCTATAAGTATGTTGAATGATGCAGGTGTATAGGTTGTCTTTTCGAAAGACGGATGCAAGATGACTAGAGGATCTATGGTGCTTGCTAAGGGTACTTGGAGAGGTACTTTGTTTCAGCTGGGAGCATGCATTGCACAATGCAATAGTTCTTCTGACTCAAGGAAGAGGGCAGAAGTCACTTCATCCCCACCATCTGAATGAGCAGTGAAGAAATCTATAGTTTCTAATCTTGATGGTTGTAATCGTGCATTGGAAGTTAAACTTCCTACAAAAAAGAAAATGTTATGGCATAACAGATTTGGCCACATTGGTGAGAAGGGTCTGCATACCCTGAAAAATAAGAACCTCGTTGAGGGGTTAGATGATTGTAATCTCGAGTTTGACTTTTGCGAACATTGCATTTATGGAAAACAAAACCATGTTCAGTTTTACTTGAGTTCTCATAAGTCTTCTGGTGTGTTCGACCTCATTCATTCTGATGTGTTTGGTCCTGTTAATGTTCCTTCGTTATCAAAATCTGTATACTTTGTATCTTTTATAGATGATTACAGTAGAAGGACATGGATTTATTTTCTCAGAAGCAAATCTGAAGTCTATAGCAAGTTCAAGGAGTTTAAAGCCTTTGCTGAAAATCAGACTGGTAAAAAGATTAAATGTTTGAGAAATGACAATGATGGTGAGTTTTGTTCTACAAAATTTGATAAGTATTGCAAGGAACTTGGGATTGAAAGACATAAGACAACTCCATACACACCGCAGCAAAATGGAGTTGCAGAGAGGATGAACAGGACATTGATGGAGAAGGCTAGGAGTATGCTTAGTGGAGCTGGTCTAGAACAAAAGTTTTGGGCTGAAGCTGTTGCCACTGCTTGCTATCTGGTAAACAGATCTCCTACATCAACTCTTGTTCAAAAGACACCCATGGAGGTGTGGTCTGGTAGAAATCCTTCAGTAAGGCATCTTCGTGTTTTTGGTTGTGAGGCATATGCACATGTGCCTAAGGAGAAGCGGTCAAAGTTAGAGAATAAAGCTGTTAAGTGTATCTTCATTGGCTATTCTGTTGGTGTGAAAGGATACAAACTTTGGGATCCTGTGGCTGAAAAAGTGTTGTATAGCAGAAGTGTTATCTTCAGAGAGCTTACACCTTCTTCCACTATTTTGCAGCCAGAAGAAAAAGAAAAGAAAGAGGATCTTGTTCAGTTTCCTCTCACCCCTGAGAAGACTGAACAGAAAGACAATGTTGGACCTGATGATGAGGAGAGCTGTAGCAGCTTTGAAAGCTCAGAAGAAGAAGCTGAACCTCAACCTTAGCTCTTGAGGAGGTCTACACGGATAAGGAAGCAACCTGAAAGGTTTGGTTTTACATTGCTTGATTCTAGTTGTACTTATGCTTTGCTCACTAACAGTGATGAACCTAGAACTGTATTAGAGGCTTTGGATATGAAGGATACAGGTTCCTGGAAGGAGGCCATGGAGGAAGAAATGACTTCTTTAGAAAAGAATCAAACTTGGGACTTGGTGCCTTTGCCTCCTGGACGGAAACCCGTTGGATGTAAATAGGTGTTCAAGAAGAAGCTTGGTGCAGATGGCAATATTGAAAAGTATAAGGCCAGATTGGTTGCGAAGGGGTATTCACAAGTGGAGGGTATAGATTATGGTGAGATTTTCTCTCCCATTACAAAGCTGACATCTATTCAATTCCTATTGTCTCTTGTAGCAGCTTATGACTTGGAGGTAGAATAGATGGATGTGAAGACAACTTCCTTCATGGTGACTTGGAGGAGGAAATCTACATGTCATAGCCAGAGCATTACATGGTAAAAGGTAAAGAAAATTTGGTTCACAAACTTAAGAAGTCTTTGTATGGTTTGAAACAATCCCCTAGGAGATGGTACTTGAAGTTTGATGCCTTTGTGTTGTCAATTAGATTTGTGAGATCGAAGATCACTGTGTTTATTATAAGTTTGATGGTGATCGTATTCTCATTGTTGCACTGTATGTTGATGATATGTTGCTCATTGGGAAGGGTAAGAATATGATTTCTGATTTTAAATCTCAGTTGTCAGCTCAGTTTGAAATGAAAGATTTAGGGGCAGCCAGGTACATTCTAGGAATGGAAATTAGAAGAGATAGAACCAACATAAAACTTTGGTTAAGTCAGTGTAAGTATGTTAAGACCGTGTTGGATAGATTCAGCATGGGAGATTGTAGACCATTGTGTGTTCCCGTTTCCTTGGGGACAAAGTTGTCTATTGAGGATTGTCTAAAATCTCCTAGTGAGGTGGAGGACATAAGCAGAGTACCTTATGCTAGTGCTGTTGGCAGTTTGATGTATGCTATGGTCTGCACAAGACCAGACATTGCCCAAGCAGTGGGAGTCCTTAGTCGATTTATGGCTAATCTTGGACAGGTTCATTAGGATGCAGTTAAGCGAATGTTTAGATATCTGAGGGGTACTTCCGAGTATTCCATTTGCTATCATGGTAATGTTTCAGGACCTCCGAATTCTATTGATATTTATGGATTTGTGGATTCAGATTGGGCAGGTGACATTGACAGCAGGAGATCCACCAGTGCTTATGTTTTTACACTGTTTGGTGGTGCTATTAGTTGGATGAGTAAATGATAACCAATTGTTGCTTTGTCCACGAAAGAAGCTGAGTATATGGCAGCAACTCATGCTTGTAAGGAAGCCATTTGGCTTAAGAGATTGTGTTTAGATATTGGTGTTGATGCAGGTCAGATCACGATCAGTTGTGACAGTCAGAGTGCAATTTGCCTTGCGAAGAATCCAACTTTCCATGCTAGAACAAAGCACATTGATGTTCAGTTTCACTTCGTGTGAGACATGGTTGAGGATAGAAAGGTAAATTTGGAGAAGGTAGATACTTTGAAGAATGTTGCAGATGCATTGATGAAACTAGTGGGCATAGAGAATTTCAAATGGTGTTCGGAGTCTATGGGCCTCTTGGCCCCTAGCAGTTAAATCTTGTCATTTCTTTTGACCCTTGCAAGGTGTTCAGCAAGTGGGAGAATGTTGGGAATTAAGGTGTCTCAACCTTTGCAAATTCCTAATGTTGTATTTATTTATCCCATGTTGAGTTGGCATAGTCAGCACCTTGTGTACATGCAGCAGGGTAAATTTTGGTGACTTTGGTAGCTGCGGTTTCCCCCTTGAATAATTAATGGGGGTTTGGGGGTAGCGTTCTCATGGGGGCTCAGGGGCAATGCCCCTAAAACCTCAAATGATTTTTAATTAATGACAAGTGTCAGTGAGTATCTTTGCACGAGAGAAAGGCATCTTTGGCCGGTCAAGGGAGGTTATGACATCTAAGAGGAATATGATATTTTTAGTCAGTGTATGACGGATTCTCTAACAACTGTAAGGTGTGTAAGAGCATCTGTCATAACCTATCTTGGGACCAGGCACCCACTTTGGGATGGGATGTTGGACAAGTATCCTTAGGCGTGGGTTTTGGGGCATGAGTCCAAGATGGATGCCCATCTCTAGAAGGTTCCATATTTGCCTTGTAAACTCTATATAAATAGGTGCTTGGATGGGAGACAGATAACTTTGGTACAAGTACTATTATGCTACCAGAATATCTCCAAATTTGACATTTGAAGACTCCTAAAAGAGCATTGGCTCTGAAACTGTATTGTAATCTATTATTGTTTACTGTAATACATTTGAGCTGTGTTTTGGAGTGTGGGGTTTTTCACCCATAAGGGTTTTCCCCACGTATATCTTGTCTCTCTCTCTTCTGTCTTCTTTCTGGTTCTTGTGTTTTGTTGTAATATCTCATGTTAATGGTTTAACATTGCTTTAATAGTTAGGATAAAGTTGAATTTGCATAGCCCTCTCCTCATTAGATTAGTGTAGGAAGTGTTTTCCACACACCTAGCTTCCTTTCATTGGTAAAGAGTTCCCAGTGAGCATAGAGATAACGAGTTAGAGAAAGGAAATAACGTGGATTGTCTAGGGCGACCACAGAAGTATTTCTATCTGCAAATCTTTCTCAGCTTTGACCACCACTACCAGGTAACATTTCTACATTTTATGCATTGAAAGGCAATATGACGCTGAATCTTTATTAAGTCTTCTGTATTGCTTTGTCTTGGGCAATCATTTATACCAGTATGGTTATCATTTAAGTTCGTTGTGTAATCTATTCAAAACAAGATGAGCTGATTGTGTCGAATAGAATATCATCAATTTAACTTAGTTAACTGTGTCAGTTGTGTCTAGTTAACTTAGTGGAAACCAAAGAGCAACGACTTAGCCTGAAAAGGCCGATGCAGGCAATATAAATGAATTCTATCTCATTAGTACATAAAGTCAACAATATACCTTTTGTTTTTAAACTATTTGATATGTCAAACTATCGTATGGAGAGTCAAATGACTGTTAGTTATCTTAGATAATTGTTAAACTACCTACAAGAATTTAATGGCATCGATCAAGCCTAGAAAGGCCAATGCTTGCTGATTTAATCGAATTCTATATCATAGCACACAGAGCCGACCATATGCTTATTGTTTCAAAACTATTAAACTAGTCTAACTTTCGTATGATGATTTATTGTTCAATACATTCTCATACCAAAGAAGGTTACTTTAGATATCAAGTGCCTTGTAATCCAATCACTTAAATGAATGAGTCTCATCATGTATCAAGTCGATGATATAGATATATATAAAACATGCAATGACTTTCGAAGATAGTAGTGTAAACTGAGAATATATTAGGTATATTCAATAGCTGTGAGTAATACATTTTCAACATTAAGCTAGGATATTATTTAGAAACCATTCTTGGTTTAGACTATATTTATATGTCTAAACGATTTCTTTCAAAGAAACTTAGAATCTTAGTAAGTTGTTGAAAGCTATCTTTTATCCAATCAAGTGATAGAACACTAGGAATATTATGATAGGAGAAGTAAGGTGCATAGAACCATCTTATTACCTATTCTATTAATCATGATGAGTATAACTTTGTAGTAAACCATTACGATGGAATAGACTAAGTCTAACTAGGAATTATCTTGCATGGAATCATATATGAGTATATATAATGTGATTGTTAATGACATCATGTTAAGGAAAGAAGAAGGTATTCATACTCCTTGTATAGGAGGTATTATCTATTACAGAACCATATTAATCTTAATCTTGTTTGAGTTAAACCAAAGGTTGTTTATAAACCTTAGTCTTGAAGTTATGAGATAGGGTTATTTTGATATAATGGATTATTCAAGGGTTAAATAAAACCCTAGTTTAACCTAGAAGGGTTAAAGATTATTTGATGACACCTTTATGGTGATAACCCATTTTAGTTATTTTATGGGGGTAGACATTAAAGGGTCAAGAACCCTAAAATAATAAATGTTCATATTTATCTTATTGAAAAGAGATTTGTTATTATTCGATAATGTTTAACCTTAGGTAGAGAAACCTATTTGTTTGATTACAAGTCAACTTGAGATATAAGTCATAAGCCTCAGGTTTTGCAAGCATGCAAGAGGTACTATTAAATGGTTAGTCAACCATAAAATTTTTTATACCTTTTTTTGGTCACAAACTTCTCTTAGCTATTACTTGTCAATAATTGGTGAATCTCAAATGTTGCAAAGATGCAAAGAGATACCCAAGAATAGATAGTCATTCCATACGGTCTATGGAGCAATGACAGTGTCATGTGAATCCACCTAAGTCAGAAAGACTAGATATGAGTTAGATAAGACTCTTTAGTTAAACCTTAACTTGACAAAATAAGGTAATTATTTATATTAAATCATTGTGATCAATATATAGATCGTGATTGAAGGGACAAGCACCCTACCTATGTTTACTTATTCTTACTTGTAAGAAAGGAAATAATTTCCTAGACTATGATGCTTAACATGGGTAAGGTAACCATCTTAGTCATTATAAATTGACTTAAATTCTTATCTGTCAATAAGTCTTGTATCTTGGGTATTGCAATGATGCAATGAGAATCCTCGTAAAGAAAGGTAATCGATAAGGTCTATGGAATATAGACATGTATGTAAATTTGTCTAGGATGAGAAGACTAAAATGTTGAAGTTGTCAAGACTATATAGTTATACATAATTGACCAAGTCAAACTATAGGATTATGAAAGTATCCAAGTCGAGTTGGGGTGGGTGAACATTACAACAATGTTCATTGCGAACGCCAATTTATATTGAAACTATGGCCATAGTAACGCATATGTCTCTGCATGGATTGTCAGTTCACTATATCTTGATTGCACAACCTATCGGAAATCATACTTAGCTAGAGGGTATCTAGGGTTGTATGGTTGATAGAGTTGTGTAGGATACAACACTATGTACTTGGGAAGGCAAATTAGCACTAGTCACCTTTGGTCTATATTGCTCATGAAGGGTAGGGCCACTTCCTATGTGGAAGATGTGTGGGAAACTACCAGTCTGTTGATGTACGTAAAGCACTAGGAAGATGCTCTCTCTCTCTAGCAAAAGACATGTTGAGGCTTGTGATAAAGATGTCAAATTTCTGGATGCAGTATATCTTTGAGACTTGTGTTTATTAAAGCTATGTAAACCATTATCTATTACAAATATTTGTAATTGTAAAGACAAAATGTCATCTTTGTATATGATATCATGTTGCTTAATTCAGGATAGAAATCTTGCAATTTGTTGTTACTTGATTATGTGTTAAATAAAAGAAAAATTTTCTCTCATTTTTACCTTGTTGAATTACTCTATGGTAATTCTTGATTTTACTATGTTTTTAGAATGTGGATGTTACATCAAATGCAGGATAAAGTATGTAGTGTACAACAATCTGAGTGGTATAAAGACATTGTCCATTATTTGCAAAACATGAGCTGGCCTCCTCACTTCAATGATAATCAAAAAAGGACATTGAAGCTACAAGCCATTAAGTATGTCATTGTTCAATGTGAGTTGTATTGGAGAAACCCTGATGGTGTGTTGCTTAGATGTGTAGATCAGGACCAAGCTAGAAAGATATTGATTGAAATGCATAAAGGGGTGTGTGGAGGGCATTACATGGCTAAAACTACTGCACATAAGATCCTTAGGTCTTGATACTGGTGGCTAACACCCTTCTCTAATGTATATAAAATGGTGAGAACTTGTGATTCATGTTAGAGATTCTCAGGGAAGCTGAAGTATGCTGGTGCATTGCCACTCAAAACTGTGATAGTAGATGCTCCATTTCAATAGTGGGGAATAGATTTTATTGGAGAAATAGCAGAGAAGTCAAGTGGTGGACATAGCTGGATACTTGTTGCTACTGATTATTTTTCCAAATGGATTGAAGCCATCCCAACTAAAAGGGCCACAAGCAAAGTTGTACTAGATTTTATCTTGGAGCACATAATTATTAGATTTAAGGTACCAGCTAGATTGGTGATAGATAATACAATGTGTTTCAGATCAAGAGAATTTGTTGACTTCTGCAATGAGTATGGTATTAATCTATCATATGCAACTCCATATCATCCTCAAGGCAATGGTTAGTCAAAGTCCAGCAACAAAAGTCTGATGAAGATAATCAAGAGGATAATTGACAAAAACAAGAGGGCATGGGACTCTAAGTTGAAGTTAGCACTATGGGCTGATAGGGTGATAGTTAAAAATGCCACTGGTAAGTCTCCTTTTGAGTTACTAAATGGCCTAGAGGTGAAGTTGCCAATAAATAATCTCTTACTAGTTTACAAGTTCATACAGGAAAATGATGATGATATAGAAGATCCAATGGTGGAAAGGGTGAACCAATTGGTTGCATTGGATGAGGCAAGGAGAGAAGTACAAATAACCAATATGAAGAGGCAACAAAAAGTGAAATATTTGTTTGATACAAGGGCCTCAGAAAGGAAGTTTTAGGTGAATGACATGGTTCTTGTGTGGAACACTAGGAGTTAGGATAAGATAAAGCATGGGAAATTTGACCCTTTATGGATTGGCCCATACGTGATAAGTAACACTCATGGAGAAGACTCATATTTTCTCTAGGCTCTTGATGGTGAATTTTAGGAATTGTCTGTGCATGGATAGTTCCTAAAACCCTACTTTTCATAAGTAGCTTATTTTCTGTGCACATTGTAAATAGGTTGTATATAGTTGTATATAGTGTATATATTTGTATAGTTGTCTATTGTGTCCTGTGTCTATCTTTGTTTTGGTCTGCTCCTAGAGTTTTCTAGTCCTTGCTACAATCCAGTGAATTGCACATCCCCAACCAGAGCCAATGGTGGTACCTGCCTAGGGTTTAGGGTTTTAAATTAGTCTGTTAATGTCTTTCCTTATCTCCCCTTAAATCCCTAAGTCTTATAGTCATGGTTTTACTTTATGTTATAATCTATTGTTGACTCTTTAGCCTAGGTTATCGGTCATATAAGTTATAACCTTGAGTTATGTCATGAAATGACCAACCCCAATTCCTAGTATTTACCTTATGTTGCCCATCCAAATCATGTTTTATAAATATCTTAAGTCCTAAGTCTTTGTAGGGGCCCGGAGGTGCCACATGGTAGGATATCACAAGCCCATAGATCATTGAAGATGATATCATGTTCCAACTGCACGACTGTGAAATAGAGATAGGTGGAAATTTTATCGTGGCCTTTGGCCATAATATCAAGAATGAAGTAGATTGTGCCAAGTGTCAAAAGATGGAATGAGAAGTGGGGCCAATAGGGATCGAATGCTAGCGTAGTTTCGCAGAAGAATGTTGTTAGAAGGGAAGATCCACTGCGCGGTTGCGAGATGAGGACATGTGGCTTGTATAAGGAGAGCCACGTGGAAGGCTTAGCACACTCTCGCAGAACTAAAAGGGGGTGGCCCACCTACTACTGCACAGCCACAGAATGATGCCACGTGGCTGTGTAGGACAAAAGGGAAAGGAAAGTCAGCAAAAAGAGCATCCGATATGGAGAAGGTTGATTAGCTATTGGTTTTTCAACGCAAAAGTTTAGATTTTCAAATTTGGCGGTTCATTACAAGTCGTTGATCTTTTAGAATAAGGTTCACATCAACGGATGAAATTCAAATCTTCTATGTGAATGTTGGGATGCACCCCTATGCCATAAATTTGCAGTAATGGCCAAAGTGACGCGTAATTATGTTGCAATCCTTAATTTATAAGCCCAATAAAAGTAGAAGGTAAGGTTTTTTCTCATCATTTTCATAAGCACAAAGATGATCCCTATGCGCAGTGAGCACCTGGTCGAAGAAATATTGAAATCCCAAGCTTATGCAAGTAAAACCAGTAAGTTTAATCTCTGCTGGCTGTGTACATTTCAATTAAAGTTACTATCGTGTTTAGGAAATTTAAGGATTACTAGAAAAGAAACCCTAGTTTAGTAGGAAATTGCTTTGAAGATGAGTCACACAAGCCAGCCTTCGACTTTGAAGAGGATTCTTGACGAAGACTTGATGATTCAGTTGCCTGGGTCTTCAAGAAGTCCTGTAAATGTGCATGGTCTCGGTGGGCCGAATGATAGACTTTTAGACCTGTGCTATGAATGTCAAGGTGCTCAATTTCCTGTGCCTGGATGGATTTTGTTCAAACATTGGTATGACAAGAGGGAGTACAAGGCCCCTGTTTGTAACGTGTAGAATATGGACTTGGCAAAGTTGGTATGCCCTAATGTGTTTACAAATCTAGATTTTGTAAGGGCAGTTGTATAGAGGTATGACCCTAGGTCTAGGGTTGTCTTGGTAGGAAATAATGCAGTCATGATTAGAACCACAAAGGCTTGCACCACAAAACTATTTGGCTTAAGCCCTGCTGCTAGCAAAATAATTGATCTTAATACTCTGAAGGAAGAATATAAGACTGTTCATTGTGGATACATACCTTTTAAGTTACCCAAGCATAGACCAAAGGTCATTGATGGAAAATTGGTAAAAATCTTAGATAAGGAGGAAGAACCTTTTGATGTGTCATAGTTCATGCACTATTTTTTGAAGACATATCACACTTTGTACCATGTGTTGGGAAGCGATACATTAGACAAAATGCCAATCTCCCTGATGATGCTTGCCATTAATGTACAGAATATTTCAACCATAGAGCCCTTTGATTATGCAACATATATAGCAGACAAAATGCACAAGTGATTGATTGAGATTAAGAACAAATTGTATATTGTGGATGCAAATGTGGATTTTAAGTGGTATTCCATAATGTGCCATATGTTTTTACATGCTGGATTAGGAATGTGGCATAAAGATTTGCATGTTAAAGAAGTTGATCCAAATGGTACTTTGGTCCCTGTACAGATGTGGACTTGTATGATATATATGCATTGTACAGATGCAGATTATGTAAATTTTGAGGAGCATTTTGTTAGAAGGCTACTGGGTTTCCTAGAACCTAAAGGTGAAAGAATGCATGTCGATGTACTTGAATTTATAAAACCACTAGATAGAACCCCTGAGTTGGGAAATCAACACAACTGGGTGATTGGTTTTTGCATACTGACACCACATGTATCAGAGTTTACGGGAGCAGGGTTGCCTTATACATATTGCCCAAATATGTACCGAAGAGAATTTCATTTTTAGAAATCATAAGACAATTGAATGAGTCTGGTAAAGACCATCTAAGATTGTAGAAGAAAGGGTCCTTCTTCCCAACTTCTATCAATTTTTGTGATTTTTTGGTTGCTAATAAAGATGCTCTAGATCAAATTGATTCAGTTTTGATTGTCTACAGGATGGGGTTTGAGTAGCCAAGGGTGTTTGACCTAGAAGGATTTATTAATAAGGTAAGGCTTGGCATCAGAAGACCCCAAATTACCTACCAGATTTTGTTTAATGAAGATGTAGTAGGGAATTGCGCTACAATGGGAGAAGTTCACTTTTTGAGAAAAAGGTGGGAAACAATAATGGAGGGGGAAAGAATGAGAAAGAATTTGAATTTTGAATACCCTGGGGCATTTGCAGAAGAGAATGATCCCATAATAAGGATCTAGAAAACTTTTACCAATGCGGATGATTTGATTGAAAGTGCTCCAGTAGGGGAGGAGAGACCTGCATATGATCCAAGTAGTTCAGGGAGAGCATATAGAAGGAGTGAATCACCTGATGCATCTCCAACTAAAAAAGTAAAAATCATTGATTTGGAGCATGAAGAGGAAGTAGAATTGATAGACTTGGAGGAGGAAATAAATGAACAAGAACAAGAAATCTCCCAACAAGTGAATTCACCTGTGAGAATAAGGCCTTATGCCTCCCCTGATAACAAATTGGCAAGGTTAATTCTTGGTCATCAAATAGATAGAGGATATCAGAGTACTTGTGTGCTCACAATTTTTAGAAGATGATGCCTTTGTAAACACCCCTGAATTCAAGGGATATGTATTAAAGGTGAGGAATGAAGAATTTCAGAAAAAGGTAGAGGAAGCCAAGAGGGGGCCTAATCTAGAAAAATATGAAGAATTAACTCAGAGGGTGCTAAATGAAGTAAGCCAAGATATCAGTAAGATGACCCCTAATGAGCGAAGAGCTTTGGTAGAGAAGAGAGGTCCGCTATTACTTCCACATTGGACCTTAGCAGATGTAATTGCTTTTGACACTGTCATAAGAAGTGGCACATATGTATCTGATGATCAGGTGGAGAAGGCACTCTCTGGTGCAGGATTTAATCCTAGACTTGAGACCCTAGCAATATGGGCATTGGCCCCAAACAATAATAAGCCAAGGGTTGGTTTAGGAGAATGTATAGGGGATGTAATAATAAAGAGAGTGTTAGACACTCTAGCCCCTCAAGCTGCAACCTTGAATGTTCATACAACCCAATTTGTTGAGGCTATTACAAATAAATTACAAAGAGAGTATGATGAACTCCTTTTGAAGTATGAGAAAGCCATGTCAGAATTGAATAAATACAAGGAGAAGATGTTGTTGGCTCTAGGTACTTCAAATTACAGTGTTCCTACTTTTGTAGAGACTGCAAAGGCATTTCCAACAGACAGGGAAGCACTACTCTCAGAAATCAAGGAGTTGAAAGAAGAAGTAAAGAAGTTGAAGGATGAGAAAAAGAGCACTGTCAGAGAAATGGCTACCAGTTTGATCAATCACATGTTACCCAAGATCATAGCTAGAGTTGATGACACATGGATGTCTTATTAAAATTTGAAGACAACTCTAGATAAACATGAAAGGGATAAGGAAATTCTGAAGGAAATGTGTAGAGTGTGGCTACTAAGAACTGGGGACATAAGGGAAGTCCACAGATGTTCAAGGTTTTCCTTTGATGCCCCACTAAAAATAAAGATGACTCTAGATATGTTGATTTTGTTAGAAGAGGTGGTGGCCTTTCAGCTAAAATTGGATAAAGTTTTGAATGAGAAAAGGCAATTAATAGAAAATATAGGTAAAAAGCTTATGCCAAGCATATTAGAGGATGATGGACAAATCAAAAGTTTAGATAGATGGAAGGTTGACTTTGAAAGCATAGATGGACAACTTATATCTTCAAGTTATGTAGACGGTGACCCAAGCATGAAGAGTTTGCATTCTACACTTGATAAGTTGCATGTACTGGAATTGAATTTTGAGATATTTTGCAAGGAATTAAAGATTTTATTGGATTCAAGGTATACAACACATAATGAAAAGATAGAAAAATTGATTCCTTTCCATGACCATCAGAGAAGTCATGTGCAACCTAGGTGGAGAGATATGGATAAATGTGTCTAATCATGTGATAAGTTTTCTTCATCATTAGAATAAAGTGCTTCCAATGGTTTTTTGTCATCCCCAATACAAATTGTATTTTTGTCTTTTATCTTTCATATGCAATTTGAGTTAGTTTGCCAATGCCTATGGGCAGTGGCTTGTAATGTAAGATTCTGTAACCGACATATGGTAACGAGTTTTTGGGCAAATGCTCTTGTGTCGATAAAAGAGTATGTTGTACTACTTTGTAAGGTTGTTGAAAGATTTGAAAAACTTTGATAATGAAATACAAAGCAATTCTGGGAGGTTGTCCATATTTCTAATTTGTAAGTTTAGTTTCTTGCATGTTGAATGTATGTTCTCTATAAGTATTTTATCAGTTTCAGATTGCAATATATGAAAAATGCATTTGAGCATGTGTTTCCAATAATTGTCTCATGTATTGTTTGCATTTCTATTTTGAATAAGAATACTAAAGGTTTCTAAATTCATGAATATACATTTGCTATATTGCATGTCTAGTTTGTTGCTTCTATTCAAGGAATAGATTAAAATGCTTTAAGTCATATATGAAGAGATTTATTTTGCAACATGGATATCTGTAAGAAGAGTTATTGGGAATACCCATTCTTGGATTGTTTTTTGTAAGACAAGAACATAGTAAATCCTCTGAATCTGCATGTTTGTGATGCTTATGAGAAGTAATCTACATTTGTAAGGAATTGACTCCAAACCCTAGGATTGGCATCGATCAGAGTTGGGCTTATTTTCACAAAATACCCACAATCAAACAATCACATACATTAAAAGAAGAGAAAATCAAATTATTAGTTTTTAGGAGTAGGGTTTAGTTTCATGTTCTCTAATTCATCTAATGAACTAATTTCCAAATCTAGCCACTTTGAAGCAATTATACAGTTTTGGTATGCATATAGGAGAAGATATCTGCTTTAGGTGTCAATATACTGTGAAATAAGGATTTGTCATATAGATATTGAAGAAAGGGAATACCCCCTAGGTCTAGTAGATCCTGAAGCGTGGAGGAGAAAAAATAATTGTCTCTTGTTTGTTGGCCACTAACCTAAGAATCCTAAACATAAAAGATGGTAACCTTTTAGGGAAACTCGGACCATTAGTTGGGAACACCTACACCACCTTTGTAGCAAATGCTCTAGAGCATAGTATTAGCCTTAAACTAAACACATGAGGTAGGCTCTATTCTCACTTTGTCATCTCCCATGGTTATTCTATTCAAAACCCTCAGTAGAAGAATGCACTGTGAAAGAAAAAACAACCAAAGGCCTCTAAAGATTCTGGAGATCTTTCTAGCATCACAATTGTGAAAGGAGTCCTTGCATTTATTAAAAATACTCTGATGGTTTCTTGTAACACTCGGCCCATCCTTACCATAGTCTCCCTCTTCCATATCATTACTATAATTATGAGAATTGTGTGGGAGGTCATTGGGGGTGTGCGCTGCCAAATTTTGAAATAGCCCCATGGTCCACCTTAGAAAAAACCATGTGAACCTGCTGATCTACCCCCTGTGATGTGGCATTCCTCTCTCTTAAGCAAGCAATCCAATGTCATCTTGCCACTCATGATACTAACCACCCTCTTCACCACTAGAAAGTCCCTTTTCATCATATTGCATGTCACAAGAATATATATCAAAATATATTCTCTATACTAAGGAAGCCTTCTGAACGCCATCATTGAAAGATCAAGTTTGAGCCTCCAAACAAAGGTGGTCTCTAATGTTTCTAGGGAGGATGCTAGGGTTCCTCCAGTATCTCTTGGGGAATAGATTTATTCTCATATTAACCATAGCATTTGATATATTATTACCTTCCCTATAGACATGTCTAAAATCAATAGCATCAAAAACTAGGAGGAGATGTCTAATGCCTTGGATGATATCAGCAATTAGCTAGCCAACTCTAGCTTTCTCTTGCACTACATCAAGGATTAGCTTTAAATCTCCTTCAATTAGGAGGTTTTTAACTCTAATGGATAGGGAACTTTCACCCCCACAAGAAGGCCATAGTCTCAACCACATTGTTGGAATTATCTCCCAGTCCCCTAGCATAAGAAGCCAAAAGGTCCCCTTTAGCCAATCTCAGGACCCCACCACCACTGGCCAGTCTTTGGTTCCCTTTAGTAGCTCCATCAAAATTGAGCTTTGTCCATCCTTCTATGGGGGGAAGCCACTTAGTGTTTCTTCAAGATATATTCTTGGAGTTGTCCACCTTGCATATGTGGAGTGGGATACTCTACTTATTAATGATATTGGTTTCAGTCTTATTAGGGCGGGACTCTGTAGCTTTCAAAGTGTTGTTAGAGACATTTTATGATAGAAGTTTAGAGAAAATATAAAAGACTTCCTTGGTAGATTTATTAGAATCCATGAACAACATGTCACATTCCTTCCACAAACCCCATGCCAGTATATGGGGAATCTAAAACCAAAGTTCTTTACAAATAGGGTGAGATAAAGGAGTGAACCAACACTTAATAAAAGAGGGGAGATCCTAATTCATACTCTAGGAGATGCCAAGGTTCTGCAAATCCAAACTTTAAACTTCCCAAGAGAACTCATAGTGTAGCAGCAAGTGAGACACAAACTCCTCCTTCAAACAAAGAGCACATCTATTAGGAATTTGGAATCCTTTGATCTTTATATTGTCCATAGTTAGAATCCTGTTATGCATCACTAACCACCAAAAGTGGTTCACGTTAGGAATAAGATTATTAGTTCCAGACCTTACCCCAGAAGCTAGAATCCTCAGGAATTCTGAAAGCAAGTTGTAACCAGACTTAACTGAGAATGATCCCACCTTATCTTTAGCCCACAAAAGTTCATCCTTGGAAGGGAATATAGGAATTCTACATCTTCAAAGAATTTTCTACAGATAATCAACAATTTGCATTAGGTCCATTTGCCCCTGATAGTGGTTTGATAGCTATTTCCAACCCCAACTCCTTGGCAAAATATAGTCAGTAGCCAGGGGCCCAAAGAAGTTGGTAGCCCAAGAAACTAACATTTGGAAGCCTTGAATACTATTAAGGGATTGGTCTTTCAACCAACTATCTTCCCAGAATCTGATAGTTCTACCATCCCCCAATTTCCACTTTATCCCCTTTTAGAGGAGAGTTTTGCTTTTCAAAACATTATTCCATATGACTGATACCTTTGGAATACTAGAAGCAATGAGGAAACCATTTAGGGGGTCTCATTAGACATGTATTTGACACTCATAATATTACACCAATCCTTGTTGTTACTTAGAAAGTTCCATCCAATCTTAGCCAAAAGGGCTTTATTGGTCCAATGGATTTTCCTTAGCCCAAGACCACCTTGCAATTTGGAGCGACACACTTTATCCCAGCTGATTAAAGCAATCCCTTTTTTCTCTTCCACCCCTGTCCATAGGAAATTTTTATGGATTCTTTCAAATTTCTTAGAAATATATTTAGGAATTTTAAATAGAGATAGGAAGTAGACAGGAATTCCCTAAAGGGAGGCCTTCAAAAGTTGGTATTTACCTGCTTAGCTCAACAACTCACCTTTACACCTAGCTAACTTCTTTTGAATCCATTCGAGGATGGAGTTCCAGTACATGGGAGAGACCTCTTTGATAGCTAATGGAAGACCAAGATAGGTTCCTGGAAACTCTGCACTTGAGCAGCACAAGATACCCATTACTTTCTATTGTAGGTCCATTCTAGTATTCAAGAAATAGATCTGACTTTTTTCATAATTAATACACTGACCTAAAACAACAACATACTCATTTGGTACTTTCTTCCATCTCTAGGCCTCAACCATAGAGGCAACCCCAAATACGATAGTTTCATCCACAAATTGTTGGATAGCAACAGGATTAGCTAATGAAGTTAGTTTAATGCCTCTGATCTCATTATTTCTCAACAAATGCATAATACTTCTACTTAGAACTTCAGCCATAAGGATGAATAGGTATGGGGATAAAGGGTCCCCTTGCCTAAGCCCTCTCCCCACATTAAAGAACCCCCACAGAATTCTATTCACTAGGACATAGTACTTAACAGTGGTGACACAAACTTTAATAAGATTTAGAGCTTTATCCTGGAATCCAACTTTCACCAGAACTTTGAAGAGAAATTCCCAATCAATCCTATCATATGCATTAGAACTCTCCAATTTCAAAACCATTATAGGCATATTTCTCTTGTCCATAAAGTGAATAAATTCATGAGTCAAGAAGGCCACATCAAGAATTTGTCTGCCCAAGATAAATCCTTTGTGGATGCTGCTGATCAACCTGTCCAACATGGGTTGAGGCCTGAAGACAAGAATTTTGGAGAAAATTTTATAGATCGTGTTACATAGACTTATAGGTCTGAAGTTCCCCATAGTAATGGGGTTAGTATTTTTGGGAACTATTGCTATAAAGGTATTATTTAGTTGTTTCAGTAGCTTCCTAGTCCTAAAGAAATCTTTTGTAGCCTCAGTAACATCCTGATCAACTATATCCTAGAATTCCTAGAAGAAGGTTAGGGGAAGCCATCTAAACCAGGAGGTTTAAAGGCACCCATAGAGAAGAGGCTAGCTCTAACTTCTTCTTCAGACACATGTTTAGTAAGGAGGGCATTATCTTCTCCTGATAGTTGGGAAGGAATGTTGTCCAATAATTTACAAATATATTACACTTGACAAAAAGAATAATTTTACATAATAAATCATAACATAATGAATTCTGCATCTAGAATCTTACTATATGTCGCTCAAGTCTCGGTGAGTCTTTTGCTATATAGGGAGAGCATCATCCGAGTGCTTTACCTTGAACCACAAACCGACAGTCCTCCACACACCTTTTTTCTTGGAAGTGGCCCCACCCTTTATGAAGAGTATAGAAATAAGGAACCAACAATTTGCCATCTGAGTCCTAGTTATGTGTCCTACGTAACACAATCGACCATAAAACTCTAGACAATCTTCTAGCTAAGTATGATCATTCTGATAGCTTATGCCATCTAGACACTGTGAACTGACTAATGCATGTAGAGATAAATGCATCACTTTGGCCAAAGTTTCAATATAAATAGATGTTTGTAGTAAACGTAGTCTTGTGTTCACACACCTCTAACTCGAGTTGGACACTATCTCATCCTATAGTTTGATTTATTTGGATAGTATCTCTAGGCATAATTGTCTTGACTAAACTCAATTCTTAGTCAACTGAGTTAGCATTTAATCCTAAAACTTGGATATATACTTGTACAGATTTAGAAGATTTAACCTTTCAGGGAGTCCTTAGTTGCATTCTTGCACACATCAAAGTTTATGACTTCCAGTCATTCTACTCATCGACTCAAGATTAAGCACTATTGTGCTATATGTCATGTTTTGACTTTAAAAGAAATTAATAAACTTTATCAAAAGATTCTTAGACTTTATCAAATTTAAAATATCTTAATCTATGGTTTCTTGACTCTTTTACTATCGACCATAAAATACAATAAACTAACACAAGCCAAAAATCTAACTAGAGAGTTTTTAAGTTATCTAAACCCTTATGGGTAGATGCTAGGGTTTAACTTCTTTGTCCCAATCTCATTGATGTATCAAAACACTCCAAAGTAAAAATTTATAATATAGAAACAAAGACCCCTAGTATTCTATAAACCACTTGAACATTGGTCAAGTTTGCATCTCTCAACATTATGTATAAACATAGATTATCAGGTAAATCATCTTTGAGATAAAATCTTAATGAATACAATAATTATTATATCTAATCCTTTAACTAAGTCAATATTTGAGTCTATATCAATTCAATGTTATGGAGTAAAAAGTTTCCCTATACCTTTTTACCTCCTAGTTTAGCTCCTAGGTCCCCGTGTTAACACTTTGCAAGCTTAATATTAATCCCAGAGCAATTCCCCCCTAAACCTATGTCAAATGGGACTTAGGGGCCTATTCTAATCCTCAATCAAGACCAAATTAGGGCCTTGGGACTTGGGCATGCCCAAGTCCAACCCAATTTACTGAGATGAAATTTAAAGTGTGTCAACTTGGGCCTTCTCAAAAGGTTTCCCTCTATCGGCCTCTTCAATTTAAATTATGAATGTTAGCGGGAAAGAATATATAAGTGAGTATATCACTTCATTTTACACCTAGATTGATAAGGCAAACTTATGATATTGAGAAAAGAGATTTCAAGGCCTTAATTGTGTTTCAGAGCAGAATTGTGTTATTATTGTGTTTGTTTGTTTGTTGCAGATTTGGCTTCATCAATCCATCTCATGATTTGAAGGATCTTCATCTACACGAGGCTTTACCTCTAAGCTAACATCAATTTGTGTTTCAATCATTTCATTTCATCATTGGATTTGGCCTCTACCCTCCTTGGGCATGCACTCTATCTAACAACAGTGTTGGAAGACTTGAATGTCCTTTCGAGGCTTGACTGAGGCAAGCTCCTAAACACCACAATCCCCAACCCCCTTTCTTTGTGATTGCAGGTTATGGATGCGGGAGTTGGAAAAGTACAGGTGAAGAGAAGTAATTTGAAGGATAAGGATTTGGGATTTGGAGGAAATTTTTTGATATTCCTCCCTCCTGGACTAGGGTGCTTGCCCTGTAGTCCTCTTGATAGGCTTGACCTTGAACTTAGGATTTGGATGCAGTCTAATGCATCTCTCTACTTTGGATCTATAGAAAAACTACCCTGTTGGAATTGGGTGCCCACTTCTTAGTCCACAAATTTTCTGTTTCTAAAAATTTAACTTCTAGTATGTTTCTAATCCTCCATGAGTATCTTCTTGTATAGTTTTCTGTAGCATTCTATCCATATGTACTCGATTGCATTATAATTAGGGTTTAAGGCTGATTTGATCTAGGGATTGACAAATCTATCTATCTAATCTATCTTTCCATATCATTCCTAAGAACATAAACCTATAGATGAGACCTCATACATCTATAGTGACTTGGCTCAGTTTTTGTCCTTGAATGTTATTGTGAAAGGAGGGTTTGATTTGATATACTTTAACACCATCCATCATCTTCCCACTTTTCATACATAACATTTTGGTGAACCTGGAACAATGAGCATTTTGCATCTTTCTAAGTGTTGTAATCAGTCCTTGCATTCATTGATGTGTCATATTAATCATCTTGCATTGAAAAATCTAGCATAAATTTGAAAAAAATTAAAAAAACAAGAATTGTAGGCTTGCATTAAGGCATAGTCTTTCATATTTTGTATTGCATATGATAAAAAGATTTAATTTTCTGATTTTTTCAGCAGATTTGATCCTTATTATAGTAAATCATCATTAATTCATATCATATCTTGCATTTAAAAGTTTCATTTGCCAGGGTTTTGTTTAAAAAGTTGTATTTTTCATATAACCTAGTCTTTGCAAAAACTAGGGTTTGTAGTGCTACTCCTTTTCAACATTTACTCAAATCTGATTTTGAAGTGTAGTGTTGGATCATATTGCATATTTTTGCATCCTAGCTTTGAAACTTTCAGCTTTTTCAATTACACATTGTGTATTTCAACATTAAGAGTGTTATACACTTTCTTCAAACTTCTTTAAGCAAACCTTTAAATCATTCATCTTGCCTTGTTGTGTAGCACTATTTTCGTCCTTCTCACTTTGTTTGTTGTGAAATCCATAAGTTTTGCTCTTTCAAAGCCTGATTTCCTCAAATTATTGTACACCAAGAAGATATACTTTCTATTATGTCAGAAAATATCCCCTTGGGGGCTTTTCCCTCTTAAGGTTTAGGTCCCGGGTCTTTACAATGCATTTAAAACATATTACATGATAATTGTGAATCCCAATGAGAAAACCCTGAAGTCTTATAACAAATAGGACCTAGGGGGTGTTATTTTGATGATCCCTAAACAAAAATGGGAGGGTGGACTTGGGTGCTAGCATCCTAGTCCTACCCTATTTTGGGTCTACCCTAAATTTAAATGTCAGTTTTATGACCATTATTTAGGTCCGATGCCGACATCTCAACTTTGAATTATGAAATTCTTAGTGGGAATGTTTGTAGTTGCATATATAAGCATGATTAGTGTTTCATTTGTAAACTAGAAGATGATTGTGAACTTTAGGCATATTTGTGATTTCAAGATATTCATTATTGTAGAGTAGAGCATTGTTATTGTGTTTGTGATTGTAGATTTGAGTTCATCTTCTCATGTGATTAAAGAGACTTCATTTATGTGAGATCTACACTTCAAGGTGACATCTATTGTGTTTTTGATCATTTATCATTTGGATTTTGCCTCTATCTCGCAGGGATATGCACTCTCATCTAACAACAATGTTCAGAAGACTTGAATGTCTCTCTGGGGCTTGACTGATGCAAGCCTCTAAACACCACAACCCCCAACCACACTCCTTTGTGATTGCAGGTTACAAGTACTGAGTTTCATGAAGTGGAGTTGCAAAAGGAGATTACAGAAGACAAGGATTCGGATTCTAAAGACAGAGGATAGAGGTAAACATTTCAAGACACAAGCGCTAGTGGTAGTGTCCTCTGAAGTTGCAGACACAAAAATAAGTTGGACAATAACAATCAGCATCTGAAGAGCTTTCAACACCCTGAAGATCTGATGCAGGAGCATCCAAGGTGTATGGGCAATCTTGCATCACCAAAAAAATATTTTAATTTATGTTGTATGTTTTTAATAATGTTTGTGGGCTTTGAGAAATTAATATTTTAATTTGCAACAAATGTATTTTCCTTGGGCATATTGGTAAATGTATATTTTGAGGAATTATGCTCTCATAAATGTTTCAAAGGCATAAATGGTGAAATCTTCCATTTGGGAATCCCATTTCTAGGTGGGACCACTTGGTATGCCTATTATTGCATGTTCAATTGCATTCTTTGCATGCATTTACATGTTGGCCACAAGCTTTGCATGTTGTTGCATGTCTAGGTCATAATTACGAGACCTAGTCTCGGTAAAATGGGCATAACCTTCTCATTTCTGATTGAAATAGAAAAATTAAAAAAATTCTAGAAAGATGGGAAGGAATTGCACAAAACCTAGAAACAATTTTAGAAAATTCAAAAAAATGAGGGAGCAATGATAGGAAGAAAGTGACGGGTTTTCATGGTGGTTTAGTGGAGGTTGTTTCGAGAAACCAATAATGGTTTCTTCTCATGCAATTTCTATATATTGATGCTTACTGATTTGGTGAGGGGGGCTTTAGAGAAGAAGATTTTGACATACCCAGATGCTGTCGGAATGAGTCTAGGATGTTGATAAATTTATTTATTGCAGGTGTTGCATTTATGATTCGAGGAAGCTCATAAGCTTCATATTGATGTAATGAATTTTTAGAATTAAATAAAATATTGTGTTGCAGATTTCTCTTCAATTTTCAGCTGTGTTACTTCATTTGTAGCCTTCTTGCATAGGATTTTGTGTTGGTATTTGTTGCATATTTGAAAGGGAGAGTATCCCATTTCATTAGTGGTATCAGAGAGGGTTGTTCTTGAGTGTGCAAGCAGAAGCACTAATGTGAGATAGCTTGCACTAGGACCTGTGGTGGTGTGTGTGTGTTTTGTGTGTAGACAGATCACCAAGTGTGATGCAGCCTATACCTAAGAGGTTGCAAATTGAGAGTGTGTGGCAAGTGTTCGATAAAATGCCAAAGAAGAAAGGTAAAAATTTTGTCATAGTTGTGTATGCAGGTGAACATGAAGGAGAAAATATTGAAGAAGTATGCTTTGAGGAAGGCATAGAGAAAGAGGTTGAGGAAGATGAAAGAGAAGAGATTACAATAGTGGTTGAGGATGAGAAGAAGGATGTAGTATTTGCAAATCATGAGGTTGTAGCTATAGAGAATGAGTATGAAAAAGATGGGGCAGAAGACAATGGTGACAAAAATGTTGTAGAGAAAGAGGTAATGCATAATATGTTCTATTTTTATGATGAAGATGAGAGTAGAGTGTATTAAGATGAAAAGGTTGCAGCAAATAGTAAGAAGACAAATATTGCAGTGGTAGTAACAGAGGAACATGTGAAAGAGGTAAAGCTATACCCTTTTGAATTTGAGAAAGTTGATTTGCATGTTGAAATGAATAAGATAATGAGTGTAGAAGAACAATTGGTAAATCCAGAAGAGATGGTACAATTGGATTTTGTTAGTGCTGATTTGTATGTAGAGAAAGATTGGTGTACAAATGCATATTGGTGGAGGAGTTTAGGTTACAGTAGATTAGATTCTATTATGAGAAAGAGGAGTGTAGAGCAGAGTTGTTGGTGGAGAAGTATGGGAAGTGTCCCAGGCAGATGCTAGAAAAAGAGAGCATTTTTTTGTGCACATATTTGTGAGTATATGCTCACAAACTTCTTACCATGGGTGTCTGATGCAGGAGCATCCAAGGTCTATGGGCAATCTTGCATCACCAAAAAATATTTTAATTTTTGTTGTATGTTTTCAATAATGTTTGTGGGCTTTGAGAAATTAATATTTTAATTTGCAAGAAATGTATTTTCCTAGGGCATATTAGTAAATGTAATTTTTGAGGAATTATGCTCTCATAAATGTTTCAAAGGCATAAATGGTGGAATCTTCCATTTGGGCATCCCATTTGCAGGTGGGACCACTTGGTATGCATGTTATTGCATGTTCAATTACATTCTTTGCATGTTGGCCACAAGCTTTGCATGTTGGCCACAAGCTTTGCATGTTGTTGCATGTCTGGGTTGTAATTATGAGACCTAGTCTTGGTAAAATGGGCATAACCTTCTCATTTTTGACTAAAATATAAAAATTAAAATTTTTCTAGAAAGATGGGAAGGAGGCACACAAAACCCAAAAACAATTTTAGAAAATTTAGAAAAATGAGGGAGCAGTGATATGAAGAAAGTGATGAGTTTTCTTGGTGGTTTAGGGGAGGTTGTTTTGAGAAACCAATAGTGGTTTGTTCTCACACAATTTCTATATATTGATGCTTGCTCATTTGGTGAGGGGGGCTTTGGAGAAGAAGACTTTGACATACCCAAATGCTACCAGAATGAGTCCAAGATGTTGAGAAATTTATTTGTTGGAGGTGTTGCATGTATGATTCCAGGAAGCTCATAAGCTTCATATTGATATAATGAATTTTCATATTTAAATAAAATATTGTGTTGCAGATTTCTCTTCAATTTTCAGCTATGTCACTTCATTTGCAACCTTCTTGCATAGGATTTTGTGTTGGTATTTGTTGCATATTTGAAAGGGAGAGTATCACATTTCATCAGTGGTATCAGAGTGGGTTGTTCCTGAATGTGCAGGCAGAAGCACTGATGTGAGACAGTTTGCACCAGACCAGGACCTATGGTGGTGTGTGTGTGTTTTGTGTGTAGACACATTGCCAAGTATGAGGCTACTGAATGTTAGGAACACTGAGAGGGGGGGGGGGTGAATCAGTGTTCTATAAAACCATTTAAGCATTTTCACATTTAACCATTTTCCAAACTGAATTAAGCAATAACACAATATACAAATGAAGAGAAACCATAAGAACATAATACATAGACACCAAGATTTTTACATGGAAAACCCCAAGGTGGGAAAAATCATGGAGAGTTAGCTCTCATAAAATACTTTTATTATAGCAATACCAAATTACAAGAGGCTCACTACCTTAGGGCTCACTGTCCAGAGCTCACTGCTCAAAAGAGGCTCACTACCTAAAGGAAATAAAGAACAAGAAGAATAAGGGTGGCTCACTACCAAAGATGAACTGGTGTGATTGCATCTACTTATGTATGATTACAATTCCAATTTAGCTTCTGAATACTAACTTAAAACTCTTCATTTCAGTCTGCCCCTGTTTCTATGCTCTGCTTTTACATATGGTCCAAATCTCTCTTTATTTTCTGTGGCTATTTTATCTGTGCATGTTTCACATTCCCATACATCACATCATACATACAACAAAATCCATCCTCTATTTATATCCACAACTAAATCTTTCTCATGATTAGGTCGAAAAGCAAACTCTGAAACGTGTATACCAAGTGTTATATTATGTCGGCTTGTTCTTGTGCTAAATCATCAATGTGGATCCAAATCATCATGCACATGTCTTCATATGTGTCAGCTCTAATCATACAACCACTTACCTTTAACATCCAACTCATATTTCTTCTCCGCATAAGGATTCAATCAGCATGTCAACTTGTTTCTTAAAACATATATGATAGGTTCCTCTGTCACATCATAACTCGCACTGCAGACCAAATGGGACCTCATAATTTGTATCCAATGTTTATTACTAACCACTTGACATACCTTCAGAACCACAGATCAAAATATACTCTTGCAGAGGAATGCAGACCATTTTACTTTGCACTGTACACTATTCCTATGATACCTTTGTTCTTCCAGACTTAGACATTTCTCCAAATGATTTCCAGAAGAGGTCAGGACTTGATCACTGGAATATAGCAACACCAAACAACTATGAGCATTATATCTGAGCTACATTTCTAGGTCATCATCTACAGAAGCACAAGGATCCATTTACTATCCCTTACTCTGTTTATTGCCCATACTTAGTCATTTCTGCCAACCAGACCTGAATTCCAATATGAACTTCTAGAGTTATGTCTTATTGTCATTTTGAAGAGATCTTTGAGCCTTGTTGCCATCAATGACAATATACAAGTCCATACTGGAGCAGTGTCTCATGCCAACAATCTCCCCCTTTGGCATTGATGGCAACACTTGCTGAAAAATGCTTGACTGCTCCCCCTTACTATATACACTTCTATATTCCTTCTCCCCCTGAGATGTTTTCTCATTTTTCACTGATCTTCTCTCTCCCTTTGACATCAATGGCAAAAGGGTGTGTTCCGGAACCAAAAATTTGTCAAGGCATCAAAATTCTTATGTAATCTGCTGCATATTTACAAGTACAATCTTCTACTTCATTTTACATATGCTAAAGAATGTCACTAAAGGTGTTCTTTAGTTGAGCTATCTCAACATCCCAGCTCTTTTTAGTACCATCCAAAATTTGTATATGTCCATGTTTAGGGTAAAATTGGGATTGTTCAGTTTTTAAGTGTTTAGATGTTTGAATCCTCCTTTCATCCTATACATTCAAGGATCTAGGGTCAAGTGGCAATTCACTATCATACCCTAGGTCATTGTGAGATGTAGGGAAGCTTGGATTAGGGTGTTCAATTATCAAATTTCATTCTCTTATGCTTAATTAACCATTAAAACCCTAATTTTGCAAATATGACTGTAAAACAAAAGAATAACAAAAAAAGCTCTTGCAGATGGAAGTAAAATATCAAAACACAGAGTACCTATTTTTGGAGTTTCAAGGTGGAAAAGTCAGGGACAAAAGAGCGGGTACCTAAGTCTAATGCCATGCTTTTTGTCCAGATTTAGAAACTCAATCTACAACTCTTCCCTGTTGTCCTAGAGATTTTCCTGTCATAGAAGTTGGAGGACTAATGAGCGGGCACCCAAGTCCAGGGTGCTATTTTCCATCTGCTCTACAATTCTGACACTTCAAGATGCCTTCCTACAACTTCACTTTTCCCAGCTCTGCAACCTGTAACCTGCAACCATGAAAACTTTGGGAGGGGGTTGTGGTGTTTAGAGGCTTACCTCAGTCAAGCCCCAAAGGACACTTAAGTCTCCAAACACCATTGTCAGATAGAGAGTGCATGCCCTTGTGAGGCAGAGGCAAAAACTAAAGGAAATGATGATGAAAACACAATATAATGTCACCTTGTAGTGAAGATATCATGGGAGGAAGATGCTCTTGATTCCATGATGAAGTGGATGCTCAAATCTGCAAACACAAACACATAAACCACACAATTATGCTATTAGAACATAATGAAAGCCTTGAATCACCTTGAGAACACAATAGCTTGCTAGTAATCATCTAGTTTACAAATGAATGCCTAAACATGATGTTATATGCAACTAAAAACACTCCCACCAAGATTTTCATAATTCAAACATACCGTTGCAGCATAGGACCCAAATAATGGTCATAAACTGACACCCAAAAATTGGGACTACCCCAAAATAAGGAAGGACTAGGGTGCGGACACCCAAGTCCTCCCCCCCTATTTTGGGTAGGGTTAAGCTCAAGGGGTCCTCCTGTTGGATCTAGGGCATACAACTGAGAGGGGGGGGGGGTGAATCAGTTGTATAGAACTTGTTCTATTTCAAACACTTTGTTGTTAGTTAGCAGTATATCAAATAATCATTCATGGAAGCATAATATGTAAACATAAGAGCAGATAAGCATCAACACATTGAACACCAAGATTTTGACGTGGAAAACCCGGTTAAGGGAAAAACCACGGGGTGATTAACCCAAGAATTATTCTCTATTAGAAGAATAAAGAAAAATGAATGGCACATGCCAATAAGGGCTCACTGCCCGAGCACACTGCTCACAAAGAGGCCCACTGCCTACAAGGAGACACACTGTCTACAAAGTGATAAAAATCACAGTCTTGAACTGGAGAATGACATCTCTACCATGTCCGGATCAGTTCCAATTAAGCCCAACAATCTCTGCTCTGCCTTTCGCACCTTTCTTCGCTATATCATACTCATCCACATGCCACACCTTGAAATGAACTCACAAACTGTTATTTATACAAGACATCAACTTAGGAACAAACATCTAAGTCGGCAAACAACCATAGGAGTATCCGCAAGATGAATAACACATCCGGTCGGCCATCACAAGAACATTCGCAGGATGAACAACTCATCCGGTCGTCTAAACAGAGCAATAACTTCATCCGGAAGAATAACTTCAATTCCGGGCTCTACCATCAATGCGGACCAACAACACAACCTAAACATGATCCAAGAACCTTCACAAGCCTGTCTGAATGTCCGGATACATCCGCACTTCCTCTGCTTACTGGGATCTCTTGTCTTCCTCATCCGGAACTTTAAGAACACAGTCTGTCGCCACTGTCATAATGCAGGAGGTACTTCCGGACCTCCAAATCATACACAAATCAGGATGATACATCATAAGGACATCCCAAACACTCCTTCCAATCCGCAGATTAGGATAATACAATTCCGGACCTCACCGGACCTTTTTGTGATCCTCTGTCACCTCCGGATACTTGCCGGACCCGGTTCTATACCGGCAGCCATAACTCCTTCAGATCTTCATGCGGACCTCTGAAATCTTAACTGTAGCATCTCAAGATTCATATCTACTAACCCTTTAATCCGCATCCTCCAGTTATCAACCTATACAGTACATTTACCTTCTTCTCATCACTGTTCTTGACTGAGTCTAATTTTCTCAATATCCTCAGCACACAGCTCATCAAATCCTTCTTGTCAATGCAATATGAGTATGTTGACATCAATGACAACACTGGCTCACCTCATACTTGCAACAATCTCCCCCTTTGTCATTGATGGCAACATATGATGTGAAAAACCATCAAGACAAGAACTTCTCTTTTCTGTCACAGCTCCCCCTATCAACAACAACTCTTCACATGTCTTCCTTTGCTGCTCCCCCTTTGATCATCAACCACTTGTTTTTCACATGTCTTCTCTCCCCCTTTGACATCAATGGCAAAGGGCTCATACTTGCAACTCTCATGCATCAGAATAATACCAGCTGCTCCCCCTTAGTTGCAGTTCCCCATTAGTCCGGATCACAAGATATGACTGTGATAGCCACCGGACTGATGCACATCAGTGCATCTTAGTTCATCACTGGAGGGGCCATGACCCCTAACTTCTCCCGGAGATATTCAAAAGAGTCCTTGGGAAGAGGTTTTGTAAAGATATCTGCAATCTGATCCTTGGAGGGAACATACTCCAATCTGACTTCTTCCTTGTTTACTTGTTCTCTCAAGAAGTGAAATTTGATAGATATGTGCTTAGTCTTAGAATGCAATACCGGATTCTTGGAAATATTAATTGCACTTGAATTATCACAGAAAATTGTAATAGGCTCCTCATATTCAACTTTGATGTCTCTTAGCATCTGCTTCATCCACAAGATTTGAGTGCAACTACCTGCTGCTGCAATGTATTCTGCTTCAGTTGTAGACAGAGATATTGCATCTTGTTTCTTGCTTAGCCAAGAAACCAATCTCTTCCCCAAAAAGAATGCTCCACCACTAGTGCTCTTCCGGTCATCCACATCTCCTGCCCAATCTGCATCTGTGTAAGCATGAAGAGAGAAATCCGGATCTCTAGGATACCATAGACCATACTCAACTGTCCCTTTCAAGTATCTAAAAATTCTTTTGATTGCCATAACATGAGATTCTCTAGGATCAGCCTGGAATCTTGCCACAAGACCAACAGCTTGCATTATATCTGGTCTAGTTTGAGTGAGATACAACAATCCACCAATCATTGATCTATACTTTGTCTGATCTGCCTTTGGAGAATCATCATCTTTGCTTAACTTACATCCGGTTGCCATAGGAGTGTTCATAGGCTTTGAGTCTTCCATACCAAATTTTTTTAACAATTCTTTCACATATTTGGTCTGAGAGATGAAGATCCCTTCTTTTGTTTGAGTAATTTGCAGACCCAAGAAGAAATTCATTTCACCAAGCATAGACATTTCAAACTCACTTTTCATCTGATTTGCAAAAGTTTTACACATACTATCTCTTCCTCCAAAAATGATATCATCCACAAACACTTCAACAATCAGGATGTTTTCATGATCAATTTTGAAATATAAGTTGCTGTCAGCAGTACCTTTGTTGAATCCAATCTGCACAAGATGCTTATCCAACCTTTCATACCATGCTCTTGGGGCTTGCTTCAATCCATACAAAGCTTTCTTCAACTTGCAGACCATATCATTGTTATCAGACAATTGAAATCCATCCGGTTGTTCAATGTAGACTTCTTCTTCCAGATCACCATTTAGGAAGGCAGACTTGACATCCATCTGATATACCTTGAAATCTTTGAAGGCAGCAAATGCAAGAAGTAATCTGACTGCTTCAATTCTTGCTACCGGAGCAAAAGTCTCTTCAAAGTCAATTCCTTCTATTTGAGAGTAGCCTTTGCAGACCAATCTAGCTTTGTTTCTGATTACTTCACCAGCTTCATTTAGTTTGTTCCGGAAGACCCACTTGGTTCCAATTACATTCCTGTCTCTAGGTCTGGGAACAAGATCCCAAGTATGATTTTTCTCAATTTGCATCAGTTCATCTTCCATTGCTTTGGTCCAGTTTTCATCATTGCAGGCTTCATTTATTGTTTTAGGTTCAATCTTTGAAATCAGACAACATTCATTCTGATCTTGAGCAATATTCCTTCTAGTTTGTACACCTTTGCTTCTGTCACCTATGATCTGATCTTCAGAGTGATTCAGTCTTACATACCTTGGAATTTTGGGAGTATTCAGCACTGCTATTTCTTGATCAGCCTTATTCAAATATAACTCTTCTTCCTGATTTACCGGATCAGGCTGACTCTGTCTCACCGGAGAGGATTGAGGTCCTTGAACACTGTCTTGGTCATCTTCATCAAACTCATAAAATCTTGAAGGCTTCTCAATTCCTTCATCAACCTTTACATTGGTGCTTTCTATCATTTTCCTCAATCTCTTATTGTAACATCGGTATGCTTTGCTTTGAGTGGAGTAGCCCAAGAAAATTCCTTCATCACTTCTAGCATCAAACTTTCCTAGATCTTCATCTCTTTTGATATAACACTTGCTACCAAATACTCTGAAATACTTCACAGTAGGAGTGATGCCAAACCAGAGTTCATAGGGGGTCTTACCTGTGTTGTTTCTGATTTGAACTCGATTGAGAGTGTAGACTGCAGTGCTGATAGCTTCTTTCCAAAACATTTGAGGAACATTTGCTTCCAACATCATTGTCCTAGCAGCTTCCTGGATGGTCCGGTTCTTTCTCTCAACTACTCCATTCTGCTGTGGAGTCTTAGGAGCAGACAACTGTCTCCTTATACCCTGTTTCTCACAAAAGTCAATGAATTCACCAGATGTAAATTCACCACCTCTATCAGACCTTAGACACTTTAGTTTCAATCCGGTTTGATTCTCCACCATAGCTTTGAAGATTTTGAACTTCTCAAAAGCTTCTGATTTTTCTTTTAGAAAGGTAACCCACATCATCCGGGAATGATCATCAATTAACAGCATGAAATATCTATCACCTTGCAGACTCTTGATTCTTGTTGGACCACATAGATCAGTATGTACTAATTCCAATAATCCGGTAGAAGACTGATCTTTGCTTTTAAAAGAGACTCTGCTTTGTTTGCCTAACTGACATTCTTTACACACACTATTTGTAGGTTTTATCAACTTTGGAAGATCTCTCACAGCCTGAGTATTGCTTATCTTGATGATGTTATCAAAATTTACATGACACATTCTTCTATGCCATAACCAACTCTGATCAATTTGCACAAACAAACAACTTTTATTTGAACCAACCAGATGAAAGATGTTACCTCTTGTCTGAGTACCGGATGCAATTTCAGTTCCGGAGCTTGTAAAGATTCTGCATTTTCCATTCTTGAACCGGAGATCATAGCCTTTGTCCACTAACTGACCAACACTGAGAAGATTGTGCTTCAATCCTTCAACATACAGTACATTACCTGTTTTGCTCTTACCATCAAAGGAAATAGTTCCCCTACCTCTGATTCTGCCAGCAGAATTGTCACCAAACTTTACCATTCCTCCTTCATATCTTTCCAAGTCTAAGAACTTATTCTTATCACCAGTCATATGGTGAGAACATCCACTGTCAATAACCCAATCATCCTTTTCTTCCACTTGAGCAGCCAAGGCTTTTTCAACAACTTTGTGATTGACAGATTCAGAGAGCAAGGAATCTTCTTCCTTGATGGCTATAAACACCCACTCATTTCTGGATTTGCTTCCTGGATCTGATTCATCATCTGTTACTCCTTCATTGTCATCTTCTTCATGAACATAATAGCAATTTTTTTGAAACCTTTGTCTGTGAGTATTAGATCTTGCAGATCTCTCCGGACATCTTGAGGCAAAATGACCAATCTTATTGCAGTTGAAACACTTAAAAGGTAGTTTTCCTTCATACTTACCGGATCCTCTGGGCAGTCTCTTTGTAATGAGGGCTTCAAGTTGAGCTGTTTCTGCTTCTTCTTCTTCCATGTCTCTTCTTGCTTGATCATACCATGACATTTTCCTTGATGAGTTTTCACCCGGATCAAATCTCTGTTTGCCTTTCACATAGGCACTAGCTTTAAAAGCAGATTCAGTCTTGGGTGGATCATCTCCAAACTCGGTCATTTCAAATGCAGCTAGTTTGCCAGCCAGTTGTTCTCTTGTGACAGTTGTGTGGGCTCTGAATTCATCAATGGCAGCAACTTTGATTTTGTAGGCAGCAGGAAGGGATCTTAGGACTTTGCAGACAATCTCATTTTCATCTAGAGTTCCACCAGCATTTCTGATTCCACATACCAGCTCATTTACTCTTGGCATAAAGGTAGTAATGTTTTCATCATCTCTCATTTTCAATCTTTCAAATTTCCCTTTCAGACTTTGCAACCTTGCACTTTTGACAAACTCATCTCCTTCATACAGAAGTTCCAGTTTAGTTAGGATCTCATATGCAGTTGGTAGGTCAATGACATTCGAGAGATCTGAGTCATTCAATGCGCTTAGAAGAGCTTCCTTGGTCCGCAGATTGTTTTCAGCTTCTGTGGTTTCATCTGGAGTTGTCGGACCACCTTGTGGGGGTATATATGGTTTTGAAATCATAGCCAAGTATGCTTTTCCCATACATTCCAAATGACACTTCATGCGACCTTTCCAGAGAGTGAAGTTGGTTCCATCGAACTTCGGACTATCCTTCTTGTATGACGACATCCTGGATCACCTCAAGCGGTTAAGCTCCTATCAGAGGAACTTGGCTCTGATACCAATTGTTGGATCTAGGGCATACAACTGAGAGGGGGGGGGTGAATCAGTTGTATAGAACTTGTTCTATTTCAAACACTTTGTTGTTAGTTAGCAGTATATCAAATAATCATTCATGGAAGCATAATATGTAAACATAAGAGCAGATAAGCATCAACACATTGAACACCAAGATTTTGACGTGGAAAACCCGGTTAAGGGAAAAACCACGGGGTGATTAACCCAAGAATTATTCTCTGTTAGAAGAATAAAGAAAAATGAATGGCACATGCCAATAAGGGCTCACTGCCCGAGCACACTGCTCACAAAGAGGCCCACTGCCTACAAGGAGACACACTGTCTACAAAGTGATAAAAATCACAGTCTTGAACTGGAGAATGACATCTCTACCATGTCCGGATCAGTTCCAATTAAGCCCAACAATCTCTGCTCTGCCTTTCGCACCTTTCTTCGCTATATCATACTCATCCACATGCCACACCTTGAAATGAACTCACAAACCATTATTTATACAAGACATCAACTTAGGAACAAACATCTAAGTCGGCAAACAACCATAGGAGTATCCACAAGATGAATAACACATCCGGTCGGCCATCACAAGAACATTCGCAGGATGAACAACTCATCCGGTCGTCTAAACAGAGCAATAACTTCATCCGGAAGAATAACTTCAATTCCGGGCTCTACCATCAATGCGGACCAACAACACAACCTAAACATGATCCAAGAACCTTCACAAGCCTGTCTGAATGTCCGGATACATCCGCACTTCCTCTGCTTACTGGGATCTCTTGTCTTCCTCATCCGGAACTTTAAGAACACAGTCTGTCGCCACTGTCATAATGCAGGAGGTACTTCCAGACCTCCAAATCATACACAAATCAGGATGATACATCATAAGGACATCCCAAACACTCCTTCCAATCCGCAGATTAGGATAATACAATTCCGGACCTCACCGGACCTTTTTGTGATCCTCTGTCACCTCCAGATACTTGCCGGACCCGGTTCTATACCGGCAGCCATAACTCCTTCAGATCTTCATGCGGACCTCTGAAATCTTAACTGTAGCATCTCAAGATTCATATCTACTAACCCTTTAATCCGCATCCTCCGGTTATCAACCTATACAGTACATTTACCTTCTTCTCATCACTGTTCTTGACTGAGTCTAATTTTCTCAATATCCTCAGCACACAGCTCATCAAATCCTTCTTGTCAATGCAATATGAGTATGTTGACATCAATGACAACACTGGCTCACCTCATACTTGCAACACCTCCTAGGTCCCATTTGTCATGTTACCTAGGGCTCATTCCATTAGGATGCCAAATTATGAAGTAAGATGTTCTAAATGCATGCAAAAGACTCAGGAGCTAAACCTTAAGAGGGAAAAGCCCCCAAGGGGACATTTTTTGACGTTACATTTAGCCCCCACTTTAATGTATGTATAAATGCAAGGCCAATACATGCATTAAAGCAAGGTCACAAACAGAGCAAACACACCAAGCATGGAGAAGACACGCCAATCACATAGGAGATAGTAACAGGCATGCAAAACATGGAGAAGACAGTTAGAGTTACGTAGAACACAGAGAAGACAGTTAATGCATAGAAGACACATTAATGCATGGAAGACATGCATGATTTCTTTTCTTTTTCTTTTTCTCATACATATGGAATGCAAATGCAAGTATTGGAAAGTAAACAAACCTCCCATATTACATGATGCACTCATCGCGCAGGTCTTTGTATATATGGGGCAACACACACACAAGACAAGCAAAACCTCCCAAAATGTAGGAAGTACAAACCTAAGGCACTGGTCTTTATACTGCATATGGGGCAACAAACACGCCACACAAAACAAGCATGCCAAAACACACACACTTGAGGACACGGAGAAAACACAATAGATAAGCGATGGTGTGTTCTCTATTTCTAGGCTCATCACCATCTCAGGCACATTACAGGCACACACCAACAATTGGGCTTCACCACAACAATTGCTGAAAACACGCTTAAGGGTTGAGTTAGTCATAGAACCATTCCCCACCTCCATAGAGGACTTTTGAAAATGACAGGATGATGTAATCTACTCTGATAAATACACCATCCCTACCTCCACAGAGGGCTTAAGATAAAAAGGATATACACGATATCCTACTTCTGTAGAGGGCTTACATGATTGATTGATGATTGCAAACAAACTTAGGATGCATGATGCACTCATTGCACAGGTCTTTGCACCTGAGGACAAACACATTGCTAACATCTATAATAGACAGCTTACCTTATATGCCCCCACCTTAAGGTGGTTGATATCATGCATCAATATCAAGCATATTAAGGTAGGAATAAAACACACAAGGGAACACAGACTTTCACAAAGCCCATGCCCCCCAGAGGTGACATGTACTTTATGATTGCCAAATGTTCCCACAAACACATCCTTGCAAGAAACATGTTAGTGTCTACAAGATCATGATAAACAACAACATCAATGCATATGATTAACCACACAAAGAGCCAAGATTATACAATGAATTCAGAGTTCGAGGATAACTGTGGGGCTATATCACAAAGCTCTCTGAATCAAGTACCACCAAGGCCAAATTCAAAGACAAACAAAGGTGCACAGAGCAACACTATTGTTAAGGTTTGTAAATGTGATAGAAACATCATCAAATTCACTATGCAGAAAGCATGAGTGCTTCCATTAGCCAAGCGTCAGATAAGATATACAACCCCATCGTCATATTAGGAACTAAGTCCATTTTTTGATTGCTCTCGAAAGGGACACTAGGTCCGCACTAGTATAAATGTTTGTCGTCATCCGCCCAATAGATGGAAACACTAAAGGAAGGGAAACAATAAATAAGAGAGGAGCAAGAAATGTCTTAAGGACAATCACATAGAAGGGTGCCCCCAAGTCACCAACCGCAACACTATGTCCATAAGACACAACACACAACAATGAAATCAGAGAGAGATAATTTATAAGAATGATGATACAAATAGAAGAAGGTCACAATAGAGGCAGTCTCCTGGTATCCTATACCTTACAGGAGAATTAGGGGTCATCCTAGGAGGCCTAGACAAGACATAACACATCACGGGGGAAGCACATCATGAGAGAGATAGAGGGTTAGAGATACTTACCTATAAAGTCTTCGTATTAGATCATGGAACTTGCGAACCTTTTAGAGAGGTACTCGATCATGTTTAATGCAAAATTTGAGTGGTTCTTATGAAAGTTTTGTTTATTATCATATGATGCTTGTTTTGTGATTTCTTATTGAAATGAGACTTTTTGTTACTTATGAGGGGGAGAAACACTATTATTTCCAACTGTTGATTGTCATTTTACTCTTTTGATTTTTAGCAAGTTTCCGTTGTTGAATCTTTCTAGCATGGTAACAGAAATCATCTTGTACCATCTCACTTATCTGTATAGGTTGTTGTTCTTTCTTTTCTGATGCATTTTGATTATCTCCTAATCCATATAAGGATAACGGAAGAGGAACCTCAGCATAAATTCTATTTCTTTGTGGATGAGGTGGATTGTCCACTTGTTTCTTATCTACTTCAATCATTCCCACGATACTATCGTAGTCCAAGTAGTCATCCTCATCTACTTCCATTAAACCTTGTTCCAACATATAGTTTTCAATATGTTTAGAGAAAGGATTATTGAAGATTTGTAAATTTTGATTTGGCAAAGCAACCGACTTGTTTCCATTATCATTCACACTAGATACCTGGATGACATTTGAATCAATAATGTCCTGTATCTCATGTTTAAGATGCGTACATCGTTCAGTGTCATGTCCTTGCGTTTGATGATAATGGAAAAAGGCATTAGCATCAAAGTAAGGTCCTTGTTTACTAGGATCAATAGGCTTGATCGAAGGAAGCTTCAAAATGTTATTACTCATAGCTTGATTCATGATAGAATGATAAGACTCAGATATTGGAGTAAACTTTCTTGGTTGATACAATGCTTTCTTTGGATTAGTGATAGCTGAAACATTTGAAAATTTGTTCATATTTGGTCCATTGATTTTGATGAGGCTCCTTTTATTATTATTTCTCTTAAAGTTGTTTTGTGATGATCCACCCGTGGATTGACCAAATTGAGCCGATGAATTTTGGTTTTCATACTGACTAGACGAAAGTTGATAATCATGAAGGGTGGTGCATAAATGTTGAAAGGAGTTATACTTCATCAAAAGGATCTTATCATGAATATTAGGTTGTAGATTTGTAGTGAATATCTTTTGAACATCTTCATCTTTCATCTGATATTGAATCTATGCATAAAGTCCTTGATACTAACTAATGAATTCAGTCAATGTTTCTGTCGGACCTTGTTTGCATTGAATCAAGTCAATAAGCATGACTTGGGGTCTGATATTTGCTTGAAAATGTTTTAAAAATTGATCAATCAATTGTGAAAAGGAGTGTA
Source organism: Cunninghamia lanceolata (assembly GCA_027924645.1). Taxonomy (NCBI): domain Eukaryota; kingdom Viridiplantae; phylum Streptophyta; class Pinopsida; order Cupressales; family Cupressaceae; genus Cunninghamia; species Cunninghamia lanceolata. The sequence continues at coordinate 6,076,014 of BSBN01000865.1, read as the reverse complement.
TTGAATTTAGAGGTAAAGAGCAAAACCATTCTAAAGTAGTATCTTTGAGAGATTGCAGGAAATGTTTTGCCAACAAATCCTCTTCAAAATAAAAATCACTACATATAGTTGTAAATGCTGCCACATGGATATTAGGATCACCTTTTCCACCATATTTTTCAAAGCCAGGAGTCTCAAACTTCTCAGGCATAGGAGTTCTCAAGATTGCCTAGGAAAGGGGATTATGGGCATGGTATGTTAGTAGACTAAGCTGTGAAGAATTTGTCAAGTTTGTTATCTTTTGTTGTAAAGCAGTCATGCCCTGTAAAAGTTGGTTTAGGATGGCGTCATTTGGAGATGCGGTTTGTTGTGAGGAATTGGAACCAAAGTGAGGAGGTGAATGATCTTGAGATATGATAGGAAGAGGTTGAGGATACGTTAATGGTGGTTGGCCATTATGATAGGTGGAAGATGATTGTGAGTAGGTAATAGGTGGTTGGAAATGAGTGGAATAGGTAGGTGGTTGAGAACAATTATGCATAGAGGAGGTTCCCTGAGAAACCAATTTTTGATAATCAAATCCCACAACTTTGTAATTAGTGCCACTAGATACTCCAATACTAGTGGTAGCATTACTACAAGCATTTGCATCAGTTGTTAAGATCATTGGTGTAAAAGTCAATATTCCTGTAGTCGATATAGGTATGGATACTTGAGTATGAGATGGTGATAAAGTGTTATTTATCACTTGTGCACATTTGGTCACCAACATGATATTGGTTTGTACAATAGGTGCTAGACCACAAATTGCATTAACACAATCTTGTCCTTCTTTTATCAATTCTCTTATATTGTGAATTGTTGGGACAACTTCTTCAGCTATTCTCTCATTTTCCATAAATGATTGAAATTGTGCTAGCTTTTTATCCAAATTTTCTATTTACTCATTAGATACATATCCTGTCACCTCAATAGTATCATCAACATCATGAAAAGTTTGTTCTTCCATTGTACTTGTAATGGGTGTAATGTCGTGTAACATTTGGGTTTCTCCTTTTGTAAAGAAGGTGTTCAAAGTACCAACTTCTTCAAGAGCACTAGATCCCATGTGTCTTATGCTTCTTCTTAAAGGAATATTTCTCTTAGGGAAGCAATTTATTAGACTCATGCAGCAATATGCTCAAGTTTAGGCTTAGTATATGTTGTTAATGCTTGATTTTTGTACTTTTTCCAATGCAAATGAGTGAAACAAAGAGTGTTGTAAGGATTTTGATCAAAGAAATAAATTTAGATGTCTGATATCAGTCCAAAATAGCAATAATATCCTTCAAAACACACTCTTGATGCAAATCCAAGATAATGCCAAGTCAAACTATAGTGAAAATATGTTGAAATAGGCACTTTTTCCACCAAAACTTAATGCAAAAGAGCATAACAAAGAGTGTTGTGAGGAGAGTAATGATGGATAGAAAATTATATCAGTAATAACATCCAATTAATGTCAAATACCCAACACAGCATGCTTTTAGTGCCACTTAAGGTCAAACCTTAGTGAAAATATAGCAAAATATGCAATTTTTCACGGTTTTTCAACTCCAAGACTTAGCCAAATGAGTGTTGTAATAAATTTTAGAAGGTGAAGCAAATAAAATCAATGATATCAGTCACCTCAATCCATAAAATTTGTCACAACACACTTAGAGTGCAAACTAGGCCAAAGCCTAAGGCAAAAATAATCAAAATGTGTAGTTTTTCGCCAAATTTTTAATACAAGAGTCCGTTAAAAGGGTGTTGTGAATATTTTTAGGAGGGGAAAAACATGATTACCCTGATAATAGTCAATTAATGCAAGAATACCCTTCACAACATGCCTATAGTGCAAGTTTATAGAGTCGATAAGGCCAAATTTAGTGAAAATCATTGTTTTTGAAGCCCTAGGTTTCAGATGGTAAAACAAAATGCTATGTGAATGTTTTGAAGTATGATTTATGATGAAAATGAAGTCTACTCAGATATGAAAATGATTTTCAAGCCCTAATATGCAAAATGCCAATGCAAATCTAATTGAAATACATGAAAATTGCTAGTTTTTTGTTGAAATTATCTATGCAAAAATTGAAATATTTTAAATATAAATGCAAATTTACACTAAAATGAAAGAGTATAGCCAAATTATAATTTGAATGTGCCTCTAAAATTAGTAGAAAAATCTGAAAGAAGATTTTGTCTACTAAACCTAGATTTTGGAACTACTAGGTTATATGAAAATTGTCAAAATTTCTACAAAAGCCTAGCAAATTAATGATGAAAATGCAATGCAAATTTCTAAATTTTTGTGTTTTTCTGTAGCTTATATTAGATATAATGCAAAAATTATGAATTAGGAAAATTTAGAAAGAATTGATGCAATTTAGTAAGCCTAACAATGCAATTTTTTTGAATTTTTCTCAATGCAATAAAATGAATGACTATATGAATGAATGAAATCAATACAAATCTGAAGACTAACACTCAGCAAGTTGCAATTAAATCCAAAAATATGGGTTCACCAAAATGTTTAGGGTAAAATTGGGATTGTTTAGTTTTTAAGTGTTTAGATGTTTGAATCCTCCTTTCACCCTATACATTCAAGGATCTAGGGTCGAGTGGCAATTCACTATCATACCCTAGGTCACTATGAGATGTAGGGAAGCTTGGATTAGGGTGTTTAATTATCAAATTTCCTTCTCTTATGCTTAATTGACCATTAAAACTCTAATTTTGCAAATACGACTGTAAACAGAAGAATAACAGAAAAAGCTCTTGCAGACGGAAGCAAAATATCAAATCACAGAGTACCTGTTTTCAAGGTTTCGAGGTGGAAAATTGAGGGAAAAAAGAGCAGGCGCCCAAGTCCAATGCCCTGCTTTTTTTCAGATATGGAAACTCAGTCTGTAACTCTTCCTTGTTGTCTTGGAGATTTTCCCATCACGGAAGTTGGAGGACTAATGAGTGGGCGCCCAAGTCCAAGGTGTTGTTTTTCCTTATGTTCTACAATTTTGACACTTCAAGATGCCTTCCTGCAACTTCACTTTTCCCAGCTCCACAACCTGTAACTTGCAACCATGAAAACTTTGGGAGGGGGTTGTGGTGTTTAGAGGCTTGCCTCAATCAAGCCCCGTAGGACACTTAAGTCTCCGAACACCGTTGTTAGATAGAGAGTGTGTACCCTTGTGAGGCAGAGGCAAAAACTAAAGGAATTGGTGATGAAAACATAATACAATGTCACCTTGTAGTGAAGATATCATGGGAGGAAGATGCTCTTCATTCCATGATGAAATGGATGCTCAAATCTGCAAACACAAATACATAAACCACACAATTATGCTCTTGCAACACAATGAAAGCCATGAATCACCTTGAGAACACAATAGCTTGCTAGTAATCATCTAGTTTACAAATGAATTCCTAAACATGCTTTTATATGCAACTACAAACACTCTCACCAAGATTTTTGTAATTCAAACTTACCGTGTCGGCATAGGACCCAAATAATGGTCATAAACCGACACCCAAAAATTGGGACTACCCCAAAATAGGGCAGGACTAGGGCACGGGCGCCCAAGTCCTCCCCCCCTATTTTGGGCAGGGTCAAGCTCAAGGGGTCATCCTAGGTCCCATTTAATATGTTACCTAGGGTTCATTCCATTAGGATGCCAAATTATGAAGTAAGATGTTCTAAATGCATGCAAAAGACCTGGGGGCTAAAACTTAAGAGGGAAAAGCCCCCAAGGGGACATTTTCTGATGTTACAGTCCACTGAGTAGAAAGACTAGAGTTTTTTCCTTTTGTAAATCTGATGGTGTGGCCGTTTGTCCAGCAAGCTATACTTCAACTACAAGCATGGTCATTGAGTCTAGTTTGGAAATGATCAGTCTTCTTAGTTGTCCCATTCTACTCTTTATTTGATATTTTTGATTTATTAAAACATTCAAGTCATTGTGGATGTTGATGACTTGAGCTTCTTTGTTACTGGTTGATTCATGTACTGGATCAAAATTCTTGGAGATATTCATTAGTTTTTCTTCCATTTCCTTGATCTTTTCTTCTATCTTCTTTGTGACTTTCAACCATGATAAACAAAATTTTTATACATTACCAACTTCTACAACAACACTCTGAATATTTTGTATCTTATTTTCTAACTGAGCCATATCATGGGCTATCGGTTTTGTCAACTTGCCTAACCTTTTCTCATAAAACTCTTGTCAAACTTTTGTTTCAGCAGATTTTTCAAGCGATTCAAAGTGTGTACTTATAGATTGAATTAGTTGTTGCAAGTATGGGCCTAACTGGTGTTGTCATTGATGTCAAGGATTGGATGAGTTGTATGCTTAGGATATTGAGAAAATTAGTCCTATCAGGAACAGAGAAGAATAGTGAAGACAGTGAAGTAATGATCCCAACTAAGATGAAGATCAGAGGATGTCCATCAAAGGGTTTGTAGATATGTGTCTAAAGGTCATCCAGTAAAGATTTGAGAGGTGCACATGAAGAAGTTATGGCCACATGAGTAAAACCAGTTCTAGTAGAAGTTCAGAGGTGACAGAGTGACACAAATAGGTCCGGTGAGATCCAGAAATACAAAATCTTGTTCTACGGATTTGGTGGAGTGTTTAGGAAGTCAATGTGAATTGACAACTCAATTGGTTCGTGGTCTGGAGGTCCACATGCATCTATTCCAATATGACAGTGATGATAGACTATGTTCTTGAGGTTCCAGATGCAGGAGAGAATGATTTCAGTAAGTAGAAGTAGTGTGGATGTTCTTGGTGATTCACGAAAGCTTGTGGGGGTCTCTAGATTGTTTCTAGTTCGTGTTGGTGGTCCGCATTGAAGATTGAGCTCATAATTGAAGAATTACTTTCAGATGATGATGTTCTTCCTAAACTTGGCCAACCGGATGAGTTACACATCTTACGGATGATCTTGAAGATGTTCTACGAAGCATGGTGTGTTCCTCAAAGAAGATTGAAGTCCTAGATCTGTGTGGCCGACAGTGTGGTGATTTGCATGAAGTCTTTTGCAATTAGTCAAGTTGTATTTGTGTATTTGCTTTGTAAAGAATGCCAACTTTGTTGATTATCCCAAAGTCGATGTCTTGTATAAATAAGAGTTGTGAAGTCATTTCAAAAGAATCTTGGTGAGGATGAGAGTGTGGTAGAGAGGAGAAGAGCGAAAGGCAGAACAAAAGTGTTGGACTTAAATGGAACTGACTCAAGCATGGTGAAGATGCTATTCTTTAGTTCAAGTATGTAATATTTATCATTCTGTAGACAATGTGTCTCCTCTAGGTAGTGGGCCTCTTGTGAGCAGTGTGCTCAGGTAGTGAGCCCTAATTGGCATGTGCCATCTTATTCTTCTTATTCTTTTAACAGAGAATACAATCTTGGGTTAGTCACCCCATGGTTTTTACCTTAACTAGGTTTTTCACATTAAAATCTTGGTGTCATATGTGTTAATGTGTTTCTGCTCTTGAATTATTGCATTGTGTTTTCATGATTGATTTATTATTATGCTACTGAATTACAAGAAGGATTTAAGTGGTTAATCAAAGGAAAGTTTTGGGACAACTGATTCACCCCCCCTCTCAGTTGTCAGTCTTGAAACTAACAATTGGTATCAGAGCTAAGTTCCTCTAAAAGAGTTTAACCGCTTGAGGAGATCCAGGATGTCTTCCTACAAGAAGGATAGTCTGAGGTTTGATGGAACCAATTACACTCTTTGGAAAATCCGCATGGAATGTCATGTATGGGAATGCAATATTGGATCATGGATTCAAAGAAATATGTTCCTCCAAAGAATGGTCTGACAAGTATAGATGAAATAAAAGATGCTGAAGACAATCTTCAAGCTAAAGAAGCTTTACTAAGTGCCTTATCTAATTTAGAACTAACAAATGTCATAGATTTAAAAATTGCATATGAGATTTGAGAAAAACTGGAACTTCTGCATGGAGACAAATATGTTAAATGTGCCAAGCTACAGAGTTTGAAAGGAAAATTCAAAAACTTGAAGATGAATGAAGATGAAAATATCACTACATTTATGCCAAAAGTAAATGAGCTTGTTTGTGGCATTAGGTGTGCTGGTGGAATCTTAGATGAAGATGAGATTGTTACCAAAGTTCTCAAATCCCTACCTCCTTACAAATACAAGGTTGTTGCTATTGAAGAATTCAGATTTTTGTCAAATATCACAAGGGATCAATTGGTTGGAAAATTAGCTGCATTTGAATTGGTCAAGTTTGGAGATGCACCCCCGAAGACTGAATCTGCATTCAAAGCTAGTGTTCTTGTAAAAGGCAAACAAAAGTTTGATCCAGGAGAGAACTCCTCAAAGAAACTATCATGGTATGAAAAAGCAAGAAAAGATCTGGAAGAAGATGAAGCAGAAGCTGTTCAACTTGAAGCCCTTATTGCAAAAAGACTGCCAAGAGGATCCGGTAAGTATGAAGGAAAATTGCCCTTTAAATGTTTTAACTACAATAAGATTGGTCATTTTACCTTAAGGTGTCTAGAAAGATTTTCAAGGGAAAATCCAAACAGATCAAGATTCCAAAAGAAATGTTACTATGTTCATGAAGATGATGATGATGAATTAGAGACAAGAAACAAATATGGAAGTGACTAGGTGTTTATTGCCATCAAGGAAGAAGATCCAATGCCCTCTGAATCTGTCAATCATAAAATGATAGAAAGAGATTTGGCTGCCTAAGTTGAAGAAAAGGATGACTGGGTCATTGACAATGGATGTTCCCACCATATGACAGGTGACAAAAATAAGTTCATAGATTTGGAAAGATATGAAGGAGTGGTAAAATTTGGAGATAATTCTGCTAGTAGAATCAGAGGTAGAGGAACTATTTCTTTTGATGGAAAGAACAAAACTAGTAATGTACTGCATGTTGAAGGTCTGAAGCACAATCTTCTCAGTGTTGGACAGTTGGTGGACAAAGGCTATGATCTCCAATTCAAAAATGGAAAATGTAAGATCTTTGAAAGGTCTGGAACAGAGATTGCATCCGGTACTCAAACAAAAGGTAACATCTTCCACTTGGTTGGTACTGGCAAAAGTTATTTATTTGTTCAAATTGGTCAGAGTTGGTTGTGGCATAGGAGAATGTGTCATGTGAATTTTGATAATGTCATCAAGATAAGTAACACTTAGGTTGTAAGAGATCTTCCAAGACTGGTGAAACCTACCAATAGTTTGTGCAAAGAATGTCAATTGGGTAAGCAAAGCAGAGTCACATTTAAAAGTAAGGAACAATCTTCTACTAGATTGTTGAACTTAGTACATACTAATCTATGTGGACTGGCAAGAATCAAGAGTTTGCAAGGTGACAGATACTTCATGTTATTAATTGATGACCACTCCCGGATGATGTGGGTGACTTTTCTAAAAGAGAAATCTGAGGCTCTTGAGAAATTCAAAATATTCAAAGCTCTGGTAGAGATTGAAACTAGATTAAACATAAAATTTCTTAGGTCTGATAGAGGTGGAGAATTCACGTATGGAGAGTTCATAGAATTCTGTGAAAAACATGGGATAAAAAGATAGTTATTTGCTCCAAGGACTCCACAGCAGAATGGAGTAGTGGAGAGAAAGAACCAGACCATCCAAGAAGAATATAGAACCATGATGATGGAAGCCAATGTTCCTCGGATATATTGGAGAGAAGTTGTAAGCAATGCTGTCTATACTCTTAATCGAGTACAAATCAGAAGCAATACTGGTAAGACCCCTTATGAACTCTGGTTTGGCATCACTCCCACTATGAAGTATTTCAGAGTCTTTGGTAGCAAATGTTACATTAAAAGAGATGAAGACCTTGGCAAATTTGATGCTAGAAATGATGAAGGAATATTCTTGGGTTATTCTACTGAAAGCAAAGCATACTGGTGTTATAACAAGAGATTGAGAAAGATTATAGAAAGTACAAATGTGAAGGTTGATGAAGGTATTGAAAAACCCTCAAGGTTTTATGAATATGAAGAAGATGATCAAAATGATGTTTTGGTCCAAGAAGTCCAAACCCCTTCTAAAATTTAGATCCAGACTGATCTAGAGAATCAAGAAGAAGAGATAAGTTTGAATGAACCTGTTCAAGAAACAAAAGTGCAAGAAATTCCCAAAACTCTCGGGTATGTAAGACTGAATCACTTTGAAGATTAGATCATAGGTGATAAAAGAAAAGGTGTTTAAACAAGAAGAAAAATTGCTTAAGACTTAGAAAAGTATTGTCTAATTTCAAAGATTGAACCAAAAATAGTGAGTGAAGCATGCAATGATGAAAGTTGGACTAAAGCAATGAAGGAAGAGTTGATGCAAATTGAGAAAAATCACACATGGGATCTTGTTCCCAGACCTAGAAATAAGAATGTGATTGGAACCAAATGGGTCTTTTGGAATAAACTGAATGAAGATAGTGAAATAGTCAGAAACAAAGCTAGATTGGTCTGCAAGGGTTATTCCCAAGTAGAAGGAGTTGATTTTGAAGAGACTTTTGCTCTGGTGGCAAGAATTGAAGCAGTCAGATTATTTCTTACCTTTACTGCCTTCAAGGATTTCAAAGTATTTTAGATGGATGTCAAGTCTGTTGGCAAGAGACACTATATGGATTCATGATTGTTGTCATTGATGGCAACAAAGTTCATCCCACACATCCGAGGACATGGTGTGTCTCTACCGGAAGTTAGAGTGAAGAATGTTGTGGTCCGGTAAACAAGAATAGAGCATGTGGTGAGGTTCGACAGTTAGGTCCAGATCTCTCAGAGGAAGCATCTTGGTGAAGTGTAATTTTGGGGAAGTCAAGAGGACTACCTTGAGTGAGAGATTCCAAGGATTTAGCCTCCGGTGATAGATGAAGAAAAAGATATGAATACTTGAGTATCGGGTTCCTGATTGGCAATGTGGACAGAGGAAGAACTGACTGGCAGAACATCAGACATTATTCCGGATGTGTTACTGATGTTGGTAAAGGTTATGAAGGCATAAATTATGATTGGCCGACATGATTGATGATTTCCACAAGTATGTCCTTGATCCGCATTACTTGGTAAGCAAGGATTCAGCCAACAGATCAGAGTTTGTGGAAAATATTGACTATTTTGGGTGCCGACTAGAAAAGTGATGAAATCACTTGTGCGGATATATATACAAGATGGATTTAGTTATGAGACATGTCGCGGTGTGTGGTGTTGTGCATAGAAAAGTAGGAGAACCAAATAAAAGTAGAAAGGAAGGTCCAGTATGTGAAAGGAAAGTAGCACAAAAGAAAATGAAAGATGAAGTGCAGCAGATCAGTATACAAAGCCTAACCGGAACTGAACTATAGCATATGTTGATGCTCCTCATCAGTTCAAGTATTGTATTACACTCTTTATATCTTGTAGGCAGTGTGCCTCTTGTGAGCAGTGTGCTCGAGCAGTGAGCCCTAATTGGCAAGTGTCATTTTGTATTTCCATTCTTCTAACAGAGAATACAATCTTGGGTTAATCACCCCATGGTTTTTTCCCTTAACAGGGTTTCCACGTCAAAAATATTGTGTCATGTTATTTCCATTTCATGGTTATGTTTGCTTATTTGAATTAATGTTGCATTGATTATTAAGAAAGTTTAGAAAGAGAAAGAATTAGGATAACTGATTCACCCCCCCTCTCAGTTATCAACAATTGGTATCAGAGCCAAGTTCCTCCTAATAGAGTCTAACAGATTGAGGAAGATCTGGGAATTCAAATGGATGCATATTGTTTAAGAGAGCAACTCAAGACTACTCTTGATGATCTTGAACAATCAAACTTTGAAGTAAATGAGTTAAAGGAAAGACTCAAATAGGCTGATGATTTCATGAGAGAACTAAAAGACAAATTAAGTCTCTCTATGAAAAAGAGAAAGGAGCTACTTTAGCAATTAGCAAGTCAAAGTGAAGCCAATGATACAAATGAAGATCTGAAGGAGAAAACTAAGTTATGTGAAAAGTTATCAAAAGAAATCATTATGGTAAGACATGAAATGGAATCAGGAGTTATAAAGTTTACCCAAGAGATTGAAGAGAAAAGAAAAACTGAAGATAATCTAAGACAATCTCTCAAAGAGAAATCGGAAGATTGCCACAAGATGGATAGAATTATCAGACATCTTGAATCTGATCTTGAAGATGCTAAAGATAATGAAAAAAAACTTGAGGATCAAATTGTCTCTCTCAAAAGGGATCTTCAAATAGCAAATGAATATAAAGAGAAATTCAAGATAAGTTCTACTCAACTTGAAGTTCTTCTTGAAAGCCAAAAGAGGGTAGATGACAAGTGCGGTTTGGGATATGAGAAAGGAGAAAGCTCCGGATCCGGTCAGAAGAATTTTGGATCAGAAAATCCAAGGAACAGGCCTAGAAGACCTTCGGTAAGGCAACATAATGCTCAAAGATATCCATCCTTCAATGGATACTGTCACAACTACAATAACTTTGGTCATAAATCTAATCAGTGCAGAAAGAGAATGAATCAGACTAATTCATCCTTCTCCAGACAATGTTTCGACTACAAAAGGTATGGTCACAAATCTCATGAATGTAGAAATATGCAAATGAATAAATCATTCAATGGTAGATGCTTTGCATGCAACAGAATAGGTCATATGGCTAATCAATGCAGATCAAGAGGATATCAATCAAATATGCAAAGAAATGTTGTTTGCCAAATTTGCAATAGATCCAGTCATATTGCAAAATTCTGTAGAAGCAAGAATTAGGACAAAAGAGGTCCGGTACATCATAATCAGAATCAAGATAAGGGAAAACAAAAAGTGAATGCAGATGAAGTTCAAAGTGAGATGAACAAGATTTGGGTGGAGAAAAGTATAGAGAATGTAGGGGATGGGTCCGCACCAGACTCTGGTGCTAATATTCCTTCTAGAAACTAAAAAGTGAGCTCTGGCTCAGGGGGAGACACAAAGAAAACCTTTTTCCCCCAGCCAGTCAATTGGTACCAGAACTGGCACAAGAAGAGTTGCAGATTAAAGGGTTCATAAGGGAAACATCCAAATAAACTATGGTTAAGATTTGGAAGATCCGTAAGATGTTTAAAAGATCAGGATCGATCCGGTTCTTCAAGTCATCCGAATAAGGCAAACTGGAATAACTTAGGTCGAGCATTTATTGCAACCTGACATTAGGGTTTGCGGAGCAATATAAGGGTTTTTGCATTAAGCATTTGTTCATTCTGCATTAAAAAAGAAACAAAAAGTAAAGCTCTGCAACAAAATTCTTCAAGCTCGTCAAAGATCCTTTGCAGAAGTTAATTCATCCAGAAATCGATCCGGCTAACTCCGTGACTGAAAGGCGCAAAAGGTATTCTCCATTATCAAATATCTCTCTATAAATCCTTGAATGATGGGTACTCCAAATATTATAAAAATATATGATAGGCCTCGCCCCAAATTCAAGAAACATCCATACAAATCTTTGGAAGTAGATCCCCTAGGAGCATTTTCCAGTGTTTTGCATGGTGTGTTGCATACAGAGGACATACACGTGAATATTGAAGAATTTGGTGAATCAAAGTTAGTGGATATCTATCACAAACAGTTAATAGATGATTCTTTTGAGATTAAACCTCAGTATAAAGCCATCCGGGATAAGCATTTTGCTCAGTGCATTTATTTCCCCTATTTTGAAGAAGATGAATGGGTTTGGTATGTGTTGAGTAGAGTGCATGACAATTTCTTATGGTTGAATAAACCATTTAAGATCACCAAAGATGCAATTAGGGCAGTAACCGGTCTGCACTCATCCGGTGGAATACCTATTCTCAAATCTATCAAGAATTAGATAGTAAGTGATGCAACCGGATCAAAATTTGATAAGAGAGCTATGACAATTGAAGACATCACTGAACTGAATGTCAAATTTGCATCCATGATAATTGGTTACAAGATTTATCACTCCAGTAGGGAAAATTTAGTACCGGCAACTGCAGTTTACACAGCCTATCAAATGCTAAAAGAAAATGCTGACTATGATCTGTGTGATCTTCTTCTAAGTCAACTTTTGGAAAATCTGCAAAAGATTAAGAAGGATAAGAACTCCTTCAAGTATGGTGGCTTGATACTCTGCCTATTCTTTTATTACATGAATGAGCTTCCCGGATCCAATGGCTGGGTATGGCAAAATGACAGACCGGTTGCCATCCAAATCAGAGACTATCTGCATGAGCTTGGGGATGCTAAAGCAAGAAATACAACCCTGTGGGGATATTTCAAGAATTTTTAGAACATGATGCAAGCAAGAGAGAGAATTCCCTAGTCTCTTGTTGAGAAATACAAAGACACAGTATGCTTTATGGTAGAGACTGATCAATGCCTAATGGAGGCAGTAGAACCAAGAACTATATGGATCATGCCTATGGGGTATGAAGTTGATGAACAAATTGTGGAGCTGCATGTTCAACACATGCTAAGTTAGCTAAAGGATCCAAAGGCAGAAAGGTTTGGAACCTTTGAGGAGCTGAGTGTAAAGATTCATGTGGAACTTAGACAACCAGAGATCAAGAGGAAGGTAATAAAAGAAGTTGAAGATGTTGCAAAAGGCTTTGGGATATCAAAGGAGGCACTTGATGCCAATAGGGAAAAGGTGGAAAGGGATAAGGAAGAGAAGAAAAAGGCAGAAAAGAAAAGTGAGGAAAGTGTTTCGGTAAAATCCTCCACCTGAAATAGATCATCAAAGAGATCTGCACCTACCACTACCAAAAGCTCAAGGCCATCAAAACCAGAAGCAAAATTATCCAACAAAGGAGAGAAAAGAACAAAGACAAAAGCCACAAGGGCTTATGCCAGTCAAAGGGATGAAGAGGAGACTGAATCTGATGAAGAAATCAGGAAAGTGAAGAAACAAAAGAAAACATCTGGTGAACCCTCTACTGGACAAGAGGAAGAAGAAAAGACAGAGGCATATGTTGAAAAACCCACTCTTCACATTGATGACATAATCAAATCAGTTACAGTGGATGGAAATCTTCAGCCAATGATTGAGTTCTATGATGATTATGGTGAAGCAGATCATAAGATATTGCAAAATGCCATAGTCAGGTACCTAAATATCTACAACAAAGCATTTATTGAAATTATATCTCTGATCCCCAAAAGCTTGGAGAAGGAACTAGAAATAAGAAAGAACAATGCCCAAGCCAAAGACCTAGAAATCTGGGAACAGATAGCAATTTAGCTATATCCTTCAATCGATCCCAAGAAAATGAATATGATATTCAAAGATTGTAAGGATGAGTTCAAGAGCAAAGCAAGGATGAATCAACTTTTGCTCAGAGAGACTGACAAAGTTGCAAAAGAGACAGAAGAGATCCTCTAGAATGCATTCAAAAGATTCAACATTCCAATTATAGAGGACTTGGGTACTGACCCATCGACCACAAGTGTTGCCGAAGAGTCTACTGAGAAAATGACAGAAGAGGTAATGAATACCAGTGCAGAAATAGCTAAGGACTTGGGATCCTCTACTCCAGAAGAGGTGGCCCATGAACAAACTAACATTTCTCCTTCGGATTCCCCTATAGTCTCCAGATCTAAAGGAGAAGAAAGAATACAAGAGAAAGAACCAGAGGTGAAGGAAAAAGAAGGTGACAATACCAAGGTTGCAGAAGGAGAGAAGACTTCAACAGAGAAGACCACAACTGCTAGTGATAAGAATGTAGGAGAGAAAGCTTAAAGAGACAGCTCTAAGAATGCAGAAGAAAAGAAAAATCTGTCTCCGGCAAGAGACACTACAAAAACTGTCCAAGATTTCCTGAACAAAGAAACAATGGAGATTGATAAACCAGAGCTTCTACAAGGACCATTTAATTTTGATTCTCTTTCTCCGGTACAAATAATGAAGATAACTTCATTTGCTAATGCAAAGGCTAAAGAAAAACTCCTAAAGTCTCACATGGAAGACTGTGAGTTGATAGAAGCTACTTCTGGAGTGCTAGAAAAGATTATGCCATCGTTTCATAAGGATCTCACAGCCTCCTCATCTGCTAATCTCAAAACTCTAGTCAATAGTGTTGGCACACATTTTGATTCCCTAGAGAAGTCAGCAAAAGATAAGGTCTGGAAGGAATTTCTTGCAAAATGATTATCAGAGGTACAAGGGTTGATAATTAATGATAGGAGAAATATGAATATTGGGATAAAGAGCTTAGAAAATGCTCTTAAAGATGGCGAAGAAATGTACAAATTTTGTTTATCATGGTCCAAAGCAACATTGAACATTGAGACGAAAGTAAAAGAACAAGAGGATAAACTGACAAATCTATCAGAGAATTTTGATCCTCTCTCCTCCTCCATAATAAATCAAGAATGTCAAACTATTGTAGTTTTGAATGAAATTAAGAAGCTTGAAAAAGAGAAGAAAAATAGAATTAGTAGGTTGAGTGAGCTCAGAGGGATAATTGTCCCTAAGTTAGAGGCCATGCATGAGGCCATAAAAGAAGCTCAAATCACAGCCCAGACCAATGATCCAACAGATCTAAAAAGGGCAGATGCATTTGCATTCCTGTTGAGCAGTCATATATCAATTTTGGATAGAATGAAGCAAAGTTGGGCTACATAATTCATTCAATTGAAAACAACTTTTACAGACATACTTCAGTATATGTAAGTATTCCATATGTATATACTTATGCGGATAAAATTTTGAAAATTTTGGTATGCGGACCCTACCCTTTGCCATTGATGTCAAAGGGGGAGTGAAGAGTAGTGAAAAATGAGGAATCCAACTAAGGGGGAGCTCTGAAAACTGTATATAAAAATAGAGCATCAGCCAAGGGGGAGCATAGTGTAAACACTTAGTCTTTTTTCACTAAGTGTTGCCATCGATGCCAAAGGGGGAGATTGTTGGCAAGAGACACTATATGGATTCATGATTGTTGTCATTGATGGCAACAAAGTTCATCCCACACATCCATAGGACATGGTGTGTCTCTACTGGAAGTCAGAGTGAAGAATGTTGTGGTCCGGTAAACAAGAACAGAGCATGTGGTGAGGTCTGACAGTTAGGTCCGGATCTCTCAGAGGAAGTATCTTGGTGAAGTGCAGTTTTGGGGAAGTCAAGAGGACTACCTTGAGTGAGAGATTCCAAGGATTTAGCCTCTGGTGATAGATGAAGAAAAAGATATGAATACTTGAGTATTAGGTTCCTGATTGACAGTGTGGACAGAGGAAGTGTGGACAAAGGAAGAACTGACTGGCAGAACATCAGACATTATTCTGGATGTGTTACTGATGTTGGTAAAGGTTATGAAGGCATAAATTATGATTGGTCGACATGATTGATGATTTCCACAAGTATGTCCTTGATCCGCATTACTTGGTAAGCAAGGATTCAGCCAACAGATCAGAGTTTGTGGAAAATATTGACTATTCCAGGTGCCGACTAGAAAAGTGATGAAATCACTTGTGTGGATATATATACAAGATGGATTTAGCTATGAGACACGTCACGGTGTGTGGTGTTGCACAAAGAAAAGTAGGAGAACCAAATAAAAGTAGAAAGGAAGGTCCAGTATGTGAAAGGAAAGCAGCACAAAAGAAAAGGAAAGATGAAGTGCAGCAGATCAGTATACAGAGCCTAACCGGAATTGAACTACAACATATGTTGATGCTCCTCATTAGTTCAAGTATTGTATTACACTCTTTATATCTTGTAGGCAGTGTGCCTCTTGTGAACAGTGTGCTCGGGCAGTGAGCCCTAATTGGCAAGTGCCATTTTGTATTTCCATTCTTCTAACAGAGAATACAATCTTGGGTTAATCACCCCGTGGTTTTTTCCCTTAATAGGGTTTCCACATCAAAAATATTATGTCATGTGTATTTCCATTTCATGGTTATGTTTGCTTATTTGAATTAATGTTGCATTGATTATTAAGAAAGTTTAGAAAGAGAAAGAATTAGGATAACTGATTCACCCCCCCTCTCAGTTATCAACAAAGTCTGCCTTCCTGAATGGTGACTTGGAAGAAGAAGTATACATTAAGCAACCAGATGGATTTTAATTGTCTGATCATGGTGATATGGTCTGCAAGTTGAAGAAAGCACTATATGGACTCAAACAAGCCCTAAGAGACTCGATAAGCGTCTTTTGAAGATTGGTTTCAACAAAGGTACTACTGACAGTAACTTGTACTTCAAAATTGATCATGAAAATATCTTGATTGTTGAAATAGTTGTTGATGATATCATTTTTGGAGGAAGAGATAGTATGTGCAAAACTTTTGCAAATCAAATGAAAAGTGAATTTGAGATGTCCATGTTTGGGGAAATGAATTTCTTCTTGGATCTGCAAATCATTAAAACAAAGAAAGGAATCTTCATTTCACAGACCAAATATGTGAAAGAATTGTTGAAGAAATTCGGGATGCAAGACTCAAAACCAATGAATACTCCCATGGCAACTGGATGTAAACTGAGCAAAGATGATGACTCTCCTAAGTCTGATCAGAAAAAATATAGGTCAATGATTGGAGGACTATTGTATCTTGCTCAAACTAGGCCTAACATTATGAATGTTGTTGGTCTTATTGTTAGATTCCAAGATGATCCTAGAGAATCTCATGTCATGGCAATCAAGAGGATTCATAGATATCTAAAAGGAACAATTGAGTATGGTTTATCGTATCTTAGAGATCATGATTTCTCTCTTCATGCATATATAGATGCGGATTGGGCAGGAGATGTGGATGATCATAAGAGTACTAGTGGTGGAGCATTCTTTTTAGGGAAAAGATTAGTTTCTTGGCTGAGCAAGAAACAAGAGTCAATATCTCTGTCCACTGCAGAAGCAGAATATATTGCAGCAATAAGTAGTTGCACTCAAGTATTGTGGATAAAGAAATTCCTAAGAGACATCGGAGTGGAGTATGAGGAACCTATCACAATCTTCTGTGATAATTCAAGTGCAATAAATATATCAAAAAATCTAGTGTTGTAATCAAAGACAAAACATATATCCATCAAGTTTCACTTTTTGAGAGAGCAAGTGAACAAAAATGAAGTCAGATTGGAGTTTGTGCCCTCCAAAGATTAGATTATAGATATTTTTACTAAACCTCTACCTAAGGACTCTTTTGAGTATCTCAAGGAGAAGTTAGGGGTTATTACCCCTCTAGTTCTAAATTAAGGTGCATTGATGTGCATCAGTCTAGTGGTTCTCACAGTCATATCTTGTGGTATGGATTGATGATAGGAAGCTGTTACTTAGGGGAGCAATCTGTATGATTCTGAGTGATGCAAGTATGTGCCCTTTGCCATTGATGTCAAAGGGGGAAAGAAGACATGTGAAAAATAAAAAGTGGTTGCTAATCAAAGGAGGAGCAGTAAAGGAAGAAAAAACATGTGAATGGTTGTTGTTGATAGGGCGAGTTATGTCAGTCAGTGAGGAGAAGTTCTTGTCTTGATGGTTAAAATAGTTTTTCACATAATATGTTGCGATCAATGACAAAGGGGGAGATTGTTGCAAGTATGGGCCTAACAAGTGTTGTCATTGATGTCAACATACTCCTATTGCATTGATGTCAAGGATTGGATTAGTTGTATGCTGAGGATATTGAGAAAATTAGTCCTATCAGGAACAGAGAAGAACAATGAAGAAAATGAAGTAAAGATCCTAGCTAAGATGAAGATTAGAGGATGTGCATCAAAGGGTTTGTAGATATGTGTCTAAAGGTGATCCAATAAAGATTTGAGAGGTTCGCATGAAGATTTGAAGAAGTTGTGGCCACATGAGTAAAACTAGTTCTGGTAGAAGTTCAGAGGTGACAGAGTGACACAAATAGGTCCGGTGAGATCCAAAAATGCAATATCTTATTCTGTGGATTTGTAGGAGTGTTTAGGAAGTCAATGTGTATTGACAACTCAATTGGTTCATGGTCTGGAGGTCCGCAAGCATCTATTCCAATATGACAGTGATGACAGACTATGCTCTTGAGGTTCTAGATGAAGGAGAGAATGATTTCAGTAAGCAGAAGTAGTGTGGATGTTCTTGGTGATTCAGGAAAGCTTGTGGGGGTCTCTGGATTGTTTCTAGTTTGTGTTGGTGATTCGCATTGAAGATTGAGCTGGTAATTGAAGAATTACTTCTAGATGCTAATGTTAATCCTAAACTTGGCCAACCAGATGCGTTACACATCTTGCGGATGATCTTGAAGATGTTCTGTGAAACATGGCGTGTTCCTCAAAGAAGATTGAAGTCCCAGATCTATGTGGCCGATAGTTTGGTGATTCACATGAAGTCTTTTGCAATTAGTCAAGTTGTATTTATGTATTTTCTCTATAAAGCATGCCAACTTTGTTGATTATCCCAAAGTCGATGTCTTGTATAAATAAGAGTTGTGAAGTCATGTCAAAAGAATCTTGGTGAGGATGAGAGTGTGGTAGAGAGGAGAAGAGCGAAAGGTAGAGAAAAAGTGTTGGACTTAAATTGAACTGACTCAAGCATGGTGAAGATGCTATTCTTTAGTTTAAGTATGTAATATTTATCATTCTGTAGACAGTGTGTCTCCTGTAGGTAGTGGGCCTCTTGTGAGTAGTGTGCTCGGGTAGTGAGCCCTAATTGGCATGTGCCATCTTGTTCTTCTTATTTTGTTAATAGAGAATACAATCTTGGGTTAGTCATCCCACGGTTTTCCCTTAACCAAGTTTTCCACGTTAAAATCTTGGTGTCATATGTGTTAATGTGTTTCTACTCTTGAATTATTACATTGTGTTTTCATGATTATTATTATGCTGCTAAATTACAAGAAGGATTTAAGTGGTTAATCAAAGGAAAGTTTTAGGACAACTGATTCACCCCCCGCCCTCTTAGTTGTTAGTCTTGAAACTAACATTAGTCCCTTGAGTTGACAAGTGGTGGACAAAGAGGTATCCTTCCGGTATGTTGGTACCAACTTCTCCAAAATGTTGGATGCTTCATTAATGAGCTCACTATCATCAATGTGAGATTTCAATATCTCTTTTCTTTCTTTGGCTTGGGCAATTGAAGCTAGCTTGAACATTTGAACATGAGACATTGTGTCCAAGTTTATTAGACCTTGGATTGATTCGGGCTCATCTAGAATTGATTCTTCTTCTTTCAAAAGCTCTTTTACTGTCTTCGTAGTGTCTCTTTTTGCTTCTTCATACACTTATTGATTTTGTTCTAGAGGATCCATGTTCATATTCTCTTGTTGACCAATATTTTGCTCTGGTGTAGGGCTTTCCTCAGCTTGTTCTTGATTATCAACTTTGATCTGTTCATCAATTTCCTCCTTGTTTTCTAGATTATCAGTCTGTTGTCCTGATGGAGGACTTGTTTTAGTTTGATCCCTTTCAGCAATTTTTTTATCATTAGCAATAAGGGTTTGATCAGATTATTCCTTTTCAACATAGACTTTTAGAATAAATGTGTTATCTTCACCATCTGTTTCTTTTTTTGTCATAAATGGTAGGAACGTTGTTTTTCCTTAGAGCTGCCAAAGTGATCTCCTTTGTTTGCTTGACCACTTTATCAATTTCTCCCAACATCAATGAGTTCATTCTTCTCTTGGTCCTGAAGGCATCCTTGATCTCTTTAGAGATTTTGATTGTCTCCTCAAGGGTGATCCCCAGACATAATCTTATCAATGAGTGTTCCCTGAGCTCAATATCCTTTGCCATAGCCACTTCTTTCTTTACACTCATTATGTTTGCTAGGCTATGTGGAACATCATCAACTATTTCAATTAGGGCCTTGTTGTAGATGTTTATGTATTCTACCACAATAGTCTCAATGATCCTCTTATCTGGATCATTATATTCCTCCGACAATTGTGCAATTGGTTTTAGATTGTCATCCACTATTATGTCTTTGAGCACATCCTCAAGACTTATAGTTGCTTCCTCTATCATAGGCATATCTTATTTTTTTCTTTTTGCAGTCTTACCCTTACCAGAGGGTATCTTGGTTCTAGAGACCTCTGTCAACTCGGCTTTCATCCTTTTCAATTCTTCATCAGACTTAGTTTCCTCTTCATCCTTGCTCCCTACACTAACATACAGTCTTCTTTCCTTCATTTTCTTTCTCTTTGTATCTTTGACAGTAGATTTCCTTGATGTTTGCTCCATGTTCATTGATGGTGTGGCACCAAAGGATGTAGCAAAGCTCCTAGTAGATCTCTGAGTCTTTTTAGGCTTGTCTTGTTTCATCAAAACTTGTACCAGTTCACTCTTTTGTTTTTCTTCTCCTTCTTTCTCTACTCTTTCCCTTGTTGTAGTTGTTCTTTGGTGATACCATACCTTGCAACAATTTCTTCTTCCTCTCTTCTCACCTTCCTGGTAGATTCTGGCTTCCTAAATTCAACATGAAGTTTTACAGATAGTTCTTCATATATACCAAACCTTTCTTCTTTTGTGTTTTTAGGTTTGCTTAACATGTGTTGAGCATAGCTATCTAGTATTTGTCCATCCACTTCATAGCCCATAGGCATTACCCATACAGTTCTGGGCTCCACATATTCCATCAAACATTGATCCTTAGTGACCATGAAACAGATGGTATCCTTATATTTCTCAACAATTTTCCTAGGGATTCTTTCTCTTGACTGCATCATGCTTTGGAAATTCTTAAAGTACCCCCACAGGGCTATTTTTTGCTCATCAAAACTTCCAATGCTACTTAGATGATTTCTAATTTGAACAACTACTGGTTTACTACTTAACTAGATCAAATTCTTCATGTTCAGCAACTCATTCATAAAGTAGAAGAATAGACAGACAATCAACGTACTAAATTTGAAGGGATAGGTTTTTCTTTCCTTGATCTTCTTTAGATTTTCCAATAGTTGGATTCTTAGCAACTCGTACAAATTGTAGTTTGCATTCTCTTTAACCATTTAATAGGTAGTGTATATTGCAATACCAGATATAGAGTTCTCTCGGTTTGAGAAGTAAACCTTGTAACCTATGACCATTGAGCCAAACTTTACTGCAAGGTCAGTAATATCATTTATTGTCAATGCCCTTTTGTCAAATTGGGCTTTGGTGGCATTTGTAACCATTTGATTCTTGACTGCCTTCAATAATGGCATACCTCTGGTGGAGTTTAGTCCAGTGACTGCTTGAATTGCATCCTTGGTTATCTTGAAGGGTTTCCCTTTCCCTAACCACATAAACTCGTCATGAATTCTACTCAGCACATGTCGAACCCATTCATCCGCTGCAAATGTGAGAAGCTATGCATATTGGATGAATTTCTTTTCTTCCAAAACTTTGTATTCTTCCTTTAGGTAAAATTGATCATCACTTAAATGTTTTTGAAATAAGTGTGAATCTGCTATCACCATGCTCATCTAGGACAACATGGATATATGCCCTAACTTCTTCCACATATAGAACTCCATATGGTATACCTGAGAATGCACCCATTGGATCAACTTTAGTTGCTTTATGGGGATTTTTCTTTAATTTGGGTCATGGTCGCTCAGTGATATCAACAATTTGTGGTGTCACCATCTTAGGATTTTAACAGATTCACAAAGTAGGGTTTGAATAGAAATACCTTGTTTCGCTGAGTTAGGGTTTCCTTTCTCCGAATTACTTTGAGTGCTTCAAATCTTGGTTGTTATTGCTCAAGTTCTGCTTTAATCTCTCTAAATACCTGATAGCTTCGATTGCAAAGTGATTTTGAAATCAAACAAGTCTCTTTTTATCCTTCGCATGAATTGACCTAAATTGTCATAAATACTTGTTCCCAAAAAGTTGCATGTCTTCTTTGATGGATACAGTCGACTAAGATTGCTCCGCAATGTGCCACATTGTCTCCTTTTCTTCTAGTTTTTCTTTTAGGAGATTTACCACATTAGATTGCATCATATACCTTCATGCCTAGGGGTTTTATATTTTCAATACCGCTCCCCCTTAGCTAGAGCTCCCCATTCACTTCCCAGAGGAAGTATCTACACCAGAGGCTGGTGTGGATCCTTTCACGTTTTTATTAGCATCTTTCCTGATCCAGATCTTGCTCATCTCATTCTTGGTTTCTGCCAGATCAACCTTATTCTTGCCCTTGTCATCTCTTTGATCAGTTTTTTCCCTTTTCTATAGGATAGTCTCTTGTTACATTTTTGCTTCTATAGAATTTGGCAAAATATCTGGGTTTGTTACAATTGAAACAAACAACATTTCTTTGACCTTGATTTCTTCTGTAATTGGGAATTGGTCTTGATCTACATTGATTAGCCATATGCCCAAATCTATTGCATGCAAAACATTTGCCATTGAAGGATTGACCATTCCTTGGATAGTTTGGCACATTTCTTGACACACTTATGCATTCATTTGCTTTATGACCAATCTTCTTACAATTGAAACATTGACCCAAAAAAGATGGAGCATTTTGATTTATTCTACTTCTACATTGAGTGGCCCTATGACCATACTTATTGCATTTGAAACAATGACCATTGAATGATGAGTACCTTTGTGCATTTGGTTGCCTGATCGAGGGTCTTTAAGGTCTTCTTCTTTGATTCCTTACTAGATGGTTTCTGCCTCTTCCTTCTTTAGATCTATCTTGTCCTAAATTTAAACTTTCTCCTTTTTCAAAACCCAAACCTTGTTTGTCATTTGGATACTTTTGACTAGCCAGCAACTCATCAAGTTTTGTAGAGCTTATTTTGAATTTTTCTTTGTAGTTGTTGGCTACTTCTAGATCAAATTTTAAGAGCAGAATTTCTTTTGCCTAGTTTTTCACATTCCTCATTCTTGGTCTTTTCTTCAATCACCCTGAGAAGACTCTCTGTAGATTCATTTTCTTGTCTTCATTGGTCACATAATTCTTTCCTTCTTTCCTAAGATTTCCTGATCTGTTCTTTTAATTTTAGAATGTAATCATCAACTTCCTTGATATCAACCTTGGAGTTGTCAAAATCTTCTAGAGCTACTTGAAATTGTTCATTATTGACATATACTTGATTGCCAATTATAGTACTACTAGGAGGATTGGCTTCAAAATAAGTGAGATACCTTTGTGCTGCCATGAGTGAACCTTGCCCAATCTTCCTCAAGCTATTAGCCTTCTTCCAAGGAACTTGGCTCTGATACCAATTGTTGAATGTTAGGAACACTGAGAGGGGGGGTGAATCAGTGTTCTATAAAACCATTTAAGCACTTTCACTTTTAACCATTTTCCAAACTTAATTAAGCAATAGCACAATATACAAATGAAGAGCAACCATAAGAATATAATACATAGATACCAGGATTTTTACGTGGAAAACCCCAAGGTGGGGAAAAATCATCGAGAGTGTTAGCTCTCAAAAAATACTTTTGTTATAGCAATACTGAATTATAAGAGGCTCACTGCCCAAATCTCACTGCTCAAAAGAGGCTGCTACCTGAAGGAAAGAAAGAACAAGAAGAATAATGGTGGATCACTGCCAAAGAAGAACTGCTGTGATTGCATTTACTTATGCATGATTACAGTTCCAATTCAACTTCTGAATACTGACTCAAAACTCTTCATTTCAGTCTGCCCCTATTTCTATGCTTTGCTTTTACATATGGTCCAAATCTCTCTTTATTTGCTGCAGCTATTCTATCTTCACATGTTTCACATTCCCATACATAACATCATACATACACCTCATCAAGCACCGAAATCCATCCTCATCATGATTGAGTTGGCAAGCAAACTTTGAAACATGTATACCAAATGTTTGTAGGAGTCCAGGACAACACTGAGAGGGGGGGGTGAATCAGTGTTGTATAAATTTTCAAATCTTTTTGCAAACTTTAACTTTCAAAGCACAAGGAGAGAAAGATATCATTATTTATCAAACATATATGCACAAAAACTGAGAATGAAGAAAGAGAACAAAACCTTATAAGCAATATATTAACATACACATATACAGATGAAGTCAATATGAGACATAACACAAATTTGCATGAGTGGAAAACCCTCCTGGGGTATAAAAACCACTCCAAAACTACCTCACTGGCTTAATCTTGAAAATGTCTTTACAAGCCTCGCTGGCTAATGTAAGTGTCTCACTGACAAATGGTCTTACCGACCTACAAGCCTCACTGGCATACTGTTGTGCCTCATTGGAATTTCTCAATCAATCAGAACTCTAAATCTCATGTGCAAGAAGTGATTGCTGCTCAATCTGATTTGCACCATTCAAATCAACTCATCTGCAACATATATTCCATCATTCCAATCATCTGATATTCTATCCTTGAATCATTTAATTCACCTGATCAGGAAAACATATCTCACTGCAAATTTGCTCATACACACATTCTTCTGTGTTTTCTTTTTAAGAGAACTTTCATAAAGTTGTCTTCATCATCGTATGTTGCTCTGCACTTCAACTCACACAATTTGTATTCAATCTCTCATCATCTGTATATTTCATTTCTGTCTTGCGAGAGTTAATCATCAATGCTCCTGAAAAATAGTTTTATACAGATTGAATGTCCTCCCTCCTACAAAGAAAAATCTTTTCATATTCCTTTCCTTTGCAAAAATTCATTGACCTTTCATATTCATTTCAATCTGAATATTTTGTCTTCAATGTCTTTTCATTTACTTTTTCCCTGCAAACATCTTATAAATAATATCTGCATAAATCCATTTGCAAGAAGAAAAAATCTAATTTATAATGTCTTATTCTTCTCTTTCAAAAATTGATCCTCTTCTTAAGAACAACATTCTATATCTCTTTATATTCTCTATAAAGAAACACATTTCTAAAAACTTGATCTGTTCTTTCAATGCCCTGTCTAACCAACTTCATCTTCCATCTGTAAAACCATTCATATTCCCTTTCAAATTCCATCATTCTCCTGCAAGAAATCATGAATAATTTCCACTATTTATTTTCTCTTCATCAAAGAAAAAAAAACCGTTCATCTTTCATATCTGCCCTCATTCTTGTCTCTGCAAAAACTTCCATGGATTTAAATCCATTAAACCATTAGTCATCTCCAAAAGAAATCATTAAAAAAAACTTTCATTTGATCCTTATTTATCTCATTATTACTGTAAAAAAAATCTCTCCAAAACATATTGCCTTTGTACAAAAAAAACTTTATGTCCATTAAAAAATAAATCTCCCAATGAAGACACAAAGAAAACTCTTTCCTTTTTAGACATTCTGCCACGACATACAAAAGATTAGAAATAAATCCATAAAAAAAAACTCTCAAACTTCCTCCTTAATTTCCTCTGCCACGAAAGATTAGAATAGAATCCTTTGTTTTTTTAAAATTGCTTTGGAATTCTCCAACAAAAACTGCCACTAATAACTAAAAATAGCTTAAAAAAGCATATTGTCTGCAGTCTTGACCGCCAAATGAACTTCAACGTTTAGTCACGTAGTCTGATTTCTTATTTTAAACTCAAACCATCGATCTGAGAATTTGCGCCCATTGACATTTTAAACAAGACTGTTGATTCACCTTTTGGCACTCGATCAATTTTGAACAGACCGACAGAGCTGGTAGCACTGAAGGAAGGGCTGGTTACCACCATGGTTTGAAGACCCTTCAAGCGGTGAAGTTTAAGTTGTAAACCCGCTACCCCAAGTCACCAAATGATTAAAACATAAAGTGCAACTGTTATTGCCAGGCAAAATAGAATTTAAATCATTGATAATTAAGAGGACTTAATAATCAATATGTTAAATAACACATTGTTATGCCAAGCACCTCTAAATTACATATATTTGTGCTTTCTTCACTAAAACATATTTAATGCTTTATGCTCTCCTTGAAGTGTCCGAAGCTCTTCTTATACAAATAAAACCTTCACATGTTTTTGGCAGTCGAAGTTGAACATTTAACCTTGTAAACACTAAGTCAACATCACTTTATAAAATGAATTTACATGCAAGCCTTGTAAACCATGCAACGTTGAAGAACAACTGTGAAGATACCATAACATTATAACTCATTACCAAACATCAACGTAATCAATGATCAATGAAGCTTGCAATAAGGCATCCTTCTTAGCATCACTGTATGATCCTGATAATCTTATGATCATATGAACATTTTGAACAATCTCCTAACACATGAGCTTCTTTAAGATGAGCTTCTTGAACAATCTCCCAACATCTTCAAGACACTATCACTGAATGTGAACATTGTCATGACATGAAGTAACCTCTTAACTGAGTAACTCAACACCATGAAGTAACAACTCAACTCCTGAGTAACTCAACACCAAGTAACATGAACTCTGTAGATCAAAGTAATATGCACAAAGAACATAAGAAGACACATTGAAGACCAAACCTGATCAACCAAGTCCTGATGACATCAAACAAACTGAGGACACCTTTTTTACATCAATGACAACCTGACACCATCAGTGTTATATTTTGTCGGCTTGTTCTTGTGCTGAATCATCAATGCGGATCCAAATCATCATACACATGTCTTCATATGTTTTGGCTCTAATCATACAACTACTTACCTTTAACATCCAACTCATATTTCTTCTCTGCATAACGATTTGATCAGCTTGTCGGCTTGTTTCTTAATAAGATATATGATAGGTTCCTCTGTCGCATCATAAATCACACTATGGACCAAATGGGACCTCATAATTCATATCCAATGTTCATTACTAACCACTTGACATACCTTCATAATTGTAGATCAAAATATGGACTTGTGGAGGAATGCGAACCATTTTGCTTTGCATTGTACACTATTCCTATGATACCTTTGTTCTTCCAGACTTAGACATTTTATCCAAATGATTTCTGGAAGAGGTCAGGACTTGATCACTAGAATATAGTAACACAAAACAACTATGAACATTATAACTAAGCCACATTTCTAGGTCATCATCTATGAAAGCACACTGATCCATTTACTTTCCCTTACTTTGTATATTGCCCATACTTAGTTATTTTTGCCAATCGGACCTGAATTCCAATTGAACCTTCCAGAGTTATGTCTTCTTGTCATGCTAAAGAGATCTCTGAGCCTTGTTTCCATCAATGACAACACACAAGTCCATACCAGAGCAGTGTCTCATGCCAATAGAGGCATCCTATACCTAAGAGGTTGAAAATTAAGAGTGTGTGGCAAGTGTTTGATAGAATTCCAAAGAAGAAAGGAAAAAAGTTTGTTATAGTTGTGTATGTAGGTGAACATGAAGGAGAAAATATTACAAAAGTATACTTTGAGGAAGGTATAGAGAAAGAGTTTGAGGAAGAGGAAAGAGAAGAGATTACAACAGTGGTTGAGGATGAGAAGAAGGATGTAGTTGTTGTAAATCATGAGGTTGTAGCTATAGAGAATGAGTATGAAAAAGATGGGGCAGCAGACAATGGTAACAAAAATGTTGCAGAGAAAGAGGTAATGCATAATATGTTCTATTTTTATGATGAAGATGAGAGTAGAGTGTATGAAGATGAAAAGGTTGTAGTAGATAGTAAGAAGATAAATGTTGCAGTGGTAGTAACAGAGGAACATGTGAAAGAGGTAAAGCTATACCCTTTTGAATTTGTGAAAGTTGATTTGCATGTTGAAATGAATAAAATAATGAGTGTAGAAGAACAATTGGTAAATCCAGAAGAGATGTTACAATTGGATTTTGTTAGTGTTGATTTGTGTTATCACCTAAATATGCACCCTGACTAATTTGCAGAAATTAGTCTATTTGATGAAACATGGGAAGACCTCTAAAGCTATGGGTTACTTTATAAGCAGAGGTCAACCTTCGGAGAAGGCCGACTTCCTAAACTGGTTATCACCTAAACTAATAACTTCTTGTAGAGAAAAAGGAAGGAGGAAAAACTAAGAAAACTAAACTGATAAAACTAAAGTAAAAGGGTGATACACTGAACTGACAAAGATGATAAAATTTAGAACTTACTTACACTTAGCTTTGAACTAATGAAAATGATGTTTTGCACAATCTATTATGGATGCTTCTGCATAAATATTTCACTAAAAGGTTGGAGGACAAAAATAACTTGTAAAAGGAAAAGAACTCCACAATTAACAAGTTACATGCATTTACCAACACAAATAGTAACTTGCATCAACTTGCTACTAGCAACAAAGGTACAGTATATGAGACAAAGTTACAAGGAAACTAAGGCAATTTCACAAATAACTTGATCAATCATTTGACGTACACAAGACTACAATAATAAAAGAAAGGCAAGAGTTTAAATCACCAGAAATAGCTAAGGCATCCACTGTATTCCATGTCTAAAGATAAATGAGTTACAAACTGTCAAAATCTGAACAAGGATGATAAAATCACAAGTCTCTGAAATCTGCATGTGAGAACTAGTTACAAATGAGTCACATAATATCCACAACTCCAAGGTAGTTGCATCAAAATAGGGTCTCTAACTATTTTAGGTCGGATGTCCTAAAAAAGCCCAAATTATAGCAACTAAAACTCTTCCAAAAAGACCCCAAAGTGTTGAGAAGGTCAACTTTGACCATATCCACCATGAAGGCACAAGAAAAAGATGACTAAATCTCCTCCATCTCCTCAAAAACAAGTAAAAACTCCCTATATTCCCTCCATATGTCGGTCAACTTCTCCAACCTCCCCCTATATGTTTGCAAAGGCATAAAGTTTAACAAACCCCCTTTGACTCAATCCTATCAACAAATGTTCTCTACCTTGCATTTACAATAGCAATTATGATTTAATGACTTATAACAGTATCATTGAAACCAAAAATACTTTACATTTCAAATTCAATAGAAAAGAAGGTAAAGTCATGCCTCGACCATAGTGAGAAGTCAATGCCAATGATAATAAGGAAAAACATCTTAATTGCTAGGCAATAATCATAAAGGTCATGGTATTAGTTTTTTTTGCAAATATTTGTTTAAATAAAAGGAAAAAAATGCCTTACCATTAGCTTCATTTAGGGTTGAAACCCTAATGACAAAAAGACAACCTTTCTTCACCTTTTGTCACTTTGCATTTTTTTGTGTGCGCTGCCATGGAGAGTTCTCTGTAGCTTGCTCTATGGGTATCTGAGAAGTTTAGAAGGCATTTTTTAGCTACATTCTTCACCAGATCTGTATGAGTTTTCCTTACTGGACTTGGTAAGTAAAAAAACCTTACCTTCTTGAAAGCAAAACTACAAGAAAAGGTTACTTCTACTATTGTTTCTGCACAATGTATGATGAATGTATAATTTTTTGTCATTGAGCAGCCATTGTGAACTTTATTTCATGCTTAAAAGTACTACATTTTTTAGGTGAAAAGCTACAAAAATAGCACAATTTATCATTTCTATAAAATATGCTCCTCTGTAGCATTTGTTTTCCTCACTATCAAGACTATTTTTTGTCCCCCGATATCTCCTTAGACTGCTGACTGCCCTTTATCTGCTAACAGTCTTAGCACTATTTCTTTTGATAGTATACAATCTTAAGGCTATTCTTTGACCTTTTGTCACAATCAATAAGACTGTTCGTTGTCCTAAATCACTTATATGAGGTTATAATCATTCTATGTTTATCTGATACTGGAGATGTTAGAAGACCCTCTGTAGATGGTAAGACCTTGGACTGAACATGATGTTATTGCAAAACCCTTTATCTTGTTTCATTGATAAACCCTATATCTCCTTTGACTCTCTTTCTTTCTGCTGCTACTAACTCTGATGAACCTTTAGGTTAGTCACCACTCTATGTTATGATGCTACCTCTTCATCTAGACTGCACTTGTCACTGTTGTAACTATTGTTCTCATAGTATTGTATGCAGGTTAGTATGACAGTTCCCCATAAAACCAACACTTGACCTTGGCAATCTTGACTATTTCACAACCTACCCTTAATGCTTGCATTGTCAAAAAACTTCAAGCATGATTGCCATACTTGCACTATCTTGATTGCCTGGGCTGTGTCTTTCTCATTGATGGATTGTTGCTCCAAGCTATAGATCTCTTTCATAGATGTACAAGCATGAGGCTGGTAAGAAAGTTGACTGTCCTTTGACTGTGGCAGTCATATGACTTTGCTTATGACTATCACCCATTTAAACCTACAAGTTATCATTTCTTTTGCAATGCTAAATGCTATGAAGCCTGCAAGTAGATTTTCCCTTGATCTCTTTATCCCACTATCTAAACCTTTGTATGATATGACTAGACTGTGTCTTCATGTTGTCACTCATGCTCGGCCTTAATGCTTTGACTATCTAATAGTCTTTGATGACTGTCCTCTATTTTGACAGGTGATGACTATTCTTTTGTATTCTATGACTGTTCCTTTAAACAGTTATAATTCTTTATTCTTGGACTGCTTCTTTGTGTTGGCTGTGTGTAAACATATTGGGTAAGACAGTATTCAAACCATTTGATGTAACTCACTATCAAGACAGTGACTGAACTTACCCTTATAGTGATTAATGCATGACAACATCATGATCTTAGACAATCTCTTAAACCTACAAATGCATCTTATCTTGGTTCCATTGGTCACTTTTAACAATGCTAAAACTTCTTGAATATTGAGTCTTGAAAAGATATCCCTACATTTCTTGACAGTGCAAGGCCTTACAAATGGCACCATTGATGATGGAGCTTTACTTTGATGTGGACACCATTCTCTCTAAATGGATGACTGTTTCACTCTTCCTGTTGTATGACTGTCCATATAGTTAGCTTACTGGCAATTTGTTACTTGTCTTTTATTTACTATCCTTCAACCTCTGCTCCTTTAAACTGTTTTGTTGCTATAGATCATTGTCACCAACAATCTTTTGTAACAGAGACGACTATCTTATTCACATAAGTGACTATCCCCATGCTACTCATTGATACACTTTGTGGACTCTCATATCTACAATCTTCAAGTATTGTGCTATTCTTTCTTTCTTTTTTCTTTTTACATGCCTCTGCCTTTTGTGATAGTAGTCTTTCATGAAGACTGCTCCTTGTTTATATTTGACTAACCACTGTAACCCACAAGTCAGGCCTCTCCATCACTGTTCTTAGTTCATACTAATGATATATGATCTCATGTGACTTCATGTTGTTTGTTGTCTTCATGTCCTCATGACTGGCATGTTTATGATTTGATGATGATGACTCTTATGGATTGTCCTCTATTAATCTCCATAGGCCTGCTCCATTTGGGCATAACAATCACTGAGGACCTTCTTTATTGAATATATAATAGTCATAAAAATTGTTCCTGCTTTGCTAGCTTGTTTGTTCCCATTTGATCTCTATTGTCATAGCTGCCCCTAAAACCTTTGCAACATGAATCCTTTCTACATTATGAGCTAACTGCTCTTCCTGCTGACTGTGTTATTTTTTATCATAATTTAGTGTTGTTAGCATTGATATCTCCTAACTGTAAGTACTGCAACTTCATTTAATTCTTCATCTAATCATCTCTTCATGACTATAGCAGTCATCTTCAGAGACTAGTGAACACATGACTATCTTAGGCAATAAATCTTATTGTTCAAGTATATAAATAGATCTAGCTATATGAATGATCATTGTTTTTTATGAAAATACATGAAATTCTCTGGTGCAGGAGCACCTACCTGACAGCTGGCCTCCATGAGGCAGTTAGTTTGTTATAGGTCTGGTTAATGTTTCCAAGAAGGTCTTGTAAGACCAATGCATGTAATAAGGTCATGTTGACCATACTTTACTATTTTTAGATAGTTTGTTATGACAGCTGTTATGCTGTGTGTTCGGTTGGATCCTCCCAGCCGCTTGGAATCAAGTGGTAGTACTCGCAGGAGATCTTATTTATGCATGAGGATCAGTTGGTTTTAGACATAGATGTTGAGAAGCTAGATTGCAGGGAGTGAGACAGAGTGAGACAGAATACTGTATTTGCATATTTTGAAATCAAATAAAGAGATCCTGTTTGTGTCCATTCTCTGTTTTGAATTCCATTGTGTGATCGACTTGCTGTTCTGGTGGTTTCATGGATTCGCTGATCCATTCCACCAGTTGATTCGTCGAATTGGTGGAATGGCTATGTACAGTAGTTTAGGATTTAGTTTGCATTTTTTGTTTGTTTGCATGCAGGTGTGCAGGATCGCAGTCGAGAGGTGTTGAGAATCCTAGCATGGGTATGTGCTAGGTCGTGCTGATAGTTAGAGTCTAGAAGATCGCCCTGAAAGTAGATCGGGTCACTTCAGGAGGTTTGGCGGATCAAAATTTGCTAAGGTTGGAAAATCCTTCGCAACGGCATCATCAAGATATTTCTGTGTATATCCTGCAGTTACTTCGGGCGTCATCCAAGTAGATGGGGGTGAGCATGATGTGGTAGTTTGCATAAGGTGAATGCGTTTTGGGGTGATCATCATCAGGTGTTGCCGAGGAGGAGCGTATCGGCATAAGGTAGAAGTTTGGGTTGATAAAACCATCGCGAGCCGATAATGTTAAGTTTGGCCGATAGCAGGATATTGGAGGAGCTGCATGTGACGTCATCGTCATCAGGATAATCGTCATCAGGATATCGGGGTGATGTAAGCATCGAAGGAAAGGTGCATGAGGTTGTCGTCATCAGGATATATGGGAGGAACCGGATGTTCTATATCCTGCTGATGAACATGATGTTGAACATCATGATGATGAAGATAGAGGTTGGCGGTAAGGTGAAGAGTGAACGTCAGGAGGATGTTTGCGCTTGCCGAATGTGATGATGCTGCCGATAGCCAGATATGATGATGCTGCTGACAGGCGAAGGGTCAAAGGTTTGTCTGCAGGAGGATATCGGTCGGCAGAGAAAATATGATGATGCTGACAATGTCAACAGGAAATATGATGATGATGATGGGTTGTAGACATACATGCTGTATGTCAAGGTTTTAGTGTGGATGCCTCTGCATCATAGTGGTATCAGAGCTCAGCAAAAGGTCTGGGCTGTTGTGTGTTGATTCTGTCACCGAAAGGGCAGAGGTAGAGTTGATTCTGTCACTAAAAGGACAGAGGTAGAGGAGTGAGAGGTTGACAAAATGCCTCCGAAAGGTAATGGTACTGCAAGGGAATTGCAGGAGATGAAGGAAAAACATGCCAG
This sequence comes from Cunninghamia lanceolata, assembly GCA_027924645.1. Classification (NCBI taxonomy): domain Eukaryota; kingdom Viridiplantae; phylum Streptophyta; class Pinopsida; order Cupressales; family Cupressaceae; genus Cunninghamia; species Cunninghamia lanceolata. Next base: position 6,042,943 of record BSBN01000865.1, on the reverse strand, counting down.
AGAGATGAGGAAGATGAAGGAGCTTGCTGAAGCACTTCAAGCCAGGCTTGTAGCCCTGGAAAAGAACAAAAAGAGGGAAGTGGAAGACAGTGAGTCTGAAGAAGATGAAGATGCTGTTGAAGAGTATGAAGAGGTAGCTGAAGATCTGGATGCTGAAGACCAGAGATTTGCAAAACTGTTAAAGGCGGTACAGAGTGATAAACCTAAGGTAAAGGTTGATGTTTCCAAGTATAATGGAAGTTTGAATGAAGATGAGTTACTGGATTGGATTGCTGCACTTGATAATCACTTTGAATGTGAAGATGTTGCTGAGGATCAGAAGGTAAAGATTGCAAAGACCAAGTTAGGAGGTCATGCTTTGATATGGTGGGATTATGTACAATCCAAGAGAAGGAAACAAGGGAAGTCAAAGATCACTTCATGGGATAAAATGGTAGCAAGGATCAAAGGTAAATTCTTGCCCAAGGATTATGAAATTCAGATGTTTAAGAAGCTGCAATTTTTAAGGCAGAAGGAAATGGATGTGAAGGCATATACTGAGGAGTTTTATAAATTGAGTATGAGATCTGGTCATCATGAGAATGAGGTAGAAAAGGTGGCTAGGTACTTGGCTAGTTTGAGATTGAACATACAGGATGAGTTAGTTTTAGCTAACCCTAAGAGTGTGGAGGATTGTTACCAAATGGCAATCAGGATTGAAGAAAAGATGAATAGGAGACAAGATAAGTCAATGAGAGGAAGAGGCAGCAATATGAAGGGAAGAGGATTAGCCCCTACAACAAGGCAAACCAATGAGGGTCAAGAAGACACTGGTAAAGGACAGGGACAGTCTGATTTCAGAGGTGGATGGAAAGGTAATAGAGGTAGATTTGGAAGTGGTAGAGGTTCTACTACATTTTCAGGAAAGTGTTACACCTGTGGTGAGTTTGGACATCCATTTTTCAAATGTCCAGAAAACAAGGGTTCATCATCCAGAAATGATAGAACGAATGACAAGAAAGTACAACTTGTGCAAGAAGAGAAAGTAGAGCAAAGTGTGCAAAGTTCAAACACTTATCAAGGAGATAGAGTTCCTAACACTTATGGATATCCTGAGGAGGGTGAAGCATTGATGCTAAGGAGAACTAGTTTGCAGACATCAAAGGATATGATGCAAAGAAGAGCTCTTTTCGAGACCACATGCAAGAGCAAAGGTAAAGTATGTAAGGTTGTCATTGATACTGGTTCAACAGACAACATGGTATCTCAGGAAATGGTGGATAAACTAAATTTGGAAAGGATTCCACACCAACACCCTTACAAGGCATCTTGGGTGAGTGATAGTCAATCACTTTTTGTCTATGAACAGGCATATGTGGATTTTCAGATTGGAGCATATCATGATAGAGTTTTGTGTGACATTTTGCCCATGGAATGTTGTCACCTACTGTTGGGTAGACCATGGCAATTTGATAGGAGGGTACTGTATGATGGGTATGCTAATACCTACACCATCAAGAAAGATGGGAAAACTATTATGTTGATGCCATTACAGGAAGCAGCTGCAGCACAGGGGGCAGCCAAAATCATTTTAGTGGGAAAGAAGGAGTTTGTGCAGATGCCTATAGGAGCAGGCATAAAGGCAGTTGAGGACACTGCAGGGAAAGGAGTTGTTAAGGACAACAGATTGAAGAAAGTTTCAGTTGTGACTGACAGAGGTCAGCAGCAGGTTCAGCAACAGGTTTGCAAACAGCAACCAGTTGAGAGGAATGACAAGGATGTTGTCATAGTTGGGACTATTGTTTGTCCTATAAAGGTTGAAAGAAAGACAGAGTTGAACATTGCAGAAGTTCAAGAGGCAGTTCAGACAGAGGTTCTGGTTAGACAACCTGACAAACATAAGGTATGTGAGAGAAGGGCCTACATTGACAGGCATGAGGATTTACTTGCAAGAAAGCAAGTTACAGTTCAGAAGTCTTGGAGCAGCCAAGAGCCAGTAGAGGACAAAGCTGGAACAGGTCAGAACACTGACATAACAAAGTGTAAAGGTGGAGGACTTCCACATCCTAACTCATGGGACATGAGTTCTTTTCTATTGGGGAGTATGGTGCAGGAGCACCTACCTGACAGCTGGCCTCCATGAGGCAGTTAGTTTGTTATAGGTCTGGTTAATGTTTCCAAGAAGGTCTTGTAAGACCAATGCATGTAATAAGGTCATGTTGACCATACTTTACTATTTTTAGATAGTTTGTTATGACAGCTATTATGCTGTGTGTTCGGTTGGATCCTCCCAGCCTCTTGGAAGCTCCCAGCCACTTGGAATCGAGTGGTAGTACTCGCAGGAGATCTTATTTATGCATGAGGATCGGTTGGTTTTAGACATAGATGTTGAGAAGCTAGATTGCAGGGAGTGAGACAAAGTGAGACAGAATACTGTATTTACATCTTTTGAAATCAAATAAAGAGATCCTATTTGTGTCCATTCTCTATTTTGAATTCCATTGTGTGATCGACTTGCTGTTCTGGTGGTTTCATGGATTCGCTGATCCATTCCACCGGTTGATTCGTCGAATCGGTGGAATGGCTATGTACAGTAGTTTAGGATTTAGTTTGCATTTTCTGTTTGTTTGCATGCAAGTGTGCAGGATCGCAGTCGAGAGGTGTTGAGAACCCTAGCATGGGTATGTGCTAGGTCGTGCTGATAGTTAGAGTCTGGAAGATCGCCCTGAAAGTAGATCGGGTCACTTCAGGAGGTTCGGCGGATCAAAATTTGCTAAGGTTGGAAAATCCTTCGCAACGGCATCATCAGGATATTTCTATGTATATCCTGCAGTTACTTCGGGTGTCATCTGAGTAGATGGGGGTGAGCATGATGTGATAGTTTGCATAAGGTGAATGCGTTTTGGGGTGATCATCATCAGGTGTTGCCGAGGAGGAGCGTATCGGCATAAGGTAGAAGTTTGGATTGATAAAACCGTCGCAGGCCGATAATGTTAAGTTTGGCCGACAGCAGGATATTGGAGGAGCTGCATGTGACGTCATCGTCATCAGGATAATTGTCATCAGGATATCGGGGTGACGTAAGCATCGAAGGAAAGGTGCATGAGGTTGTCGTCATCAGGATATATGGGAGGAACCGGATGTTCTATATCCTGCTGATGAACATGATGTTGAACATCATGATGATGAAGATAGAGGTTGGCGGTAAGGTGAAGAGTGAACATCAGGAGGATGTTTGCGCTTGCCGAATGTGATGATGCTGCCGATAGCCAGATATGATGATGCTGCTGACAGGCGAAGGTTCGAAGGTTTGTCTGCAAGAGGATATCGGTCGGCAGAGAAAATATGATGATGCTGACAATGTCAACAGATGATGATGGGTTGTAGACATACATGCTGTATGTCAAGGTTTTAGTGTGGATGCCTCTGCATCATTCTCTATAATGGCTATGAGCTGGGCTCAACCCTTGTGGGAGCCACATTTTCTCCACTCATAATGTAATCTGATGAATCACACAGAACAAAAATTACACCTGTATCTATACATAAAACAAACTTGTTAGAAAATAAATACATACTCTAGATGTGTTTGATGACTTGATAGTTCTCTAGGACATCCAAGGTATATATTACTTATTTAATGCTTTTGAGGAGCAATTTATGCATGCATAAGTACCTGTTCATGTTAGGTTAGGGACCACTCATTGCTTAGAGTATTGCTCTAACATCATTCTTTTGCCAGATGCAGGAACTAGAGACAACATGAACTAGGAAAGGACAAAGATGACTTGGGGCAACAGGACAACACACCTGAACCAGAACTAGTCATTCTCAGGCAATGACTAGCCTCTATCCGTACATGCACTTTCTTTCATTTACTTATTCATGTATAAATTGCTTCTTCAATTTCATTGAATAAGAAAGTTAATCTCATAACTTGTGTGAGATAATGTACATTTTACATTCAATAAAGATTATTTATTTTTCAGAAAGGATTTGTATAAATCTTTCTTATGTTACATGCACTTCGATAAATGCAGTAATTTGATAATCATAATCTTTTGAATTATTTCATTTGTGCACTTGAATGTAATGTAATAAGGATCAGATAAAAATGTACCTTTTAAGTTTTGAATCAAAGCTCTACCTAAATGAGTTGCGTGAAATTTAGGTAACAATTTGTATGTAGAGAAAGATTGGTGTGCAGATGCATATTGGTGGAGGAGGTCAAGTTACAGTGGATTAGATTCCATTATGAGAAAGAGGAGTGTAGAGCAGAGTTGTTGGTGGAGAAGTATGGGAAGTGTTCTAGGCAGATGCTGGAAAAAGAGGAAAAAGAGAACATTTTTTTGTGCACATATTTGTGAGTATATGCTCACAAACTTCTTACCATGGGTGTCTGATGTAGGAGCATCCAAGGTCTATGGGTAATCTTGAATCACCAAAAAAATATTTTAATTTATGTTGTATGTTTTCAATAATGTTTGTGGGCTTTGAGAAATTAATATTTTAATTTGCAGCAAATGCATTTTCCTGGGGCATATTGGTAAATGTAAATTTTGAGGAATTATGCTCTAATAAATGTTTCAAAGGCATAAATGGTGGAATCTTCCATTTGGACATCCCATTTCTAGGTGGGACCACTTCATATGCATGTTATTGCATGTTCAATTGCATTCTTTACATGCATTTGCATGTTGGCCACAAGCTTTGCATGTTGTTGCATGTCTAGGTCGTAATTATGAGACCTAGTCTCGGTAAAATGGGCATAACCTTCTAGTTTTTATTGAAATATAAAAATTCAAAATTTCCTAGAAAGCTGGGAAGGAGGTACACAAAACCCAAAAACAATTTTAGAAAATTTAGAAAAATGAGGGAGCAATGATAGGAAGAAAGTGACAGGTTTTCTTGGTGGTTTAGTGGAGGTTGTTTTGAGAAATCAATAGTGGTTTCTTCTCATGCAATTTCTATATATTGATGCTTGCTCATTTGGTGAGGAGGGCTTTAGAGAAGAAGATTTTGACATACACAAATGCTATCGGAATGAGTCTAGGATGTTGAGAAATTTATTTGTTGCAGGTGTTGCATGTATGATTCCAAGAATATCATAAGCTTCATATTGATGTAATGAATTTTCAGATTTAAATAAAATATTTTGTTGCTGATTTCTCTTCAATTTTCAGCTGTGTTACTTCATTTTCCTCCTTCTTGCATAGGATTTTGTGTTGGTATTTGTTGCAGATTTGAAAGGGAGAGTATCCCATTTCATCAGTGGTATTAGAGCAAGTTGTTCCTGAGTGTGCAGGCAGAAGCATTGATGTGAGATAATTTTCACCAGGACTTGTGGTGGTGTGTGTGTGTTTTGTGTGTAGACAGATCACCAAGTGTGAGGTAGCCTATACCTAAGAGGTTGAAAATTGAGAGTGTGTGGCAAGTGTTTGACAGAATTGTTAGATATAGGGCAGACAACTGAGAGGGGGGGTGAATCAGTTGTACAAAACTTCCTTCAAATTAAACACTTAACTTCACTTTGTAATTTAGCATCATAATGATAAATCAATCATGGAAACATAATGCAATGAATCAAGAGCAGAAACACATTAACACATGAGACACCAAGATTGTGACGTGGAAAACCCGGTTAAGGGAAAAACCACGGGGTGATTAACCCAAGATTGTATTCTCTGTTAGAAGAATAGAAAGAACAAATGACACATGCCAATTATGGCTCATTGCCTCAGCACACTACTCACAAGAGGCCCACTTCCTACAAGAGACACACTGTCTACAAAGAAATAAGTATCACCTACTTGAACTCAAAAATATCATCTTCACCATGCTTGAATCAGTTCCATTTAAGCCCAAAACTTCTGCTCTACCTTTCGCTCTCCTCCTTGCTACCACACACTCATCTCCACAAGGACACCTTTGAAATGACTTCGCAATCTCTCATTTATACAAGACATCAACTTAGGAATGATCATCTAAGTTGGCAAACATCAACAAGAACATCTGCAGGATGTGTAACTCATCCAGTCAGCCAATCTTACGAAGAACACCATCATCCGGAAGTTATTCCTCAATTGTGAGATCCAACTTCAATGCAGACCACCAACATGAACTGGACACAATCCAAAGACCTCTACAAGCTTGCTTGAATCACCAAGAACATCCACACTTCATCTGCCTACTGAAATCCTTCTCCCCTTCATCCGGAACCTCAAGAACATAGTCTGTCATTACTGTCATAAAGGAATAGATGCTTGCAGACCTTCAAACCATGAACCAATCAAGTTGATACTTCACAAAGACTTCCTAAACACTCCCTCAAATCTGCAGAATAGGATACTGCATTTCTGGATCTCGCAGACCTATCTGTATCACTCTGTCACCACTAAACATCTGCTGGAACCAGTTTTGCTTGAGTGGCCACAACTTCTTCAGATCTTCATGTGGACCTCTAAAATCTCTACTGGACCACCTTAAGACACATATCTGCAAACCCTTTAAACTGCATCCTCTAATCCTCATCCTATCTTAGACTTTTACCTTACTGTCATCACTGTTCTTCACTGTTCCTGATTAAGACTAATTTTCTCAATATCCTTAGCACACAGCTCATCCAATCCTTATCATTAATACAACAGGAGTATGTTGACATCAATGACAGCACCGGTTAGGCCCATACTTGCAACAATCTCCCCCTTTGTCATTGATGGCAACATATGATGTGAAAAATTGTTTTAACCATCAAGACAAGAACTTCTCCTTACTGTCACAACTCCCTCTATCAGCAACAACCATTCACATGTCTTCTCTCCCTTTATTGCCCCCCCTTTGATCAGAAACCACTTGTTTTTCACATGTCTTCTCTTCCCCTTTGCCATCAATGGCAAAGGGCACATACTTGCAATTCCACCATTTCAAGATCATACCTACTGCTCCCCCTGAGTAGCAGCTCCCCATCATCAATCCAGACCACAAGATGTGACTGTGATATCCACCGAATTGATGCACCATAGTGCACCTTAGTTCATCACCGGAGGGGCAATAACCCCTAACTTCTCCTTGAGATACTCAAAAGAGTCCTTAGGTAGATGTTTAGTAAAGATGTTTGCAATCTGATCCTTAGAAGGCACAAACTCCAATCTGACTTCATTCTTGTTCACTTGCTCTCTCAAAAAGTGAAACTTGATGGATATGTGTTTAGTCTTTGAATGCAACACTGGATTCTTAGATATATTTATTGCACTTGAGTTATCACAGAAGATTGTGATAGGTTCCTCATACTCCACTTTGATATCTCTTAGCATCTGCTTCATCCATAAAACTTGAGTGCAACTACCTACTACTACAATATACTCTGCTTTAGTTGTAGATAGAGATATTGCCTCTTGTTTCTTGCTTAGCCAAGAAACCAATCTCTTCCCCAAAAAGAATGCTCCCCCACTGGTACTCTTCCGGTCATCCACATCTCCTATCCAATCTGCATCTATATAAGCATGAAGAGAGAAATCATGATCTCTAGGATAGCACAGACCATACTCAACTATCCCTTTTAGATATCTAAAAATCCTCTTGATTGCCATGACATGAGATTCTCTAGGATCAACCTGGAATCTAGCAACAAGACCAATAGCCTGCATAATGTCTGGTCTAGTTTGAGTGAGATACAACAGTCCTCCAATCATTGACCTATACTTTATCTGGTCAGCCTTAGGAGAGTCATCATGTTTTCTCAATTTACATCTGGTTGCCATGGGAGTATTCATTGGTTTTGAGTCTTCCATCCCAAATTTCTTCAAGAATTCTTTCACATATTTGGTCTGAGAAATTAAGATTCCTTTCTTTGTTTGAGTGATTTGCAGACCCAAGAAGAAATTCATTTCACCAAGCATGGACATCTCAAACTCACTTTTCATTTGATTTGCAAAAGTTTTACACATACTATCTCTTCCTCCAAAAATGATATCATCAACAAACACTTCAACAATCAAGATGTTTTCATGATCAATTTTGAAATATAAATTGCTGTCAGCAGTACCTTTGTTGAAGCCAATCTTTAAAAGATGCTTATCCAATCTTTCATACTAGGCTCTTAGGGCTTGCTTCAGTCCATACAGTGCTTTCTTCAACTTGCAGACCATATCACCATGATCATACAATTGAAATCCATTCGGTTGCTCTATATACACTTCTTCTTCTAAGTCACCATTTAGGAAGGCAGACTTGACATCCATCTGATATACCTTGAAATCCTTGAAGGCAGCAAAGGCAAGAAATAATCTGACTGCTTCAATTCTTGCCACTGGAGCAAAAGTTTATTCAAATCAACTCCTTCTATTTGAGAGTAACCCTTGTAGACCAATATGGCTTTATTTCTGATTACTCCACCAACTTCATTCAGTTTATTCCAGAAGACCCATTTTGTTCCAATCACATTCTTGTTTCTAGGTCTAGGAACAAGATCCCAAGTGTGATTTTTCTCAATTTGCACCAGCTCTTCCCCATTGCTTTAGTCCAATTTTTATCGTTGCAAGATTCATTCACTGTCTTAGGTTCAATTTTTGAAATCAGACAACACTCTTCTAAATTTTGAGCAATTCTCCTTCTTGTTTGTACTCCTTTGTTTTTATCACCTATGATCTGATCTTTAGAGTGGTTCAATCTTACATACCTAGGAACTTTGGGAATTTCTTGCACTTTTGATTCTTGATCAAGCTCATTGAAACTCATCTCTTCTTCCTGATTTACCAGATTAGTTTGGATCTGACTTATAGAGGAGGCTTGGGCTCCTTGAATCAGAACACCATTCTGATCATCTTCATCATATTCATAAAACCTTGAGGGTTTTTCAATTCCTTCATCAACCTTCACATTTGTACTTTCAATCATTTTTCTCAGTCTCTTGTTATAACACCGGTATGCTTTGCTATGAGTAGAGTAACCCAAGAATATTCCTTCATCACTTCTAGCATCAAAGTTTCCTAGATCTTCATCTCTTTTAATGTAACACTTGCTACCAAAGACTCTAAAATACCTCACAGTAGGAGTGATGCCAAACCAAAGTTCATAAGGAGTCTTACTGGTATTGCTTCTGATTTGAACTCGATTGAGAGTATAGATTGTAGTGCTGACAGCTTCTCTCCAATAGATCTGAGGAACATTTGCTTCCATCATTATGGTCCTAGATGCTTCTTGGATGCTCCGGTTCTTTCTCTCCACTACTCTATTCTGCTGTGGAGTCCTAGGAGCAGACAACTGTCTCTTTATTCCATGTTTCTCACAGAACTCTATGAACTCACCGGATGTGAATTCTCCACCTCTATTAGACCTCAAACATTTTAATTTTAATCTGGTTTCATTTTCTACCATAGCCTTGAATATTTTGAATTTTTCAAGAGCTTCTGATTTCTCTTTTAGAAAGGTTACCCACATCATCCAAGAATAATCATCAATTAGTAATATGAAGTATCTATAACCTTGCACACTCCTGACTCTTGTCGGACCACAAAGATCAGTATGAACTAAGTCCAATAATCTGGTAGAAGACAGTTCCTTACTTTTGAATGTGACTCTGCTTAGCTTACCAACTGACATTCTTTGCACAATCTATTAGTAGGTTTCACCAATTTTGGAAGATCTCTTACAGCCTGAGTATTGCTTATCTTGATTATATTATCAAAATACACATGACACATCCTCCTATGCCATAACCAACTCTGATCAACATGAGCAAATAAGCAACTTTTACCAGTACCAACCAAGTGGAAGATATTACCTTTAGTTTCAGTACCGAATGCAATTTCTATTCCGAAACTTTCAAAGATCTTGCATTTTCTATTCTTGAATTAGAGATCATAGCCTTTGTCCACCAATTGTCCAACACTGAGAAGATTGTGCTTCAATCCTTCAACATATAGTACATTACGGGTTTTGTTCCTTCCATGAAAAGAAATAGTTCCTCTTCCTCTGATTCTACCAGCAGAATTATCACCAAACTTTACCACTCCTCCTTCATACCTTTCCAAATCTATGAATTTATTTTTGTCACCTATCATATGGTGAGAGCATCCATTGTCAATGACCCAATCATTGTTTTCTTCAATTTGTGCAGCCAGAGCTCTTTCTACAACTTTATGATTGACAGATTCAGAGGGCATTGGATCTTCTTCCTTGATGGCAATAAACACCCAATCACTTCCGGATTTGTTTCCTAATTCTGATTCATCATCATCATCTTCATGAACATAGTAGCAATTCTCTTGGAACCTTGATTTGTTAGGATTTGGCCTTGAAAATCTTTCCGGACACTTTGAGGCAAAATGACCAATCTTATTGTAGTTAAAACACTTAAAAGGCAACTTTCCTTCATACTTACCGGATCCTCTTGATAGTCTTTTTGCAATAAGGGCTTCAAGTTGAGCAATTTTAGCTTCTTCTTCTTCCAGGTCTTTTCTTTCTTTTTCATACCATGATAGTTTCTTTGATGAGTTCTCTCCCGGATCAAACCTTTGTTTACCTTTTACAAAGGCACTAGCTTTGAATGCAGATTCAGTCTTGGGGGGGTCATCTCCAAACTTGGTCATTTCAAATGCAGCCAATTTACTAGCCAATTGATCTCTTGTGATAGTTGTATGAGCTCTGAATTCTTCAATGGTAGCAACCTTGATTTTATAAGAAGCAGGAAGGGATCTGAGTATTTTGCCAACAATCTCATTTTCATCCAAGACTCCACCAGCATTTCTAATTCCACAAACAAGCTCATTTACTCTTGGCATAAAAGTAGTGATATTTTCATCTTCTCTCATCTTCAGATTTTTGAATTTTCCTTTCAGACTTTGTAACCTTGCACATTTAACATACTTGTCTCCTTCATGCAAAAGTTCCATTTTTTCCCAAATCTCAAAAGTAGTTGGTAGGTCAATAACATTTGAAAGCTCTAAATCAGATAATGCACTTAGAAGAGCTTCTATAGTCCATAGATTATTTTCAACATCTATGATTTCATTTGGGGCTTTCGGACCACCCTGTGGAGGTGTATACTTTGTTGTAACCATGGTCCAGTATGCCATTCCCATACATTGCAAGTGACATTTCATGCGACCTTTTCAAAGACTAAAATTGGTTCCATCAAACTTCAGACTATCCTTCTTGTAAGACATCATTCTGGATCTCCTCAAGTGATTAAGCTCTTTTTAGAGGAACTTGGCTCTGATACCAATTGTTAGATTTAGGGCAGACAACTAAGAGGGGGGGTGAATTAGTTGTACAAAACTTCCTTCCAATTAAACACTTAACTTCACTTTGTAATTTAGCATCATAATGATAAATCAATCATGGAAACATAATGCAATGAATCAAGAGTAGAAACACATTAACACATGAGACACCAAGATTTTGACCTGGAAAACCCAGTTAAGGGAAAAACCACGGGGTGATTAACCCAAGATTGTATTCTCTGTTAGAAGAATAGAAAGAAAAAATGGCACATGACAATTAGGGCTCACTGCCTAAGCACACTACTCACAAGAGGCCCACTGCCTACAAGAGACACACTATCTACAAAGAAATAAGTATCACCTACTTGAACTGGAAAATAGCATCTTCACCATGCTTGAATCAGTTCCATTTAAGCCCAAAACTTTTGCTCTGCCTTTCATTTTCCTCCTTGCTACTACACACTCTTCTCCACAAGGACACCTTTGAAATGACTTCGCAATCCCTCATTTATACAAGACATCAACTTAGGAATGATCATCTAAGTTGGCAAACATCAACAAGAACATCCGCAAGATGTGTAACTCATCCGGTCGGCCAATCTCAAGAAGAACACCATCATCTGGAAGTTATTCTTCAATTGCTAGCTCCAAATTCAATGCAAACCACCAACACAAATTGGACACAATCCAAAGACCTCCACAAGCTTGCCTGAATCACCAAGAACATCCGCACTTCATCTGCTTACTGAAATCCTTCTCCCCTTCATTCAGAACCTCAAGAACATAGTCTGTCATTACTGTCATAAAGGAATAGATGCTTGTGGACCTTCAAACCATGAACCAATTGAGTTGATACTTCACAAAGACTTCCTAAACACTCCCTCAAATCCACAAAATAGGATACTGCATTTCCAGATCTCACCAGACCTATCTGTATCACTCTATCACCATTGAACATCTTCCGAAACTGATTTTACTTGAGCGGCCACAACTTCTTCAAATCTTCATGCAGACCTTTGAAATCTCTACTAGACCACCTTAAGACACATATCTATAAACCCTTTAAACCGCATCCTCTGAACCTCATCCTATCTTGGACTTTTACCTTACTGTCATCACTATTCTTCACTGTTCCTGATTGAGACTAATTTTCTCAATATCCTCAGTACACAGCTCATCCAATCCTTATCATTAATGCAATAGGAGTATGTTGACATCAATGACAACACTGGTTAGGCCCATACTTGCAACAAGAATGCCAAAGAAGAAAGGTAAAAAGTTGCAGAGAAAGAGGTAATGCATAATATGTTCTACTTTTATGATGAAGATGAAAGTAGCGTGTATGAAGATGAAAAGGTTGCAGCAGTAGTAATAGAGGAACATGTGAAAGGAGTAAAGATATACCCTTATAAATTTGTGAAAGTTGATTTACATGTTGAAATGAATAAGATAATGAGTGTAGAAGAACAATTGGTAAATGCAGAAGAGATGGTACAGTTGGATTTTGTTAGTGCTGATTTGTATACAGAGAAAGATTGGTGTGCAGATGCATATTGATGGAGGAGGTCAAGTTACAGTGGATTAGATTCCATTATGAGAAAGAGGAGTGTAGAGCATAGTTGTTGGTGGAGAAGTATGGGAAGTGTTCTAGGAAGATGCTAGAAAAAGAGGAAAAAGAGAGCATTTTTTTGTGCACATATTTGTGAGTATATGCTCACAAACTTCTTACCATGGGTGTTTGATACAGGGGCATCCAAGGTGTATGGGCAATCTTGCATCACCAAAAAAACATTTTAATTTCTATTGTATGTTTTCAATAATATTTTTGGGCTTTGAGAAATTAATATTTTAATTTGCAACAAATCTATTTTCCTAGGGCATATTGGTAAATGTAATTTTTGAGGAATTATGCCCTCATAAATGTTTCAAAGGCATAAATGCTAGAATCTTTTATTTGGGCATCCCATTTCTAGGTGGGACCACTTGGTATGCATGTTATTGCATTGTTCAATTGCATTCTTTGCATGCATTTGCATGTTGACCACAAGCTTTGCATGTTGTTGCATGTCTAGGTTGTAATTATGAGACCTAGTCTCAGTAAAATGGGCATAACCTTCTCATTTCTGATCAAAATAGAAAAATTCAAAATGTTATGGAAATATGGGAAGGAGGTGCACACAACTCAGAAACAATTTTAGAAAATTCAGAAAAATGAGGGAGCGGTGATAGAAAGAAAGTGACGGGTTTTCTTGGTGGTTTAGTGGAGGTTGTTTTGAGAAACCAATAGTGGTTTCTTCTCACGCAATTTCTATATATTGATGCTTGCTCATTTGGTGAGGGGCACTTTGGATAAGAATATTTTGACATACCCAGATGCTATCGAAATGAGTCCAGGATGTTGAGAAATTTATTTGTTGCAGGTTTTGCATGTATGATTATAGGAATCTCATATGCTTCATATTGATGTAATGAATTTTCAGATTTAAATAAAATATTGTGTTGTAGATTTCTCTTCAATATTTAGTTGTGTTACTTCATTTGTAGCCTTCTTGCATAGGATTTTGTGTTGGTATTTGTTGCATATTTGAAAGGGAGAGTATCCCATTTCATTAAGATCATTTGGCACTGGACTAGGGCGCTAGTGGAGGTGTCCTCCACCTTTTCTAGGACAAAAATGGAAGATGAAGTGAATATCAGTGTCAGGAGGAGATCCAGATTCCATGTAGAAAATAATACCTTGTGGTGCAGGAGCACCTACCTGACAGCTGGCCTTCATGAGGCAGTTATTTTGTTATAGGTCTTGTTTATGTTTTCAAGAAGGTCTGTTAAGACCAATTGCATGTAATAAGGTCACGCTGATCATGATAAGATCATGCTGACCAGGCTTTTGCTATTTTTAGTTAAGTTTGTTAGAACAGCTGTCATGCTGTAGGGTCCGGTTGGATCTCCCAGCCGCCTGGAGAGTTCCCAGCCGCTTGGAGTCGGGTCAGTAGTACTCGTAGGATAATCTATTTAAGCATGAGATCAGTTGATATTGCATATACAGACAGATATCATCGATCGAGCTAGGTTGCAGAGAGTGAGACTGAGAGAGAGGTTGATCATTGTATTGCATCTTTTGAAATCAATAAAGAGATCCTGTTTGTGTTCTTGCTCTGGTTGGATTCCATTGTTAAATCGATTTGCTGGTTTGAGTGGCTTCATGGATTTACTGATCCATTCCACCGGTTGATCCGTCTGATCGGTGGAATGGCGATGTATAGTAGGTTAGTAGTTAGTTTGTTTGTTTGCATGCAGGTGTGCAGGATCGCGGTCGACAGATGTTGAGAAGCCTAGCATCCTCATGTGCTAGGTCAAGTTGAGAAGTTTGAGTTGGAAGATCACCCTGAGGTTGGATCGGGTCATCCCTGGAGGATCGGCGAAGTGAAATTTCGCTAAGGCTGGAAATTGGTCAAGACGGCATCATCAGGATATTTCTGCAAATATCCTGCAGTCGGGTTAGGCATCATCATCCAGACAAGTGGAGGAGATGAGCATGATGTTGTCGATTGCATGAAGTGCAAGTGCGTCGGGGTGATCATCATCAGGAGGAGCCGAGGAGGAGCGTATCGGCATCAGGATCATCTATCGGAAGTGCCAATCATCCGCGTATCGCGAGTAGATGCGAGAGTGAAAGTTTGTTTTTTTTTACTAAGTGTTAAAGAGGTCATCAAGATATTGGGTGACATCATCGTCATCAGGATATTGAGATATCCCCCTATGCGAGTTTATCCTGCCGTTGTTAAGTGCTTGGGTATCGGCAGAAGATTGTATTAGCATCATCAGGAGGTTTCGAGAGAACCGGATAAAGCAAATCATGATGCTGTTGCTTGTATCGTCGGCTAGCGGAGCATCGAAGGGAAGCTGCTGAAGGTGATCGTCATCAGGATATTTGGAGCAACCGGATATTGGTTATCCTGCTGACGAAGGTGGTGTCGCATATCATGATGATGCCGATGGAGTTCGGCGCCCGATGAACAGTGCAACCGGAGGATGTTTGCGCCCGTTGAATATCATGATGATGATAGGCGACTGGCGGAGGAGGTGAATAGTAGTCGGCAGGAGGATAAGTGTGATCATCCGAAATATGATGATGCTGTTGGTTTTAGGAAACATGATGATGATGATGAGGTTAGTCTGCAGACATCCATGCTATATGCGAAGGTTATAGTGTGGATGCCTCTGCATCATAGTGGTGTCAGAGCTCAGCAAAAGGTCTGGGCTGTTGTGTGTTGATTCTGTCACCGAAAGGGCAGAGGTAGAGTTGATTGTGTTGTGTGTTGTGTGAGGTTGACAAAATGCCTCCTAAAGGTAATGGTACTGCAAGGGAATTGCAGGAAATGAAGGAGAAACATGCTAGAGAGATGAGGAAGATGAAGGAGCTTGCTGAAGCACTTCAAGCCAGGCTGACAGCCTTGGAAAAGAACAAAAAGAGGGAAGTGGCAGACAGTGAGTCTGAAGAAGATGAAGATACTGTAGAAGAGTATGAAGAGGTAGCTGAAGATCTGGATGCTGAAGACCAGAGATTGGCAAAACTATTAAAGGCAGTGCAGAGTGAAAAACCTAAGGTAAAGGTTGATGTTACCAAGTATACTGGAAGCTTGAATGAAGATGAGTTGTTGGATTGGATTGCTACACTTGATAATCACTTTGAATGTGAAGATGTTGCTGAAGATCAGAAGGTAAAGATTGCAAAGACCAAGTTAGGAGGTCATGCTTTGGTATGGTGGGATTATGTACAATCTGAGAGAAGGAAACAAGGGAAGTCTAAGATCACTTCATGGGATAAGATGGTAGCAAGGATCAAGGGTAAATTCTTGCCAAGGGATTATGAAATCCAGATGTTTAAGAAACTGCAATTTTTAAAGCAGAAAGACAGGGATGTGAAAGCATATACTGAGGAATTTTATCTATTGAGTATGAGATCTGGTCATCATGAGAATGAGGTAGAAAAGGTGGCTAGGTACTTGGCTGGTTTGAGGTTTAACATACAGGATGAGTTAGTGTTAGCTAACCCTAAGAATGTGGAGGATTGTTATCAAATGGCAATCAGGATTGAAGAAAAGATGAATAGAGGACATGATAAGTCCATGAGAGGAAGAGGAAACCATAGGGGAAGAGGAACAACCCCTGCACAAAAGCAAACCAATGAGGGTCAAGAAGACACTGGTAAAGGACAGGGACAGTCTGATTTCAGAGGTGGATGGAAAGGTAATAGATGAAGATTTGGAGGTGGTAGAGGTTCTACTACATTTTCAGGAAAATGTTACACCTGTGGAGAGTTTGGTCATCCATCTTTCAAATGTCCAGAAAACAAAGGTTCATCATCTAGAAATGATAGAACTAGTGACAAGAGAGTACAACTGGTACAAGAAGAGAAAGTAGAAGAAAGTGCACAGAGTTCAAATAGAGATCCTGATAATTATGGATATCCAGAGAGTGGAGAATCATTGATGTTAAGGAGAATTAGTTTGCAGGCATCAAAGGATCTGATGCAAAGAAGAGCTCTTTTCAAAACCACATGCAAGAGTAAAGGTAAGGTATGTAAGGTTGTCATTGATACTGGTTCAACAGACAACATGGTATCTCAGGAAATGGTGGATAAACTGAAGTTGGAAAGGATTCCACACCCACACCCTTACAAGACATCTTGGGTGAGTGATAGTCAATCACTTTTTGTCTCTGAACAGGCATATGTGGATTTTCAGATTGGAGCATACAGGATAGAATCTTGTGTGATATTTTGCCTACGGAATGTTGTCACCTACTGTTGGGTAGACCATGGCAATTTGACAGAAGGGTACTGTATGATGGGTATGCTAATACCTACACCATCAAGAAGGATGGGAAGACTATTAAGTTGATGCCATTGCAGGCAAAAGTTGCAGTACAGAAGGCAGCCCAAATCATTTTAATGGGAAAGAAGGAATTTGTGCAGATGCCTAGGGGAGCAGGCATAAAGGCAGTTCAGGACACTGCAGGGAAAGGAGTTGTTACAGACAACAAGCTGAAGAAAGTTTTAGTTGTGACTGACAGAGGTCAGCAGCAGGTTCATAAATAGGGATGCAACCAACCATCCGTTGAGAGGAATGACAAGGATGTTGTCATAATTGGGACTATTGCTTGTCCTATAAAGGTTGAAAGGAAGCTAGGATTGAACATTGCAGAAGTTCAAGAGGCAGTTCAGACAGAGGTTCTGGTCAGACAACCTGACAAACACAGGGTATGTGAGAGAAAAGCCTACATTGACAGGCATGAGGATTTACTTGCCAGAAAGCAAGTTACAGTTCAGAAGTCTTGGAGCAGCCAAGAGACAGCAGCAGACAAAGCTGGAGCAGGTCAGACTATTGACAAGGCAAAGTGTAGAGGTGGAGGACTTCCACATACTAAACTCATGGGACATGAGTTCTTTTCTGTTGGGGAGTATGGTGCAGGAGCACCTACCTGACAGCTGGCCTTCATGAGGCAGTTAGTTTGTTATAGGTCTTGTTTATGTTTTCAAGAAGGTCTGTTAAGACCAATTGCATGTAATAAGGTCACGCTGATCATGATAAGATCATGCTAACCAGGCTTTTGCTATTTTTACTTAAGTTTGTTAGAACAGCTGTCATGCTGTAGGGTCCGGTTGGATCTCCCAGCCGCCTGGAGAGTTCCCAGCCACTTGGAGTCGGGTCAGTAGTACTCGTAGGATAATCTATTTAAGCATGAGATCGGTTGATATTGCATATACAGACAGATATCATCGATCGAGCTAGGTTGCAGAGAGTGAGACTGAGAGAGAGGTTGATCATTGTATTGCATCTTTTGAAATCAATAAAGAGATCCTGTTTGTGTTCTTGCTCTGGTTGGATTCCATTGTTAAATCGATTTGCTGGTTTGAGTGGCTTCATGGATTTACTGATCCATTCCACCGGTTGATCCGTCTGATCGGTGGAATGGCGATGTACAGTAGGTTAGTAGTTAGTTTGTTTGTTTGCATGCAGGTGTGCAGGATCGCGGTCGACAGATGTTGAGAAGCCTAGCATCCTCATTTGCTAGGTCAAGTTGAGAAGTTTGAGTTGGAAGATCACCCTGAGGTTGGATCGGGTCATCCCTGGAGGATCGGCGAAGTGAAATTTCGCTAAGGCTGGAAATTGGTCAAGACGGCATCATCAGGATATTTCTGCAAATATCCTGCAGTCGGGTTAGGCATCATCATCCAGACAAGTGGAGGAGATGAGCATGATGTTGTCGATTGCATGAAGTGCAAGTGCGTCGGGGTGATCATCATCAAGAGGAGCCGAGGAGGAGCGTATCGGCATCAGGATCATCTATCGGAAGTGCCAATCATCCGCGTATCGCGAGTAGATGCGAGAGTGAAAGTTTGTTTTTTTTGACTAAGTGTTGAAGAGGTCATCAGGATATTGGGTGACGTCATCGTCATCAGGATATGACGTCATCGTCATCAGGATATTGAGATATCCCCCTATGCGAGTTTATCCTGCCGTTGTTAAGTGCTTGGGTATCGGCAGAAGATTGTATTAGCATCATCAGGAGGTTTCGAGAGAACCGGATAAAGCAGATCATGATGCTGTTGCTTGTATCGTCGGCTAGCGGAGCATCGAAGGGAAGCTGCTGAAGGTGATCGTCATCAGGATATTTGGAGCAACCGGATATTGGTTATCCTACTGACGAAGGTGGTGTCGCATATCATGATGATGCCGATGGAGTTCGGCGCCCGATGAACAGTGCAACCGGAGGATGTTTGCGCCCGCTGAATATCATGATGATGATAGGCGACTGGCGGAGGAGGTGAATAGTAGTCGGCAGGAGGATAAGTGTGATCATCCGAAATATGATGATGCTGTTGGTTTTAGGAAACATGATGATGATGATGAGGTTAGTCTGCAGACATCCATGCTATATGCGAAGGTTATAGTGTGGATGCCTCTGCATCACCTTGGATAGGAGTGCTAGTGGAGGTGTCCTCGACTATTCCACATCCTAAACTTTGAAAAATGGTTAGTTATAATCCTTTACCTACTATCTTAATCTAAAAGGTTTTGTCATAATTCATCAATTTGCTTACTGTTTCACATACTTAGGGTTTTTAGAGTACCTAAGCATTAAATTGGCATATTGATTGATAACATCTAAACTTCTGCATTGCTCCAAGTGACAACCCATCTTGTTAGGTGAATGCTCTCACTAAGTAGAGATTCAACTTGATTGATATGTCCTTGAATGTTTGGTGAGAAGGGACGATCTAAACCAAATCAACCACATTCATCATTCCCCCTTTTTACTACAAAACATTTTGGTGAAGCCATGTTTTTGAATTTTTTCTCATTTTTGAGTTTTGCGTGATATATTTGCATTCATTCATTTTATTAAATTTGAAAACTTACAAAAAAATTGGAAAATTTTTAAAAAATTGGCATCTTAGGCTTGCATTTTGGCATATTTTGAACTAATTTGCATTTCATTTCATTTCATTTCTATTATTTTCATCAGATCTGATTTAAATTATAGAAATTTATTATTTAGTATTCACTTGCATTGCATTTTCATGCTTAAATTGTTAAAAATTGCTTAAAATTGTGCATTTTTCATAAAAACCTAATTTTGCATTAGTTAGGGTTTGTAGTCAAAATCTTGTTTCATATTTTATTACCCTTTCAAAACACTCATTAGGACTGATTTATAATTTTAGTGTTGCATCATAGTGGCTTTCTTGCAAAATTTCATGTCTAGGGTTTGAAAACCTTGCATTTTCAATAGATTTGGCCTTATCGTCTCTCTAGAATTGCATTATAGGCTTTTTGTAAAGGATTTTTCTACATTATTTGACTAATATCAGGGTTATAATCTACTTCCCCTCCTCAAATTCCTTACAACACCCTCTGTATTAGGCACTTACACTGAAAATTGGTGAAAAATTACATATTTTAGGTGTATTTTCACTAGCTTTTGACTTGTCATCACCCTAGAATTGCATCAAAGGTGTGTTGTGAAGGATATTCTTACATCATTGGACTTTTATTAGACATATTTTTTGCTTTCCCTCTTGTAATTATTCACAACACCTCTTCTTTCACTCATTTGCATTGAAAAAAGTTGAAAAATCAAGCATTTTAAGTCATTTTCATACATACTTTTGCATTTATTTCTTGCATAAGTGTTGAAAATCTTTAAAATATGATTTGGTATTCATTTGAAAATATATACATGGCTTCTCAAAACAACAATAATTCTAGGCTTCCTCCTAGGCCTTATTTGAAAAGAAGAGCCCTTGAACTTGAAATAATATTTACACCTCATGACAAAGAAATGGTAGATACTGAAGGGCCTCTTTACATTATAGTAAGCATAATGGAAATACATGTGCATGGAACACTTATGGACCCTAATTGCATGACTAATGTGGTTATGGAAGAGTTTCTTCTTAAACATGATTTGGCACAAGATTATTATGAACCGTTGGATTTGAGAATTAAAACACATAATGGAGCCTTGATGAGCACATTTGGGAAGATAACCTTATTGGTCTTAGTATATGACAAAGTTGTGGATCGATTATTTGATGTTATCCCCTTATCTAATCTCTTCCATGTAAAACTAGGACATCCATGTCTTAAGGCTATGAATGTCATCCCCTCAACTATTCACAAATGCCTAAAATTCCCTTTGCATGGAGAGATATGTACTATCCACCATAATTTATATTGACCTCCGGCTAAGGACAAGAATTTCACTCTTGATTACTTTTGACCACAACTTGATAGAGACCCTAAGCCACGAAGAGACCAATCTTTGCTAGACTACAGACGATACAAAGCAAAATAATTAGCTAGAGTGGTCAGGCCTCCTTTACAAATAATAAGAGAAGAACAACATGCATTTGAATATCCTCTTAGAGAAAAAGGAAAATGACAAAATGAAATAAGAATAACACAAAACTATTATGACTATGATGAAATAATTGGCATGGTAGAAGTGGATAAGGAAAATTTTCATAACTCACCTCCTCCACGGAGAGATTGTATCTATGTTGAGGTTCCTCCCCCACCATCCTTACAGGGATCGGGAGGTTTTTATCGACAACAAAACATTTCAACAAGACCAATGAAATTTGAACATGCTTCCTTCTCTAATGTGCAAACTCCTATGGAAAAACATAACAATGCCTTTGAAGAGATCAATAGTAAAACAAGAAGGAATAGATAAGAAAGAGAAAGGAGGAAGAGAAGACAATCTTTTGCCCCATGAAATGCAACTCAACAAGAAAACATTAACCTAACATTGAAACAAACCAAGAAGAGCTTAAGAATGAACAACCTGAAAACAAGAACAAAAGTTGGGCTATGGTACCTTACACACCCCTTTCCTCTAGCATTTGAGATTGGGAAGAGGATGATTTGCTCATTGACAATCCTTAGTTGGGTTGTCCCTATAGGTAAGTATTTCTAACTCTTTACCTCTATGTTGTGTCTCCCCTGTGATGTGTTATGTGTTGTTTAGGCCTCCTAGGATGACCCTTGATTCCCTTGTAAGGTTGAGGATACTAGGAGAATGCCTCTATTGTGACCCTTCTTCTATTTGTACCATCATTCTTCTATATTGTTTCTCCTCTATTTTCATTGTTGTGTGTTGTGTCTGATGGACATAGCATTGTGGTTGGTGACTTGGGGGCACCCTCCTACGTGATTGACCCTAAGGTACTTATTTCTCCTCTCTCGATTTATTGTTTACTTTCTTCTAGTGGTTCTATCTAGTTGGCAGATGACGAAAAACAAATAATATTGATATGAACCTAGTATCCCTTCAGCAAGAAATAAAAAAATGGACCTAGTCCATACATGACGATGGGGTTGATATATATTATCTGACACTTGGCTAGTAGAATCAATCTGTGTGATATTTTAATGTTGTCTTATTGCACTTACAAAACATAACAATACTGCTGCTCCGTACACTTTATTTCTCTTAGATCTTGCCTTCCTCAGCTCTTTACGTGAATGATTACATGCATTGTTGTTTATCACGATTATATGGATGCTAACACCTTTTCTTGCAGGAAATTGTGTGTTTGTGGGAACATTTTGTGATCATAAAGTACATGTCACCTCTGCGGGGCATGGGCTTTGCGAGAGCTTGTGTTCCCTTGTGTGTTTTCTCTCTACCTTAACATACTTGATATCAGTACATGATATCAACCAGCTTAAGGTGGGGGCATATATAAGGTAAGTTGTCTGATGATTTTGGTACTAATGAAGTGTGTTTGTAAGACATCTGTAGAGTTGGGATGTTGTATCTCTGATTGAGTGCACATCTTTCTTTTATATTGCAATCACTTAAGCCATCTACAGAGGTGGGATATTGTGCATATCCTTTTTATTTTAACCCCTCTGCAGAGGTAGGGATGGTGTATTTCTTGAGGAGATTGCACATCCTATCATTTTCTAAAAGTCCTCTAAGCAGGTGGGGTGGATCTGGGACTATCCTAACCCTTAAGCATGTCTTCGACGATTGTTTTGGCAAAGTCCAATCATCGATGTGTGCCTATAATGTGCCTAAGGTGGTTGTGAACCTAGAAATAGGTTTCTTCCATCGCTTGTTTGTTAGGTTTTCTCCATGTCTTCCATGTTTGTGTGTATGGTGTGTTTTTTCCCAAGCATAGTTTCAAGACCGGTTGCGATGAGCTCCCCCTATGCTTTGGGATTTGTATGGCATGTTTGTTCTCAAGTGTAGTTTCAAGACTAGTGGTGATGAGCTCCTCCTACACTTTGAGATTTGCATTGTGTGTCTGTTGCCCCTTATGTAGTTTCAAGACTGGTGGCAATGAGCTCCTCCTACATTTGGGTTGTGTGTTTACCTTCCTTGTATTTACATTTGCATTTCATATATGGAAAAATAAAAAAGAAATAATCATTGCATTCACTGTATTCACTATGTTTTATGTGTCTTTAATGTTGTCTTCTCCGTGTTTTGTGTGACTGTAACTATCTTCTCCATGTTTTGCGTGCCTATTACTGTCTTCAATGTGTTTGGCATGTCTTCACCATGCTTGGCATGTTTGCTCTGTTTGTTGACCGTACTTTAATGCATGTATTGGCCTTGTGTTTATACATACATTAAAGTGGGGGCTAAATGTTATGTTAGAAAATGTCCCCTTGGGGGATTTTCCCTCTTAAGGTTTAGCTCTCGGGTCCTTAGAATGCATTTAGAGCATCTTGCATGATAATTGTGAATCCTGATGAGAAAACCCTGAAGTCTTATGGCAAATAGGACCTAGGGGGTGCTATTTTGATGATCCCTAAACAATAATGGGAGGGTGAACTTGGGCGCTAGCACCCTAGTCCTTCCCTATTTTAGGTCTGCCCTAAATTTAAATGTTAGTTTTATGACCATTATTTAGGTCCTATGCCGACATCTCAAGTTTGAATTACAAAATTCTTAGCAAGAATGTTTGTAGTTGCATATATAAGCATGATTAGTGTTTCATTTGTAAACTAGAAGATGATTGTGAACTTTAGGCATATTTGTGATTTCAAGATATTCATTATTGCAAAGTAGAGCATTGTTATTGTGTTTGTGATTGCAGATTTGACTTCATCTTCTCATGTGATTGAAGAGCCTTCATTTATGTGAGAGTGGGATACACACTTTCATCTAACAACGGTGTTTAGAAGACTTGAATGTCTCTCTGGGGCTTGATTGAGGCAAGCCTCTAAACACCACAACCCCCAACCACACTCCTTTGTGATTGCAGGTTACAGGTACCGAGTTTCGTGGAGTGGAGTTGCAGAAGGAGATTACATAAGACAAGGATTCAGGATCCGAAAGACAGAGGACAGAGGTGAACATTTCAGGACACAGGTGCTAGTGGTAGTGTCCTCCAGAGTTGCAGACATAGAAATAAGTTAGACAGTAGCAATCAGCATCCGAAGAGCTCCAGACACCCCGAAGATCATCTGGCACTGGACTAGAGCACTAGTGGAGGTGTCCTCCACCTTTTCTAGAGTAGAAACGGAAGATACAATGAATATCAGTGTTGGGGGGAGATTTAGATTCCATGCAGAAAATAATACCTTGGACATGAGCGCTAGTGGAGGTGTCCTTGACTATTCTGCATCCCAAACTTTGAAAAACGGTCAGTTACAATCCTTTGCCTACTATCTTAATCTGAAAGGATTTGTCATAATTCATCAATTTTCTTACTGTTTCACATACTTAGGGTTTTTAGAGTACTTAAGCATTAAATTGGCATATTGATTGATAACATCTAAACTTTTGCATCATTCCAAGTGACAACCCAACCTATTAGTTGAATGCTTTCACTAAGTAGAGATTCAACTTGATTGATATGTCCTTGAATGTTTGGTGATAAGGGAGGATCTAAACTAAATCAACCACATTCATCTTTCCCCCTTTTTACTACAAAACACTTTCATCATGAATGCTTCTTTTTACTCGTCCTTCGAAGCTTTGTTTGTGTACATCATAGATGTTGATAATTTCTACAAATTTGTTGATGAATATCCTCAAGTCCTACATCAAATAGCATACATTTATGATATTAATTCTTGTCATGTGAAATTGCATCCTACTTGGAGCCCGTCCAAGCATTCCAATGACACAATTAGACTAATCTCAAGGTGTGGGACCTTGTAGTTGAGATCAGACCTCTAGAGAAGGCTAGTTCCTCTTTCTAAGATTAAGGCTTAGAGAATCAAACTAAATCTAATGCTACACATAGGAAAAGGAGGAAGAAAATACTAAAATTAAAAGGGGAGGTGATGCACTAGATTTTAATATGTTAGTTGGGACTAACATAACACAACAATGACATCAAATACTAAAAGAAACTCACATAGACTTATAACTTTATTAGAGGTTCGAATAGAATATTGTAACTAATAGAGGGACCATTTTATCTACAAAATGAGTTACAACTTCAAATAAACACAAAGAAAAAGTATAAGGGAGGAAAAATATCAGTGATTATATTGATCATGAATGCTAAATAGCTAGTATAAAGGGAAGATAACCTATTAAAGAATAGTAGACACAAAATAATCATCTACATTCATGGGTGAAAAATCAACTAGAGACAACAAAGGATTAGAAAATGAGCACAATGTATCACATCCAATTGGTTATGTAGGTGCATTACAAGGTCTAAAAATAACAAATAATCTACCTAGCATAACAGCTCAAAAGAACAACTAACAAAATTACATCATTTTCATATGCATATATAGAAATTTGAACTCATAGGCGCTAAAATCCGATCAGACAACCTAGGACATGCCCATGCTTCATTTAATTTTTTGCTCAGAAACATAGCCAGAAGATCTATAGAAGGGATGGTGGCTATGCTTCTGACGGGCCTAAAAATGGCAGAGGGAGATTGCTTGTAGGTATGGATGCTAGGTGCATTTATGAGAGAAGGTTTGAAGTCCTTTTGCATACCTTCAAATTCATTTTGCAACTTCTTTGTACACGCGTATTGAAAAATTTCACTATTCCAACTACCTACAATTGACTTTGGTTTGTGAAATTTAATGCTGGGTACCTTCATCCTAGGAAAATGGTGCAATTCAGGGGGCTACAAGCTTTTACAACACTTTAAAATATTTAACTTTCTTAAATATTCTAAAGTATTACATTTCATTGATTTTCCCTTTTCTCATTCTCTATTTTGTCCTTTATTTTGACTTATCGGCAAAATCTCATTTTCCTAAACTATGGCTTCTTTCTTCTTTTAGTCGACAATTTCCTCATTTTAAGAACATCTTTGCATCTATATTTTTGCCTTATCGGTAAAATCTCAGCTTTCAGAACTTGGCTTGCTTTTTCTTTTACCCTATCAACAGAATTCCACTTTTCAGAACCTTCACTTGCCTGACTCTTTATCTCTCCTTATCTCCATTTCACCTTATTGATGATTTTTACATTTCATGAACTTGTCAACAGTTCACCCTTTACCCTTTTCCTTATTGGAAAAGCGACATTTTTTAGAACTGGGCTCTCAATTGCCTTGTTGGTGAATCCTTGCAATCTCGAACTGGTAATTGGAAAGTTACTCTTTCCATTGATTCCCCAATGAGCCACTCAGTTCCCTCTTTTGTTAGTGAAAACTAACCTTCCCAAACCAAAATTGCTTGCATTTTCACCCTATCAGTGAATTTACCTTTTCCAAAACTTTCCATGCATTAGCCATATTTCACCTTTTCGGTGAATTTCCAATTTTGTGAACTTGTAATGTAGAAAAAGAGGGTAGGTTGATTTGATTGGTAGTTGGATTAGATCCTCCTTTCACTACATACATTCAAGGACATTAAACTAAGCTAAATCACAACTTTTGCAAGAGGACTCAGCTATCAGGTCTTCTCTCACTTGGAATGATAAGGAAATTTGGAATTTATTAATTAATTTGTTAAACCCTATATCAACAATAGGCAAAACCCTAGTTATATGATAAACAGGGCATAACTTTCAAACCATGATAGTTGCAGACAAACCAAAAGAAGC
Source organism: Cunninghamia lanceolata (assembly GCA_027924645.1). Taxonomy (NCBI): domain Eukaryota; kingdom Viridiplantae; phylum Streptophyta; class Pinopsida; order Cupressales; family Cupressaceae; genus Cunninghamia; species Cunninghamia lanceolata. The sequence goes on along the minus strand of BSBN01000865.1, from coordinate 6,016,187 downwards.
ATTGTGATTAGTGAGAAGAGGAGAACCTAATTCCAAAAGTAGAGGTGTTGAAGGTCTAGGGTGCCCATGTCCAAGCCCTTGGAGTGAAAATATACCAACGGTCAAAACTGAGAAAATGCTCTAGAGAGTGCCCAGATGATGTTTTTGAACCTTGATTTGTCAGGAGGTCAACTAGAGGTCAAAAGAGTGGGTACCCTTGACCTTTTAGGGATATTTTCCACCTTTTTCTTTAGATCTTGAATCCTTATGCTTTGCAATGTCCCTCTGCAACTCCTCTCCACAAGATCTGATACCTATCACCTGTAATCACAAGAGAGGGGTTGGGGGTTGTGGTGTTTAGGAGCTAGCCTCGGTCAAGCCCCGGAATGGCATTCAAGCCTTCCAACACCATTGTTATATAGAGAGTGCATGTCCTTGTAGGACAAAGGCAAAAGCAATGATATGATAAATGATTGCAAACACAAATTAAATGTCACCTTAGAGGTGAAGCTCTCATGGGGAGATGAAGATATTTCATGCCACGAGGAGATGGATTGATGAAGATAAATTTGCAACAAACATGAACAAACACAACACAATATTGCTCTACAACACAATGAAAGCCTTGAGTATCCTTAGCATAAGATCACAAGTTCGCATTAGCCATCTAGTTGTAAAATCAAGTCCTAAATATGATTATATATGCATTCCCATTAAACATTCATAATTCAAATTGAATAGGCCGACAAAGGGAAACCTTTTAATGGTCACTTTGTGTACATTTTAAATTGGGACCCCAACAAAATAGGGTAGGGATGAAGATAAATTTGCAACAAATATGAACAAACACAACACAATATTGCTCTACAACACAATGAAATCCTTGAATATCTTTAGCATAAGATCACAAGTTCGCATTATCCATCTAGTTGTAAAATGAAGTCCTAAATATGATTATATATGCATTCCCATTAAACATTCATAATTCAAATTGAATAGGCCGACAAAGGGAAACCTTTTAATGGTCACTTTGTGAACATTTTAAATTGGGACCCCAACAAAATAGGTCTTAGGACAAGGGCGCGGGTGCCCTTGTCTAGAGACCTATTTTAGGGCTTGATTAAGATTTAGGGTTCACCCCTAGGTCCCATTTGACATGGGTTTCGGGGGATTTTGCTCTGGGATTCATTTTAAACATGTGCGATTAATCCCAAGGGACCTAGGAGCTAAACATAGGAGGTAAAAGTCCTAAGGGGACATTTTAAGACATAACATTTAGCCCCCACTTTAATGTATGTATGATCTTACAACCCATACATGCATTAAAGTACGGTAAAAAATACATCAAACACAACAGGCACTTGAAGCTAAGGCATACACAAAGATTGAGGAACTATTTTTAGCCCCCAATCTCAGATAAGCACTAGAAAACACATTGCAGACACACAAAACATAGAGAATACAGTAACAAGCATGCAAAACATGGAGAAGACAATATTGAAGATGATGGCACCTTCAAATTTCACAAATTTGAAGTGCCTATCTCTTTTCAATGTGTCAATAGATGCTAGGTCAACATACTGCTCAATCTATCCCAGAGCCCATTTTTGCCGATTAAAATTTTGCAACTCAGAGGTCATCTTGCAAATCCGTATGGTAGAAAGTTTTTTGGTACATATGGTAGTGCTCCTATTCAGTTGCACACTTCTTGGATAACTTCTAATGGGCTATTTAATGTGTTTCTGACTGTGACTGGGTTGGATTTGGTGTTCTGGAAAGTTGCAAATTTCACAATTCTGAAGGCAACCCATTTCTTGTTTTAGTCTAAAACATCTCTAATTTTGTTTTCATCAAAAATGGAATCCATATGATACATTATTTTAATGTGTTTTGGTTGCAGCAAACACGTCCGACAGGCCCAATTTACAAAGGAGGTCCCAGAAGTTGATCTTTTTAGTGCGTGACAACTATGTAGAAAGGATTTAAACAATTAATGGTCTTCTACAAGTTTTTGTGGCCTCTGGATGTTGTTTGTACCTCCCGCAAAGATTCAGTTATGTAGTTGGCGAGGAAATTTAACATGTTGCAAGATAAGTTTTATTTTTAATGCACATTTACTGCATGCAATGAAGGAGTGCCATTAATAACGGGACACGTGGTCTTGTATCACAGGACCATGGAGAGATGAGGGACCCTCTAATTTGTGACCGCGAATAGCGTGATAAGCAAAGATTCAAAGGAAATAATTTAATGTTGATGCCACATGTCAAAGTAGCGCATGAGCACATTGTGGGAGGAAATATTATAGGGAAGGGTTGCGCTTGTGCACTAAGTTGTCCTTTTCATTGCTTTGATTGCAAATATTGATGGAAATTAGTTCGTGTATGCAACTAGCATAGCATCAACGACTAATTGTAGATGCAGACACTCTTTCTGGTCTTGTTCCTTTACTAAGAAGGCATGGAAATAGATCCAATATTTGTATTCTAAATGGTGTCCTTCAAAGAATTGTACCTTGTCTCTTCAACTTCATTGTGCTGGCATTTGCATTATGTCTAGGGGAGCAAGTAGACCAATTGTTGAACCGTGTGGGTCTTGTGGGTAAATGTATTTATTTTGTGCTTAAAATTGGATTGTTCGTTCTAGTTCAGTTCATGATACTTGGGGTCTTAATAATATTTTGTAATCCTCCCTTTTGGGTAAGTAACAATGCACTAGACAAAAGCCTACTCTTTTCTTACACTAGCATCTTAAAAGTTTACGATCCCAATACTTGTGAGGACAATGAGGTGGTAATCAATGACGTGGGAAATATGCTACTCTATTGAGAGCACTGATGGAAATGTAAAAAGAAGGAGAGACAAAAGACATCCATGGAAACTCAGTTAGGAAAAGAGAGAACTCTACAGGTGACATTGAGATCGACGTGGAGGATTTACAAGGAAAAAAATTCTGCCCTCTACCTTGTCCTATTAGATCTAGCCCATCAAAATGATGCTATTAAAACTCTTATCAAAACGGAAGAAGGAATTCCTCATCTTTCTGATTTCCTTGAGTTGACCAACACCAAGGTGCAACGAGAAGAAGCAGGTGCTTTACGAACTTTGTCATTTAAAAATGAACCAAACAAGAACTAGATCATAGAATGCAATGTGCTTCCTACTCTTATTCTCATGCTCTGTTTAGAAGATGTTGGCATCCACTATGAAGTAGTTGGTGTGATTGGAATTTAGTGCACTCATCTATTAACATAAGGATGTAGGTTCTTCTTGCTAGAGATTTACAACCTGTAATTGGTCTCTTGAGTTCAAGTTGTCATAAAGCCAAAGGGGAGTCACACAACTAATCTGGCATCATTCATGATGGGGAATTAACTCCATTGCTAGAGCTGCTTGATTCTAAAAATGGATCTCTTCAATGCTTCTTTGCTCTATGTGGGCTGGCAGATAATGAGGACAATGTTTCTGATATTGTAAAGGAGCATGATTTTAGAGTTCTCATTCTCTCACAGGTGACTAGACTCTTGGATATTCTGGAAGAACATTGTATGTACTAAAATAATGAGTTGGGAGGCTCTACAACTTCAATTTAGAGTGCCGACGGCTAGTTCCAACTAATCAACTGAACAAAATTTTATGATTTTCAAGGGCAAATGACAATCTCGATTTATTTTTGACAACCCAGATTTATTTGAGAAAATGTGTTATAGATGGATCCAATCATCTGAAGGATATGAGTTCCCATGTCACAAATGGAAAATGAAAGGAAAAAAATGTAATTAAAAAATTATAGCAGGAAGTCTTGGCTGACATATCTTCCTTCTCTTTATAAGGGGACTATTATCATTATAAAATGGGATTTTTCTGGGCTTTGGATACAAGTTATCCACATGTTTGGGAAATAGATTTCTGTAGAAGGATGTGGAGTCTAGATTTCAGAGGAGAATGCTCTTGTAGGTTAATAAATTTCTTTATGATAGTTTTCTATTTAGATTTCAATATATGAAAAACACTTTTGTGCGTGTTATCTATGACTATCTCCTTGAGTATGAATGTTTTCTTTTCAAGTAAAGTTGCTAAGGGTTTCTGATCTTGTCTGTATACATTTGCTATGTTGTATATTTGATTTGTTGCATATGTTCAAGGAATGAATTAAAACTACTTTAAATCAGATATAGGGGAAAGCATATTGTATTAAAGGATCATTAAAGAAGAGTCACAAGTGGTACTCTTTGTTGGGCCATTACTGTAAGGTAGTATTGACAATTCCAGCCCTCTGAATATGGAGTTTCAAATGTCAGATAGAAAGCATTTGCATGGTAACATTTGACAGATGTTGCCCTGATAAAACACCAGTCTAGGGTTTATTTTCCCAAAGGTCCAGAAGAAAATAGAACTTAGTGATAAATCATTCAAATCAATTTATGTTTTGTTTTGTTTTAGTTTAGGTCTTGCATGTTCTCCGATTTCAACTGTGAAGATAAATCAGGAGTATTGCCAAGATGATTTTAATTGAACACATCTTGATTTGCATACATGAGAACATTTTGCCTGGTATCAAAAAGTTATATTTATGGGTTGTGAATAAGGGGATACCCCCTAGGTGTGCCAGAACCTGAAGTACAAGGGAGATAGGAGACAATCTCCCACTCTGTTGGCTGAGTATCTCATTGAATCTACGTATAAGAAGTGGCAAGTCTTTAGGATTTGATGCATGTAGATTAGGGAACCAACAGAACTGGTGACTCTACTGGGGACAGGCTTAGTTATCCATATGAATAGAGTTAAGTCATTGTCAGGATCTGATCATCAGGGTCAAATAGTGAAGGACTTCATACCTGGAGAAGGAAGGTGTTGCGGCATGTTAAAGACTTTTAAAAGGTGCTTTGCTGGTGAAGTGAATCTAGAATACAATTGATCAAGGAGGAGCTTTTGGTTTCTTCATGTTTTGTCCTCTTTGGAGAAGTGGTGACTCTATTGTTGAACCTATTTGAAGCTTCAATATATTCCCAGGTACTTCATCTTTTTCATTCAATATGATTAGATTAAAACAACAATCTTTGTCATGTCCTTAGAAAAGGTTATTCTCTATTGAAAGATACAAAGCCCTGAATTTCCATGGTATTGGTGGTTATCCAAATGCTATCCCTAGTGAAAATAGAAAGTATTTACCAAAATATAGTGGAAAGTATTCTGAATGAGCAAATCAACATCTGTGAGATTTCTATGATTTGATAGGAGATTACGAGGTTGAGGCTAAAGATGTTGTCATGAAGCTTTTTTTTTAGTCATTGAAGGATGATGCTAGGGATTAGTTTTCAGATTTACCTTTGTGTTCTATTGCTTCATGGCTAGATCTTGAGATTGCATTTTTAGAACAATTTGGTGAAAGGACTAATGTGATTTCATTAGTTAATTAATTCATGAACATGCAAAAAGAAAATGATGATTTGGTTCCAGCCTTCAACGTAAGATTTTCAAAATTGCTCAAACATATTCCAGAATATATGAGGTCGAATGATGCATTATGTTTGACACTTGTTGCTCAAAAATTTGAACTTGGCCAATTTTCAAATTTCTAGAGTACCTTGAAACCCTAAAACTGCCAAATCACGAAAATGATTATTTTTGAAAATCTATAAAATCTGGTTGAAATTCCTTTTATGGGCCTAATCCTAACTTCATTCTACACAATATGCCCAATTTTATGCCAAAATACCTCACCATTTGCAAGATTTTAAACCTTCAATTTTCCTGCCAGTGATTTGCAAGTTGAGTCAAAATTTGAGATCCTTATTGTTGGAACTTAAAAGAATTATGGGTTTTTCTCGGAGGTGTCCAATCTTCATGCTATCTAAATTTCATGCAAAACAGAGCTGTTATGTGAAAGATATGGAGGTTTTTGTCTTTCTGGCCAAAGTATGGTTTCAGAAAAAATAAATGTATGCATTATTTATCAGGAAATTATTTTGCATCATCAAATTAGTTTCAGGTGACATTCAGATATTATGAGGTACAAATGTTCCTTTTAATATTCCTACTAAAGTGGGTAAATAAACTCATATGGGGAATAATTTAGAAAGGAAATGACTTTATTGAGGACAAATATTGTTAAGTTACCGTAAAGTTTTATGTGAAGTTTTGAAATATCTAAAGTACCTAGCTTCTCATTGTCAAGAATTTCCCTTATTTTTGAACCATATTTGTTCACCCGACCTTTTTACTTTAAATGGTAAAAGAAGAAGAGATTTTATTATAGTCAAGTTGAAGAGTCGGGAGTTTTTTGAACTCCTAAACTCTTAAGTAAAGGTTCAAAAGTTCTTAAAAGTCTCAACTTCCTGACTCCTTATTGTCAAGCTTTCATGGGAAAAATGAACCTCATTAAAAAGGTTCAAAAGTTCAAAGAATGGCCGATTGCCCGACAATCCACATGAAAGCTTGTAGAATTAGGGATATGACCTCAAAGAAGCATAGCCCATGCCAAAATGAGGGCTTTCAAGCAGGCTATGGGCATCTATCGAAACATAGCACTGGAAAGTGGATTTTTGTCACATATTATAGTGTGTAATGCTATGACAGAATGTGCACAACATAGGCAAGGTGCATGAACTATTTGAGATTTTGTCTCAATGAATAGTGGTTTCATGGGATGCATATAGGTGCAAAATGAGTTGTTGAAAATGCTTTAGAAACCTTCGGTCAAATGCAATTGGTAGTGTGTAAAGACATCTTTGAAGGGAGAACCAAACTACAATGATTTTAGGTTATGCACAAAGGGGTTTTGTTGATGAAGATGCTAGAAATTTCTAAGAAAAGTGCATTATGACAGGTTTAAAAACAAACTCCTCATCTTTATCCAGTGTCATCATGGTCTATACCAGAATGGAAGCTTTCAAATAGGGCATGGGTGTCCCCCAAAGCTTGATTTAAAAGTGGGTTTATATCAATTTGAGTATTTGCAATCACTCTGGTAGACATGAACGCTAGATCCAGACAAGGCATCTAAGTTGTTGGACATTTTGCCTCAAAGGAATGGAGTTTCAACAAATGCCTCAAATGAATGTGGTCTCATAGGCTACTCATGAAATAGAGTTGTTGAAAAATCTTTAAAAAATTTCAAGCAAATTCAACTGATGGGTATAAAAGCATATTGACCCAAGCCTGTGTCGGCATCCTCCAATCCTGTATTGGGCTGGATGCCTTCAAACAAGGTATCAACCCCATAAAAATGTAATGTGTGCAAGATTTCAGGTGGATATTATAGCTAGAGTTAGTATACAGTCTGTCGAAGTATGAACATGTAACTAGTAGGTCTCTTGCCAATTTCTCCTACCCATGGGAAATCTGGAAGCCTCCAAAGGAAATCATAATGGCTTGTTGGTAGGTCATTCGAGACTGAAACCCAAAGTTGGATGAATTTCTACCTCAAACTATTGCAGATTGTATAGACTGCTTATGCTAATCAAAATCTAGACCCATATGTAATGAAGCAACCTTGGCATATGTGGGTGATTGTATTTATCTAAAGGAGTAGCTGATAGAAGTTACATGTCTAGTAGTGCAAGTTCATCTCCAGTTTCTTCAAACAATGCAACAAAGGGTGCCTTTTCAAAGTTTTTGTTCTTGATATTCTAGTCAGTCTCATGACAAAGTTTCTAATAGAGGGTGAATTCATGGTTTATATGGCTTCTACTGAGTATAATGGGACACTCATGGAAGTAGAACATGGACAGTTCTCATGTTGTGGCATATAGCTACTATTACAGAACTAGAAGCAGGGAGCCATGCATTAGCTTCGTTTTTCCTTGCACTTGGAAACATGAATTACTTGTATGAATTCATGTATATGGTACTGAGATGGTGCAAGAAAGATTCCATTTGGCTTCTCACTATGGTGCATTCAATTACTTTTTTATGTTGGAAGCATTGTTTGCAAGTCAGTAGAAGCAATGTGCTTGGGAATACAATATGTGCTATTATCCTTCTACTTAAAGGGCATGAAAAAGAAGTTCCCAAAAGTTTACTGAATCATTCTGATATTATGAGTGTTTAGAAACAGACACATCCATATTTTATGCATTGCTCTTCTGCAAAGGATGTGCTTAGCATGGATGGAAATATCTTCTTTTGCTGGAGGCTACTGTTTTCAAAGGCATATGAGGATTTTTAACAGGGCACAATGAGGAAGTATTGTCTCGGGGTACCTTCTGAAAAGATACTTAGAAAAATTTCTCAAAGTGTGGCAGTTGCAAAATTTGTGCTAGGTGTACCATACTATTCTTCACAATTCAGAGAGGAAATTGCTATTAAGGAGACAAATTGACACAAGTGGGATGGAAAATAAAATGTTTGGAATTGATAAACTAAAGTGTCAAACAAATCAATATATCTCTTTCCTTATCAACAGATTAGATCATGTGGATAACCTTTAAATATAATTGGAAGAAAATAAAAAGTCATTTCCACTAATAAATTATGGGGAGAGAAGACTTTTCACCTTCCATCTTTGTATTTCAAGAATTAGTGACAGGAGAAAATTAAAAGTTCTCAACCTTTCAAGAATCAGTTGCCGTACAAAAAGATTTTGATTTTGTCGTAACTGAATTACAAGATGCAGTTACAAAAACTAAAAAGTTTCCTGGGGAAAGTTTTATAAATATGTAATGGGTAGACATACGGGGGATCTTTTTATCTTTCTCAGCTATTCGGGAACAGGGGAGCAATAGAGTTTTTCTTTCAAGCATAGTTTGCTGTACAGGGGTGTTGTAGGCTTGGAACTCACATTTTGTATTGGAGAAATAAGGAATATATTTCTGAATCTATGAATTTATGAATGTTTCCTTTGATTATATGTGTCATGTGTGTCTTTGTAATCATTTTCTAATGCATTCTCTATTATATCAAATTGTGTGGATGTTTGTTTCTGAATCTTTGAATTCAAGTTAATTCATTTGTTGGAAGAATCTGATGTTTATTCTTTTCCTGAGTATCTTTCATGGGTGTGGGATAAATGAACTTTATGTTATTTGTTCACATTCATTACATTTTAAATCAATCCATCGTAGCTATTTTCATGGTTGTGGGTAGATGTTAGTTTGCCTTTTTTGCTTTCTGGTGAAAAGAATACCTAGTGTTTCCATTCATTGCATATTATTCAAAGGTAGTTGCGCCTTGTAAAACAAGTAGAGAGCACTTGCAAATACCATTGCAAGTGACTCAACTGTTAGTGGGATTGTCATTGGTGTGGGCAAATGAGTATAAAATCAAAGTGACAAATCTATTTACTACCAACACTCTATCTCAGTGCATTTGATGAGGAAATGAGTTATCTACTAAGAGATAAAGGGCCTACTACACTTCATCAAGCTTTTAAAATTGCAATGGATATTGAAAATACTTAGAAATATGGAATGCCAATAGGATACATGTCTACAAGAGTTGGTTATTGTAAAGCATCCTATGTAGATGAGCAATATAAATCAAAGAATGAAAATAGTTTTCATAATGAATGTAGTTATGTTGTTCCAGTTTGCTCATCATTGCCTCATGTGAATCACAGAGAGTTTCAAGCAACTTGTGAACAGATTGCAAGTACTGCTGATCCTATGTTCTTTGTTTAATAATTGCTTAACTTGAAGAGAGAAGAAGGAGAATCACCCTATGCTCTGTATACACAATTTATGAATACTTTGTTAAAATCCCAGAGTATTGCAGACCTAAGGATTCCTTGTGTGTTGATTTGTTTTGTGAAGTTTATGAATCAAGTTTGAGCACTTTGCCAAAGGAACTGAAGCCTAAAAATTTTGGTCAGATATTTGCTTGGATTGGGATTATGGAAAAATCTAGAGGTGATTATATAGGAAGAGTTGTCTCAGAATATTGACAACAGTCATGTTATTGAGCAAAGTCATAGTATAATGCATAAATATGAAGAAATTCTGGTAGAAAATAAAGGCACATCCTGTAAGGATAGAAATGAAGGTTGTGATCAGCCCATAGGAGAAAGATATGTAGATGTAGATTGCATACACCATGAGATAAAGGATATATATGAAGTTGAACCTTGTAACAGTGTTGTTGAAGAATCAAAGGAATACACAAATAACAGGTATGATACATTCATAAGTGAGTATGTCCCAGTTGTTCATGATAGTTTGTATGAAGCAGAGATGGAGGTTTTGGTCTTGCATGAACATGATACTTGCTCATCTGTGAAGGATCCATTAGGTGATCAGGTGTGTATGGATGATGAATATGTTGGTTCTTCTATTGATGTTGATCATGGACATAATATGGAAATGGAAGTGTTTACTTTCAATGATGAATGCATTAATGAAGGTGCATACTCTGTTGAGGGTGGCCAAGTTTCAAATGTTCATATTGATACAACAGATGATATTATTGATTGTGATAACCGCAGTAAGGGTGATCAGAAAGCTTTTGACATTGGGCTATATTCTAAATTTTTCAAGTCTTCTCTTGAAGCATTCCAGGTGGAGTTTAATGATGAATTTGTTGAGCATAATAATGACAAATATGAGGATGTTTCTAGAAGTGAGCTCTTTCAAATTGTTGGTCATGATAACTATGGGTATGATCAGTTCATAATTGATTATGATTACTTGTATGAGCATGCTTTGCAAATCTTTACGTCAGGGTTGAAAGATTTATATGAATGTCAATATTCAACAAAGCAAGTGAAAATGTTGTCTGTGTATGATTATTTCATGTTCGATAAAGGTGAATTCTTGTTTGAAAGAAGGCAAACTCCAAGTATAAATTCATTGGTTGTATATGAGTCTTTCACTTGTTCTGATTTGGAGATAATATGTGATGGGGATAATCTATAGTAGTGGTCATCATAGATGTATTATGATTTCTTCAGATTTGATATAGAAGTAAGAGATGAAGCCAAATTTTATGATACTAGTCACCTAGTGTGCCAGGAAAAAAATTATTTCTCAGATTAGAGTGATAAGTATCTAAGGATGGATAGTAGTGATTTTGTTGATCAAAGGCATTGCAAACATAGGAATGATATATTTGATACACATTTTTTGTGCCAATCATTTGTTGATGTTGATATGAGTAAATTTGATAGAGACATGATCAGAAACATGGCGGTATGCTCCTTTGACAACAATATTGAATATAGTTCTTCCAAATTGAGCTCAGGTCTGTCTGATGAAAATAGGATATTTGACAGAGGTAAATATTGGTTTTTCATTTTTGGAGGCCTAGGACAACCAAATAAAGTCTAAAGATATGGTTTCTAATATGATGACGCATTTACATAGCAACCCAATGGATTATGCACATGGTCTACATCTCAGAGATAACTAGAATCTCACCATGCCTGCAAGAGGCATGCATCCCCGAACATGAGCCACTGATGGTACCTTCAAAATTTGCAAATTTGAATTGCCTATCTCTTTTCAATGTGTCGATAGAGGCTAGGTCAACATACTGCTCAATTTATCCCGAAGCCCATTTTCTTCGATTAAAATTTTAAAACTCAGAGGTCATATTGCAAATCCGTATGGTAGAAAGTTTTTTGGTACATATGGTAGTGTGCCTATTCAGTTTTGCCTAGATAAGTTTTGATGGGCTATTTAATGCATTTCTAACTACGACTGGGTTGGATTTGGTGTTCTGGAAAGTTGCAAATTTCACAGTTCTGAAGGCGACCCATTTCTTGTTTTGGTATAAAACATCTCCAGTTCCATTTTCATCAAAAATGGAATCCATATGATACATTATTTTAATGTGTTTTGATTGTGGCGAACATGTCCAGTGGGCCCAGTTTACAAAGGAGGTCCTAGAAGTTGATCTTTTCAGTGCATGACAACTATGTAGAAAGGATTTAAACAATTAAAGAAGGTATTCTACAAGTTTTTGTGGCCTTTGGATGTTGTCTTTACCTCCGATAAAGATTTAGTTATGTGGTTGGCGAGGAAATTTAACATGTTGTTACAAGATAAGTTTTATTTTTAATGCACATTTGCTAAGTACAATGAAGGAGCACCATTGATAATAGAACATGTGACCTTGTATCGCAGCACTACGGAGAGAAGAGGGACCCTCTAATTTGTGACTACAAATAGTGTGATAAGCAAAGATTCAAAGGAATTAAGTTAATGTTGATGCCACGTGTCAAAGTAGTGCATGAGCGCATTGTGGGAGGAAATATTATAGGGAAGGGCTACGCTTGTGCACTAAGTGTCATTTTCATTGCTTTGACTACAAATATTGATGGAAATCAGTCCGTGTATGTAACTAATGTAGCATCGATGACTAATTGCAGATGCAGACACTCTTTCTAGTCTTGTTCCTTTACTAAGAAGGCATGGAAATAGCTCCAATATTTATATTTTGAATGGTGTCCTTCAAAGAACTGCGCCCTATCTCTTCAGCTTCATTGCATTGGCATTTGCATTATGTTTGGTGGAGTAGGTAGACCAATTGTTGAACCGTGTGGGTCTTGTGGGTAAATGTATTTATTTTGTGCTTAAAATTAGATTATTCATTCTAGTTCAGTTCATGATATTCAGGGTCTTAATAATATTTTGTAATCCTCCCTTTTGGGTAAGCGACAATGCACTAGACAAAAGCCTACTCTTTGTTTACACTAGCATCTTAAAATTTTATGACTGCAATACTTGTGTGGACAATGAGGTGGTAATCAGTGGCGTGGCAAATATGTTGCTCCATTGAGAGCACTAATGGAAATGTCAAAAGTAGGAGAGATGAAAGACATCCATGGAAAATTACTCAGGAAAAGAGAGAACTCTGCAGGTGAAATTGAGATCGATGTGGAGGATTTACAATGAAAACAAATCTGTCCTCTGTCTTGTCCTATCAGATCTAGCCCATGAAAATGATGCTATTAAAAATCTTATCAGAACAGAAGGACTGTTGGAGTAGGTGTGTTGTACACCTTGCATAATATTGATATTATTTTATTATGTAAAATAAATATTTAATTGTGGTGCATCATGTGATGTGTTTAGCCACATTTGATATTTATTTGGATGCCACTTGTAATCATTGTATGTCACATTGGGTTAATTAATTTATTTGTAGTTATATGATTAATTGGGAAAACTTAGTACCAATAATCAAATGTGGGGTCAATGGTTTTTGTAGACACATGGTTTTGGGGAAAATGATATTACAATACCACATGTTGTATTTGTGTGAGCTTATGTCTATAAAAGCAAACACAAGGGTAGTTGTAGAGGTTGGACATTTGGTTGAGTTATCCATTTAGCTTGTTGGTTATGTTGTATCTTCTCTTGCAAGTTGGCTATGTGAGGGTTTGAAGCATGGCATGGGATGTATGGTTACATGCTTGTTCACATGGATTGCTAGTAGAGAGAGCTTGATATTTCAGAGGTTATCTTTGCATATGTATTGTTGATTATTGCTAAATAATAAATGAGAGACACATGCTTTTTGGAGGCTAGGTTTTTCCCACTATGAGGATTTTCCCAGGGTATATCTTGTGTCACCATTGATGGTATGATTGTCTATTTCTTTTGCATGTGGATTTCTCATTTATTGCACATTGAATCTCTTATTGGCTTATGAGGAATTAGTCTATATGGCTGCATATTTCCAACAAGGAATTCCTCCTCTTGCTATTTTCTTGAGTCGACCAACACCAAGGTGCAGCGAGCAACGACAAGTGCTTTGTGAACTTTGGCATTTAAAAATGAACCAAACAAGAACCAGATCGTAGAATGCAATGTGCTTCCTACTCTTATTCTCATGCTCTGTTCAGAAGATGATGGCATCCACTATGAAGTGGTTGGTGTGATTGGAATTTAGTGCACTCATCTATTAACATAAGGATGTAGGTTCTTCTTGCCAGAGATTTGCAACTTGTAATCGGTCTCTTGAGTTCAAGTTGTCATAAAGCCAAAGGGGAGTCACATAACCAATTTGGCATTGTTCATGATGGGGAATTAACTCCATTACTGGAGCTGCTTGATTCTAAAAATGGATCTCTTCAATGCTACTTTGCTCTATGTGGGCTGGCAAATAATGAGGACAATGTTTCTAATATTGTAAAGGAGCGTGATTCTAGAGTTCTCATTCTCTCACAGGTAACTAGACTCTTGGATATTCTGGAGGAACATTATATGTACTAAAATAATGAGTTGGGAGGCTCTACAACTTCAATTTAGAGTCCTTAGAGCCAGTTCCAACTAATCAACTAAACAAAATTTTATGATTTTCAAGGGCAAATGTTAATCTCAATTCATTTTTGACGACCCTAGTTTATTTGAGAAAATGTGTTACAGATGGATCCAATTAGCTGAAGGATATGAGTTCCCATGTCACAAATGGCAAATGAAAGTCAAAAATTGTAATTAAAAAATTATAGTGGGAAGTCTTGGTTGACATAACTTCCTTCTCTTTATAAGGGGACTAGTATAATTGTAAAATGAGATTTTTCTAGGCTTTGGATACAAGTTATCCACATGTTTGGGCAATAGATTTCTATAGAAGGCTATGGACTCTGGATTTTAGAGGAGAATGCTCATCTAGGTGAATAAATTTCTGTATGACAGTTTTCTATTCAGATTGCAATATATGAAAAACACTTTTGTGTGTGTTATCTGTGATTATCTCCTTGAGTATGAATGCTTTCTTTTCAAGTAAAGTTGCTAAGGGTTTCTGAGCTTGTTTGCATACATTTGCTATGTTGGATATTTGATTTGTTGCATATGTTCAAGGAATGGATTAAAACTGCTTTAAATCAGATATAGGGGAAAGTATATTGTATTAAATGATCATTAAAGAAGAGTCACATGTGATACTTTTTCTTGGGCCATTACTGTAAGGCATAATTGATGATTCCAGCCCTCTAAATATGGAGTTCCAAATGTTAGATAGAAATCATTTGCATGGTAACATTTGACTCTATTGCATTGATAAAGCACCGATCTAGGGTTTATTTTCCCAAAGGTCTAGAAGAAAATAGAACATAGTGATAAATCATTCAAATCAATTTATGTTTTGTTTTGTTTTAGTTTAGGTCTTGCATGTTCTCTGATTTCAACTGTGAAGATAAATCAGGAGTATTGCTAGTGTGATTTTAATTTAACACATCTTGATTTGCATACATGATAACATTCTTCTTGGTATGGAAAAGCTATATTTATTGGTTGTGAATAAGGGAATACCCCCCTAGGTGCGGCAGAACCTGAAGTGCAGGGGAGATAGGAGACAATCTCCCACTTTGTTGGTTGAGTCTCTCATTGAATTTGAGTATAAGAAGTGGCAAGTCTTTAGGATTTGATGCATACGGATTTGGGAACCAACATAAGACATGAAAAACATAGTGAATACATGAGAGCAGTCATGTAAAACATGGTGAATATATTTATATAACATTTTCATAACATATTCAAAACATCTTCATATACATATGCATGGAAATAAAATTGCAACATAAAACCTTGAGTGTGGGTGGAGACCACACAAGGGGGAGAAAACATGCCAAACAAACCTTGAGTGTAGGTAGATCTCATCGCTACACACACAAAAGAGGGAAAAACATGCCATACAAAGCCCAAGTGGGGGGTTAACCACACAAGGGGGAAAACACATGGAAGACACAAAAAACATGAGCACCGTATAGCATGCCAAAGACATACTAGATGTCTTAAACATGACAAGCAAGGTGATGGAAGGAGCTTATTGCTAAGTCCCACTATCTCAAATACACTGCAGACACACTTGATGGTTGGGCTTATGCCACAACAACCACCAAAAACATGCTTAAGGGAGGATAGTCTCAAGATCCAACCCCGCCTTCATGGAGGACTTTTGTAATAAAAGGATGTGAACTATCTCAAGAGATACACCATCCCACCTTCTGTAGAAGGGATTTTGAATAAAAGGATATGCACTAGCTCAAGAGATACGTTATCCCACCTTCACAGAGGGCTTCTTTAATTGCAATATAGATAAAGATGTGCACTTGCACTAGAGATACAACATATTTCCTCTGTAGAGGGCTTACAAACACATTTCGTTACTACCAAAATCATCAAATAGATTACCTTATATATGCCCCCACCTTAAGGTGGTTGATGTCATGTACCGATATCAAGCACGTTAAGGTAGAGAGAAAACACACAAGGAAACAAAAGCTTTCGCAAAGCCCATGCCCCCAAGGTGACATATGCTCATGATCAC